>CM068375.1:413822536-415022536 GCA_034769895.1 Magicicada septendecula
TATATATATATATATATTAAATACGATATTTAAATATTTAATATACTTATTTATAACAAATATTTTCGTCGTCGTCGTCATCCTTTACGGCTCTAAAGCTGTAGCCTGTTCCAGTCTCAATGAAAGTCATCCAACCGTCGCTTTCTCTTCCCCCTTGGATGATAGTCAAGGACTCTTCTTGAGAATCTAGCTGGATCCATTCTCTCTACGTGTAACCGCCACTCCGTTTTGTACCGGGAGATTTTCTCATTTAAGCTTTCAGATATGCATTACTTCCATTCTAATATGATCATTTCTGATAAGATCTCTCCTGGTATAATCCTTTACAGCCCTCAAGAATCTCATTTCCTCTCCTTGTATTCTACATATACCTTTGGTCTTCCTAATCCAAATCTCACTACCATACAGTAGTTGAAGTACGGGTATTACATTATAATATTTAAATTGCGTCTCTTTTTTTTAAGTGTTTAATGATACATCCAGCAAACGTTTGTCATAATGAATGTAAAATTTCTTTTTAAAAGTTTTCCGTCGTATTCTTGTACCTGACTGTATTGATTTTCCAGTTCTTGAAATATGTCAAATCTCTGTACAAAATTAAATACATTTTTAATAAAATAATCGCATATGCGTGCGCTCAGCAGATACACTCACACATATTTTTGTATGGTGTTTCAAAATATATAGGACGTAGAAGATGACCACAGGAGGATGGCTATTGGGGACTGTAGGCGGAGGCTGAAGGATCGAGGTGTTTGCAGACGGCTAGTCGGGGAGACCACGGCTCATCGTGGGTTGCAGCGCCTGAAGAATGAATAATGAATAAATGTTAAGACATATATGCCTCTTTTGGAAAGAGACAATAAAATTAATCATCATCATCACCACTCCAAGGACTACGGCTTAGACCTGTTCCGGAACCCATCACCTCCACGTCTACCGACATCTCTCTTCCCAGTAGGGTGACAAACCATGTCAGGGCAGTAGACGGATATCACGCATGCGGTTCATGTGTTCACACCATCTTTTTCTGTGGTCTTCAATCTTCTGGTGCAATGATACAATGTTTAAATCGCAATGAATAAAAGAAAAGTAAAAAAACATTTAAGATCTCGATGTAACAGTGTATAGTACTTCAGAAAGTTGAAATATTCCAGTGAGAGATACATAAACTAACAGTGAAAAGAAACACAAGGACCCACAAAAATTAGCATTTGTCATCGTCGGGGATAAAGGAACTGTCTTGCTCAAATGAAAGTTTTACTGTAACACCAGAGATCAATGCGTTTATAATTTAATTAGTACTTGTCTGGATAATGAAAAATGCCACAGCTGTTAAAAGGTAAAGTTCAAAAGAAAGGAGAAAAAGATGTGTGACACGCTAGGGACACGTGAGAAAAACGAGCAATAAATAAACACCAATTACACAATTATCGTTGTAAAATTTCTGTTCACTGAACACTGAAAATTAAATTAAAAAATTTATGTAACAATAAATAACACTGTTATTGAATACAACACCTTTTGTTCAAACATCACGGAAGCGTTATTTACTCTTATTAAGTTTAGCGAAACGTAAATATATTTCACAGCAACAATAAATCTTGTTTTTAATCAACAATCAAATAACAAGGGTGAGTGTTGGGTTAGTAACAATTGTCGCACAGATGGCGGCACAATATAACGCCCGCTGGGGTGATAAAAATAATCACGCCACCCATTGATAAAGCTACTAGTTTTACACATATTTCCCTACCTTCATTTATTAAGAGACCCTACTCAAAATCTAAGCGAATTGTGATTATATATCTATTAATAAATAAATCTTTAAATATGACTTATATTTACAGACCTATAAATATGTGAATCACTTTTGTTTTGTAAGGAACAGTGTGTCTACAGATTCATTGTTTAAATAAATCTTAAAACACATTTTAATACAAGAAATGCTCCAAAAAGGATATTTATACTTTTGGGGAAATAAATTGTTAAGATATGCAACTAAATCTAAAAACGAAGTAGCTATTGCTGTAACACACAAAAATTATTTTGTGTTGTTTTAGAGTTTTATATAATAGGTCAGATTTGTTATATAATAGGTCATATAACCTACAGTAAAGTGTAATAATTGTGACACACTCTCTCTCTCTCTCTCTCTCTCTCTCTCTCTCTCTCTCTCTCTCTCTCTCTCTCTCTCTCTCTCTCTTTTCTCTTTCCGTTTCACTTTCCTTTTCTCTCTCCTTCATATACTATCAAATTCAGTTCATACAAGAGTAACCAAACCACAACCACTAGTTCTGCAATATAAGAACCGATTGTTTACAGACTCCTCTCAAATACATTAATTTATCCGGAGGGACGAAGATCTACCGCCGGGAAAGTACCAAAGACTTCAGGAACCTAAGAAGACTGATAACTAGGAAAACAAACCTCCAGAGGCTTCAGGGCATCGCTAAGAGGTCTGCCCAATTTATTTCAGAAAACAGGTGTAATGGTTAAATATACAAACATCAGTGTATGTTAAAATAAATAAAAGTAGGTTGAATAGGCTAAATGGAGGGAGACAGATAACAAAGCAGTTACAAGCCTCCACACACACACACACACACACACACACACACACACACACACACACTCCCTTACTGGAAGAAGCAAGAAACATCTCAAAAGGAAAAACATGGTCAGGGATAGAACAATTATGAGATAAAAACTGTAGAAAACCCAGAAAGGAAGCAGTCGCCAACTTTAGATTGGAAAGTGGCCATGACTGTCTCTCAGCGCATCTCTACCAGTTAAAAATTTCCACCACGGATAATGTGTATTGCGCAGGAGAGAAGACTCAAAAATAAACAATAATCATCTATTGGAGTGTGTGAAGCTGAACCGGGAAATGCAAGGACTCAGAAGTTACAGTGGTCTTTATTGCGAAGCCCGATACCAAATTGGTTAAGTGTACCAAAGGGGAGCCATTGGAAAACAACAACAACAACAACAACAACAACAACTCTCATTGTTACCAGATGAGTTAGACCGGAATACAACAATCGTTAGAATTATCTACACAAAGTTTCGACTACTGTAAAGTCTGTTGACGTCTGCAGGTGTAAGTTAAACTAATACTTGAAAAGATAACCAACCCCACCCGACATTTGTTTTTGGGTTTGTTTTTATACTGCATGTACTACTAAAACTTCAATTATTTTACTTTTAGGAGAAATCTATTCTTACTGTTCACAAATTATATCTTAATACAATGTTTTAACTGTTTTAATTTTTTACTGTAATCCTACGGTGTGCAGTAGATAATACGAGGTCTGTAAATTAAGTAATGAGACTAATTCAGTAAAACCTTTAACTTGCAATAAAACAATAGCTAGACTTTATCGACTTCAAATAGTTTCCTTGGAAACCAAACAGCGCTTTAGACTTGTTTTCCACTCTTTATAGCAGTGCTCGAACTGAGAAACTGGAATCTCCTTCAACTGGTCAGTTACATTTTTTTAATGTAGTACTATTATCTCAAAATGATGTCCTTTGAGAAGTTTTTGAATCTCGGGAAGAGAAAGTAGTAACAGGTACTCAAGTCAGGTGAATAAGTCGGCTGCGGAACAACAGGAATATTTTTCTTTGCCAAAAACTCATTAACTGAGAGTGCTGTGTGACAAGCACTGGTGGTGTTCACGATGGCTTGTCTCAATTTTTGGGACCAATTTCGGACAAACGTTTCTCATTAGCAATTCGTTTTGTCAAAATTTGATAAACTGTAGTGTGGTTTAAATTTTATTGTTCTGCGATTATTCTGACGGTTAATTGACTGCACCAAGTCCCTGATTCAATCATTATCGTTCTTGACGTTGACGGTCTTCCAGAGCGTCGATCATTCTGAAGGTTAGCTGACGCCTAGACTGTACCAAGTCCCTGATTCAATCAACATCGTTCTTGACGTTGACGGTCTTCCAGAGCGTGGATCATTCTGACGGTTAGCTGACGCCTAGACTGTACCAAGTCCCTGATTCAATCAACATCGTTCTTGACGTTGACGGTCTTCCAGAGCGTGGATCATTCTGACGGTTAGCTGACGCCTAGACTGTACCAAGTCCCTGATTCAATCATCATCGTTCTTGACGTTGACGGTCTTCCACAGCGTGGATCATTCTGACGGTTAGCTGACGCCTAGACTGTACCAAGTCCCTGATTCAATCATCATCGTTCTTGACGTTGACGGTCTTCCAGAGCGTGGATCATTCTGACGGTTAGCTGACGCCTAGACTGTACCAAGTCCCTGATTCAATCATCATCGTTCTTGACGTTGACGGTCTTCCAGAGCGTGGATCATTCTGACGGTTAGCTGACGCTTCGACTGTACCAAGTCCCTGAATCAATCAACATCGTTCTTGACGTTTACGGTCTTTCAGAGCGTGGATCATTCTGACGGTTAGCTGACGCCTAGACTGTACCAAGTCCCTGATTCAATCAACATCGTTCTTGACGTTGACGGTCTTCCAGAGCGTGGATCATTCTGACGGTTAGCTGACGCCTCGACTGTACCAAGTCCCTGATTCAATCAACATCGTTCTTGACGTTGACGGTCTTTCAGAGCGTGGATCATTCTGACGGTTAACTGACGTTTAGACTTTACCAAGTCGCTAATCCAATCAACATCGTTCTTGACGTTGACGGTCTTCTAGAACCTGGATCATTCTGACGGTTAGCTGTCGCTTAGACTCTTCCAAGTCCCTGATTCAATCAACATCGTTCTTGACGCTGACGGTCTTCCAGAACGTGGATTCTTAATTTATTCCCGGCCATTTGGAAACATGTGCTCTTGACAAAGCTTCATCTCCATACACTTTTGTCAATTTTGTAAAAGTCTGAGTAGGATTTTGACCATGTTTAACACCAAACGTTATTACACAACGGTGATCCAATTTTTATAACGCACAACAAAAACTCACTTCACGAAAAGCTTGGTTATGTATCACGTGTCCGCAATAGACAATAAATATTAATATTCAATCTCAAACAGCTGTTTATCTAATTACTTGTGTTAATGGAAACCTTACAGTGTTTTCATATCGATTGCTACATGATTAGTCTCATTACTTAATTTACAGAACTCGTATAATATTTTACGACGGTCACACCTATCGTCGTTCGGTTCAGTCGAAATAGAATAACTGGCACGAATGAATCACTAATTACATTCGTCAATAGAATAACTGGCACGAATTAATCACTAATTACATTCGTCAATAGAATAACTGGCACGAATGAATCACTAATTACAGTCGTCAATAGAATAACTGGCACGAATTAATCACTAATTACATTCGTCAATAGAATAACTGGCACGAATGAATCACTAATTACAGTCGTCAATAGAATATATGGCACGAATGAATCACTAATTACAGTCGTTAATAGAATAACTGGCACGAATGAATCACTAATTACAGTCGTCAATTAGACATAAACAGCAGTTACAGATTAATAAAACATTCTTATCCAATTATTGAAATTTATCTTTTTTGTGAAATTTGTGCAACAAATGTCACCTCACAAAGGGTTTTTTTTAAATGTATAAACACTTGGCACGTTTCACAGTTTTTATTAAACTCTGATAAATGTTTCAGCTTATTATGCTATTGTCAAAGAAATCAGTGAACAAATCTCTTTGTTAGTCACTAATCACTTTGACAATAGCTTAATGAGCTGAAACAGCTGTCAGAGTTAAATGAAAGCTTTGAAACGTACAAAGTGTTTTTATATTTTTTTAAAAAGTTTTGGATTATTACGTTTTACTAAGTGCCCAATGAGGCCTCAATTAATATCGCAAAGTGTCACCTTATTACAGTTTTTCACTAATAACTACAAAAATAGCTTCTCAATAAAACAAACATAGTGAACCGCACTGTGAAAGCGCTAGGTTTAACTGAACTGGGCCGCTCGGAATCCAGAATTTATGTCTCTGCCGCCTTGAATTGTACAGAGATGGCGGGCCTCGATGCCGATACGGTAGTCAGGTAACGTCTGGAGAGGCCGTTACGTAATTATACCGCGTAGAATGATCTCAAAACGTCTTGAGCAGTCTCGCGCTCCGCGGCGTCCCAACAGTCACGTAAGCACTCAGCGATGCGTTATTATTTATCTCCTCAGCGTTGCAACGTTTAAAGCACACTAATAATTATTATAATAATATTGTAGTAGTGATTATATACGAGGGCAATTTGAAAAATTCGTTGCCTGATAATGAGAGATTTACCTTTCCTTTCTGGAATCGTTTTTATTGCAACTAGTCTCCATGTAGTTCAATACATTTAGTCCAGCGATGTTACAGCGCTTTTACCCCGCTAAGGAATTCCGATTCTTCTAGGTCTTCAAATAAACGTTTACTGCCGCTTTCACCTCGTCATCTGGGGAAAATCGCTTACCTCCGAGTAATGTTTTGAGGTTTTGGGAATAGATGAAAGTGAGGTGGCGCTAAATCAGGCGAATAAGACGGATGGTGCAACAGATCGTACTTCAACTCGACGATTTTTGCCATAGACACAACGCATATATCTGAGGGCGTGCATTATCCTGATGGAAAATGATCTTCTTCTTTGCTAAACCTGGTATTATTTCTCAAATTTTTTTTCGTTTAATTGATAAAATATCATATAATAAATATAATTGTTATATAATAAATATAGATAAAACATGTGTCAATAATAGTTAGACAAGTCTCAGGTCAGATGGTCCCAGTTTTAAGTTTCTAAACATAAGTAAGGTACGGTATTCCAATATTTGCAAATGATAGAATCAGTGTCGATATAACTGAAAAAATTTTGTCGAACACGAAGAACACAAAATAATCACTCGGTAGTTAAATAAACAATTAAACAATCTAATTTACACAATAAATGAAATACATTCTAATTGCAAATATTAATTTAAATAAAAACAAAATAATGAACAAATTCAAATGGAAACAAAACAAGACGATTTATTTAAAATCATACATTTAAGAGAATAATAAAACATTAAATATATAATAAATAGCTGACTACATAAACATTACAACAATCGAAAATAGAATCGAAGTAAAATCGATTATCCGTTAACTATATTATAAGCGAAACATTTAATTACAATTCAAATAAACCTCTAAAGATACAGAATAATTTCTTTGAAACGTGCTTCAGACAAAAATTAACCTACTTGCTGTGTATTTATTTGAAGACCTAGATGGAAGACCTACAGGAAATTCAACGAGTTACTTACAAAGGAATAATTCAAATAAGTACATTTAATTGATATTTAAACGAGTATATACCTAAAGTAGTTGAAGAAAATATAACGAAACAGAAACTAAACTAAAGTAAACAACAGAACACGTCGAAATATTTGTGAAGCTTATAGCGAGCGACAAATTTGAAAATTTCAAATTTTCTTCTAGACTGATTTTGTTCACACGCAGTTGTGTCAACGACTTCAAGTTAAGGCAATAAACAAGGCTTAATGTGAAGATGTCAAACCAGCGTCGCTAGCAGACAATAGAAAGATGTTAGACTCAATGCAACAATAGATATGAAAGTTCAAGATGACAGGAGAAGCTTGGCTAAAAATTATTACCCCACAATAAACTACACAAAGCAGGCTAGGGCACTCACACGTGTACGGAGAAATAAGGCGAACGTCCGCTCGAGTTACGTCAGAATACGATGGTACTGCTAAAACGACAGGATGTTACAAAGGAGTTGAGCGTGCTGCACTTTACAGAGACAATGAAAGAAATAACTAGTTGAAAAGACTCGAGTAAGCTGCACAGCTGGAGGTGACGTTTACGTGACAGACACAATTTACGGTTAGAAAGTCGGGGTGGCTTCACCAGCCAACGCATGTCAGAAATTATTAATAGCTACAAAAAAAGGGTGTAAGATAGAACAATGCCTCAAGATGACCAAGGAAACAGATGAGGGATGTCAGAACAACATTGCGTATGTCCCACACAAAAGGGTGATTGACAGGCGCGCAATGGCCAGAAATTCTGCGAAAAGGATCAACGTCCGAACGGAAAAATCTGGAGATGTCTAACAACCTATCAGAGTACAACGTCTTGTGAAGACACCGGTGGAGAGGAGAGTTTCTATGGTAACCCAAGAGTCAAAGCGAATCATCGAACAGAAACCAAAGATCCTGAAGAAGTGGGACAAAATATTCTAAGAAAATACTGAGCTGACCTATCACAAGTAAGAAAAGGCGTGGACTGGCTCAAGACAAAATTTGAGTAGGGACAAGTTGATAAAACTAACTGTCTAACACGGAGTCTTGGTCTTAGCAGTCTTATTACATTTTTTGAACATATATTTTGACTCGGTATTACTGTGCTCAGTCTTGTAAAAGTTATCAGACTTAGTGAAAACTCCATGTTATAATATTCGGACTTAGTAATTTCAAACTGTAAGATACAAAGTGCGACCGGAAGTAATACTCGAACACAACACTATAAAATGTGCGAATTAACGAACTTAAGTAAGCATTAATATTATTAGGAATATCTGATTGAACAATTCGAGCGACTCAAACGAACTATCATGTAATCTCGGCACATACACGAAACCTTACTAGTGTACTGTACAACTTGGACAGAATTACAGTTAGCCAGTGTTACTGAATTACACTAAATGTAACAGAACATTTAAATACTTAAACGAACTAATCAACCAAGTAATATAAACGCATATTCATCAACACAAAGTCAAGTGAATTTCTGTGATGAACGAACATCGACATTAACTTTGCGAACATGAACATACACCACTCATTTTATAATGATCATACATTATAAAGCGAACTGATTTACACAAACTGACATTGAAAGCAATTTCATATCTACACTACTTTATAAATGACGCGAGTTCACGTGAGTGTACAAGTGACAGTGCATTCAACTTTATTCAACAAGATGTGTTCTTCAGCCTTCACTACAACAAAGAGGTCAAACACCGCTGGACCATGAATGGATATCCTTATTTCAAGTAACAATTATTAATCTATTAATTTAGTAACTACTACTGTCCTGACTCTTTCAAAGAATCCCCAACCTGGGAGTTTTAAAAAAATTTGATAAAATAATAAATTTAGAATTATAAATAATGAACAAGTAAGCGAAACTATCTGGAATTAATGAACGCATTAATTAATTATTATTTGAATTTACTGTTTATCATGATTTATGTATGTATGTCTTTTTCAGCTATCATATAAGGTAGAACTTGTTTAATGATATTTGTGTTATTTGATGTATTTACAGGTACAGCAAACTTTTTTATGTGTATAAATATAAATTGACTTAATGAATAATAAATTAGTCATTTAAGTACATTTAAACAAATGCGTTCATTATTACTAAAACCCGCATGTTAAAGTTTTAAGAACATGATTAATTTAATAAAGAGTCTCTTGTCTATTATTCTAATTGGTAATTCAATTTGATAATTGATCTAACTAATTAATTCACATAGTAATTAGCATAATAACACCGTAAGCTGGCATTTGAAGGGAAATACGATGTAACATAACTATATAAAGACGTTCGTCTCGTTATTTGGTTTTACGGTCTCTGTAATTTCAACTTCGACGTTGTTACTTGCCGAAACTGCCATGCTCCGGACGAGGAATTTCAATATCTCCAACTTTATCAGTTGTCTCCACGTAGGTCGTGGGATTAGGACTTGATAATGGTGGAGACACTGAAAGGCCCCCGTCCGGAACATGCCATGTCTTTCGTAGGCTTACACGGCCGGAGTCAATTTGGTTAAAATTACTTCCCGGGCTGTTTGGCCATGGTCCAAAGTTAACTTCAAAACCAGACGTTTCGTCAGTGCCATCGACTGCCACCATCAGTGAAAGTCGAGTACGCTAACGTGAGGTGGTATACGTTAGCGACAACAGTACTGCGGTACTACCTAAATGTCTGGTAAAGTAGCTGTGGCACTGCCAAACAGCCCGGGAAGCAATTTTAACAAACATTCCAGGTAGCTGTTTAGCAAGTCAGAACGACAAATTTGGAATATATAAAGACGTATCAGAAACAGGAGAAAGTGAAAATACAAATATGAAACGTAGAAATTTAATTTAATAATAATAAGTAAAGCTAATAACTAAAAATTCTTCTGCATTTGATAATGTAAACGAGGATAAGAGAGTGAGGTATTAAAAGAGTTCAGGACAGTTTAATAAGAAGGTTTGTCAGCATAAATAGTTTGGTTAACCATGTTATAGGCCTTTGGTATCTTTAAAATACTAATATTTTCAACGATGCAGATATCGTTGCATCTGTAGAACGGTTCATAGGCACCTGTAAAATAAAACACGGAAGGATAAACGAATGAAATTTTATAAACTGTGTCTGTCCCCACATTCCTGTATGCTAGTGAGACATGCACTCTTGGTAAAAGAGACGTGCAGAGGATTCAGGAAGCCTAAATGAAATTTAGGAACGAGGATACTAGACGCGATTTAAACATAGTATTATTGACCCAGAAGATTGAAGACCACAGAAGGAAACGGTGTGAACACTTCAACCGCATGTCAGATATCTGTCTACCTGTGGCTGCCTTGGGTTATCACCCTATCAGGAAGAGAGATGACGTTACACCGAGGAGGAGTTGGGTTCCGTATGAGGTCTAAGGCTTAGTCTTTGGAGTGGTGTGTTATTTTATTTTCAATTAAAATTTTTGTCCGAATCGAATCTTTTCCTAGTAATGCCATAGTCTTAGTTTTTTCTACTGAAATGTTCAAATTATAACCTTTTGATAACAGATTTAGTTTGTGGATAGCCAGTTGTAATTTATCCTCAATTACTTGTATTACAAATTGATCATCGGCAAACAGTATAGTGCTTAGGAACTCGTGTCGGTTAATCTGTATACCTAGAGGAGCATTTTGTTTCAATTCTCGCACGAGGTAATCTATCTATCCATCTATCTATATATATATTGAACAGTGTAGGCGATAAAGTGCATCCATAGAATTTTACTATGAATAATAATCAGTCCGTTACATGCTTCAACATTTTAATCCACGTGGTAGCCTATACTGTTCTATATTACACAGGAAACAATAACGCTAGCACCAATCTATTATATTCTGTTATTTTTCTTTTAGTAAACATGTTAACTGAGTCTGATAACAATGTTGTCGCTGTGGTGTCGACAGTATCGTGTATGCTCCCTTAACTGAATTAATGTATGCGTTAATTGGATGTACGCGATAAAATCAGCTGGTATGTATTGATGGCAGCCGTTAGTCTGGTAACCCTAAACAACATACGTACAGTGGCTGTCTGTGATAACACTTTAATCCTGTCGTTGTTTAGAGAAGCATGTGCTGCTCAAAATTAATTTCCAACCGTGTATCTGTTTGACAAAAGTTTAGATTAACACGTGACTATAATATTACGGAACCTATACTTAAGGTGACCACTCAGATTCCTACATAGTAAAGTGGTAGGTTTATTATAAGCGTTATAAAAGGTCTATAAACCAAGTAATGATGAGACTAATCATGTAGCAGTCAATATGGCAAGACTGAAAGGTTTCCATTAACACAGATGGCTAGATAAACCGCTGATTGATACCACTGATATATAAAGTACTGAGGTTAAATCCATTCCACTTTAAAATACATCTCTACCTATATATTTTAATATTATGTTTACAATGAAATGAATTTAACTTTCACATTCCTGTTAGTTATCTGAGCTGAAAATTTTTTTCCTTTTTGTACTTTTAGAATCCTAATATTTCCTTCTGTTTTACGCACTAATGAGTGCTTGTTATTACTGATAACTATTATTGGTGTATTATGCAAAAGAACTTCCACACCGCACAGTAGGAAAGAAAGTATGTTCAATAAATATAATTTGTCGGATTGGTCATTAATCCTTTCGGTGCTCAACTCGACTGTAGTATGGTGTACACTATGGTATTGTTAAGACATTATAGAACAATCTACGTGTTTATCGAATGTTCCAGAGGGATCTAGCTGAATGTTGTGGCGTACGTGATTCTCAGCGCATTTGCTAGACTGTGGCAGAATTCGCGCGGCAGCACGCACTGTGTCAAGGCCGCAATTAATTACGTCGTAGTAGAGATAACGCATAGTTGCGGAATGTTCTGGTCTATGAACGGGGTATAAATACTAGGCGGCAGCGGCCTGAGTTCAGTTATTATCGGGTGATATTACTCTGCCCGTTCAAGTGGTTAATAATGGCGAAGTGTTGTGTTTTATAATCGGGCGGTATAGTTGTGGCGGTATTGTGTTCTTATTATTTGACATTTTATTGCGTGTCAACAATTTTTATTTGATTTGTTGTAAGAGACTATCTTGTTAATTACAAACTGTTTAATTGTGATAAATAAAGCTGTAATGTGTGACGTAATTGGTGTCTTGTATTTTGTTTCCCACTGTACCATACGACGATCAGTAGACCGTCGTAACAGTGCAATTGAACTATAGTCGAATTAGGCTGTGAAATGTTTTCAAATACAGGCTATACGCACACGCGTTTTCAAACACATAGCTTTAAAGGTAATGTTTTCTAATATAGGCTATACGCACACGCGTTTTCAAACACATAGCTTTAAAGGTAATGTTTTCTAATAACAATATTTAAATTTCCAAACAGAATTTGAAACTACAAACATCAGATAGACAGACACAAATACGCGCGTGCGTGCACACTCAGAGTCGGATATCACACACACTAATGTTTTAACATGTAAAAAATATACTGTATACTGATCAGATTCTAATCTTTAAGTTGAAGAAAAGACAGAAAAGACATGAGACATTCCGCTATACTGCACATAATGTGGTGACCGTAAAAAGTTTTAAGAGAAACAAAAAACCAATGGGTGTAGAAGAAATTCATTTGCATGACAGCAAAGAAGCGTTGACAGATTACCCCAGCCATCAAGTGAGCGGAAGGAGAATGGGGTCCGACACGTAATAGTTGAAGTCATAAAAAGTACGCTAGCAACAATGGCAGGCAGGCAGACAACGCATGTAGGTCGACCTGATCGCGCGCCGACGGCTCATGTCACTGCTGCCGCTGCATAACTGGTACAATGCACGTCACAAACTCTCTGCTTACATTAACTGTACTATTCTGACTTGACTCCCTTTTGTTATCATCAACGTTTTCTTTACACTGCCGCATACGTTTCATTTTAACAGCCAAGATGGAAGCAAAACCTTTCCGTTAGTGATACTAAATGCGGGATGTGTATAAACATTGCAATATATAGCCAGGCGGCCGGTTAACCTGTGGCCGGTTAAGAGAGCGCCCACTGTATTTAAATTTAATTAACGTACAAAAACAAGTGTAGCGTCTATTACTGCATGAAAAAATGTCTAAATTATGTCGTGTGTAATAATACATGAGACACACGAGGAAATGTGGAAACCACAACCCGAATATTAACATTAATTTCACATAATTGTCTTTTAACGAAAGGCCAGGCCAGTCGCATCCAAGCGGCTGAAATGAGATTTCACGGGCACGTGGCAGGTTAAACTCTCCATGATCGTAGACGAAACACAGATGTACGGCAGAAACTGAATATCATGAGTATACTCGACAGGATCACTCAGTATCGGCTGAATTGGTCAGAACATCTTTGCCGAATGGATGACTGCCGCATTCCCAAACAACTATGGAACTATAAGCCGAGGGGACGGAGAGGTGTGGGACGTCTTAGGAAGCGCTAGAGTTACCAGCTCTAATCTTTGCTTATTTGACGAATTTAACATAATGAACTACAATTTGCTAGGTAAGACATAATTAAATGTTGCAAATCTAAACTTTGATAAATGTTTATTACACATACGTTTCTAGACAATGCTTCTAATCGTAACGTGCAAGAACGTAGATCTGTGCAGGTTAAAGTTACATTATCATAATGTACTACTAACTTACCGGAATGCGTACAGTTAAATAATGAAGAGTACACATGACTACAATTACAATTACTATTACAATCATTTTACATGAATTTGGTAGTTTGAGCGTTTAATAAAGAAAATATTGATTTCACTTAGAATATTGTTAGTTTTCAAACATAACATAAAAACTAATCTGAATAATATATTGTAGAGCCTTCGTGTCGTAGAAAATTATCTCGTACCAACGAACTGAATTATTGTAGAAAAGAAAACAAGCAAATAAAGAAAATGTCGCAATTAGTGTAATTTGCATAATTTAGGGACGAATTCATATCCCTTTCCAACAAGTGAAATGAAGGGGATTCTTTGTAAACGAGATACAGAAAATCTCGAAAGGGACAAAATAAACAGGCGGAGACCTAATTTAGATTAAAACTTCATTATTAATTAACATGAAACAGCGAGGTTTTCCTTCAACTCTGATCAAGGCTCAAACAGAAACGGTAATTAAATATAAAATTTACTTTATCTTGTCGTCTTGCGCACTTATCTCTAAGGATAACTCGATTTATTTCAAACCCTTTTGTTGTTTATTTTTGACAGAAAATTAACATTTTAAACTTTTTACTCCGAAGCGTTTGTTTATGAATTTTTATTTAGATGTCGTTTTGTAGGAATAACTATACGTTACTATGTATTGTGACTAGTTATATGTCTTTTGTGAAACTTGTGTGTGTACAATCTAAGTACTTTTAAAGAAACCGTTAGAGAAGAAAGAGAAGTTGGGCGACGAAACGTGTGGACCATGACGTTGTTGATGATGATGGTGATGATGGAAGCCAGATGATATTACGCATCGACGTAGTAAACAGGAATTCATGGTTGCAAAGATAACGGTTGGCTTTCGAAGATGAAGTTAGTACTTCGTCTCATGTGTGCGTGAGTGTGTATGTTTTAATTTTTATTGTTGGGTGCAGATTTGTAAAATTGTATCTGTAAAGACTCTGGATTACAAATATCCACACTTAAGACCAAGGTGATGGCTTTTCTTGGAACTGATCCCATATGGGCAAAAATTGTTGTGGGTGGTACTGTCCTGGAACAAGTTAGCAATTTTGAATACCTGGGCTATAGTGTGACTTCCAGTGCAAGCAACGACGTTGTGAATAGGGCGCATAAGTTCAACCTTATGTGCGGGACCATCAGGCGAACTCAAAAGAAACACGCCTAAATTTCTACATGGTGATGGTCCTACCCACACTTCTTTATGGGTCTGAGAATTGGACTTTAACGAAAGGCCAGGCCAGTCATAATCCAAGCGGCTGAAATGAGATTTCTCAGGGACGTTGCAGGGTATACTCTCCACGAAGAAACACAGACATGCAGCATGAACTGAATATTATGAGTATATTCGACAGGATCGCCCAGTATCGGCTAAACTGTTGGCAACATCTTTGCCGAATGGATGAGTGCCACATCTCCAAACAACTATAAACTATAAGCTGAAGGGACGGAGAGGTGTGAGCAAGCACTGGAGTTACCCAGCTCTAGACTTTTCCTGTTTGAGACCGGAACAAATCATACTAGGTTTAATCCTTGATGATTATGAAGATGAAAATCACATAATTTGAAGTTAGTTATTGGATAAAACGGTCTGGTTGCGTTCCCTGTCTTTGGCCGGTCCATTTATGTAGACAAATCCGTATAAAACCAGTTGGTAATTTTGTTTGGTATATAAAATACCAAGTTATATACTATCCATTTCAGTACCTATGGTACTTACATATACCATAACCTTGAGTCTATGGTCCATAACCATCTCTTGCTGGGTCTTCCCAGGCTTCTTTTCCCTTCGGCTGATACAATAAGGCTACCTTGAAAAATATATCACTACCCGTTCTGCTAATGTGTTGTTTCCAGCTTTATCTACACTTTTTGATGATTCCGTTTAATTCTACAAATTTCAGTTCCTCTCTTATCTGATTTTTTCCATATCTAATTGTGTCTACCCAGCTATAAAACGCAAAATCCGTTGCCTGAAATCTTGAGATTTGTCTAGCAGACATTGTCCACGTTTCTGAGGAGCCATACATAAGTAAGGGTAGGAACGGTCATGGATATGTATAATTTTATTATGGACTCTTTCCTTGCTTGTGTTTTAGAGCACGTCTGAGAGTTCCTGTTATCTGGTTAAATGTATTATTTTTTCCATTAATATCTTCTATCTTTTTTATATGATAGCTTGTAGCCAAAAGCCAAAATAGTTAAATTCTGAGACTTTTTGATAAGGGGCAACCATGTCTGACGCCTCCATTTAATTTTATGGGGTTCGGTTGTTTTATTTGTATCCTGGTCCCACCGACGCATGCTGTTGATCATTTGTATTAAATGTAATGAAATGCCTCTATTTTCTGGCATTTCTCGACAGTATTTTCTGGAACCAACCCCTCCACAGTATCGACCTCAGTACTTTCTCAAAAGGTTTGCAATACTCTACGAATAGTAAATGCCTCTAAATTGTGTTCTTTCCTTTCCTCTATAATCTGCTTAACAGTGAAAATATTATCAATGCAGGTTCGTCCTCTTCTGAGGACACGTGTAGAAATAACACGTTTAAGACAACACACATCTTCCAATAATTTGTATATTCTATCTTAGTCGTCTACGCTGTGAGGTTTTATACTTGTCAGTGAATCATGTTATACATTGCGAACCACTAAGCTTCATTTGCACAGTTCAGATACACAATGAGTAATGTACACTATCACATTAAACCCACAGATGAAGAAGCACACACACGCACAAACATACGCGACGGCAATGATTTTATTATCATTCTCATCGCAACTCCAAGGACTAGGCATTAGACCTGTTCCGGAAACCATCTCCTCCTCGGTCTACCGGCATCTCTCATCCCAGTAGGGCGATAACACAAGGCAGCCATAGGCAGACGGATATCTGCCATGCGATTCAAGTGTTCACACCGACTGCTTCTATAGTTTTCAACATAATTGTCTGAATCGCGTCTAATATCCTCGTTCCATCTCTGATCCAAGAGAGAACAACCTTGGGTCCCTCCTAGAAATTTTATTTCGGTTGCATGACTCCTCTGCTCGTCCCTTTTATCAAGAGTCCATGTCTCACTAGCATACAGGAATGTGAGGACAGCCACAGTTTTATAAAATTTCATTCGGGTATCTTTCCGTGTTTTATTTTTCAGGTACCTATGAATTGTTCCACAGATGCATCTAAGTTTTGTTAGCTTACTATTCTAGTCAATATAAGTTCAATATGAGATATTACAATCCAAGTAATTAAAATGACTATCCTGATCATTTTAGTGATTTTAATCGCAATGATTTTAATCAAGTATTATCATTTCTGGCTCATTTAAGGATTATATAAACAGTAATGTGGTGATAGTTTACTATTATACACATACCCCTTCAGCCAAGAAACCGTGGTTTCTGCCTTTCTAAATGTAGTACAACTCTGAACTCAGTGCGAACGCGAAAAATTTCGCGTCATATACTCAACGAGACAATATACACGTAATTGACACGTAAAACATAGTTTGTATTTTTTAACTGATATATCCTATACACGATTAAATGTAAGGAGATCGATGATGAACTAAACTGGAGAATGATGGCTTAACTGCCATCTCTTGCTCTACCGTAATCTTATTGTGCAAGGTTTCACTTCTCATCATCACCTTTATAGTTTACATTTTTTTTTTAACTGAACCTTTTACGCTTGTCATAAAGCGTTTATTATTATTATTATTCCGGTTTGACAATGATTACACATTTTCCAGAACCAAAGATTACAGAAGTGCTCGAATTCTCATCTTCCACTGATGCTTGTCCATCCAAAGATCTTACATTTTTCGTTCCCTCAATATTGTCTAAATTTCTTCTATCCAGGTGATAGGTGGTCTTCCTCTTTTCCTTCTTCCCGGTGGAGTGCATTCCATAACTGTCCTTGGCAATCTTTCCTGTGCCATTCTTTTCGTGTGTCTATACCATATTAGTAGTCCAATCTTCTGAGCCGTAAGTCATGATACTTCTAACAATGGTTTAATATTTTGGTTTTAGTCTCTGCTGTAATTTGCTTATCCCACAGGATTTCTTATTGTATTTTAAGTGTAAAATGAAGTGTTTTAAAAAGAAACTTATGTTATACAATGGGAATCTAGAACAATCTATAACATCCTTCCTTTCAGTTGCAATAAACATACAATAATTATGAACTTCAATTTCGTTTTACAATTTCCTTTCATAAGATGAATTTTTCAAACTTTCTTGCTAAGGAAACGTTTTTTATGACTGTCTCTAGTTTATGCCTGTGGTACTCGTAGAAAGTAACACGATTTGCAAGTTTAGGTAATGGTTTTGTAGAAGCAGTTTATGCGTTTGAAGCCAGGCTGGAACTGTGTGTACTTACAAATATAAAGACTTGTTTTTCCATTCTTGGTTTTGTAAACATTTTACTGTTTTACAAAAAAAAAAGAATTTTGATTTTTTTGCCGGCACTTAGTTTTTGCCTGTAGCAGGCACAGAAACGAAAAATGTGCTGTTTTTTTTTTTTTAATTTACATAACTGGAATATAAGCACTAAACTAAATAAATACACAGGGGAAAGCGTTTATAATGTATTGTGTCATGGCCGGCTCTAGTAAAAGGCCGGATTATTAAACGTGACAACACTGGAACCAGCTGTTATTTGAGGCTGACTAGACGATCTCTTAATTTATTTAATATTGATTGTTAATCTTTCACCTGTGAACTTACTTTGTTTTTTCCCGTACGCGTTTCGGCGTGATGTGCGAATTTATGTATTTCAATAAAATAATCATATCGCTTCATTTTTAATTGCCAGTTAACACCAGGTTTATATTTCAAAATATTTTGCAAATTAAAATTTTATTATATAAAATACTGTTATATTATTTAAGAAATATAATAAATAACTCATTCATATGATACGAATTCAATAATTTGAACAAAATTAATTCATTAAGCCTAACACTATTTCACTAATTTCTTCAACTTAAACGTATAGTACTAAGTGCGCACAGACCTATAATTTATATTTAGATATAAAGCCTACTCTTGGTTTTAGTAATGCTATGAAATTAAATCAAAATATAACACGTTCAATTTAGCTGTTTTATTACACTATGCTTTTAGGCCTCAGACGCAACATTCCAAGTTTAATATCCCGGCCTTCTACTAGAGCCGGCCGTGATTGTATCTACAGTAAAGAATTTTATTATTATGAGTATACGCCTCAAGTAGCGTGGTGAGTGATGCCGAGTTTTTAATAAGATTAACATGTTTCGTTATGGTGTAAGCGTATTCGGTTTGATAAAAGAGGTATTGGAGACTGAGCATTGTAAATCTCTAGAGAAACCGTTATGAGGTGGTCTTTTTTTATATAAACTCGAATTGAGGAATAATCGGATTTCAGTGAAAGTGCTGTACCATGTCATAAAGAAATACGAGGTTCACGCTCCGTTTGCTTTTCAAATGAGTAAAAATGAACTGATGTGGGTTCAATCTAAAAAGTCACCAATTTGACTCCCTCTGTTACTGACAAGGGTTGTTTGATTAGAAAAGTGGGTGTGGTTAGTTCCCTTGGGTGATTCACGTCGTGACGAGGAGTGGTATGCTCGCTGCTTGAAATAATGGATATTGAAAAATCAGATCCACATTGTTCGTTCACTTTAAAGGGTTGCACGATATTTATTTAGTACATTATGCTCGTTTACCCGTACTCTTTAATTCTGCACGTTGTAAATTACTCTTAACAAAATATGTGCACAAATTAATTGACATTTACTGCGAATACTTAATACTTAATTAAATATGTAGATATTTAATTCATTCCATAGTTAAAATTAACATCCAGTACTTGATTCATTTGATGTTGCAATAAAACCAGATGTTCTGTAAATTTATTCCTACATTTCAATACATAAGTCAGAAAAAATTCTTTATAATTACGTAAATATGTATTTAAGTAATAATTTAATAAAAGATTATTAGATAAATAAAAGTAAACACAAACAAATTCTCTGAAGGTACGTTTTGAAATTGGCGTTGAAGTGATCTGGAATGTTACTCTTTGTATAACCCCGTGAAGTAAGTCAAGGGTGTTTACTATCTCCGCTTTTACGTATTCAACATCTACTGGAAAGGTATTTTTAGAAAAGCTTTAGATGAATGTGATGTGGGAATCTCTATGAACGTGAAGGAATAAATAACATACGTTATGCGGATGATACCGTCATAATCGCAGACACCTTAGAGGTACTGCAAGAACTAATGAATAGAGTGACAGAAAGCAGCTGCCGATATGGTCTAAACATCAGTGTTAATAAAACGAAGCTAATCATTGTATCTAAGAAGAAGTTCACAAACTGCACCCTTAATATAAAACAAAGGCCAGTTGAACGTGTAAGCAAATTTACATATCTTGGTACTATAGTCAATGAACAATGGGACCACTCTCAAGAAATAAAGAGCAGCATTGAAAGGGCAAGAACAGTGTAGACTAGCATGAGCAGTTTATTCAAAAGACACGATTTAACAATACACACAAAGATGAGACTTTTACGTGGCTGCGTACACTCAGTCCTCTTCTACAGTGTAGAATCTTGGACTTCCACTGAATCCACAACTAAGAAATTTAAATCTTTCGAAATGTGGCTTTACCGTAGAATACTGAACATTTCATGGACAGCACATATGTCTAATGTTGAAGTTCTTTGAAATATGAAGAAAGAAAGGGAAGATATTAACACAGTGAAGATAAGAGGGTTTCAGTATCTGTGACATCTCATGAGAAATGAACAGAGACTTTACTTTTTGCATTCCATACTACAGGAAAAAGTACTTGTAAAGAGAGGAACTGGGCGAAAGACAATATCATGGCTGAGAAATTTAAGGACCTGGTTACTACCTTACTACAACTGACTTATTTCGTGCAGAAGTACAGAAAGTCAAAATAGTCTGTTTGATGTCCAACATCCGAAACGGATTGGAACTATCAGAAGAAGATATTACATTACGTAAAATATTACATTACGTAAGTCACAAGTAATCATAGCTCACTTAAAGAGGTAAACGTGTGTTGTTGTTTTAGAGAAAACTATACGTATAAAAAAACGAAGTACAATAATTTAAAATCACTAAAAATAATAAGCATGGATCAAATGAAATAAAAAATCTTACCTTTTATTACACGTTGTGATGAAAATGACAACATAAGCAGGAAAAACGATTTGTTATAAGATATACAGGACGTACATGAAACAAAAAGAAAACACAAGAAATAAGCAACCTTGTTTCCATAAATGTTAGTTTAAAATAAGGGAAACATTTAATCTACATTAAAGAGTGGTTAACTCTGTGCATCCCGTTAAAATATAACAGGAAGGGGTAATTTGGTAATGAACTAACAAAAGAATTATAGCGTAGCGTCAATTTCAATTAACAACAAAAAAGTCTAATAACAGTTATTGGTTGTAAATAGTATAGATAATTATAGGATCTAATCACTTATCATTGTGTTATTGCTGTCAAGTATTGGGAGACGTTGATTTCTACCGTTATTGATAATATGATAGACCTAATGTGTTACTGCATATTACCGTTATGATCAGATTACTTTTACTTTCATGTAATTCTAAAAAAAATACGTAAGTATACTGTTGCTACATTCTACACATCTTCAACTCTTGTTAACGTCCAATATTGCGATCAGATAGTAGCGCACAATTAATTTTCCATTATATTTTATTCTGAATCATTTTACTACTTAGTCAGTAAGTAATAAACAGTTTTGTAACTTTGGGTAAGTTATTTGTAAGACCTGTGTATTATTAAGTGCCATATATTTTTGAAACCTTCACTAAAATTTCTTATTAATGTTAAAATTGTTAATTGTACTCATAACATTACAATTGTAGCCAAATATGAAATTGTACAAATACAAATGTACGAGTTTTACATGTGTGTATTACACACACACACACATTTATATCTACATATGTGCATATGTTAGTATGATCACTTGTATCTGCATGTGTATGCGTCTGTAGAGATGTGCGTCTCCATATTTCTACATAAGTCTGCGTAATTCTGTATAATAGTTGTTATTAAGAAATAAAATTTTTATTTTTTACAAAAAAAATATTGTAACGTCACAAAACGTTCCACAAAGAAAATTAATGGCAAAGTAAATTATCATAAGAGGAAGGTGAGTGAACAGCATCGAACCCAAGTAATCCAAAAAATTTTGTAATATTGTCCAATAGTTATTATCATAAACATGTAAAAACGACAAAGACTTTGACCAAGACTCAAACCCCATATATTTTTTAAATGAAGAACAGAATAAAACTGATATTGTATAATAAGAGAGACAAATAATCTTAGAAATGACCAAAATGAGGTCATGAAATGTTAGAAATATAACTCTGAATAGAGCATAAAAACCGATTTATTGTGAAATAATAGACAAGATCTATTACAATACCTTATAATATATATAAAATAGATGTATTAGATGATTTAAACACATCATTAAATAGGATGTAAATTAAAATAAAAAATATGTAATTTTATAACAGAAAATCAAAGTTTTAGAGTTCAGACCAATCACTCAGATTTTATGTGAAAATTAATTATTATAAAATTAAGATAAAAACTAGATGTAAATATCAATTAGACAAAGCAAACAAATTACTTCAAATAGGGAAAGCTGTAAATTGATTAGAAGTCAATGAAAGTAATCAAAAACAGTGTTAAACTGAAAACATGTGGTGAACATGTAAAATTGTAAAATTTTTGACTTTAGTGTTATCAAAATGCAACAAACTTGTATTTTAAAGTTGAAACATTATATAAAGTAACTATACCTATAAGTATGACCACCTAAAATACTTTAACAGTCAAGTTATATAAATAGTTACATAGACCATGCTAGGCTGAGATCAAAAAACAGTCACAAAATTAGTCATATTTGACAAATTAATTATTTAATTTTAGAAAGAATATAGAAAAAGATACAATTCTATAATGTACTATGGAAAAACACTTGCTCAATTGAAGACGAGCTTAATTCATAGAGAATTTTTAAATATAAAAGTGAAAATTGTCACACCCATGGAATAGCTCATCTGTACAAAGACAGTGAGATGCTAAGTGAAATTACAATAAAATTAAAATGTATTAGAAGAAACCAGGTATTCCCAAAGATAAACAATATAAGAAACTCTAAGTGAATACCCAAAAAATCCCATAAATAATACCAAAAAGACAAATTACTATGAAAAACAGTGACAAAAAACTAGGCCATATGTCATGCCTACAAAAAAATGAAATTATTTATATGTTATGTGCTTTAATATTTGTTTGTTTTATTATGTAAAGCTAATTATGTTATGTACTAATGTTATAGCAAGAGCCAAGGATCTTAATAACTTTTTATTAATAAGAAAATTAGTATTTTGTGCAAACACTACAAGGTAAGAATTGTATTTTATGTTAATTTAGTAGATTTAATTTATTTAAAACCAATCGTGAATGGTATCATTTTATTCAGTTGAAAGCAGAGAATCTAAAAAAAATAGTGACATGCAGATTGTAAGCAGTTCTGTAAAATTGTTTGACAAATACCAGAATAATTTCAGTAATATCCTTTAGTAGGAAGAACAAGAAGTTTTTGTTCCAAAGCTTCTACGGAAGTCGAATTAGTTCCATGATGTTCTATTTGCATATTCTCTAACGTTCCAGAAGAAAATATTACTCGAAAATACCGGAAGTCATGAATAAAAATTAAAACAATGCACCTTACAAAGAGTATATAACCGAGACCATAATCGACACAAAAACCACTTTATGCTTTGAAACCACGAGAGACACTTCACATGCGAATCCGAACACCTAGCCCAAGGCGAACTCGAAGAAGAGGAATTCAACCCGAAAACTCAAAAAGGCTTTCCCCCATACTAGACAAAAGACATACTTAACCTAAAAAAGGAGTATATCGCTAAATCGCTCAACGTGTTTGTTGAATAGAGCAACAGCACGCCAAATCTAATAGAACGTACACAGCCAAATATCCAGCGGCCCTGAAAAGGATCGATTTTAATAGAGAAAAATCAAATTTGCTGGTATTTGCGAAAATAGACAGACTTTGACTAAATTCCCAAACATATTAATGACGCAAGCCTATTACATTGAGTCGAAGGTAGCGCTGAGACGGCAGTATAGCGAGGTCACGGAACGCAGACAGCTGTTCGCCGCCGCCAAGAATTCAAAGCATAGAACAGTACGATTTTTATTTAAATTGTGCGGAGTTTTCAAATCGTCATTTGACCTTTTAAATAGTTACAAGTGAGTGAGAAAACGTAAATACGAAGAGGCGCAGGATTGGAATCGTCCCCAAGAACAGTGTCCAGTGAAGGAAATACTTACCCACCGGAACGTGAGTTGACCAAAATTAAAATCCTTTTACCTGGTATCTTTGTCACACTATTGTACTACATATGTCAAACACCTTCAAATCACACGAATTTTGTAAAGCATCCCACTGATTTGTCTTGATAGTTCAAAGGAGTCCACGTCCTGAGTATAAAATTTTTTCAAAGATTAAATTCATGCAATTCAAGTGAGCAATAAAATAATTATTAACCAATACTTAATTAAAATATTGTCAATTTTTGTAACTCTGCAATTTTGCATAACTTTATTGTTAGTCCTTCAGACGATTTTTATGAAAAGAAAGATCATTAAACATACGTTATTTGCAACTCAAATTGTCTTGTTTACATTTTTTCTATAATTAATTTAACAACTCAAAAATCAATTTTTAATAATAATAATTTCTTGGACCAAATATCCAAGTGGCGCCCACACACACATATATTAGCATAAGCTGTGTTTGCAGGACTACATCTTCGAAGAGAAACCGGCAATTAGTAAGTATAAAGTGCGCGGAGTGTAACACCCGACATCACAACACAACACATCAATTCTGTTGGTTATAAATTGACGAATACAAAGGAGGAGAAAGTAATACGACAAGACGCAACAACACCTGACACATTCTAGTTGTTATAATATATATATAATATATAATATGTAAATTATAAAAATAATATATAATATATATAATACATTTCTTAGTTTGTTATACTTCCACAGTTTTGATTATTGTAATTTTTACATATACACGTTGACATAAATTACTTCTTTCTTGACTTAATAAAGAAGTAATTAAGTATAATTAAAAATCAATCATTTATCACCAGCCAACTATTTGCGATGTGCCAGCTATATTTAACATTTAGGGAAAGTATGTTACATGTGTGTGTGTGTGTGTGTGTGTGTGTGTGTGATATTGTTTTATTAAAATGTTAATTTTATATCATTAATTGTATTATCTATATCATTTATATTTTAATTAAGAAAGTTGTGTTAGTGGTTATAATTACAAACAGAATTATCACTGTTGCACGCCACTATAGAAAAATTATTTCGATTAGCGCTTTCAAGCTTCTCAGCTCATCATCAGATCGGAAATGATCTGTGATGAACTGTGAAGCATGAAAGCGCTAATCGAAATAATTTTTCTATAGTGGTGTGCAACAATGATAATTCTGTTGGCATTTATATTTTATTAATCAAAGTTTATAATTGTTTCCATTAATTTAGGTTTCTTCTTCCATTAGTCAATTAAGTTATGTTTTTTGTTTTCAGTATATTTATTTTTTAACACCACAATTCCTTTTTTTAATTCTTTTTAGTTGCTTCTTTAATACGTTTTACCTGAAACACTATACACACTGTTGGAATATTGTCAAATACAAATAAAATATAAATTAAAAAAAGTGAAATAACAATTTGTTAGGCTATATTATGTTGTTATCATATTGTATTGTTTTATTACTTAATAAACAGGAGTAATTTGAGTAACTGTTAATTAAATTCTGTATAGAACACATGTATATTTGTTTACAAGTACATAAATAGGTGATATTAATTGATTTGTCACGTGCTATAATAATCTGATATTTACTAAAATAGAATGATTATAATATTTGGTAATTCTATTAATTTTACGTAACTCCTCTAATTCATAGACAAACGATAACAAGAATAATAACTTTTTAATAGATTTAACAAGAATTGTTCATTACGTATTATCTAATAACAACGGTAACTCGCGTTCCTTTTGCAACCCGAAAAATCATTAGTTTTGTAGAGTAAAATAGTAAAATTTTATACAATCATTTGAGCACCCCAACTTTGTCACTACTTATTGCCACACTGCTAAATACTTCGTTCTTGACCAGGCATTTTGGTGTATCTACCATCTTCAGGTCTTAAACGACAATTTTTTACCTCTACAAACCCATACATATACTTAGAGCGAATTCAAACATTTAGGGGGGTCTGTAGACGTAAAATATAAGGTTGTAGAGGTAACAAATTGTCGTTTAAGACCTGAAGATGGTGCAGATACCGAAAGGCATCGTGAAGAACGAAGTATTTAGCAGTGTGGTAATAAGTAGTGATAAATTTGGTGTTCAGATTACTGCTAATAAAACTAACAAAACTGGCAATCATTTAAAGTCTCCATTACAATAAAATCTGTATAAAGAGTAGTTAAAAAAACATGTTATTTTACAAGATATGATTCATCCTTCTCCGATGGCAGATATAGGCTAAGTAATGACTGCTACAATGTGTTCGCAGGCGCCTACGCAACTTCTTTCATTCGAGTATTATTCTTAAATTCGTTTGCAGTCGATTGCCTGCAGATAGCAAATACTCCATAATTACTGACTATTATAAGTCAATTTTTTACGTGTTTTAAATAGTAATTTTGTTAATTAGTTATTTGATTATTTTTTCTTCTACTATGTAGGCGATAGCTTTACCCTAAATTATATATACAATTTTTTACTTTTGATCACACATAAATACAACTTAAATCGTAAAATTACTTGTTGTTAATCGTTTTACACAAATATTAACAATTATTAATATTTACGTAATAATTATTAATAAATAATATTTTATAAATTATCTAATAATAACGATTATTAATTATTTATATAAACAAATAAAAACGACCTTTGTGAATTATTTGTCAATAGATTCTAGTAACAATTGAATTTCAGCTTTATTGGCGACAGAATTTCTATAGTCGTACGCGTAATATACAGTCAAAACTTTCATTATATAAAATATAAATTAATAAATTACCTTAGATCCGTCGTGTGACTTCGTTGTTTATTTAAAATAACGTGATTCAGAACATATGTTCCACCATCAGATTAATTCACTCAGTTGAGTTCATTAAATGTTAAAATCACATTACTTTGTACTTACACATGTGTCGCCTGGATAAAATATTGAATGCAGGTGTCATTAATTTTTATGATATCCCATTAATAATTATGTTCGCTATATCCATCAACTGTTAAGTACATACTTTCGGACGTCAAATCTAATTAATTTTTCATTGAAAGCGCATATTGTCAGTCATACTCATTTAACATGTAATATGAAAATAAAACCCAAAAGGAGACCAAGGCAATATCTTGGTTATGACGAAGAAACAACTACATTATCATTTATAATAAATATTCAACTCATGTGTGAATATAGCTAGATATTTACCCTATTTACTAATGTAAGATCAGACATTCCTTCTAAGACTCTGCAAACATAGTTATATTTGCTAATCGAATTCAGTGTGCAGACGTGTTGTAACTATGCACTACATACAACTTGTATCCACGAAGATTTCCTTGTATTTCTACTTCTACGAGTAACAACAGAAGAGATTCCTTTGGTTGAACAATGCGTCAGAAAAGATAAAGGATTGTCAGCGTTTCCTTCTATTGCGACGAGAAAACAACACCGACAAACACAATGCACGAGACAATGCTTTATGATTTTCTTGTACCATGTTTTTCATTCTTGCTTTACCAAAGTGAGCAACAAATGTATGAGCGATTCACAATGCTGTGTAATGTCTTGTCTGCTGTACACACACCCACACACACACACACACACACACACACACCACACCACACAAGTCTTCTGCTTACGTTTTAAACTTTCTGTCATTTCTAATATTATTCTTTTTCCATAGAAAATACATATTTTCTTGGCAAAATATTAAAAATGGCGGTTTAACATTTCATTACAAACAATAAATGTAAAACAATTTTGATAATGTCCTATGTTTTACATTATGTATAATGATGTCGACAGGTTTTCATGTTAACAGTGTTCCTATTTCTGTATGTAACAGCCCAAGCTCTTTCAAGTTATTATAGCTTAGAACAGAATTCACGCATAAGTGAATAAGTTGCATAAGTTCAATCTTACGTGCGGGACCATTAGGTGAACCCTTAAATCAGCAAATAAAGGAAAACACTTAAAATTCTACAAGGTAATGGCTCTTCCCACACTTCTTTATGGTCTGGGAATTTGACTTTAACGAAAGGCCAGGCCAGTCGCATCCAAGCGGCTGAAATGAGATTTCTCAGGCACGTGGCAGGATGGACAGTAAACCCCTCCATGATCATAGAAGAAAGACAGATATACGCAGGAAATGAATATTATGACTATATTCGACAGGATCGCCCAGTATCAGCTGAATAGGTGGGAACATCTTTGCCGAATGGATGGCTCCCGCATCCCCAAACAAGTATGGAACTATAAACCGAGGGGAGGGCGACGTGTGGAATGTCCGAGGAAGCGCTGGAGTGACCGGCTCTAATCTTTACCTATTTGAGACCGAACAAACCATCCTTGGTTTAACCCGTGAAGATGATGATAATGATGATGATGAACAGAATTTACTGCTCTTTAGTTGTTAAGCAATCATCAATTTACAGCTCACAATATTTACATGTATAATCTAGATTCACTATTTCATCACAAACAAACAAAATACAAAAATGACTAACTTCTTACTTATATTGTTATTCGGACACGATTCTCTTCTACCCTTCCATGGTTTAAGCACAATGCCTGTTTCGACTTGAAAGTTGTTTTCCAATTCAAATTTCAAATTGTTTTGCGACTTCCAAAATACCTCCTAACCGCCGGCTTGTACCTTAAATACACGGAGTTGATCTCACTGAGGTTGATGTAGTTGTTTTGAATCTGACTTGTCGTGTTTCATGCCATTCCATTTCTGTTAATGTCCACTAACTTACTTATGGTAAGTTCTATAATTCATAACATACGGTATGGTCTATAACAGTCATAGGCAACCTTTTAGTTTATGGAGGCGTATATATAACTGACCAGTTTGATGGGCGCACCCCTCCCCACCAATAAATGGAAAATAAAAAGGTGCGGAGCTGAACGTTGGACGTCAATGGTCATAAGCTGGACGTTACAAACATTAAGTGTCGCTCGCTTTATGATACATTTGCGCTTATATTTACCAACGTGGAACACAGAATCAAAAATAGCTTTGCAGTATTTTTTATATAAATTTGTGAAAATTTTTCTCATTAGGAGTAGGTCATCAACAATCTGCCATCATGCACACACACGATAAAACTAACAAAACTTTAAACAAAAAAATGGTTAAACAGGAACACATTTGAATAAAAATAAATAATTAACTTACCATAATAAAAATTATTCTTGTTTATAAAGTGTACAGAAATGTAAAATTTTAATACATCACATTTAAAATAAAAATTAAGGTTTCAGATCCCTTCCTTGAAAACACTAACTTACAGTAATTATTGTGTTAGAGAAAAGTAAAATATAAAACGGGTTGTACTATTTTATAAAACAGTACTTCGAAGCAGGTACAATGCTGGTGCGTTCCTTGTCGACGGACACAGGGTTGCCGACTGCTGCTCTTTTTCACGACCTTGATTCAGTTTTCATCTTCGGTAACAACGCGATTAACATATCTACTTCAACAGAACTTTTAAGTAACAACATTAGTTCTGTGATCAGATTAAAATACATTTACTAAGGGGACATGATCTCTCACTATGAACTGGTACAGCAAGACGAAAGTATCCAGTCTCAGGTAACAAGTGTATTTGGTTAATAATTCAGTTACATAACACTAAGAAGTGATTCATGTGTATAGTTAAGAATTTTTTCCTGGTTATTGTGTAATTGTAAGACGGGATATGAGAACGTATGAGGAACTGAATTACAAAAAAATATACACGGCTTCTCAAGTTACTACAAGCAGCCAATTACATTAAACACTTGCAAAGTCAAGAAAACCAGTAGAATAGACAAATAAATCAACACTATAAGAGACTAGTTTTTTACTCATTGTAAAACAGGCTCAGGTATCTGTGAATGTTAATATTTCGTTTATATCTTACAACCTAACAATTAATGTAATTAAAAAGATGAAAGTACAAAGTGTGATGGTATACTAAAGTAATAAAATTGTTTTCTTTATATAAAATTGAAGGTAAATTTTTTTTTGATCCATAAATATATAAAAGAATAGGATAATTAGAAGTACATATTGTTACGTAATACGGAACGTTCTACAATTATCTCGGCTAGCCTAGCAGAGCCCAGCTGTGTGTGAGTACATATTGCTGCTACTTCGAGAGAAAGACAATTACGTGACACTTGTCACGCGTCAACAATCGAGGCTGTTCCAGACTTCAGCGGTCCGCGCACATTGTGTTCAAGGCCAGACACGACACTGTTTCAAGTGGATTCCAGATCGCCCGTATTAGGCGATTGTTTAACACGTCGTTCAAAAGTGACATCTTATTCTGGCATCTCAGCGGGGTATAAATAGAAGCATCCAGCGACGGTCAGTTTAGTTTAGGTCGGACGATTTACACAGTGCGTCTCAAGTGGTGTATTAGTGAAAAGTGATTATAGTGCGGAATTCTTTATACTTGACATTATTATTGGTGTGGACAGATTAACTTGAATTGTTGTACTAGTATAATTATTGTACTAGTATTACACCAGTGGTTTCATTGGTGTCTTGTGTTTTGTTTTCCACTGTGCCATACGACGATCAGTGAGACAGTCGTAAAAATATAAATGTAATCTGAGTGTATACAAGATATTTTGCTGAAGTTTTAAGTTAAAAGTAATATTCCTATTTGTAACACTGGCATAGAAAGTTTAGTTTTGTTGTTTGCGTAGGATTAACTCAGTCTAGTACCTTATTTAAACTACAATTTTATCTCAAAACCGAGGAAAAATGATTACACTTCCCACCTTCCCAAATGTCAGCGTGACTTTTACGAACATGAATTCCGTTTGCTACATAATCACTCTATAGGTATTCAACATCTATTCGGCAAGTATTTTTAGACAAGCTTTAGGTGAATGTGATGTGGAAATCTCTCTGAACAGTGAAAGAATAAATAACATATACGTTATGCGAATGATACCGTCAAATTCGCAGATAGCTTAGAGGGGCTGCAACAACTAATGAACAGAATGACAGAAACCAGCCGTAGATATGGTCATCAGTGTTAATAAAACGAAGCTAATGATTGTATCTAAGTACAAGTTCACAAACTGCATCCTTAATATAAACCAAAGGCCAGTTGAACGTGTAAGCAAATTTACATTTCTTGGTACTATAGTAAATGAACAATGGGCCACTCTCAAGAAATAAAGAGCAGAATTGGAAAGGCACGAGCAGTGTACACTAAAATGAGCCGGTTATTCAAAAATCACGATATAACAATAAACACAAAGGTGGGACTTTTAGGGTGATACGTATTCTTGGTCCTCTTCTACGGTGTAGAATCTTGGACTTTGACTGAAGCCACGACTAAAAAATTAGAAACTTTCGAAATGTGGTTTTGCCGTAGAATACTGAGCATTTGATGGAGAGCACATGTAACTAATGTTGAAGTTCTTAGAAAGATAAAGAAAGAAAGAGAAGTTGTTAACACAGTGAAGATAAGAAAGCTTCAGTATTTGGGACATCTCACGAGAAATGAACAGAGATTTTACTTATTGCAGTCCACACTACAGGGAAAAGTACTTGGAAAGAGAGGAATTGGGGGACAGAGAGTATCATGGCTGAGAAATTTCAGGAGCTGGTTTCGCATGAATACAACTGACTTATTCCGTGCAGGTGTACAGAAAGTTAAAACAGTCTGTATGATATCCGACAACCGAAACGTATAGGAACTATTAGAAGAAGATTACTTATTTCTATTATAATTTTATCTCAAATCTGAGAAACATTATTTATTACTCTTTACGAAACAAGAGCGTGACTGTTATGAACATGAATTGGGTTTGCTATATAAGCCTTAATATTTCAGGCGTGACATAATCTAAAACGTTTAGTTTTATGAAGAGTATAATCAGCGAGTGTACAGTAGCAGCAACGTGACTTCCCCGTAATGGCGACGGGATCGGCGGTAGTAAACTAATTGCTTTGTTTCTGTGTTTAGTTTCGTCGTGTGTTTGCTACCTCACAAAGCATTCAGTTTGAGCAGGCCAGGCCAGCCAGACGATATAGAAATCCCCTTCTAATTTATGCAAACTTTCTTAACTACGTTGTTTGCTCTGCTCCGTTTCAAGCATTGTCAACGGAGCAAAACAGTTGCATTTGTTGCTGTTTGTGATAATACTGACTTAACGACTACAGTTGACGACAATACATTAGTAGAGACTCGAAGAAAATCTGTTGTATCTATTCAACACAGTCAATTTTTACTAACAGAAATACCGATGCGATTGTAGTCATATTTATACAGAGTAAACGTCTTGTGTGTATTTCGACGAGGCATAGTTGTTGTTCGCTCTCCACCTCCCCCCTCCACCCCCTAACATAACAAAGACAATTATCGCTTCAGTTCTTACTGAGATATATTGTGTAAGGCGCAAGTGAAATACGAGTTCAAATATAGGGTAAAAGTTCAGAATTTTTGACTAAAAGTCAATAACCCTGCGTCCATTGCGTGATACACACGCGCGCTCGCCCTCTCTCACGCACGCGCACACACACACACACACACACACACACATATATGTTATATTTATATTAAATTAGGTTTACAAGAAAACTTGTACTTCGTTGTACAAACCAGTATTACAGGTTGAACGTATAACTACAGTGGAACTCGCGAATAACGATATCGCTTATAATGAGAACTGAGATATAAGGAGCAAAAGTACGAGATATGTTTCGCTTTTAACGAAGAACACATTACAGACTTGGTATAACGAGCATTTTATTGCAGTCTTGTTCATTGGTTAAGGTCTAACAAAAGTTCGTTAGAATACAGCATTTTACATATTCGTTTATAACTTTAACGCAATCTAGTGAAACTAATAATGTAAGTGAAGAATTCGTGGAATATTTAAATAAATTACAAAACTGGGTTGAGATCTACAGACACAAAATTACTAAACAAAGAAAAATAGATGATTTTTTAAGGTTAAATAAGTACTGTGTGCGAAATATAATTTTGACGGTTACATTTAGAACAAAGAACAAACAAAAAAATTGGAGTGAATGTTCTTGTAATTCAAACATAATTATTGTACATACTCTATGGCATGAAAAGTATTGCATTTTTGCTAGATAGCAAACGTTTGGCTGACTTTTGGTAAGTTTTACTACACATTTACGTTTACTATATTTCGCGAATTTATTGTACGCCAGTCTTCAGCAAAGAATGTTAGCATCTAAAAATTATTTGAAGTCTAAATTTCACTCTTAAGCGTAGAGTGTAAAACAGGTCAAAATTTTATTGTGTAAAGCCTCTTCCATATTATACTTATTTTGCTTTCTAGTCGACAACTTGTATGTAGTGAGCACCCGGTTTTAATGAGCACATTAGAAATATATTATAACGATTCATAATAGCGTCCTATCAGAGCGTTATATGAAAGCTATAGACGGTACGAGTGTAACTCCGTAAGATAGAGAGAGAGAGAGAGAGCGTATAATCGCAGCCATCTCACTCTAACCACGTCACCGCTACATTAGAATCCAGTTCAAACAGGTAATTTTACTCAAAGCGAATTATCAGTTCAACCTGCGATAACTTCAAAAGTTATAAATATACGGCAATTCTGAAAACAGCATTGTATTCAGCAAGAAAAGCTTTATAAGTAGCCGCAAGCTCAGTTAATATAATTAACAAATAAAGAAGTTACACGGATGACGCACGCCAACAGGAATAACGAGAGAAATATGCTACGTAGGAACAAGGTATTTTCACACACACACAGATATAGACCTAAGCAACAATATTCTGTGGTCAGATCTTCGGCAACACATTTGCAAATACCTGTAATCAATCGATTTGCAAATACAGGAAGTACGTTTGGAACCTGTCACGGAGTGTTTGAGCGACTTGTTTGAAATTATCGAAACTGGAAAAACGCATGATTTATTTGAACAACCAATCAGCAGCCCGTATTTAAAACAGACGCCAGCTAAAAGCGAGGGGTAACATCACTCTTCTTTCGGTACTTAAACACACTAGACGTGTATAATTCACATACAGAAATTTTTATATTACACAACAGTGCAAATTTAAGTTCTAAATCGAAAAGTAGTCCGCAGTGTAGATGAATTAACAACATTCAATAACACTAGCTGCGTAAAACAACCGTTAATTAATTAATTAGTTTATTAATTAATCAATCAGCCGTGAAGGACCTGTGCTACAGAAGGTTACAGCATCTGTAATTGCCAGGGCATCTTCCACAACATTGATCAACCCATTCTTCTGTGCAACACCATCGAAGGGAGGACCTCTACAGATTCCTATCTTCGGTCAACGCATCAAAACAGTAAGAAATAGATTCATTGATCAATGATATAAGCGCTAAACAAATAATAAAACAATAAACAATTTTAAAAAGACACTAAGAAAAGCACACATTGTATTTTAACTATAAGATTATTTCTAATATAGGATAGGAGTGTTGAATGGAAAGTGGTGTGTAGTATTGGACGTGCAAATTATTGCAGACCTGCTCTTTAGCACTAGTTTGGGAGATAGAAATCTCTTAATCAAACTAGATAAGAGCTAGAGGTCGTTTGAGCGTCTTAATCATTACTTTCCACACTCACTCAATAATTATAAGATTAGGGTATAATTAAGTCCTACCATTAACAATTTAAAGTTTAAAAATCATTGATTAAACATTAAATATAATAATCAAGAAAATCTTAAAGTGTTATTTGTAACGATTCCCCTTGAAAACCACAATCACTGAACGAATCCTGAGGAAGAGTGTCTCCATGCGCTGAGCTAAGCTGAAACCGTGTCATTTGTATCTGGGATTTGTTCTGGCGCCCAGGTAAAGTAATATCACGGGTAAGTAACTTTTTATCTAACGTCACAAATATTAGATAATTGTGGTAGACGAAAGGGAGCGCTGTAATATATATATATATATATATATATATATATATATATATTACAGAGGACACTACGATAATGTATGCTGTGGCTAATCGAAATTCCACAAAACGCGCTTGAAAAACCAAGTTGTTTTTACAGACATATTTCGAGTACATTTATTTCCCTCCAGTTACCAATTTCTTCCAACTACGTGCTTTCATTTTATCTCTCTCTTTTTTTTACGTTATCTTGATAGACTTAATAGTTTTCCCAGCTTCACCGTTTTTCACGTCGACTACATTAATTTTCAATATTTAATTACGCACAATAATTTCCCTATAAATTATTTCTTAACTATTCTGGTCTAATCACTCAATAAAGCTGTGCTACATGTAGTATATTAAATACTTTTTGTGGTATTTCTTATGTACGTATTTGTCTATATATATATATATATATATATATATATATATATATATATATATATATATATATATATATATATATATATATTATTGCTACATATAGTATATTAAATATATTTTGTGGCATTTCTTATGTACGTATTTGTATATACATACATATATATATATATATATATATATATTGCAACACATCTTTTTATGATTTCTTTCATTATGGATTATGAGTTTTACATGGATCTGGTTAGGGTATACCATGCCAACACTTACCTGCAGTATATGGTACTTTTCTGCTTTGCCGGCTATTAGGTGTGGGATTTGGGCTTATTAGGTATCAGGTAACGAGTTGGGACGATGTGTTTTCAAAAGAATTATTTTAGGAAGCTGAGTTGTATAAATTGTGAATAAATGAAAACTACCTTTTTAGTCTATCATTCCAATGATTATAATTGTCACCCTCAAGGTGCTTATCTTTAAACAAATCATAATAATAAAAAGAATTTCAAATATTTAACACAATTTACGGCGGGTTCCACCATTTATATTCTTTCTTGAATATTACTTTACCATATTTTCTCTAGTGATATATTGTTATAATGCTTACGTCTAACAATCACATATTAAAATCATATATCTTAGTACATAATTTATAAGTTCCTGAAAATAAGACATACAATACACAGTATATACACAAAACAAATAACATGGAAATATACACACATATATGGGCAGTTTCACACTGTCTGCCTGTAATTATAATTCATTTATAAAAAATCATTTTTTGTTATATTGAATTTAATTATTTAATAAAATGGAAATACTGAATTGATTTCATTCTATGAAATCCGTAACCCTGTTCTTTATACATGAGAAAATAAAATACGAACTTTTTAAATGAATATAACAAGGGTTATAGTTATCGTTATCTCTATGGTAATTATTATTAATATAAACACTTTTATTAAGGGTAACTCCCTTTTAATTATTCTAATCTTCAGCCTGCTTGGCTATCAACAATAATTAATATGAAACAATAAAATTTGTGACATCTAATATCTGGATAACACTCTTAGAGCTTCTCTGCACTCTCCCTTAATTTATCACATTTAATTTATCAAATGTAATTCTTTATACAGTGCACAATCTCATGAAAACATTTGCTTAGAGTCTTTCTGCACTCTTATTAACATATTATTATAATGATCACACATTATCTAAATGTTCTGTCGTTTTGAATAAATGTCTCTATATGATATACAGTACAACATTTAAAAGTGTCTTTAGGCTTTAGTCATACCGCCTATATAATTAAATGTTTATCAATTATTTAAAACTGTTCAATTTCGCTTATAGCGGCTTTTCATTTACTTGTTGTGTTTTACAACATTATTATGAACCCTGAACCATATCAGGTCACCTGTTTTGATGATTTCATGTTACACAGATGTACACGGGTCTCAGGCGTCGGCGTTGAGTACAGCTATTCCTCTCGAAACCCCCGTCAGCGTCGCTTAGCGGTGTATGAACAGCTAGGCTAGGCGTCGTTCCTTTATCGTCATGGACACAGCGTCTCTGGCCTCGGGTATAGTCTGATGTCCGTAGTACGTAGTTGTAGTAACTCAGGTGTCTGCCGGTCTCATTGAAGCGTCTTCTGCAGCGTATCGTTCCGTGTGTACGACTCAACGAATACTTTATGAATGCGCCAGATGCTCGTTTTGGCTCACTGTTTATAGGGCAAAGCCACGTGTGCAAATGAGTTTCTATCGGCGAATATCTCAACAATCCTTTATTTATTTAGGAAACAAAGTTGTTTGTTAGACGTGTCTTGAACACAGTTATTAGCTATGTATACACGCGATCTTTAATTAGCACCGCGAAAGGTGTGAAATAGTAAAACGCTTATAGTTCACGACACTCTCACTATCTCGTTATGTGTTTGGTGTCTAAATAAAGCTACATTTCCGCACTATTCACTGGTCAACCTAGTTCTTCTTAATCTTTTGTCATTTTTTTATTATTTAAGTTTTAAAACACTTCTGACATGTGTCGACAAAATTATACATATTTATGCAGGTGGACTGTTATCTGTTTTGTTTGCTATATAAAATCTTATCTGTACCCTTCTAAATGTACAATTGTAGCAGATAACGCTTATTATGCGTACTCCAGTTAGAACGATAAACATTGATAACAATGTTTCGTTATAACACTCCCCCACTTGCTTTAAAAAAATTGTTTTGTGCTTTACAGAACATTTTTTTTTTTTTTTTTTTTTTTTTTTTTTTTTTTTTATCTATGTTTAGTACATACACAGTCAGTTATATTACATGTTTATTAGAAAGAATATAAAATCTTATCTTAAAGTAACAATCACATATGGGTATTATTGGATATAATGACGCAGAGATGACGCATGGTACTTTCCGACGTCCTTTTTCTTCACTGGGTCATATACCATGTAGGTGTGTGGTCCTAGACGACTCCTTAGTTCATATGGGCCACAGAATAATCTGAAGAATTTCTTGGAAGTGTTTAATATACTACTTCCCACAGGATTTGTCTTTATCAATACCTTATCACCAATCTGGAATCTTGTCAATCGGTGAGTTCTATTATACCGGTCTCTCCTTTTACCTGCTTGATGATATAACTGTCGTTCAGCTCTGTTTATTTTTATTTGAATTGGCAAATCTACATTATAATTTTTCGGTTTATTTATCATGTTGTGCCAGAATCTTTTAGGTATTTTATTCTCACTTAATTCTAACGGTGTGTATCCTGTAGCTTCACTATAATTGTGATTCATTGCATCTTCGAAAAATTGTAGATAGTCAGGCCATTTACTCTGTTGATTGTAGCAATATAACCTCATGTACTTGCCTAACTCTCTATTTATTCTTTCAGCAAGATTAGTTTGTGGATGCCTTATGGATGTAAGTATAGGTTTTATACCTTGTCTTGTCAATGCGTCCTTCCATAATTTATTACCAAACTGCTTACCTTGATCTGTCAACACTTTATCCATTTTTCCATACTTTGGTATATACTTCTGGGTGATGACGTTCAGAACAGATTTCATGGTGGGTCTTCGTACAGCATATAACTTTACTAGCTTGGTCAACACATCTACCGTCACAATTATATGGCGGTACCCACGACTTGATCGCGGGAGTGGTCCAAGGAAATCAAGTGCAACTATATCCCCCTTCTTCTTAGTTCTGATACTCCCCATTTCAACGCAAGTGTTTAAATTCGGATGTTTGGCTGTTTGACAATCATGGCATTTCCTAACAATTATTTTAATTTTTCTGAACATATTATTACAGGTGAAGGCTTCTTTCATAGTTAAATAGCACTTCAATGGAGATGCATGAGCTAGACTACGATGACATGGCATAATTAATTGCTGTAACATGTCATGAGATAGCACAACTTTCCAATCATAATTAATAAGCTTAAATAAAATTCCATCTTTCACACAAGAATTTATAGGTAACGGATTATTTTTTATATTCTGTAATCGCTGATCTTTATCTTGCTCTCTAGCGAGATTACGTAGTAATTCTTGTACTTCTCTCTCGGGTTTGTATGTTATGTTGCTAAGTACCCTGACATCTTGTGGTTTAGCTTCATGTGTTTCTTCTTTTTCTTCTATATAACGGCTTAAGGTATCAGCTACTTCATTGTCTTTGCCTTTGCATTCCTATCGGATGTCCATGGTTTCGAAAATCGTTTCGACGAATTCGGCCATCGGTAACCTCCTTTGTAATTACCTCTTTCATTATTTTGCTCCTGCTTCTCATATGTTCGTCCATCTTCATGGCGTCTATCATATGATACATTTTTGTTTTTCGGATATTTTTCCTCGTCTGTACGTCTATCTTCTCTGCCTTTATCTTCTTGGCGATATCTTTGCGAATACCACGTACCTCTATCTTGATTTTGGTTCCGGTTATCTCGCTGAACTCCTCTTGGTGGGTCTCGTTCACGGATTACACCCTCCATCTGTGTTAAAAGTATTAATAGATCTTCAATGGTAGCTATACCCTGAACATGTATAGCTAGTTGGATGTTCCTGCTGAAATGATTAGCAAGCTTAATGACTAATTCTTTTTGTGTTAAAGTGGGACGTAAATGTTTACTCCTTTCTACTAACATAATGACGTATTCATCTTCAGACATCTTACCTGGATTATATTTACCAAATTCCAGTGTATTTCGTATTCTCATTTGTATGTATTCATTCCAATACCTCCGTTCGAATGCTAGTTTAAATTCTTCATACGTTTTTAAATCGTCATTCACCATCGTGAACCAACTGGCTGCTGCATCTTTTAAGTAACGGCTTACAAAGTCTATTTTATCTTTGTCACTGAGAATAGATCCAATACTATCCATTTCTTTCTCACATTTGATACGAAATTCAATGGGATTTTCCCCTCTGGATCCTCTAAAATAGTTAATGGGTCTCTCTTCTCTAGGTACGGTCGAGTATACTAACGCTTGTGTTGGTAGTCTTCTCACTTCTCGTGTAAGTCGGTCTACTTCACCTTTTAACTTGACTTCCAGCTGATCTACCCTGTTGTCATGGTGTTGGATAGATTTCTTGATGGTGTCGTCTGCTGCGGCTAGACTTTTTGTTTCTTCTTCAATTTTCATGGTCTTCCTGACATTACTCTGCACCAACTCGCTGATGACTTGTATCTTGGTATCTTGTCGATGCGTAATTTTTTCGAGTTTCTGGTCCAGTATGTCGGCCATAGATTTAAAATTTTGTTGTAGTCTTTTTCGCTGCTCTTCGAAATTTTCATTCATCACCACAGCTTGTTGTTTTAGAGACTCTTTAACTTTACCTTCTAAGGTCTCCATTCGTTCCATAATTTCTACCTTACTTTCAGCATTATACGCGTATAGTTTCTGAATTTCTGACGTGCTTGCTTCCAATCTTCTCATAGTTTCAGCACCACTAGTTTTTATTTCTTCAAACCTTTTTACGTTTTCAGCGTTGCTGGCTTCCAATCTTCTCATAGTTTCAGCACCACTAGTTTTTATTTCTTCAAACCTTTTTACGTTTTCAGCGTTGCTGGCTTCTAACTTCTTCATTATGTCGGCTAAACTGACCTCTTGTTTATGTGCCATGTTTAATTTTAATTTGGTGAACCGATTTTAAAATATTTATTATTAATTTGTATATTATTAATTATTTGGATTATTATTAAATACTGTATTGGTAGTCATTTATTCATCAACATACAACCATTATCTTGGGCGCCTGTAGTATCAGTTTCTGATAACCACAATATTTATCTAAGCTCCCCTTTGTTTACTCTACTGATAACGCTAACTGTACGTTCTTATCAGCTACATTCAACATATAAATGCACGTTTTATAATAATTACACATCAACTCTAAATATTTGTTCTATGTGAATTTATATTTATTTAACTTCTAACTAATTTTTAATTTTTTTCGTATTATGTTTTTTTTTTTTTTTTTAATTTATTTAATCGTCCCCCACGTTGGAAGCGCCATTTTCTTTTGCAACACATCTTTTTATGATTTCTTTCATTATGGATTATGAGTTTTACATGGATCTGGTTAGGGTATACCATGCCAACACTTACCTGCAGTATATGGTACTTTTCTGCTTTGCCGGCTATTAGGTGTGGGATTTGGGCTTATTAGGTATCAGGTAACGAGTTGGGACGATGTGTTTTCAAAAGAATTATTTTAGGAAGCTGAGTTGTATAAATTGTGAATAAATGAAAACTACCTTTTTAGTCTATCATTCCAATGATTATAATTGTCACCCTCAAGGTGCTTATCTTTAAACAAATCATAATAATAAAAAGAATTTCAAATATTTAACACAATTTACGGCGGGTTCCACCATTTATATTCTTTCTTGAATATTACTTTACCATATTTTCTCTAGTGATATATTGTTATAATGCTTACGTCTAACAATCACATATTAAAATCATATATCTTAGTACATAATTTATAAGTTCCTGAAAATAAGACATACAATACACAGTATATACACAAAACAAATAACATGGAAATATACACACATATATGGGCAGTTTCACACTGTCTGCCTGTAATTATAATTCATTTATAAAAAATCATTTTTTGTTATATTGAATTTAATTATTTAATAAAATGGAAATACTGAATTGATTTCATTCTATGAAATCCGTAACCCTGTTCTTTATACATGAGAAAATAAAATACGAACTTTTTAAATGAATATAACAAGGGTTATAGTTATCGTTATCTCTATGGTAATTATTATTAATATAAACACTTTTATTAAGGGTAACTCCCTTTTAATTATTCTAATCTTCAGCCTGCTTGGCTATCAACAATAATTAATATGAAACAATAAAATTTGTGACATCTAATATCTGGATAACACTCTTAGAGCTTCTCTGCACTCTCCCTTAATTTATCACATTTAATTTATCAAATGTAATTCTTTATACAGTGCACAATCTCATGAAAACATTTGCTTAGAGTCTTTCTGCACTCTTATTAACATATTATTATAATGATCACACATTATCTAAATGTTCTGTCGTTTTGAATAAATGTCTCTATATGATATACAGTACAACATTTAAAAGTGTCTTTAGGCTTTAGTCATACCGCCTATATAATTAAATGTTTATCAATTATTTAAAACTGTTCAATTTCGCTTATAGCGGCTTTTCATTTACTTGTTGTGTTTTACAACATTATTATGAACCCTGAACCATATCAGGTCACCTGTTTTGATGATTTCATGTTACACAGATGTACACGGGTCTCAGGCGTCGGCGTTGAGTACAGCTATTCCTCTCGAAACCCCCGTCAGCGTCGCTTAGCGGTGTATGAACAGCTAGGCTAGGCGTCGTTCCTTTATCGTCATGGACACAGCGTCTCTGGCCTCGGGTATAGTCTGATGTCCGTAGTACGTAGTTGTAGTAACTCAGGTGTCTGCCGGTCTCATTGAAGCGTCTTCTGCAGCGTATCGTTCCGTGTGTACGACTCAACGAATACTTTATGAATGCGCCAGATGCTCGTTTTGGCTCACTGTTTATAGGGCAAAGCCACGTGTGCAAATGAGTTTCTATCGGCGAATATCTCAACAATCCTTTATTTATTTAGGAAACAAAGTTGTTTGTTAGACGTGTCTTGAACACAGTTATTAGCTATGTATACACGCGATCTTTAATTAGCACCGCGAAAGGTGTGAAATAGTAAAACGCTTATAGTTCACGACACTCTCACTATCTCGTTATGTGTTTGGTGTCTAAATAAAGCTACATTTCCGCACTATTCACTGGTCAACCTAGTTCTTCTTAATCTTTTGTCATTTTTTTATTATTTAAGTTTTAAAACACTTCTGACATGTGTCGACAAAATTATACATATTTATGCAGGTGGACTGTTATCTGTTTTGTTTGCTATATAAAATCTTATCTGTACCCTTCTAAATGTACAATTGTAGCAGATAACGCTTATTATGCGTACTCCAGTTAGAACGATAAACATTGATAACAATGTTTCGTTATAATATATATATATATATATATATATATATGTATATTACAACGATACAACGTTATTAAATGTAAGTGTGTCGGGCGCACGCTCATGAGTGACAAAATTAATCAACGGTAAATAACATTTCTAATAACGTGTACGTGTAGGATATATAGGGGTTCAGGCGTAATTATAATAATGGTAGTCTTTGTAGGAAATTCAAAATGTTCCCATTTATTAATTTAAATAAACATATCAAGAGATAATAATATACAAATAATGATTACTTTGTCATACGGTATTCAGTATACATAGTTTGAAAGTTTCTTTGTTTGCTGTAATCTCATCACCAACATAAATCTTATATCATAGATATAATATTATTAATTTTAATTAAAAAACATTTCTTCATTATGTTATACTACTATGTTATTATTATGTTATGTTCATTATGTTGGACTACTCATTCTGAATGTGTGCTTTCAATATAAAAATATTTAACTAAGTTAACTATTTGTTCATTCTTTGAACAAATCTAATTGATTCTTTCAAATGTAAATTTAAATATTTTCAATAAATTCAATTCAAAAATTATGCTTTCATAATTACTCTACAATTTAAATTTAAAATATTTTCAATAAATTATCAATTCAAAAATTATGCTTTCATAATTACTCTACAATTTAAATGTAAATATTTTCATAAATTATTAATTTAAAAATTATGCTACAATTTTTATACAAGACATTTATACTTATAAGTTATAAATTACACTTTTTTTCTTTTCGAAATTATTGTCTTTCTTTTTACAATGTTTATCAATCTTTGATTAAGTCTTTTGATATGAGAAATACGAATTTCTTTCACCGTAATTGTAGCGGTTCCTCAGCATACCCTCTCCTGGTCCTGAGTCCTTGATGTGGTGAATCCTGCATAGTCATGAAGTCCTGGATCTTTTCATCGTCCTCCGGGTCCTCTCGGAAGTCCTGGATCCTTTCCTCTTCCTCCGGGTCCTCTCGGAAGTCCGATGACTCGTCCTTTACGTCTGGAATTTATGCCATGTAGTGCTCTCGTCTTCGGTCTGGAGTAATGGTCTTAGATGTAGATCACTTGTAGACATCTGACGATTTCTTTCTTACGGTACATTTTAATTACTGTTTTCCATTACTATTTTAATTCGAAATATTGATCGTAATACTTCATAAGTTATGATTAACAAAAAGTTTATTGGTGTTAGACATATTGTCTAACTCTGTCCAAAGTAATTAAAATTTTCTCGTCTCTGACGGACATAGCGCTCCGCCACGAATGAAGACTGTTAGAAGAGAGAGATTAGCTCTTCTGGGCTTGTATTTATATTCACCAAGAAAACTGCAGCTGTCGATTCAGGAATTAGCCTGTCGACAGTTGAACCATGGCGTGATAGTTCCCACTCTCGTCACATTTCACATTTTTGCACTTTTTCGCGCACTTAGACACAAATATTTCACATGATGTAAAAGAGAATAAAATTGTGAACATTTAGACGTAACATACTTTTTAAACATAGCTTGGTTCAAAACTTATGACTACTTTAAAAAGAAAGAACAAAATCAATTTAAAACATGTCTGTGGCTATCAGGTAATGTTAAATATGTGTGTGTGTGTGTGTGTGTGTGTGTGTGTGTGTGTGTGTGTGTGTGTGTGTGTGTGTGTGTGTGTGTGTGTGTGTGTGTGCACATATTTCTTATGTACAACATAGGAAAACCATTTTCTTTAAATTAGTTTTCAAAGGAAAAAGGGAGTATTGTGTGATAGGAAACGGCAGTACTCTAAGATAGTGATGCAAGTACTCCTAATATAATCAAAGTAGTGCTTTATCAAGGTATAAGTACACGCGTGTCATCAGGAGCGCTCGGGGGCGTCTAGGCGGTATAGGCCAACGTGTGTGCTAATACGACTGAGGTGTGGATGGGTGGAGGCTACGTCCTGCGTACAGTCTACTTATACATACGTTGCCGTGAAAAGCACAGGTCAGGAACAGGAAAGCCGATACAAAAACGTTTTGATATCTGTAGAGATTGTTGAAATTACCTACTCCACTTCTAGCTTATTGCGCAATGTTTTTTTTGTTAGTTATCAATAACAAAACAACTTGATGTTATGTGTTTTGTTAGTTATCTTGTTGTATTACGCAATCAGAAAGAAGCTTTACGTCAGTAGTTGATCTATTTTTTTTTTTTTTTTTTAATCATCGTCGTCCGTGGTGTAACATTATATACTCCAATACAAAGTATTATACAGCTGGCACCACACTTTACAGTTATGTTACTACTTAAAGTACCCATTTACACGTATTGAATTAATAAGGAAAATTAAAGAAGAAATCTTTCTACTACAAATCATAATATATAATAATCATATATACATGTGGATGCATCTCCGCCATACCCAGGTTTTCAGGCAAGCGTGACATACTCGAGTCTAAGGTTCCATTGTAACAGAATTAATACCTGATGGTATTTCCGTATCTGAACGGTTTCTTGTGCATTAAAGTTCAAATATTTACGCTGCGGAGTACGTAACGTCAGGTACGTTGCGCTGGATGCTGCAACCCACACGTTCATTATCTCGTCTGCTTGTTTCTAGTCTAGTTAGCATTGAACAAAACACACACAACTTAATGTTTTCACCTTTGTAAAGCTACACTTACGACGAGCAAAAGTCAGTATTGTCTGACTGTTGTTTCTCAGTGATGAGGTGCCTGAAGCTAACAGTTATCACGTAATCAATTGTATTTGTCCTGTCTTACAAGAAGTCTGTTACACCACACACTCTTGCTAAAACATATTAATTCAAAGCCTTCAAATGCATCAAAATATTTGCGAATTCAAATATTTGGGAAGCATTATTTCAGAAGATTGAGCAACAGAAAATTACATCAAAAATAGGATACATCAAGGAAAAAAGGCTATTTGTTTACTAAACCCGTTACTTTGGTCGAACAAAACGAAACTTCAACCTAAACTGACAATCTACACAACTATTGTGGAGCCCATTTTAACTTACGGTTGCGAATGCTGGCAACTTTCAGGTAAAGAGAAAAAGATGATAGACACTGTGGAAATGGACTTCTTAAGAAGATCGTGTAATATTTCTAGAATGCAACATGTTAGATACGAAGATATAAGAAGGAAAACAGGGCGCGTATATACAACAGCAGAAATAATAGAATCCAGACAGTTGCAATGGAATGGTCACGTAATGAGGATGGAGGAGAAACGATGGCCAAAGGAAGCACTGACTTACACACCACAAAACAGGAGAAGAAAAGGAACACTGACAACACAATGGAGAACAGGAATTGGGAAAAGCATGAGAGATCGAGCTATTGAAGATGATGACTGGAAGGATAAGGAGAAATGGCGATCGAATTGCGGGATGCGGCATAGACTGTAGGACCCCAGCATCAAATAAATAAATGCATCAAAATCAATTTTGTTACTTAACTTAGTGCTACATAACAAACAATTTATTAATGTTTTAGCGTGACAGATATAAGCATAATTACAGATTGTAAGCAGTTCTGTAAAATTGTTTGACAAATACCAGAATAATTTCAGTAATATCCTTTAGTAGGAAGAACAAGAAGTTTTTGTTCCAAAGCTTCTACGGAAGTCGAATTAGTTCCATGATGTTCTATTTGCATATTCTCTAACGTTCCAGAAGAAAATTTTACTCGAAAATACCGGAAGTCATGAATAAAAATTAAAACAATGCACCTTACAAAGAGTATATAACCGAGACCATAATCGACACAAAAACCACTTTATGCTTTGAAACCACGAGAGACACTTCACATGCGAATCCGAACACCTAGCCCAAGGCGAACTCGAAGAAGAGGAATTCAACCCGAAAACTCAAAAAGGCTTTCCCCCGTACTAGACAAAAGACATACTTAACCTAAAAAAGGAGTATATCGCTAAATCGCTCAACGTGTTTGTTGAATAGAGCAACAGCACGCCAAATCTAATAGAACGTACACAGCCAAATATCCAGCGGCCCTGAAAAGGATCGATTTTAATAGAGAAAAATCAAATTTGCTGGTATTTGCGAAAATAGACAGACTTTGACTAAATTCCCAAACATATTAATGACGCAAGCCTATTACATTGAGTCGAAGGTAGCGCTGAGACGGCAGTATAGCGAGGTCACGGAACGCAGACAGCTGTTCGCCGCCGCCAAGAATTCAAAGCATAGAACAGTACGATTTTTATTTAAATTGTGCGGAGTTTTCAAATCGTCATTTGACCTTTTAAATAGTTACAAGTGAGTGAGAAAACGTAAATACGAAGAGGCGCAGGATTGGAATCGTCCCCAAGAACAGTGTCCAGTGAAGGAAATACTTACCCACCGGAACGTGAGTTGACCAAAATTAAAATCCTTTTACCTGGTATCTTTGTCACACTATTGTACAATATTAATTACAATGTACAATATATTAATTAATTACAATGTATATCCAACTCTAAAATATATCTAAGAGCACAGAGTACACTACAATTATGTGAACTGCAATTGTCAGCGTCATCAACTTCATCATTTTTCCTTGGTTAGGAACAGTCTTACCTTATAGTCTCGTACGTTAAGCCATCTAACTACCCGTCCTCCAGCGTTTCTTCACCCACTAAGCTGATGAAAATGGAACAGTCATGTTCCCATAATTCCCTTATGCGAACAGCATTTCCACTTGCCTCAATTGGATTTTTTTCACTAATCTTAAATACCTTCAATTACTCTCTAATATACTGATTTCATTCTTAGAAAATCACCTGCGACCCTCTTCCAAGAAGCTAAAGGAACGGAGGGAAGTTTCACAGACCCAAAATAAAGTATTAATACACTCTTTACACTCAAACATTTTTAACAGCAGCAAAGAAAGTTTAATAGTAAAAACGTGGAATTTACTTTGGGTTAGAATTAAAGGCAATCATGTGTGTGTGTGCAACTATTACCATGATGTTATATTTAGCGATTTTTAAGGAAAATGTACAAAAGTTTTTGAGTATAAAAAAAATTCTGTAGGTTCTGAGCCCTGTAGTTGAATAGCGGCGAAAAGTATATTAAACTTAAAAATCTTCAGACCTGAAATAAAATATAATTAAGAAATTTGTGTTACTAGTGATAATCACAAACAGAATTAACACTGTTGCACACCACTATAGAAAAATTATTCCTATTAGCGCTTTCAAGCTTCACAGTTCATCATGCGATCGGAAATCTCATCAGATCGCCAAATTTCGGAGCTGTGAAGCTTGAAAGCGCTAATCTGAATAATTTTTCTACAGTAGTGTGCAACAGTGTTAATTCTGTTTGAAATAAAATAACTTAATCTATTAAAATTATTAATGAGTTATAAAAATCTGGGCGATAATAAATCCACTTAATGGAAATTTATTTTAAAACGTATTTACTTTAAAGATAGTTACTATTCCGAATTCATTTTTAGGATTTTATATTTTTATATATTGTACTTGTAAATTACAGATTTTTAACGGAGATTAATATTGCCTAGAAAGGCTGAGGTTACTCTAAAAATGAAAATAAATTAAAAGCTACTATATTTTATTCAGTTGTTTATATTATTATTTGAAACATGTGGTCTTGTACCGACAAAAACACACAGTGCAGTTTGTACTGTTATAGTAATGCTTGGGCTGCACACTGATATTCTACAACACCCAACCTACTTGTAAACTACAACTTTACAGTACAACTATACCTAATAAAATTTACAAAGACGTCTCACTCCATGCCTCTGCCTCACTCTCTCTCTCTCTCTCTCTCTCTCTCTCTCTCTCTCTCTCTCGACAATTGTTGTGTACAACAGGTTACTTTACCATCCATAATTAATTGTAGTCGTTGTTGTAGCAGAGCAGAGTACAAACAACAACAAAGACACTTGTTTAAACATGAACAACGCTTGAAACAGAGCAGAACAAACAACTCAGTTAGCGGAGTTTGCATAATTTAGAAGGGAATTTGTATTCCCTTGAGCCAGATTAAACGAAACACTTTGTGATACACTGCGCGAGGTGTAGAGGGCGCATGCAAGTATAGAGTGCACTAACGAAGCTGTATTTTAACTTTATTAATTGGAATATTAATTTGAAGAATACACGTATTGTGTTATTAAAACGATTAATATTGCTTTCTGGAAGTGCAACTGATGCACATGTACTTACAGTGTACAATATCAGAATATTGTTTCTTATTATGAGTTCAGTTTATAAAATATAGTTGAGCTCAGCGTCATGGATGACAGTGACAAAGAGTCGATCAAAGTTACCTCTATATTATTATCTAAGAGTTTAGTTTTGCGTCGACAACGGGCAACATGTGGCTTCCCATACTAATCCACTCAGCTTTGATGATAACGAGTGCAAACACGGAGTAAGAAGAAGGCAAAAGAGGACAACTACGACATTCTCGTTGCCGACTCAGACAGTGTAACACACCTGCTCCCTCCCCAAGTCTTATCAAGCGACACGCTTCTATTGTTGCAGCCTATCACTCAATGCACTTTTGACGCCAAACGTCTTACACCGCGGGTCCGGTGTTGAGGGGGAACCTATGCGAAAGTCGATGTTAGGTTTTTTGTGTATACCAGACATTCTTTAATAACTTTAAATCTGTAACGCATATTTAAATAAGCAGTTCACGATTCAAAAGAGCAAGGATGGGAAAATGTCATGCAATATTAACCTTGAGCGCTTGACGCCACACGCCATCACAAGATGGCTGCCAATTTGGAGGGGAAAATCACCGGTTCGCTGCGCGAAAAAAAATTAATATAGCTCGGAAACGCGTATGCGTAGGACGTTCTTTAAGGTGCACCAGTATTATAAAATGAAATACTAACAATGATACTAGCGAAACAACTGAAAAAGCAATACAGTGACAAAGTGTTTAACTAGAACAAATGTTTTTCAAACATTTCAAAAAACCACAAAATATTCTTCACAACAAAAATATTCTTATAGTAAACGCTTACGGAGTAATGAATAAGGGATTCAAATCGGTCTCTATGACAGCAGCAGAAGGAATGCGTTGGATGAGGCAACGAGACGAGCACCACAACGTCACAGTTCACAAACAACGAATGTCGACAGTGAGATAGAACTGATGGAGTGCTACGAAATACAAAAAGATGAGACGTTTAGCGTTTGTAACCCAGTGGCGTCTGGCGATCGAGATGTTTCTCTTTCTACTGATGCTTTACTACTCAGAGCATGTCAGAAAATAGTTAATAGTTAGCGACTGGCCCTGCGATCCCAACATACCGCTTCTGCTCACCAGGGACTTTAACATTGAGAAGTCGAAAGATCGTCTAAAACGGTTTATAAACGATATGTTTTGATTAGTGTTGGCCACGGGTCCAACTGATTTCACAGCTTTAAAAAATACCACGATACACTTAACATTCTCTAGAGATATAAATGCAGCATGTAAGTCTTACATATCTTACGTGAGTCTTACTACTCGTACCATTGTCCTGTCTTTAACAAAATTTTACAAAGCACTCAGCATTATGAGAAACAAATAAAATAAGAAACACGCAAGTTCGTTCATTTCTTTTTTACTAAACCTACAAACACCCCGTTCCAACAGCACCACCAGGGTAAGACGTTTTCCGTCAAAAACCCCAGCGGTACTGACACCGACTTTACCTACCCTTTTTCTCGCTGTTCGGACTGCTCTTCAATTATTTATTAGAACACAATCTGTATAACATTTTCAAGACATCTTCATGCTCACCCCCACCTTTTGATAGTTATCCCAGGGCTGGGTCTAATGTAACATACTATCTCACGGTTTTTATCCTCACAGATATACAGTGTAGAATATTTGCAATACGTTATTAACGATTTTCCGTTAGACCCGTTGGGTCTACTTGGTCCCGTAGTTTTTCTATATAAACGTTTCATGCAGCAGCTTTGGCAAGCAAAACCGAATTGGGATGAGGTCTTATCAGATTCTCTTCTCCCCAAATGGAGGGAATTATATAGTAAATTAAATCTAGTCAATAAGATTAATGTGAACCGTTGGATAAAGTCTAACCCATACATGAGATCGTTTCAAATTCACGGGTTCGCGGATGCTTCCTGTGAGGGTTATGGTTGTTGCATATACGCAAGAATTTTATATGATAATAGGCATGGCTCATCTAACTTACTGTGTTCGAAATCCAGGGTAGCCCCCCTAAAACGAATTACACTGCCCAGACTTGAGCTATGCGGTTGCCTTCTGCTTGTCCGTTTGCTTCTAAAAGTTATTCGTGCATTGAACATACATGCTCATGTGATCCATCTGTACCCCGACTCCATGATCGCCCTCCACTGGATACACGGTGAGTCCTCAAGGTGGAAGACCTTCGTCGCCAATCGTGAGGCTGAAATGCAGCAGGGTTCCAATAACGCTGACTGGCATCATGTAAAGTCCCAGGATAACCCCGCCCATGTTCTATGTCGTGGTTGTCATCCAGACAAATTGCGGAACTTCCAATTGTGGTGGCATGGTCCGGCATGGCTTTTGCAAGATCCAATTCGCCACCCCAAATTCAGCACAAATGATTCGGCCACCATACGGGAGTGCCGATCTGAACAAAAACAATCGGCAATTCTTGAATGTATGGCTAGCGTTGTCGCTACCGATATAAGAGACTACCACTTGGTCAGTTGCCTTCGTCAAGAGTGGTATTGACAGAGGCCTTTTCTTCATCTGCTGTTGATTACGGCGGCCCTATCGTGATCCGTCATGGCGGGCAGCGATCCAAGACTACCTCAAAGGCATACATATACTTGTTTGTCTGTCTCGCTGCGAAGGCGATTCATTTGGAATTGGTGTCTGACCTGACCGCTGAGGCATTTATTGCCGCCTTTAGATGATTCATTGCCCGCCGCGGCATTCCCGGGGAGATGATGTCTGACAACGACACTAATTTTAAGGCCGCGAGTTCCACTTTGCGGGAGTTATACAAAATATTCACCTCTGAGGAATTTAAAAGGAATATTCACTCATTCTCACTTGCCCAAGGTTTCAAGTGGTCGTTCATTCCACCCTCCTCACCGCACTTCGGCGGCCTTTGGGGGGAGTGGTGTAAAAAGCGTCAAGCATCATCTGCGCCGCACCATTGGCGCCACCATTCTTAACTTTGAGGAATTATACACGATCCTTACTCAAATTGAGGCGTGTTTGAACTCCCGTCCTCTTTCTGCCATGTCACTGATGCTAGGGATCCGCAGTCCCTTACACCCGGATACTTCTTAATTGGCTCGGCCTTGACAGCCGTCTCCGACGCTGACCTTGCAGCCAGTCCATGCAACCAACTGCGACGCTGGCAAATGCTGCAGAAATTTGTACAATCTATCTGGAGCAGGTGGTACAAGGACTACCTGCACCAGCTTCAGCAGCGTAATAAATGGCAGACACCCAAGGGGAACCTCGCGGAGGGTGATGTGGTCATAATTATAGAGGATAACGCCCCTCCATTACACTGGAGTTTGGGTGTGGTCACTAAGGTTTTCATGGGCGACGACCAGTTGGTGCCCGTCGTTGACGTCCGCACTCTCCGTGGTGTATTGCATCGACCTATTCATAAGCTGTGCGCTTTACCTGTGTCCAACGAATAAGGATTGTCGTCACTCGTGTAGATTTCACTCTATGCGAAGGGGGGTTATTGTTCTCGTCCCTTGCCTTGTGCAGAGGACTTCATTCAATGTATGCAATACATGTATTTTATTCAATATATGTATTTTATTTAATATATGTATTGTATTCAATTTATGTGATTTATCCAATTCATGTATTTTATTCAATCTATGTATTGTATTCAATTTATGTGATTTATGCGATTTATGTATTCTATTCAATTTACGTATTGTATTCAATTATGTGTTACTACCAATTTATGTAGCCGCTGTTGGCGTCATGGGTGAGTAAACAGCTCACTGCATCAAGCTCGGGAAAAATCGAAATCTTCGATTTTTGACGGGCAGTATGTTCAGATTTAAAATGTGTTCAAACCATGATTCGCCTGTGACGTCGGCTGCATATCACTTTATAGCAGGACGAGCTAATGTCGGTCAGCCCCCCCCCTTTCCAATCTAGCAGTCGACTCACGGAGCTCCAGGAGGCAACAGCGTGTTCCGCGCGTGTGTTACGCAAAATTCAATTTACGGCCGTCAATATGTGAACGATTCAATTAATTCAATTTTAACTAGCTTATTAGATATGCAGTCGTACGGGCACGCGCGGATTCGCAGAATCGCATGAATTTGATTTAATCTGTTTTTTATCCACTTTATTGTTTTATATTTTGTTTAACCCAGCCTATGTTTTAAAGTGTGAACAGCCGTTAACCCCAAGCTACGCAATTGGACAGCAAGTTCAACGCAACAGTATGTGTCCGTACCAGATTGTTTTTCTTCGATCCAGTCGATGATTGTCTTTTGTACGTCCATTTCTGCTTTGACTTTGATCGTTTCAGTTCGTATTCGCTCTAGCCTTGAAGTTCTAGCAGCTAGTCTCAAAGCACCCATTTCTCTAGCTTCTAATTTCCTTTTTACCTGTTCTTTTATTCTCTATGTTTCGGATTCGTACATCAACGTACTTTTAATCATACTATCGTATATTCTTTTTTTCCTTTCTTTTAAAATTTATGTGATCCATAGAATCCCATTCAATGATCTTATTATTTTTGTCACTACTTATTGCCACACTGTTAATACTTCGTTCTTGACGAGGCCTTTCGGTGTCTCTACCATCTTCAAGTCTTAAACGACTTATGACTTGAAGATGGTAGAGACACCGAAAGGCCTCGTCAAGAGCGACGTATTTAGCAGTGTGGCAATAAGTAGTGACAAAGTTAAGATGGCTGCTAATAAACCTAACAAAACTGGATCTAATTATTTGTTTATTCTTTACATTATTTCAACAAAATATTACTCAACTTCCACACTTTTCAATCTCTAAGATTTTTATTTAAAACAAATTTGAATGATCATCTGTTCATCTAATTAAAGAAATCGGAATTAAAACAAATCGTAAAGGAAATCGCCACACGTGCAAAGTGTAACGTAACCCCGGTAATCCCATTCGTCAGATCATAACAAGATACGATACAAAGAACGCAGATGCAATTACAGAATGCAAGAATCGATGACGTACTGCGCTATTAATTACAGTGGTTGCAACAGGTCGGGCTCAACAATAAATAGAATCGTTTAACATAAACAAGGTTGCTGCAAACACACTAGAACAAACATCGTAGTTAGTGGAGTTTGAATAATTTATAAGGGAATTTATACTTTCCCTCAGGTTAAAACAAAACCCTTTGTGGGGGTGGTAATGGCCGAAGTCAACAGAATAGGTTACAAAAATTCTCGTTGTTTGGTTACAATGATGAAACTTTGGACAGATATTTTATATTGGTTTATTAACTATTGCGGTATGTAGTATTTTAGGTCATTCATGATAGTAGTAATATCGAACAAAAATTAAAAATGTATTTTTACATTTTACATACAAAATTTTCATGTGTTGTATTATTGTGCTGTACTAGAATGAAGACGGTCTAGAAGTTATTATAGGAGACACTTTCAAAGTGTAACGTCTGGAAGTAGAGTAAATTTATAAAAAGCTATTAGAAAAATTATATTCTTGCGATAATAGGTAGACATCTGATTATAGTGTCCTTCTCAGTCGTTAGGTACGACGCGTTTCGGGCTCACAGTCCCATCTTCAGGTAAAAATCTCTCGAGGTGAGCTCGTCAGTTCATTATACATACATGTCGCGCGAGAACACGACGCACATCGTCGTAAACATAAAAGTGTACTGGCTGTATAAAGTTCAATGTAAAGATTTGCCGGTAATACCCCTCATGTCTGTGCCAGCTTTCGTATTATAATATAAAAGAGCGTGTTAGATTTGAACGAGACCATACCATTCAAAAGGCACTCCTTCTGTAATCTAGCCGCTTTGTATACCTCGTATTCTTCCAGTGCATCCGTAAATCGGATTTCTTACAATAATGTATGGGTTTAAAATTAACGGAGAATTCAGTGTAACTATTATTACAGTCAATTAGACGTTGCGCGTACGTAGATTTACTATGCACTAAATTCTTCACGGGCAGGTGTTCTTTGAACTTCCCTTGAAAGCGTCTCCCGGTCTGGCTTATATATATTTTGTCGCAGTCATCACACGCAATTTTATGGATGCCAGAGCATGTCTTTATGTTTCTATGTGTCTTGGGGTGCAATGGATTTTTATTATATATAATCAGGTATTATAACCTATTATCTCAATTAATTATTACAACTTGGAGACCACACACAATAAAGAATTATAGTCTTCTTAGTTAGGTGTACTCATTAGTTACTAAATAATAATGAATGAATTAAATTCATAATTACTAAAATAATTAATTAATAACACTTATAAGTATAATCGCTTACAGTGTATTCAACTATAGTTTTTAATGAATGGATTTAACAGTGTTTACAGTAGAATATTACCGCCTTTTATTTACAATCGCTAAAGCAACACATGCAAAATATTATTAACTCCGAGAAAGGGACATTGCTGTTGTCGTTTCTTTCATAGAAACAAATGTTTGTACCTTTGTTTCATATTCGACGCTTTATCCTTCCTGCTGTGTGCTCGAAAACAATCTACAGTGGAACCTTGAATCCACAACTAAACTTAAATTTTGCATTTTAAAATACGTGTGTTGTCATGATTTCAGAAAATTTACGATATTTTTAGGACATTTGAACTTACGTTTCTTTTTTTGCAGAGCGTAGAATCATATTTTTATATGCGTTACTTAAGTACGTATACACTGCATTTGATTTGATTGTAGTGTAGTATTTGTTTGTAGTGCAAACACAAATTCATTTAAATAAAACTATCATGCATCCATTTAATACTATCGTCGTAACAGAATTAAAAGAAATAAATAGTTACAGTTCAGTAATAACATCTGCAGTTTATTGGTTTTATTATTTGAGATATTTCAGTAAGACGTTTCATCCACCTTATTGTAGCCTACCTTACAAACAAATTATCAGTGATGTTGTTAGAGCTACCTGTTTCTAATTGTTCACTGAATTGACTTCCATTCCACAGACAAACACACGGGTCTTCTGTTTCCCTCATAGAGTTAACAGCCACTACGACTATTCGCTATTTTACATTAACGTTTGACTACAAGAGTTTAGGTTCATCTTATTGAATAGTTTCTATTGTTAAATTATTGAATTAAACAATCTTTAATGATTACCAAACTTTTTTTTAATTCTAACGGAACTGATTGGCCGACATAACTTTCCAGAGTTTAACGGGAAATATATTGATTTAAGTTGCAAAAACTCAAGCTCACGTTTTAGAAGGTGATGGCTGTCACTATGATGCAACAAGCTTAGATGAAATTTCTAAGTTCGGTCAAAGGTTATTCTAAACAAGATCAAGTTAGAAATGAAGAGATTAGAGAAGAGTAGGAAAAGTACAACTTGAATGGGATAATAGAGTTGTATAGAAGGAACTGGAAGGATCGTCTGGAGCGTATGGATGATCGAAGACTACCAGAAGCGACAACTAGATAGAAATCATCTAGAAGAAGAAACCTACTGAGACCAAAAAAATATGGGAATAAATCTTATGAAGCCGGAACAGGTTACCAAGGCCTAATCCTTGTTGGGGAAGAAGAAGAAGAAGAAGAAGAAGAAGAAGAAGAAGAAGAAGAAGAAGATGACGATGATGATGAAAAAGAAGAAGGAGGAGGAGGAGGAGGAGGAGGAGGAGGAAAAGAAAAAAAATAAGAAGAAGAAGAAGAAGAAGAAGAAGAAGAAGAAGAAGAAGAAGAAGAAGAAGAAGAAGAAACTGCCAAAGTTTTTTACATTTGAACTAACATTTTTCACTTGGAAGTCTGGACTTACTTCTGTTTTAAGATTCGTTGTGCACCAGCGTCTACGTTACCATAAATGAATATAATATTTGCGTCCGGTGATTTTGTCTATGTATTAGATCGTTTTTGTTTTTAAGCGCTCCAAAACACAGATGCTATGTCTAATCTTCAGAATCCTATGACAGAGTAAGATTCTCCGCCATCGCTTCAAGTCTTATGTGCACACCATATCAACTGTAGGTGTTACGTAATACTTACTTGTGCGTGTACAACAAGCAATAAACTCATTGTTAATTTTACCACTGTGTGTGTGTGTGTGTGTGTGTGTGTGTGTGTGTGTGTGTGTGTGTGTGTGTGTGTGTGTGAGAGAGAGAGAGAGAGAGAGAGAGTGATACTTGCAAAAAGGAGACCGCAAAACGGAATGATGGACTGTATACATAGAGACGGTGAATGAAGGCAGGTTACCAATAAAAGCAGAAAAATTAACCATGTTTCAGAAGGAGGATTCTCAAAGGAGATAAATGTCGTAATATCCTGCAAGTCTAATACGTGTAGTAAAGAAAAATAATATACAGGCCTATTGGGCGCCCTCTGATTAGGTTTTGGTTATGCAGAAGCGTAGGTAACACATAATTGATAGGCCGATATATGTCTAAAGGTCTATGTATGTCAAATTATATATTTTATTTTGTATAAATAAAATATTAAATAAACATTTGCATGTAATACGATTTATTGAAATCTTGGAAATAAAACAAGACGCAGCACAAAGATTAAATTTTATAAGGAAATTCCAATACCCACATTGATTTATGCGAATGAGGCGTGAGTCATGACAGAAAAGGAAAGCGGCAAGATTCATAATGCTGAAATGCAGTTTCTTCGAAGTACTTTAACTTATATATTGCAAGACAGAATAAGGAATGAGAATATCAGAGCAGAACTCGAAGTAAAGGACATAAATGAAATGATTTTACCTTACAGAAGACAATGGTGGGATCATCTGCAAAGGATGAATAGAATCGATTGCCAGAGGCGGCACTGAACTGTAAAGCCATTGCTAGAAGTGACGTGGGTAGTCCGAGGATGAGATGGGTGCCGAAACAGGTTTATATAACCTAATCCTTGGTTTATATAAAGTTAATATAAATCCTTAGGTTTATATAAAGAATAATAATAATAATAATAATAATAATAATACTAATTGGAAGAAGAAGAAGAAGAAGAAGAAGAAGAAGAAGAAGAAGAAGAAGAAGAAGAAGAAGAAGAAGAAGAAGATTTTCTAATATAACTGTATCGTAATAACACAGTCAGGTACAGTGCATACAACTTTTGGTTAAATTACCATCATTGTTATATTTTTATTAAATAAATACGTTTGGTGTTTTGATTTTTTTTAACCGTTTTAACACTTCCTTAAGATAAATGGAACAGACTTTAAGAAGGTATTCCGGTTTAATTGTTAATGATAAAATAAACAGCACCGAGTAACAACAACTTGAATAAGTCTCTTTTGGCGTGTAAAAGCATACAGTATTAGCGCGATATAACGCTGAACAAAAGACGAACAGCAAATTGAGAAACACTGCCGCTGGCTCACAGTGCTAACAATTCAAAAGCGAGTCTCGTCTGAGCAACTTTCTACACAAAGCAATGTCGTCTATACGGATTAGAGTAGTAGATATGCTCTGGGGATACATTTAACAGTGTTTTGAATGCCGCTTACACTGGAGGCTATTTTCACACACTTTTCCGCTCGATCCTAGTAAATTAGGTACGCTAACTGTGTGAGACCTGTTTCGCGGCCGATACAAACGCTGCTATATTCACGAAACTGTAGGGGTTTGAGCGGGAGTACAAAGTTGGTTTTGACGATTGTTTCAACTCGCGTACATACTACAAAAACAAGTCGTATTATGTTATCAGATACTCTAAAATCGGTATGACTTCCATGTTCTAAGGTGTATATTAAAAATCATTTATATGTATACGGTTCGATAATTAAAAAAAAAAAAATTATTGCCCACCCTCAAACTATTTTCACTATTATGTTTTTCAAGTCTTCTTCCGGTATGGACCGCGTCGAAAATGTCTTGTATGACAACGTTTCATTCATATTACAATGAGTATCCTCAGGTCTAAGTGACAAAAACTCCGGCAAGCGAACTCAACTTATATAATGTAGAAGTGGCGGTAGGTGGTCCGGTAAGTGGACCCTGCCCTGTGGGCGTAACGCTGTGTGCATTGTTTGTGCTGTCAGTGAACCCGCGTGCAGTCTAACCAGAAAGTAAAGGGTACCATGTTTACTAAACGTGGCGATTCATCTGTTAAAGTTATTCTTGTGTTTGTTAATTTCTATTGCTTCTAGGATCAATCTGTCATAATCCCTATTAAATGATCTTATTACAGATGCGTCTTCAAATTTCACCATGTGATTAGTTAATGCTGGATGCTCAACAATTGCAGACTTTTTAACTGCCGAGTTCTTCGTATGTCTGACGTGTTCTTGGACTCTTGTGGAAATCAGGCGGTCCGTCTGGCCAATGTAAACTTTTACATTCAGCAGTTGGCCTGGTCACTGTAGGAGGTTACGGAACTAAGATAGTTTTTCATTAGTGGTCGTTAATATTATAACTTTTACTAACATTATGCTGTTTTTTTGTTGTGGGGCGACGCACTTTTACGTTTTACGCAGAAAGTAGCATACGGATTGTTGTATTATAAACAAACTCGGAGAAATTAATTTAAACACGTTTCAACTCGTGAAATCGGAATTGTTATAAAATGTTAGATGAAACAAAACATATTACGAGACAAAATATTCATCATCATCATCTTCTTACCGGTGTAGGATTTAGCGGCCTGTTCCTGTTCCACAGTCCACCTTTTCTTAGGCCTATCAACTTTTGTTCTGCCTCTAAGATTGTAATCTTTCGCTATCTTTGGAACTATACTTTCTTCCATTCTACCTATGTGTTGGATCCATTTTCTTCTGTATTCTTTAATCCTTTCATTAACTGAAAAAATATCTAAATCCTTATTCTTATTCCCTCACTTTTTATATGATCTCGTCTGTTACACCTCTTAACTGATCTTAAACATTTCATTTCTTCTGTTTGTATCTTCTGTTTATTTTTTTCTTTACGTATGACCCAAGTTTCAGAAGCATATAATAGTGTAGGTATTGCCATTGTTTTATTACAGTTTATTTAGGTTATTTTCTACATCTGTTTCCCAACGTTCTCCAAATCGTTCCACACATTCTTGTGAAATTTGTCACTTTATTTTCTATATCTCTATCTTGATCATAACTAATGTCACGTCCAAGATAGTTGAAATGTCTTACTTGTTCTATGCATGTTTTGTCTATGCATATTTTGGTCCAAACCGGTTCATCGCCTATAATGGCCATTACTTTAGTCTTTGATTCAGGTACGTTAGAGTAATATTCTTTTCCTATTTTATGTAAGATGTGTACTGCTCACTGGAGATCGTCTTCTGAAATGGCGAATATAGCTCGGTCATCCGCAAAGAGAATGGTTTTCAAGCTTTTATTTCGGTGAATTTTAATACCGTTAGGGGTTTGTTGTTTCTATTTTTTGAGGAGATTATCTAGATAAATGTGACAGACAACAACCTTGTCTTACGATTTGGTACAAAATGTTTAAATGCATAATTAAGTTCATTTTGTTTCATCATGAAATTAAGTTTATTTCTAAGACGAAAATTTAATATATGTTAATATCTAATATTGCGGAACGCATATTTGCGTCATCATAACCTCACCAAATGCTTGGACGTGTATACAGATCTACTGTAATGGTTTGACAGATTATGTTTCATATACAACTTCAAATTGACCCATTGTTTTTAGTTCAGAGTTTTTAAGTCGATAGTGAACAGACGTATTCAGAGAAAACTATGAACAGACCTTTGATAGTAATGAAAACATAGTATCGTGTTTTCTATAAAAAATTTTATATATACATGATTTCAAAGGAACGTAATTCTTTAGACTGAGGCTGTGGAAAGTACATATTTAGGTCAACAGCTCTGGTGATTAAAGGAAGAATTCTGCCCGTGACGGGGCGCTGACGTTTGTGTAAGATTATGTAGACAACATCGCTGATGCATTAAAACAAACACGCACACGCGCACACACACACATCGAACTTGGCAGAGGTACTTCCCCTTGTTACGCTGTGCCTTGATATTATTTTGCTCTCACATTCTGTTTGTCTCTATTGTTTGCCCTGCTTTGTCAAATGCGGAGGCTACTTGTTACTGGCAACTTTCATACGCACACTCCCGCTCACTCACATGTACACTCCCACGCACACATTTAGCGGACATAAACAAAACGTATATTATTACATGTATGTTAGTAAGAGCAAGGAAATTATGAATCTACAATTTGTATTATAATGCTAGAAAATCCTGTATGTTTTATTTTATAAATTAGTCCATTCCTGTATGTAAAAATTCCACAATTTTTTTTGTACGTTATACGCTGTGACTATTGGATTGTATACAATTTAGCATTTATGATAACGTTCCCCCGTAGGTCATAGAATTTACACAGGCATTTAGCAATTATGATAACGTTCCCCCGTAGGTCACAGAATTTACACAGTCTTGTTACTTTTTATATCGACTATAATAAACTCTGGGGGTGTGCGAAAATAGTAACATCAGGAAAACAATCATAAAACAGTAAATACAAACATTCCAAAACAAAGTTTTGCGGACCATGGTGAATGCACCATGGTATGTTAAAAACCCCGATTTCTACAGAGATCTAGGTATTCCAACAATTAAAGAAGAGATAAAAAGTTTTGCGAAGAAGCATGAAGAAAGGCTTCACCTCCACGAAAATGCAGAAGTTTTTCAACCGCTGGATAGTCAACACGTGTTCCGAAGACTGAAGAGATCAAAGCCATTTGAACTTGAATAGTGTTTTGGGTTATAAAAGCAGACCACTGTGCGCGGGTGAGAGTGTTTAGATAAGAACACCAGAACTAACTAAAGGATGTCATTGGATTTAATTTGGCTGATATGTATTTAGTGTTAAAAGGTATTAGAGATAAGTTGATGGTTAGTCTTACAGACCAGTTTTAACATGTTAAATTAAATAATAAAAAAACTATAATAAACTTGTGTATTTTGACGATAGAATTGATGATTCGTTTTAGGATAGCGTGGCGATAATTAAGTTATATACGCAAATTCTTACAGCATCGCGCGCGCGCGTACACACACACGCCCACATAAACTCAATCTCTCTCTCTCCCTTCCTCCTCTCTTTATCAGACTCTCCACACCCCTGCTTTCTCACTTTAATATGTACCTTCAAGAAAAATATATTTTACGTGTATACCAGAAAGAGAATACAGGTATTCGTAATATTAATGCAAGAGTTCCGCAAAGAAACATATTAGTCTTAGTTCTTAAACTGACTGAGGATATATCTACATTCAAACCACCTTGATGGCGATATTTGCAGATAACACAATCATCCTGGCTACCATACGAATACTAACTTGAACAAATACGATACGAATGCATAATAACTTGAACAAAACAAAGAACTCTCTAAAGCGAAAGCGAATAAAGGTAATTTAGTCCAAATTAATTAACGTAAAATTAAGTTTTAGACGCGACAATTGACCGCCTGTAACATTAAATAATTTCCAGTTACTACTAACAGAAGATGTTAAATACTTCGAAAAAAATTGGACAGATAGCTTACATGGAGAAAACGGGTGACAACATAAAATACACTTCTTCGGTATATCTTTAGACATATGTATTTGTTGCTCGGAAACAGGCCTCAAATCGGTTTGAATAATAAACTCCTCCTCTGAAAAGCAATTCTTAAACCAATCTGCACTCATCTTTGTGGGAAACACTAAGATCCTGCAGCGCTTCGAAATCATTGCACTGTGAGCGTGGTCACGATGGACCGTGGCATCTGCCAAACCACGTAGTACAGAAAGTCTTCACAGAGCTTTGTTCGATAAAGAGATTTTTACTGTCACATACAAATGTCTCGCCCATTCGGCGTAAGGCAACTTGAGGATGTCTTTGTTCAGCCGCCAAGAATTCCTAATCATTGGATTGGCATAACGTTGTTGGTGAACAGAAAACACGTGTCAATTAAAAAAAAAGAGACTTGCTATTTTACTCTTCTTCTTCTTCTTCTTCTTCTTCTTCTTCTTCTTCTTCTTCTTCTTCTTCTTCTTCTTCTTCTTCTTCTTCTTCTTCTTCTTCTTCTTCTTTTTCTTCCCCCCTCCTCCTCCTCCTCCTCCTCCTCCTCCTCCTCCTTCTTCTTCTTCTTTTTTTTCTTCTTCTTCTTCTTCTTCTTCTTCTTCTTCTTCTTCTTCTTTTCTTCTTCTTATGTTTTCCGATTTCAGGCAAGCAGGTAATTCGTACATACAAAAATCAATGTTTTTAACTGTGACCTCTGTGTAGCATAATTTCACATTGTACAGTCTGATTAGAAAAACATTTTAGTAGAGTTCTAGAGAAAATTTTTTTTGAGTAATAATAAAAATAATAATAATAATAACAGCAGAAACACTATTATTATTATAATTAATGTTATGATTGTAGTAGTAGTAGTAGTAGTAGTAGCAGCAGCAGCAGCAGCAGCAGCAGCAGCAGCAGCAGTAGTAGTAGTAGTAGTAGTAGTAGTAGTAGTAGTAGTAGTAGTAGTAGTAGTAGTAGTAGTAGGCCTAGTAGTAGTAGTTGAGCACGATCACTTTTTTCCAGTTTATACTAGAAATTACTTATATTTTAAATTTTCAAGTAGAAATTACAATTATTGAGCATACAGTTATTTCCACGAAACACTGCATGATTAGGTGTCTTGTAAAAAGTATATTGCATGAAAATCTATTTGCTCAGAATAAAAATGATCTCAATTTTGTATTTCCGATTTAGTATATGGATCGACGTTTTTGTGTCAACGTGATTTCGTGGGATTCATGTCATTACTGGAAGAACATTAATTAGAGTTTGTCTTTCACAACAATTAAAATTTCATTTTTTTAGTGTTCATCAATTTGGTTTTGAAACTGCAGTATGATATTGATATTTTGTTGATGTTGTTTGATTATTTTTATATGTATCAATTTATTGATGAGGTAGATAAATTGCTCCGATTTTGCTCAGAAAATCTATTTCCTCTACTTACTGAAACGCTGGAACCGTTTCGAACAGCCGAGAGCGTCGTTCACCCGTCCCCCCAACACATTCAAGCAGGTGTAGCCCCAGTCAAAGCCGCGCTCAAGATACTTTCCAGAGAATCCTCTGGAGAACACTTTAATTACGCATTAAGTGGCGTGCAGTTATGGATGGAACGTTTATTCTGGAACTCGTCGCGACCTATAAAAGCAGAGCCACTGGCTTAGTCAGTAAGTTGACAGTGAGCAATTTCCTTATCGCGCATCGAGTGTTAGTCGAAGTATTGTGTGAAGTGTTTTTGTTGTATTTGGTCCAAAGGGGGTGTGACGCGAACATATGCTTTCACAGAAGAGAAGTGCACTAGCCTCTCTACCCCAACTCCATTCTCACCTACACGTCGGTGGCCCTGTTACGCCGAGCAGTCCACTCCAAGGTTGTGGTAACCAATCCCTTCGGCGGAGTGGATCGGTAAGCAAACGAGAGATGGGGGTTCTAACATGCCAGTCTGGGGTACCCTGGGCCCTGTCCTGGCAGGATGGTGCACATCGGCAGTAGGGTGTGCATCTAGTGTGGAGGCGGAGGAGGCTATAGTAGCCCAACGGCTGCACACATTGGCTGATTCAGTTAGCCTACTGCGACCGGGCAGATAGAGCTCGTCCGCTGAGGTGAAAGCAATTCTCTGGGGGAGGAGCACGCTAAAATCAATGTTACTTGCCCTCCAGTTTGGGGGTTGGATCGGAAAATTCACATATCCCACCCGTCAAACTCTTTTATGTGCAGAAACCTAAAAAAAGGAGGCCTTGACTCAGTAATGAGTTGTTGCGCCGCTGAAAAGGAAGAAGAAGTTTTTGTTTTATAATTAGGGTGAAACTCTATTATTTGACACTATTATTGCGTGTGGACAAATATAACTAGAATAATTGTACGCGTTGATTACAAGCTGTTATTTGTGATTAATAAAAGCTCGTTATTAGTGACTTCATTGGTGCCTTGTACTTTGTTTTTCACTGTACCATACGATAACCAGTGAGTCCGTCGTAACAATATTATCAACGGTAATCCCATTCGTCAGATCATAACTAGTTGTAAAGACGCAGATGCAATTAGAGAGTGCAAGAATCGATGGTGTACTGCGCTATTAATTACAGCGGTTGTAACAGGTCGGGACCAACAATAAATTGAATGGTTTAACATAAACAAGGTTGCTGCAAACACACTAGAACAAACATCGTAGTTAGTGGAGTTTGAATAATTTATAAGGGAATTTCTATTCTCCCTCGGGTCAAAACAAAACCCTTTGTGGGGATGGTAATGGCCGTAGTAAACAGAATAGGTTACAAACATTCTGCTGGTTGTTTAGGTTACAATGACGAAAGTTTGGACAGATATTTTCTATCGGTTTAATTACTACAGCGCTATTTACCTAGCTATTTTAGGTTATTTATGATGCTAGTAATATCGAACAAAAATTTAAAATTTATTATCACATTTTACATACAATTTTTTTCATGTGTTGTATTATTGTGTTGTACTGGAATGGAGACGTTCTGGAAGTTATTATAGCACACTATAATACGAAACTCTGTACCCTAGAAATATCTGTTTCTGAAGTTGATCCATACTGAAGCGTATAGAAGTGTACTGTTGTGTTTGTTGTCAGCAGTGTACATCAGAAGCATAAACGTGAACAAAACACGGCTTTGCTGTGTGTGTGTGTGTGTGTGTGTGTGTGTGTGTGTGTGTGTGTGTGTGTGTGTACGTTAATCACCACAGTTGACCTAGATATACATTGTGTCTTCTCCTCCTCTGTATTTTCTCACAATCAGAGACTTTGTAGCTTTGCCATTTTCGCATTTTTATTGTTGTTCTGCACATTATACTGCAGGTTTGCTGCACAAATATCGATGTCACTCACAACACGCCGGCTCAGAATAATGAGCAGCCGCCGCAGGCGAAGCGTGAAAATCTAACATCTTCCATTGTAGGCTACACATTTTTACTGTGAAGTCTTTAAAAATGTACGTAAAACATTCCTCTTTATATACGTTTACCGTCAAAACACACACACACTATACACGAATTCACACTGATTCGGTTATAGTAAATTTTACAATACAAAGCTTTTTTCGCTAATCGGTGCGGGATTAAGTCGGCTAGGGGGTTAAAGCCCTGGGCCCTGAGTGTCAGGAGGCTTCATGCAATTTAACACGTACAATATGACTACTGTGACTTGCTAATCACATCTCACTAGACTGGATACGCAGTAAACATAAACAAACAATGTTACTTACTCTCAGCGTTTTTCTTTAAGGAAGCCGTTCTTTTTGTCGTATTTGGTAATTGGTAATTCTTCGCTTATTTCACTATAAAATTACACGCCCCATAATAATACCGTTTATACAGTCTTTATTAAATATTTTAGACAAGACGTTGCCATTACGTACCATCCCCCGCCAATTCAATAAGAAATTGTTGAATTTAATATTCTGGTCTAACCAACAATGACTATTGCCTATAAACACTCACAGAAGGAATTATTGGTTGCAACGACATGAGCTAATGTTTAAATAAAAATAATAAATAAATAATTTTTCACTACAAAGCTTTCGTCGCTAATAGGTTCCGCATTAAAGGGAGGCTAGGGGGTCTGAAGCCCCTGCCCCGCTTTTCGGGGGCCCCATGCCCGACCCTTTAAAAATTTTCATTTTCGAACGAATAAATAAAATTTTCCGAGCAAGGGAAATATTCAAAACCGCACTGAAAAGGAGAGTTCCTGAAGTGCGGGTCACGAATTTAAATGAACCTTGGGGACATGTTTACTAAAATATAAGTAGTATATAAGTAGGTATATAAGTTATGGTAAAAGCCAAAGCAGTAAAGTTTGATGCTGAGAATTTCCCCAGTTACCTATCGCATTTGTTTTATGATGATTTAATAATACCGTTTGAGAAAAATATTTTGTTTATTATACTTATTGAATAGTCGTCTGAATAAAGTAAAGAATTGTCAAAAACGCAAAAATGTCATACATGGGCCCCTGCTCTTAAATAGCCCCGGGCCTCCATAGCCTTAATCCGGCCGTGTCGCTAATGGTGGAAACCCAATTTGTTTAGTCGTGCTGTGATCGTCAAATGTTCAATTGATGCATTGTTGTTCTATACGAAACACTAGTACGTCTCACGTCTGATCGGTTGGCCCAATCCATACGTTATAATATATGTAACTCAACACGTACAATATGAGTACTGTGGCTGGTTATTCATATCTCCTTTGACTGAATATGTAGCCTAGTAAACGGAAACAAACAATGCTACTTATTCTCAGCGGTTTTCTTTAACGAAACCATTCTTTGTCGTACGTGGTAACTTCGAGTTCTCCTTTTATTACACCATAAGATTACACATCCTATGAAGTATCACACGATAATTACCTTACCACCACGTGACGCTGACGTCAGAAACACTCCTGCTATAATAATATCTTACTAAAATTTGGATTTTTTACACAAATATCATCATCATCGTCGTCGGCATCGTCACACCACGGCGTAGGCAAAGTGCTGCCTGTTCCGCCTTAAAAAATCCTCCACCCATTTCTTTCTGGGTCTGCCCACACACCCGTGTCCTAGAGATTTGTATTTCCAAACATGTTTGGCCGTTCTGGAATCTAACGTTCTAAGTGTATTTCCGTTGTTGTTTGTAATCTTTTAATTATCCATTCAATTTTAAAACTTGGAAATGTTATCTTATGACCTCATTCTTTATACGGTCAAGTTTAGATGACCTTTTAACTCCTCTTAAGAATGCCATTTCCGAGGCCTGTATTTTACTGCCATTTTTTTTTCGTTGTAGTCCCTAATTCACGCCCACAGAACAATACAGGGACTACCATAACTTCGAAAACATTAATTTTGTACGTTGTTTCTAAAAAAATAGACGATTGTTCAAGACTAACATTAAAACGTAATATATTTTGTAAACGTTTGCTACCTAGATGATAGATTAAACATTTAATTACGTTTAATTAGCAATCATAAAGTTTATAAACGATCCACATATGCGTTTCTCCACATATGCATATAAACAGTCTCTAAAATCATATGCGAACTACAAACGATTTTGTAATGCTAAGGAACGAAGAAGTTTAAAAACTTCTTTTTTTTCTTGTGTGTAATCATAAAGTACTTTCCATCCATTCGTGACTACGACACCGCCAAAGCATATGTCACCAAATGGTTCTGTTGTAAAAATATCAGTTGCAATCGTTGCGCACAACCCAGTAAGAGTGAAAAGTATAGTACCAGTATTAGAGTTTTATATTGCAACAGAACACAGGATGATAAGTTATGTTGTTTATATCAGAGCACATGGATGACGAGCATTTTCTTGTTTAAATTTGTTTTATGTAATATTTTGTCTTTTAGTCGTAAGTTTTGTATTTAGAAATGGATAAGCATGTAGGGTATACCAAACTCTTCATAAAAAGGTGTTCTATATTGTCATGTATTTTTTGAGTGAATTTGTGCGCGTGTGCGGGTGTGATAATGTGCGATCGCTATAGCTTCAGTGGTAGTTAACCCATGACGTGAAACTTTGACAAGGAATTATTTAGGTAAATAGCTTCAATTTGTGTATACTCGGAGGTTCATAACTATTTTAGAAATATGGTTTTTTAAGTGAAGAAAAACTCAATTGTAACTCTTATCAAAGATAGGGTAATAAAATTCGTAGATAATTTCCATGCAGACCTTTGCTAAATTATACAAAGTTTTTCATGAAATTTGTATATCTGTTTGTTCCATCAATCATGTGACTTGGGCTTAACCTATCAGAGTACACTAAATTCAGTGAGATTCATTCGTTGTAGAGTTAGGATGGACACAGTCTGTCTGTAGAAGTTGTAAGGGGAAGTTGTGCCCGGTGAAGAGAGTTGATCTCTTACGAACGTCGAAATATCATATATAAAATAAACCGCGGTAATTCTTAACGAAGCTTTGCGTTAAGAACCGAGTAGGTAAAATATTTAGGTAAAATTTAAAATATAATACAGTGCTGTTTTCGTGTAACTTAAAACATCCGCTTAGGGAATTTAAAGACACTTCAAGATATCGTGGAGGGTGTACATTAAACGCACCGCATTAATTAATACCCATATTAATCCTGAGATTAAGAAAATATAAAGTATAAATTAAAAATAAACTGTACGAGTGAAATTTATAATCATTGTGAGTGAACAATTTATGAAGAAACTAATTATTGTTAGCAGTCAAACATAACAACGAGACTCATTGAAATATCGCCGCTGGAGCCGCCTGCCGTAGAAGAGGACGACAAGAAGAAGAGGACGACGAGACGAAGAGGACGCCAGGACGAAGAAGACACCAGGAAGGAGTGACGCTGAAGAAGAGGACGCCAGGACGGGAGCGACGAGAGGAGAGGAGGACGTTGCAGCAAAAAAGTAAAATCGACTTATATTATCGAACAATACAATTATTTCTATTATCAATACATGACAATTTAAAATACAATATACATCTTTAAAAACTATATTTCTGTGTATAATAAATAATTTTTCATCTCCTCCATAATAAACTTTTTTGTGATTTTTACACACTCACTATATCCTTATTAGTATAATAATATTTGATTTGTTGCAATATACATGTAACTACTAAAATATAGGATATGAAACCATTTGACATTTTATTGATTACGTCTCGTGAAGGAACAACATCATTAAGTAAATACTTCTTAGCTGGTGTTTTTGTTTCAGCAGACTAAGGTGTTTCTCCCCGCAGATTAACATAGAATATTCATTAAGTAATGATAATATAAGACAAACTTTAGTGGGACGCTTAACTAGAGTTTGTCGCTTGCAGGGATTTAACGTGTTCAGTCTCCGTATAATTTTGTGTGAAATTAGCTTGTTCCAAGTCTACGCACGCCTTAATACCGTACGATTAATAATAACTGTTATCTCAAAATGAACAATCATTACAAAGTGTACTTTGCCAGTTTTCTTGCTATCCTTTTGTATAGCAGCCTAAATGACTCAACCAAGAAATTCTGAGTCAGCGACTTTCTAATTTATACCTTAGTTCAATAGATGTTTAACCTTCACGTTGCAGTTTTTGCGCGCTAATCTACTACAAGTTCTTTTTCTTGCCAGCCTTTCAGTGTTTCTGCTGTAATGTAATTAAGCCTGCAGAAATATCATTGTTACGACATTACACAATATTTTACGTGTTTATCGGCTATTCCAGCGGAGCCCGGCTGTAATGTGTGCGTATGTGCGTACATACTGATGCTACTTTGAGATGGAGGAAAATTAGGTGATACTTGTCACGCGTCCGTAGCCGAGACTGTTACAGACTTCACCGGTCCGCGCGCACCGTGTTCAAGGCGGCAAGCAATTACGCTCTACTGTTTTCTAGTAGCGTTGTTGACGCGTCCTATGGATAATTCTTTAATCTGGGCGGGGTATAAACATAAGCATTCAACGACACTAAGTTTCAGTTGCAGTGGCGATTTATTCAAGTGAGGTCCGAATTATTGTCGGGCAATTTACTCTGTCCTTTCAAGAAGTTATTGGTGAAAAGTGATTGTTGTGCGCGACTCTATAAGTTGACATTACTATTGGTGTGAACAAATTAACTTGAATTATTGAACAAGTATAATCTTGTTGGATAGCGTGTTGATTACAAACTGTTAATTGTGATAATTAAAGCTGGTTTTAGTGACTTAATTGGTGTCTTGCATTTTGTTTTCCACTGTACCATACGACGATCGGTAGACCGTCGTAACAGTATGATAAAATGCATGTACTGGATGTACTGCATGTACTGGATGTACTGGATGTACTGCATGTACTCCTCGTTCAGAGGAAAGAAAAAAGCAAGATTTGCGAAGAAAAACTGTTTGTTATTAACTATAATTAATTATTGTGAATAAAAAACATAAGTGAATTGTTCAGCAAATTCAAGCTTTTCTGTTCGAGGAGAAAGATATGTATAAATATTGGTATGCAGAACCATAGATGACTTTCATGTTCTAAGATTTATATTTAAATTTTTTTTGAAACGAAATATTTCCATAGAAAATACTTCTTTTTTCAGCCTTAACCACAGTGTTGTGGTCACTAACGCACAGTATACCACCGCACGTTAGCGCACTCGAATTTCACTGACGATGGCAGTAGATGACACTGCCAAAACTTCTGGTTTTGCAGAAAACATTGGGCCACGGCCAAACAGCCCGGGAAAGAATTTTAACAACAAACTAATCTTTGTTGCCGATAACATAGTACACATTTATAAAATTATCCCCTCCACGATCACACTATCATTTTCATTTATAGAAAATTCCCCCTTCCCCCTTCAATTACCCCTTCCCCCTTCAATTACCCCTTCCCCCTTCAATTACCCCTTCCCCCTTCAATTACCCCTTCCCCCTTCAATTACCCCTTCCCCCTTCAATTGGATTTTTTTTTATTTCTTTTATGAATTTGCTAACTGCTATAATTTTTTTTATTTTGTATTGTTCGACTAAGCTTTTCGTCATTACTGACATCTTCAGGTCTTAAACAACCTATGTAATGACGAAAAGCTTAGTCGAACAATAAAAAAAAATTATAGCAGTTAGCAAATTCATAAAAGAAATAGTAAGGATGGCTGCTAATTTAAACAATACGAAGATTTTTTTTGGTTTTGTGTCGGCCATCTAAGAACAATTTGCCAATTTCAATTCTTTAATCCCTGTTCTTTTCTTTTTCTCTAATATTCTTTCATCTTTTCACTGTGTCTCTTCTTTCTGTCTTCAGTCCACTTTGAACCTGAGTTTTTCTCTCTCCTACCCTGGACTCCTTCCATTTTTAACACTTTTGCATGAAAAACGTTTCTTTCAGTTGCTTCTTGTGCGTGTATATTACTTGTTACTAAATCCTTTTGGACTTCTTTAATCCAACTTATTGTTGACTTCAACTACCCTTTTAATTTATAGATATTTCATCTACCTTTCTACAGGAGATTATTATAACCTTCTTTTCAGGATACTTGGGAACTATACAACTCAGGCACATATGCAAAAAATTATTTGATTCTGTTTGAGTTTGCGGCAGTTACCGTCTCTATAGGAAAAAATTACTCTTGTTAAAACATAAAACATTGCAGGTAAACTACCTCTTCCCCTAAATTTCACAAAAATTAATAGGCCTTGAGTCCTCTACAACTCGAGGATACATGCAAAACATTATTTGATTCTGATTGAATTTGCGGCAGTTATTGTTCGCCAAAAAGAATTTCTACACACAGCCACACACAAACACACACACTTTTCAGAAATTGGTTTTCTTCATGTTTTGAGGGTAGTGCAATTAGAATCAGCCCTTATCTCGATCACGATTTTTTCGCCATCACTATATTTCCGTTTCCTTATTGAGCATTGAAGTAAAAATTAGTTATTTTGTAGAAGGTTTGTAATAATATATTTTTAACTTCCACCACTGTAAGAGTATAATTTAAGATCACTGATGCAAATTGAGATATTAAAGTTAATGCTTACTATTTTTCAATGTTATAATTTTTTAACTCGTTACGTAACGAAGTGATAATATCTTCCACTTCCTTCGTGGGTCAGAGGTACTCAAAATGAGAACTACAAATTTATAAGATGAGATAACAAAGACACGACGGTTGTAGTGATAGTGGTAATAATAATAATGATGATGATACAAAAGGCCAGACTAGTCGCATTCAAATGAGATTTCTCAGGCACGTGGCAGGGTATAGTCTCCATGATATAGAAGAAACACAGATATACGGCAGGAACTGAATATTATGAGTATACTCGACAGGATTGCCCAGTATGGGGTGAATTGGTGGGAACATCTTTGCAGAGTGGATGACTGCCGCATTCCCAAACAACTATGGAACTATAAGCCGACGGAACGGAGAGGTGTGGGACGTCCGAGGAAGCGCTGAAGTGACCAGCTCTAATCTTTGCCTATTTGAGACAGGAACAAACCATTTTTGGTTTAATCCTTGAAGATGATGATGATGATGATGATGACGACGACGACGACGATGACCATTCTGGTTATTAATATTCTTTGTCATAATAAAGTCATTAAAAAATATATATATGTATACTCCAAGTACAACAGAAACACTGACACGGACACACACACATACACAGTTAATAGACATTTAAAACGATTTATTTTTTAAATATTTGTTTTGTACAAATCAGTATAGAATAGTCTTAAGGTGATACCGCAAATAGTTTTGGGTACCTCATTTACGGCTTCATTTTAATCTAATCCTCTAAAATATTATACTGGTCGCTTGTAAGCCGCAAGAACTATCAGTGTGAGATATTAAACGGTATCGGTTGGAAAGGGTTGGCAATGTTATTAGTTTAATGTTGTTACCACTAAGCGGTCAACGGATTTCTCACCCCTTCGCTCGGTAATTCCAGACTACCTGCAGTACAATTTCATAAGCTGTCCTCTTAAGCGATAGATTCTTATTAAAGTACACTACATTAAACTGAAGTCTAGTTATACTCTCTGAGGAAATAATGCATTTATAATTTAGAATTCAGTTATTAAATGTATTTGGACGTAATAGTTTTACTGAGATCAATAAGTTTCCCGTCGACTAAGTATATTCCAATAATATTAATGACATTACATTTATTGATAACATGTGAACAAAAATAGTAAATGAATAACAAAATGACTAAAATTGTAACATCATCATCACCATCTTCACGGATTAAACGAAGGATGGTTTGTTCCGGTCTCAAATAGGCAAAGATAAGAGCTGGACACTTGATGACCAGCTTCTAGGATGTCCCACACCTCTTCCTCCCCTCGGCTTATAGTTCCGTAGTTGTTTGGGGATGCAGCAGTCAACCATTCAGCAAAGATGTTTCCACCAACTCAGCCGATACTGGGCGATCCTGTCGAGTATACTCCTATTATTCAATTTCTGCCGTCTATCTGTGCTTCTTCTATGATCATGGAGAGTATACACTGCAACGTGCCTGAGAAATCTGATTTCAGCCGCTTGGATGCGACTGGTATGGCCTTACATTGAAGTCCAATTCTCACACCCATAAAGAAGTGTGGAAAGTGCAATCGCCTTATAGAATTTCAGGCGTTTGCCTTTACTTGCTGACTTAAGGGTTTACCTAATTGTCCCACACTTAAGGTTAAACTTATGCAACATATTCACAACGTCGTTGCTTGCATTATGAGACACACTGTAGCCCAGATATTCAAATTTGCTGACTTTTTCCAAGGCAGTACCATCTATAACAATTTTGGCCCGTACGGGATCAGATCCACTAAAAGCCATAACCTTGGCCTTACGTGTGGATATCTGCAATCCAGAGTATTTGCAGACTCGCTTTTAACAAATGTATCCCCATCTGCAAACTGTTTTCAGAGTCCGACAGAATAGCCTGATCGTCTGCAAACAACAAAGTGTAAATTGTAGAGTGACCAATCATAAAATGTTCTGGAAGACACGTCTGCCAGTTTTGTATGACATCGTCAATACATAAATTAAACTGAGCAAGTGATAATGGACACCCTTGTCGTATTCCACAATTGATCAGGCCAACTCTAGGAGCTGTTCTTGGTTTCCATGCTTACGAAAATAATATATAATAGTAAATAAAACTGCTTCACTTATTCTTACATATTATAATAAGCGTAACGCCTGTAAATTATTTACTTTAACTTGCTGGGTTTGGAGAGTAAACGACATGTAGACATTACAATTTTTGAAACATTTATTTACATATATCTAACTGGCAATTAATCATCACCATCTTCATCAAGCGTTAAACAAAAATGGTCCCCAGGTGGTCCCAAGCTGGCAGACAAGAACTTGTCACTGCAACTCTTTTTGGGAGTCCCACACCTCTCCCCCCTTTTTGGCTTATAATTTCATAATTGTTCGGGGATGCGGCAGTCACGCATTGGATAAAGGATCCAACAATTTCAGCCGATATTGCGTAACTATAGAGCGTACTCATAATATTCAGATGCTGCAGTGCCTGAGGAATCTCATTTCGACCGATTGAATACTACTGATCTGATATTTCGTTAAAGTCGAAGTCTTAGATCAATATAGAGTTGTGGGAAGGGCCGTGACTTTGTAAAACTTACTCGTTGATTTTATAGTTCTCTCTTTTTATTGTTTTCGACGTAAACTTTATATAGCTCAACTGAGGTGTTGTGGGTATTTCCCATTACTTCCCCAACCTGCCCCTATTCATTCAATTAAATGCCTTTCCATATCAAGAGCCATGTATGTGAACAACTGAAGACTCTGTGCTTCTCATTGACCTGAGCTATGGTGAAGACGCAATGCAAACATAGTATGCGGGGTTGATATTTTGTTGGACTTCCTAGAGAATAGTCTCCGTCATTGCATTCAGTCGTTCTGACAGGCTAGATGCTTATATTTGTAAGTCGTGTTAAACATACTGACTTCTCTATAATCATCATAATCATTACGATCTGCTTTCTTGAATACGAGGCTACCAATCCGTCAATATTCAGGAATATGGCCAGTGGTCCATCACAGGTTGATAAAGTTAAATAAACAAAGATGGAGGAAAGCTGCCGCATACTTTAATATCCCGAAATTTAGCTTATCAGTGCCCGGTGATTTTCTATTTTTATAGTATTGTAAACCAGCTAAAAAATCATCCAACGCTATTGGATCCACATATTGATTAACGTCTGCAATTTTTTCTTCTTCCAAATGATACTGGGTCCACAGCCGTTCATAATGTCTAAGCCTTCCCTTCCCTGCGATTTCCGGTTATTTTTTTATAAAGATTCATGTAATGATTTAAAGTTATGGTTTACAATTTACTTACAGTAAATAAACTGAATCCTGGTACATATAAAGTCAAAATAAATACATAGTTGTATATTATTGTAAATGCAAAAATTTTAAGAAATACTGTAATTAAAGTTATAAATGTGTGTTCCTTGTGTTTGTTAATTCTAATAGCCCCAAGTTGTGGTGCCATGTATAAATATCTTTTATAGTTGTTAATTATTTATGCCTCGCGTTTGGGATGTCATGTGCAAGTTTGTTTTCTTTACTGATGATAAATTCTTTTCTTTTATTTGTATGATTAATTAATTTATTTAAGTACTGAGTTGTAATCAATATATAACTAGTCTCACGTTGTGGATGCCAGGTGTAAAAATATGTGTTTTGGGATTGTTAATTGTTTAATGTTTTATATCCCTCGTGCATCACGTTGGAATACCATATACAAATATGTAAATAAATGCATGTGTTAATGGATAGTAGCTGTAACAAAAGTAATAAGTTGTAATTACCTTTTATGTTGGTGGAGCCCTTCGTTAGGATGCCATAGATAACTATGGATATTTAACATATATCAATACAAATTTGATATCGATGCAATCTCATGCAAATAAGTTTTTAATTTTGTCTTATTTCGAATAGATTGATTAATTAGTCTCACTCTATGGGCGTCATATGTAGATATGCTTGTTAATGCCTATATCACATTGAATTAAATGTGTACGTGTAATAAGTGTGTTGACGCGTGTTATGAATTATTCTGAAACACTTGTGCTATCTATTTAAACAACGACAGCTACCGCTTAGAGTCAGTTATAGTGGCGATTTATTCCAGTGAGATTCCAAGTACTGTGGCGAAATGGGTTTTATAATTGTGCGGGACTCTGTTAGTTGGCATTATTATTTTTGTCGACAAATTAACTTGAATTTTTGTACGAGTATTATCTTGTTGAATAACTTGTTCATTACAAATAAAAGCTGGTGATTAGTGGTTTTATTGGTGTCTTGTCTTTTGTTTTCCACTGTAACATGTGACGATCAAGGAGAATGTCGTAACAATATAATTGTTATGTTACATTGTGTATGGTTTGACATAATTACCGCCATCGTTCAATCGTTTATAACGTCTGGAGAACTGCTTTATATCTCCTAATCATTTATGTTAGTCGCAAGCCCTTCTTTCTTCTCAACTCAACTTCGTGGAGTCGAACATTATTCGCAACAGAAAAAGAAACAAGCGGAAAACTCTAGACGCGACATTCGAGGTGTGCAGAGAGTTATCCAGATTCTTTCAGCTGTTGAACGTCTTAGTGGCGAGATGTGCAGACGGTATCGAACATGTTACGAGCGGACGGAAACCCATTGTCAACATTTCCCACTCTTCCTTTTGAATAGCCTGCCGTAGACATCAGAATGGTTTACAAGATGCTCCAATAATATTTGTTTTAAGGTGTGTCCTCAACATTAATAAATAGTTTCTGCCTCAGAAAACTGAAGGTGTAATTTTTTAGCCAAAACTAATATTTTGAAATTTTTATTATAATATATACCACACCGATGTAACGGTTGTCACCTTTGATCACAAGCAAAAAACTTACCTCCTCTTTGTTCTTTTGCATAACGTATAGGAACCTGGCTACTAACCTAGAGGTCCCGGGTTCGATTCCCGGGCCCGCGCCATAAAATCAAGGTGCGTTTCTCAGCCCCCAGGTCGACTCAGCTTGTTGAAAATGAGTACCTGGGATAACATCCCGGTTATAATAATGGGCGGCTGAAGCGTAGTGCTGGCCACACTGCCTTCCTTGTATGCCGTACGACTCGCCTAAGGCAGCCTACCCTACCTTCTCCTAAGTTACTTCGGTGGTATACATGGGAGCCATAATTATTATAACGTATAGGAAAGACGACAATTTTTATTCGGGATTAATATATGTCACACAATTCTAAGGATTGTTATCTTTGTTTACAAGCAAAACACTTACTTTCTTTGATTTTGTTGTTCAAGACGTTTCCTTTGATTAATTAATTGTAAATATATCACTACTGACTCGGAACAGTAATTTTTTATTGGTAAAAACGTAAAACGTTTACCTTGTAGCCTGAACTAGTTTTTGCTTAATAAAAGCTTCGTCAGAGGTAACTTTCACTTATTACAAGCTTCGATACGAGCCTCTGACGAAGCTTGTAATAAGGGAAAACTACTTCAGGCTACCAGATAAAAGTTTTACATGTTTAACAATAACAGATTAGTGTTCCGACTCAGTAGTGATATATTTACTAAAGTACTTAGGCCTACTTCCTTTTTCCTCTGCATAACGTATGAGAAAAATCACATACAAACCATATTGCTTTGATTGTGATCTCCTGTTGCGCATAAGTAGGTGTACGGTTTTTATGCCATAGTCAGTCTTAATAATTTTATATATCTTAGTTTTTTCACTTCAGAGGAAATGTTTTACACTTTTCTACCGTAGCAGAGTCACTATATATGAGGGTCAGTTGAAAAGTTCGCGGAGCGACATCTGTAGCTTAGCGGTAAAACTAAAACTTTCGTGTGTTACAAGATTTGTATTTTATGTAAACTCCTGTTAATTTCCAAATCGATCTATCAATTTATTCATTGTTGAGAAGTTGTTTAAAATTGACGTTCATGCGTGTTTTGAAAAACGGACAAAATGAAACGTAGTGGACCTGATTCTTTATTAAAGTTTGTTTAGCGCAAACGGAAAGTCAGAATGAAATTGTAAATATGTCAGGAGATGCTGCGACTTCAAAATCAACGGTTTGTACTAAGTAGGCACTTGAGTTTAAACGTGGTCGTATGAGCATTGAAAACGTAGTCGCACTGGACGCCCAAAAAATGCAACCATTCCAGATGGGGCAGCCATCTTGAACAACGCTTTTTTACACCAAGTTCTTGAGTTAAATTATGATGCACACGCTCATACGAAATTCCTATGATTTCTGCAACGTCATCCACTCCTTAATCTGCGGTCTCCCAACGACCTATGAAATATTTTCAATAATGACATTTTTTTTTGTAAGCCCACGTTTCAACTCGAGTTTTTCCACTTACCGTTGTTTCTGAAGGAGCAGAATCTCCTAGTACATTTACAGTTTCGTTGTGATTTTTCATTGGCGTTAAAACGTTTTTAGCAGAGAATTCATCACAACACGATGTCTAATTTTGTGCATTTCAAAAACACGCGTGACAGGAAAATTTCAAACAGCTGGTAAAAAGTGATTAAACTGACAGATATATCTGGTTATTAATAGGTGTTTACGCGAAAGATAGGTCTTGTACAACACGAAAGATTTTAGTTCTATCACTGAGCTATAGATGTCGCTCCGCGAACGTTTTAACTAACCCTCAGAAACACAAACGGTTTCTTCAATTGTGTGAACAAAGTGGCCAAGTGTTCAAAGACAGCTTACCGCTTGTCAAGTCTTTGCAAACTGATGTTCAGCCTTCATAGCAGAATTATTTCTTCTGAGCATTCACGGTGCGACGTAGAAACACATTGTCATACCTTGTTTCACTGTAACCGCTGTGAGTTTTATATTCTAAACCGCCGGGCATACAACGTTTAATATAGAAAAAGTATTATAAAAGAAGCTTTGAGGTTGAATTTTGGTTGCCATTGCTGTTACTTTAAAACTGCATCGCACATTAACTATTCCAGTAAAGTCAACTGTACTTTAGTAAATATGACACATCGGCTTCGATAGCATTATCAACAATGTTATCATCACCACAAAACAATTTTCTTACAAGCCATTCTCGGTGTAATATTTAACTTCGTGATATACCGTTTAGTGTGTGTGTGTGTGTGTGTGTGTGTGTGTGTGTGTGTGCGCGCGAGAGAGAGAGAGAGAGAGAGAGAGAGAGAGAGAGAGAGAGAGAGAGGGGGGAATTATGCGGGGAACAGTATTAAATGCACACAACTTAATTCCTACATATTTACTTTTATTAAAAAAATATTAAATTCCTTCATGATTAACAGAATTAACACTGTTGCACAGCGCTATAGAAAAATTATTCCGATGAGCGCTTCACACCTCATCATCAGATCAGACTTTCGATGTTAATTATGTTTAACATAACAGTGTTAATTATGTTTAACAGTGTTAATTATGTTTGTAATTATAACCATAAAACATTTTTATTAATAAATATCCTTCATTATTATCAATACAGAATCCATTGCCACTAATTATAGTGTTTGAAGTTAATACAACTTTAAGTAAGCAAGGATTTTCTGAAGATATATATTTTTCACTGAATTAAGCATTCAGTAAATGTAAAGTGGTGGAAAAATAAATTTATTATTATAAAATATTTTGTAAAAATTTTGCATGTCACGTGTGAAGAAAACACTCTTTAAAAAAGGTTAACGAGTTCGCTTATTATTATTTTTTAAACGAATAATTACTTTTTGGGGGAACCATAATTGAATTGGAGCTAAAACTCAATTTGCAGATTCCAATTTTCGTAATAGCAGTGCTAGTGAAGGATAAATGAAATTTAAGAATTAGGTAGGCGCGCCGAAGTGAAGAGATGATATACGACATCTGATATAGCAGCAGAGGAAGTAAACCCCTCCGGCGCTTTCGTACTCCCCCTTCCAATTGAAGTGAAATCTACTGTCGTAGACTCCGAACACGATAAGATAGAACGTCGACGGCGAAGGCTGCTGACGTTTATATTACGGTGTTGAGCGATCGTGTTATAATAAAGCCGAAAAAATATTATTGTTATTTAATCACATAGGATTTACAATTTACTCAGACAAAAGGATATATTTTCTTAAGTTGAGTGTTGGTTTTAAGTCATATTGTACACCTATACGTACTGGGAAACGTAGCTTTTCCCGTTCAATAACTAATATTCATCCGTTGATTTTGTAATTGACATTAAAAAGTGATTAACATACTGCTACCACGGTCTCAATGATCGTCGTATGGCACAATGGACAACAAAATACAAGACACCAATGAAGTCACTAAAAACCAGCTTTAATTAATCTAAATTAAACAGTTTATAATCAACAAGTTATTCAACAAAATTATATTCGTACAATAATTCAAGTAAATCTGTCCACAAAAATAATAATGTCAATTATAGGGAATTCCGCACTATTTTTGACTAATACATCACTTGCGACGCAATGTGTAAATCGCCCGAAAATAACTTCGATCATCACTGGAATAAGTCACCACTAAAACGAAAACTAAGCGTCGCTCAGTGCTTACATTTATACCCCGCTGATATTGCAGAATAATCCATAATACGCGTCAACACTACTAGAAAACGCTAGAGAGTAATTGCTTGCGGCCTTGAACACAGTGCGCGCAGACAGGTGAAGTCTCGTTTGGAACAGCCTCGGCTGCGGACTGGCAAGTGTCACGTAATTGCCCTTCATCTCAATGTAGCAGCAATATGTACGCGCGCTCTCGCACGCACGCACACACACACACACACACACACACACACACACACACACACACACACACACACACACACACACACACACACACACACACACACACACACACACACAACTCTCCTCCCTTGATGTGGAAAAGAAGAAGTACTGTATACTATTTGTAAATTGCCCTATTTATTAATGCAAAGCGAAATTACATGGTGTTTTCATTTGTGAGGTTAGGTGACAACGGTATTTGGTGTATAGTGTACTGCTGAAATAAATAAAAGCCATGTTTGAGGAAAACATAACGTTTAATGTGTTATAAAATGCTTCTAACACAGTAACACTTAAAATAAAGAACCTAACGTTCAATGTGTTATAAAATACTTCTAACACAGTAACACTTAAAATAATAAACCTAACGTTTTTGAGTAAATGGGTACTTGTTTGTATATAATACTCTTACCTCAGAATTTCCTAGATGAAATAACGATTGTAATTTTCTTTTTTTTGTTAAATCCAACTAATAACGAGAAACTTATAAACGTTGTAATTACATTGAAAGCAATAATTACATTTACTATTACACACATATTGAATTTCTGTTTATAATATCAATACATAAAATTGTTAGTGTTTAATATTTCTTAAATAATGGTAACTCGTGTTAATACTAGACCAGAATATTCCATGAAAGTTATTGTTTGTGTAAAATAAAATCGTATGAACAAAATTTTGGTCCAGTTACAAATCTCTGCTAACAAAGTATAATGTTTTCATCATCAGCATGATCATCACTCCAAGGACTACGCCTTAGACCTGTTCCAGAACCCATTTCCTCCTCGGTCTACCGACATCTCTCTTCCCAGTAGGGTGATAACCCAAGGCAGCCACAGGTACACGGATATCAGGCATGCGATTCAAGTGTTTACACCATCTCCTTCTGTGTTCTTCAATCTTCTGGAAGAATGATACAATGTTTAAATCGCGTCTAATATCGTCGTTCTTTCCTTTCCGATCCAAGAAAGAACAACCTTGCGTCCCTCTTAGAAATTTCATTTGGGTTGTCCGAATCTTCTGCACGTCCCTTGTACCAAGAGGCCATGCCTCACTAGCCTACAGGAATGTGGGAGACAGCCACAGTTTTATAAAATTGCATTCAAGTATCCTTCTGTGTTTTATTTTTTAGGTACCTACGAATCGTTCCTCAGCATAATATTTTCAGGATATGTTTCTCCTCCTACCCAGTTTTCGTTCCAGACTTCAATACATGTGAACGTGATGTAGAAAATTAACCGTAGGTGTAGTGGTGTGTACTGCAAGATTATTAGCCATTTAAATATGGTTTCTCTCTTAATAACAACAAGAAACGTTTTACAGATATTATATTAAACATGCAACTTGTCTGGTATTTGTATTTATATTTCGTTAGTTTAATTTTGAAATATTGGGAAGAAAATATTGTTACAAGAGTAAAGTTATGAAAATAATTGTATGTATACCGTATTGTTGTTTCTTACACGGAACCTAAAGAATCCCGTTTGGCGGTAGGTGTATTTATCTGAAGCGCCGTGGGCTCACTTGTCCACAACGTCAAGTCCCGTGTAGGAGGTATATTCGTATATTTTTGAAGTGTTCTTCCGGTATGGATCGCGTCAAAAATGTCTTGTATGAATTTATTGTATTGTATGTGTATTCCCAGGTCTATATTCACCTAAGTATATACACCTGAGTATATCATTGTAATATGAGTGAAACGTTGTCATACAAAACATTTTTTACGCGACCCATACCGGAAGAACACTTTGAAAAAAAAATGGACGTCGACCGCGGAAGCCTACGTGAGAATATATTCGTAAATGATCACACGACAGGGGACCTTAAACAGTAAGGATAGACTCAAGGTAAAGACTCAATTGGATTCAAACAAACAAAACTTAAAATGAGATTTGGGAGAAGGATATATTGACCAAAGCTGGCTCAGACACACAGCTGATTCCCTAGAGCCTACAACTCTTGACTCGTTATTGTCAGCACCAACCGTTTTCGCATGAATGTGACAAACTGCCAATACGTATATTTAATTTGTACGGTCAAGACTGTATGTTCCACATTTTGTGTGTTGCTCTCTTCCATAAAGTATTATATTCTTTATACACCAAAATTTATCGATAGTATGTTATAAAAATTATTTTCAGCGGTTACAACACATCACATGAACAAGCGCGCGCGGGCACACACACATTAAACATATTTTAATGTGGTTAATTAACATATTTTAATGTGAGAATTAAAATTAAAAGTAACATAACTTTAAATATTTTAATCAGCACTATTTCTAAAAAGAGGCTACAAGGGTTTCCTGATATTAAATTTTTATTTCCCCGATATATATGTGCTTTAACTAGAAGCCACTTACGTTTACTGGGAAAGAGAAGTTGGATTAGGACTAACTTTTTAATAAACCAATACTAAGAAAACAATCCATATTTTTTTAAAGAACTTTATTTATATTTATATTCCATTTATTTTCTATTTTATTTTCAATTTTATTTAATGAATTATAAACTGTTAATATAATTTTTATTCTGTATAGTTGTGTAATGTTTTCTTTTTAGTAAATAATAAATTTATTTAGGTGAATTATTTTAATCTTAATTTCATTCTTCATTCCCATTTCAATTATTTTGTTTTATGAAAATGAGAATCTGTTTTAGTTTTAATACTTAATAACTATTATTTAAATTTACCCTTATTGTTGGTCTAAAATTTCCTTATGAAAGCATATCTTTTGATGGTTTGTGTAACATAAGTTATAGCAAAACTCTTTTCATTGTTAAATAGAATAATATTAATTGTGTATTTTTTAATGTGTATTTGATATTTTGTTTCTGCTTGTTTGTTTCCACATGTTTAGTTAATTTAATATTCTTTATAGTTGAACACTTTTGTAATATTTCTGTGAGTATGCAGTTAATTTTATAGACTTTATTTTTAAAATATATACAGTTTTCACAAAGTTTTTAATTGCGTTCAAGCATTAATCATATATGACTTCCTGGCTACAAGAAGGGACGAAACATAATTTTATTTTCGCTGTAAACATTTAATATAATTTTATTAGTCTGATGGGTTTTTTTAAATTAGGGGTTAATCTTACGAATGTTTTTTCTGCAACTGTTTTTTCTTGGAATACTTTAAAGAAAAAAAATAATACGATTACGTAGAGAAGAAAATTCTTTAAAAACAATGAAGTAACGTTATCAATAAAACTGACTGATTTATCTAACAGTAATGTACGGTGTATGACGAAATGATTTATGATATTTAAATACTTCGGTTATTCAATGCATTATCCCTCATTAATTGTTTAGGCCTACTTACTTACATCTAGAATGAGCAGTTTATTCAAAAGTCACAATTTAACAATAAACACAAAGATAAGACCTTTACGCGGCTACGTATTCTCGGTCCTCTTCTACGGTTTAGAATCTTGGACTTTGGCTGAAGCTACAACAAAATAATTTGAATCTTTCGAAATGTGTGGCTTTACCGTAGAATACTGAGCATTTCATGGACAAAACATGTACCTGATTTTGAAGTCCTTAGAAAGATGAAGAAAGGGATGTTATTAACACAGTGAAGATAAAAGAAAGCTTCAGTATCTGGGACATCTCATGAGAAATGAACAGAAATTTTACTTATTGCAGTTCATGCTGCAGGGAAAAGTACTTGGAAAAAGAGGAGTTGGCCGACCGAGAATATCATGGCTGAGAAATTTAATGGCCTGGTTTGGCATGAATACAAATGACTTATTACGTGCAGCAGTACAGAAATTTCTGTACCAACATCACCAATATCCAACATCCGAAACGTATAGGAACTATCAGAAGAAGAAGAAGAAGAAGCAGAAGAAGAAGCTTACTTACAAGTAGTCATCATTATACGTGAACGCTCTCAATGGAAATAAAACAATAATTACTTTACTAAACAAAACTGTTTTTCAATTAATTCCGTACAATTGCGTGTAATAGTTTGTTGGGTATGTAACTTCTTCACTTGTGAATGTTATCTCTAATTTGCAAAATATATTCACAGATATTTAGTAATTTATAAATCTTTTGTTTCAACCATTCTAACAGATGGCAATATTTTACTAGCAGTTCACTATCGGCTGTCTGGTGAAAACCGTGAAATTTATTGCATCTAATCCGACACACACGCGAGAGGTCGATCAAAAACGTGTGTAGGCACAGGGTGTTAACGATGCTTTTAGCAAGTTTGGATAACTGTTACAATTCAGCTCGCGTGCGAAATGTTTGTTCTGTTCAAGCCGGGTACACGTGTTTTGTGGTTTGCATCTGTTCTCTGAACGTGCTGCGTGTGCTTGGAATGGAAAAACTTGTGTCCAGCAAAAAAGCCAAACACGTTTAACAGAAAAAGAAAATTTACTTCTTAGTCAGTACAAGACTCAGAATGAGGCACTTTTTTTCAACATGCTAAAGTACAAGTTATGATCAATCAAGTCTTAAGGATACGTTTTATGCGCACAGAGTGTAATGTGATATTATTTAATTTCGCTTTAAACATTATGTGCTACTAATTTCCCTATATACTTTCATAGTTACTCGACTATATAAAATTAAAAGAATTCAACTTTTCTTTCAAGTTATTAAAACATTACTCTTAACAAGTGTTATGAAGCAGCCAGAGGACTTTTATTTGACACTGTTGCCAAAAACGTGCTCCAGCTTCAATAAGAGATGCACAGAAAAATCATATAACACAATAAAGAGTCATCATCATCATCACCATTCTAGGACTTAGACTTGTTCCGAAACCCATGTCCTCCTCGGTTTACCGACATCTCTCTTCCCAGTAGGGTCACAACCCAAGGCAGACACAGTTAGACGGATATCAGGCATGTGAGTCAAGTGTTTACACTATCTCCTTATGTGGTCTTCAATCTTCTGGTGCAATGATAGTTTAAATCGCGTCTAATATACTCGTTCCTTCTCCAATCCAAGAGAGAACAACCTTGCGTAGATATTTCATTTCGGCGCCTGAATCTTCTGCACGTCCCTTTTACCAAGAGTCCATACCTTAATTAATTATTAAGAAATTGTGTTTACTTATAATGACAGAGGTCCATCGTAATAGGACGGAAAATAAATTAAATCCGCATTCTAATACTTATGAATATCAAAAATAAAATGTATTTTCTTTTAGTAAAGAAAAATTGATTTCGATAAATAAAATTTAAATTTTTCTTTGAAATGCATGTAACAGTTATAAAATACATTTTAAAAAGTAGATTTTGATATTCATGTGGAATTACATAATTTTAGTAGCGAATACGAGTAATGTTTCAGTAGTGCCCGCCCACGTAACACTTGTAAAGGCAAATGCTATTTACAGTATTTACAAATGATGGTAATAGCTGGGATCAAGAGAGGCGCCGATTGTGATATTCATGAATATTTTGGTGGTGGTGGTGTGTGTGTGTGTGTGAGTGTGAGTGTGTGTGTGTGTTTGGGCTGAAAACAGGGAAAACGTTTTCAATCAAATTCGACGCCCCAAGTGTTGCAGACGAGTGGTTGGTTATAGTTTTATGTGTAGGGGTGGTGGTGTTAACGATGCTTTTAGCAAGTTGGAATAGCTGTTCCACTACAGTGAGCTTGCCAAATGTTCCCCACGTACTACGGGACTCTGGTACATGTGTTTTTGTGAGCACACGCGCGCTCGTGTGAGTGTGTGTTCAGGACGTGTTGAATGTACTTTGAGATGAACATTTTATCACTTACAAATGATAAAAGCAGCAAGAGAGGTACCTTCTGCGACGATAAATAATATTTCGTTACAGCAAACGAATCGTTTTTTAAGAAAAAATAAATATTTAGAACCATACGTAACTTCCGTGTTCTAATTAATTATAAAGTGATTTTTAATATGTACACTCAGAATGAAACTACATATGTTAGCATGTTTTTGGTAAGAAGGCTGAGAAAGATAATCAAAATACAAATTGTTCCTAGTTGTTAAATTTAAAAATAAAGAAGTAATTTTATTAAATTATCTTTCATTTAAACAACTTTAATACCGCCGAGCGTTTGTTTTCTGTGAATATCTGGAAACAAAAAATTATTTTGTTTATGTATCCGTGTTTACGATATTTGATTTACATGGAACGATATCAATAATTGTTAACATTTTACTGAAATTTTTTTTTAATTTTTGGTCGAATAAATTTGTAACATCTATACAAAAAATTATCCTCTCCCACTTCAACTACTCCTTTCATTTATAGGTATTTCATCTACCTTTATACAGTGGATTATTATGAACTTTTTTCAGGATACTTTATTTATCACAAGTACTTTACTCTTGTTAAAACGTAAAACGTTGCTGGTAAACTACCCCTCCCCCATTACCGATCGTCATCAAAATCAATAGGTCTTGAGTCCTCTAAAACTCGGGGAAAGCATTATTCGATTTCACGGCAGTTATCGTGCGTCATAAAAAATCTACAACGCAGACACTTTTTGGAAAATGACTTTTCTTCATGTTTTGAGGGTAGTACAATCAGAATCTGCCCTTATCTCGAACACAATTTTTTTCGCGATCACCATGCTTCCACTTCCTTACGGAACATGGAAGAAATAAAAGTAGGCTGTATATCATAGAAATATGAATAATGAAAAATCAGGAATGGTTAAGTCCTATACTGAGCTGAAGTTAACCATGACGTAAATTTTCTAGATTTTATTAAAGAATACTAACGTATGTACACTGTCAGTTATTGTAACATACTGAAGAGAGAGGGAATTTGTAATTTATTAATCAGCTCAGAGCCTCGGTTGTCTGGACTTAGGGTTTTATTGGATTTTTTTCAAGACACCGAGCAAGCGGTTCTATTGTTTGTTACTGTACAGTCACATTATTTTAACGCGTACTATGAGTACGTGAAGTCAAACGTTAATAAAAACTAACATAAATACTGAATTAATATATATATACATTTAATATAATATAATATAATATACATTTTGAAACTGGGCTTATATTATTTTTACGCCATTGCAGAACTTTCTACCTGTTTCTCGGCTATGCCAACAAAGCCAGCTGTAATGCTGTGTGCGTACGTTACACTTAACATGCGAGACAGTGTTACGTAATACGGAACATTCTCGTACATTCGATAATGTTGTTTCACAAGCTTCTAGAATAGCCCACCGTTGCGCATCTCTGCCAAGGCCGCGCTAAAGTATCCTCTAGAATTTTCAATTGCTTGTTAAGGACGCACATTACGGAACCCTGCAGACTATAAATAGCACGTACTTGCCGCTTAGTTTTCAGTTATTGTCGGGCGATTTACACAGTGCCGATTTACACAGTACGCAGAATACGTTATATTTGACATTACTCTTAGTATGGACAGATTAACTTGTATTGTTGTACGAGTATAATCTTGTTGCATAACCTTTTGATTTCAAACTGTTAATTGAGCTTAATTAAAGCGTGTGATTAGTGACTTCATTGGTGTCTTGTATTTTGTTTCCACTGTACCATACGACGATCACTGAGACCGTCGTAACAGTATTATGATGAACATATATTTCACACTAGACATGCATTTTCCATTCCCAGTTGGATAGGAAGGCATCAGTAATACTTTATTTATATTGTCCCACGTTATACAATTCCTGTTAACAGCATTATTATTAGTCTTATAGTAAAAGGACTAGGGTTGTGTTGTTTTATTTATTTTTTATTGTTTTTAATTTTTTAACTGTTCTTGTTTTTTGTTTTTTAATTTTAACTTGATTTTCAATTCTTTTTGCAATGAGTTATACAAACCTCACTTTAGCAAATGTATTAAAATTTTTAAATTTAAAGAGGCTATGTAAATCAAAGCCTACAGCTTATTAAGCAAATTGAATAGAGCCTATTTCAGTAAGAAAGACCAAACCATTGCCTTAAAATGTAAATATCCAGTGAGGAGTAAGGTAGTTATAAACAACAGGACTTTAGAACAAGTGAATCGTTTCAAATATCTCGGCTGTGCAGTAAGTTTGAATGTGAATATCATATAATAGAGAAGATAAATACATTTAGGAATATTTGTGGTACGATTCATAGAAATCTTAGGAATAAAACAAGACACAGCACAAGCATTAAATTTTACAAGACAATTGGAATACCTACATTGATTTAGGCGAGTGAGGCGTGGGTCATGACAAATAAGGAAAGCGGTGCAAGATTCAGAGTGCTGAAATCCAGTTTATTCATAATGCTTTAAATTATACATTGTAAGATAGAATAATGAATATAGATATCAGAGCAGAACTCGGCGTAAAGGACACAAATGAAATTATTGCAATTTACAGAAGTCTATGCTAGGATCATCTGCAAAGGATGACAGTTGTTTCAGTTGACAAGACGGGCGTCTATAAGATAATGTGCAATGACTGTGATAGCTATTATATTGGCCAAACTGGTAGACCCTTCAAAAAACGTTTTAAAGAACATTTACCTAAAAAAGAACTTAGTAAAACTGTGTCAAATTACGCGCGCCATCTGATGGACAAAAACCATACTTATACCGATTTCACGACGAACTTTCAACGTATGCAGAAAAGGAAGTTATATGAATGCTGTCGAAGAATTCGAATATATAAGCCGTATAAAGATAAAATCATAAAAGCGGTCCTTCTTAATGAACAGTTGAATTTCTAATCAAATCCACTATACGACACTGCGATAAGAATACAAAACAAGTTCCATAGTGCGCGACCTATAACAACATGAGCACAGCAGTCGACTATAGTATTTCGTGGTGCGCACCAGCAATATCGCGTGTGTTCTTACGTTTGGGGATTTTTATATAATTTTTGTGTTTATATTTATATTTATTGTGATGTGTGTAAAATTGTATATAAAGTTGTTTTTAATATTTTAATAATTGACGAACTTCACCTAGGGATATTCCTGATGATGGGACTTATGTCTCGAAACGCGTAGATATTCATAAAGGATAAAGGCCACCAGACGGAAAAGAAAACTATTTCACTATTTATATAGATGACAGAGGCTCGATTGCCGAAAGCGGTACAGAAATATAACGCCATTGGTAGAAGAGACGTGGGTCGTGCTAGGATGAGATGGGTGCCGGAATAGGTGTATATAACCTAATCGTTAAAGAGGAGAAGAAGAAGAAGAAGAAGAAGAAGAAGAAGAAGAAGAAGAAGAAGAAGAAGAAGAAGAAGAAGAAGAAGAAGAAGAAGAAGAAGAAGAAGAAGAAGAAGTAGAGCCTCTGCTAAATCTGTTTATACATAGATTTATATAAATGTATGACAACGCAAGTTATGCATTATCTTATTGACATAGTTTACTTTCTTGAGAATTATAAAACGTTAATTGTTAACGGTATGCTGATAAAACCTAAACATTTTCAAGAGAACATGATGTATGAAATTTACATAAGGTATACCAGTAACTATCGTTCTTATAGAAAATAATTGAAAATTGTTAACACACAAAACCTAGTTCTAAGACCTCCATTATTTCCATCATCTGAAATTTCTTCATTAGGCCTATGCGTGTGTGTAGATAGAGCCAAAGCATGCATGCAACAATATCACGAAATTTATTTTTGAATAAACGTACTTTCTGAATTACGCATGTTCAAGTTCATAGTTTTTAAACCCGTAGTGAAGTAAGGTCGACAAAATTAACTAAGTGTGCTACTATTTAATCATTGTGGCTTAGAGTTTTCTAAATTATTATTAGACTATAAAAGAGGTAAACCAAAAGGAAGCAACTATATATGCAGACAGCAGATTAACAATAGATTCAATTAATGTTCCCAGCAACCGCAACTACCTTATAGAAGAAATAAGGAAAGCCAAAGCGAAGCTAAATAGCAATAACCGGAGAATAAACTTCAAATGGATCAAGGGCCATGAAGGAGTTTATGGTAACGAACTGGCAGACCGGCTAGCAAACGCAGCAACACGGAATAGTGAATTGGCAATTTCTTTTGACAAAATACCTAAAAGTGCATTGATTCAAGAATTAACCGAAGAAACTACAAATAAATGGGAAAACGAATGGAAGGAAGCAACGAAAGTTACAGTAACTAAAATGTTCTTCCCTAATATCAAATACAGATTACAAACAAATACACTCAAAATGACTCCCAACTTTACGGTAATAGTGACTGGCCACGGAGAAACGAAATCTTACCTTCACCGCTTCAATATAATAAACGACCAAATGTGCCAGTGCAATGCAGGAGAACTAATAGTGGACCACACCATATATGAGTGTGAAATGTTAAAAAATCAGAGACAAAATTTAATCACTAGTGTAAAAAATCAGGAACCTGGCCACCTACAGAAGAAGATATTATAAAGAAACATCTGAAAGAATTCAAAACATTTATAAATGCAATTGAAATCTAATAATTTATTTTATTTTAAATAATCAAATATTCACTCAAAAGCATTGTGAAATATGTTAAGTACTACATATTTGTAATTACGTGATGTAAGCATATAAAAACATTGTTCTTCAAATAAGGAAAATCTTAGCTTGTAGTATTACACAATTGTAATGGAGCATGCTGTAAAATAAAATTATAAAAAAAAACTATTAGACTAGTGTATCAGCTCTACAATAATCATATTCAGTGAACATCTCAGTAATCCTAACATAATTCAAGGCAGTTTTGTTTTATACAGGAAACAATCTGTAGGTAATAAATAAATCAACTGTGTTTATTAGGTTTACATTTATACCCGTACGATAATTTAATGCACGGTCAACTGCGCCCACCTGCTTCTGCTAAGCTTAGTGATAAATGATTATGTTTAAGCTACTGTGTAACAGAAGCTACAGTGTTTGTTTACAATACATAGTAGAAACACAAACATTTCCAGTTAAGCCGATGAATTTATGCTAAATAAACGGGTTAATTATGAATTATCTTGTGTACAATGTTACCATACTATACACATCTAAATTATTACTAGTGTGAGAGATACGTCACTCAGAGATGTATTGTTCTAACAATAATGTTAAACGTTTTTATTTATAAAAAGTTCATGCTTGCCACTTTCCATTGTAATTTGCCTATTTCTTCTTTTTCTTTGAGCTGCGCAACAACCCATTACTGAGTCAAGGCCTCCTTTAACAGCCTCCGCCACTTGTCCTGGTCAAGCGCAGCTGCTCACCAGTTCCGCGTTCCAAGGATATGGCGCGCATCGTAGTTCACACCGTCCTGGCTGGCGAAAGAAACTGGCAGGTATCTGCACATAAAAGTTTTACAGATGGGTAATGTGAATTCTCCGATCCAACCCCCAACCGGGAGGACCAGGCACTTTTATTTCTGGGTGCTCTTCCCCTAGACAGTTGCTTTCACCTCAGCTGAAGAGCTCTCTCTGCCCGGTCGCAGTAGGCTAACTGACTCAGCCCATGTGTGAAGCCATTGGGCTACTGTAGGCTCCTCCCCTCCACACTTGATGCACACCCAATTTGCCTACTAAATATATCAATAAAATTTTCAATAAACTAAACAAAAAAATTATAGTTAAATAAATTCAACCTTATATTTATTCCGGCTGTACAATGTTTACACCTTTACTGGAACCAAAGGTTACAGAAGTGGCTGAATTCACTGCTGTTTATCAATTCAAAGATCTTCTTCAATCTTTCGTTCCCACAATATAGTCTGAATTTCTTCTATCCAGGTGATAAGTGGTCTTCCTCTTTCCCTTTTTCCTGGTGGTATCCATTCCGTAACTCTCCTTGGCAATCTTTCCTGTGCCATTCTTGTCGTGTCCATAAATTGTCATTTGTTTGTTTGAATAAAATCAACAGTTGAATTTGTCGCATTCATTCTGTCTTTAATGACTTCATTTCTAATTTCCACACGTCTGGATATTCATGCCGAAAGTCTCCAAACGTCCGTCTCTGCTGTCATTTTGTTCTCGAGTGTTTATTAGTAGTCCAAACTTCTGAGCCGTAAATTCAACGTTATGCTACAAAAATTGAAGGCTGTAAATACGTTTGACATCATTCTCATAAATTATTCTCATCATTTTTACCATCGTTACTGAAAGCATTTTTTAATCCATATTAAACAGATTTTATTCTCATATTAAACATTAGTAGTCACTGCCTAATAGTTTCTCTACTGAGAATCTTGCCACACTTTTTGAACGACTGATACCTTTATCATGCGAAGGCGGACTGAAGCTTCTTGTTCTCGAGTCTGTTCGTGACAAATTGCTTTCTCGTTTCGGAAAAGGCCTTGCTCATGAGCATTTTATTTTCTTAAGTTTTTTAAATAATATAATTTGATTCCGTATACATTTAATAGGCTTTTGTTTACCAAAGTTGTTCCTTATACTCTTGTTTTTGCACTGAAGTCTTTGCCATTCTGAAGTTTTTGCACGTGAGTAAGTACATTGTACGTGTTTATCGTCTAAATTGTAGACTGAAAACATGAAACCTAAAAGTAAAACGTGTGGAAATTAAAATATTCTTCAAAATGGATGTTCTCTTACATCATTTATAAGATAATGTTGTTAGATTGTAATCCGGTGAACATATTGTAATCTAACTTTTTTTTAGAAGCTCTTTTACTACCTGTGAAATTGGAGTTTATGTACTAACAATTTCTGACGTTACACAATTACAAACAGAATTATCACTGTTGCACACCACTATACAAAAAATATTCCGATTAGCCTTTCAAGCTTTACAGCTCATCCGTTATTTCCGATCTGACGATGAGCTGTGAACCTTGAAAGCACTAGTCGAAATAATTTTTCTTTAGTGGTGTGCAAAAGTGATAATTCTGTTTGTGATTATAATCACTAACGCAAAATTCTTCATTAAAAGTTACACAGTTACTCATTAGTATTCTGATAGTACTTCCACATTATGACGCATATTAATCTCACCCTTACGGTTTCGTCTAAGTCAGACATAAGAAATTTACCATAAATCTTGCCTTCGATAGCCTGAACAAGTTCATTTACCATAGGTTGCTTTTTCTACTTGAAAATAACAACAACATAAATAAATTATGGCGTTGCCAATAATATTACGTATTTGACGTACGAAAGATTAACTAGAATGTGTAGCCTATATTTTCGGAAATAACACGAAGAAAGCAGATTCTTAGTGCAAAGCAGAGGAGGTTTGTTTCACAGAGGAGACATTTGGACGTGGACATGAATCAGATTTTTCCTGTTACTTTAAAATACTCATAGTGAACTAGTCACTGGGCTGGTCTCTTCATGCCATGTCTTCTGTGAACAATTATGCTGATTGTTATGTATTAAGAGATTCCATAAATAAACGTATAAAAGGAATTTTAAAACAAATATTTTGTTTCTATTAAAACGAATGGCTACGGCTTTCATATCTAGTATTTGATAAATTCTAATAGTACTGATGTCATAAGTGGGTGATGAAACAATATACAGAAATTTAAACAAACAACATGCGAGGCCGAATAGGCCGCGGGCTCAGAGGTGCGCACAAGCTACATACATATATATATATATATATATATATATATATATATATATATATTTGTAAAGAGAAGTTTTTATATAAGTGGGAGCACTTTGATTTTTTTGTAAGTATGATTTTTTGAAATTAAATGATCAATTTTTGTTAATAATACAAATGGAAGACAGTTGTTTAAATATTGCGCGCTTATTTTTAAGAAGACCTTAATTTTATAAAAATTATAAGAAAAAATTTATGTGTTATACCTAGACAATAAAAAAAACATTTTTTATGTTAAATTTCTGAATAAGCTTAGTTAAGTTACTCTACTTAAAAATTAATTAATTTGCTCAATTCTTGAGCATGGTCCAGAATATTTTGAAAACGATTGCTAAATGAAAGCACGCATTTTTATGGTAGCCTACAGGTTTCAAATTTTATAGTAAAAACCTGACACCAAATTACTTTTGCAGTACATATATTACTTCAAATTCACAGCCGGGAAGGGGGATGCCGCTCAGAAAATTTGGCCTAGGGCCTCAAAAATCTTAAATCCGGCACTGCTTGGGAGAAGGAAGAAAGTATTGAGTTTTTAACTAATTGATATTTGGAATTATCAAGTGGAAAAGTATACATATTTACAGATTACCAACAGGAAGCGACAGGTTACTCGTACAATGGTTAACACTGGTGCGCAGTAATGTGAAAGCACAGATCCTTTATCACGAAACCGGTTGTGTGTATCCAAGTCTCAGAAGTGAGTGCGCGCGCACGTATTTCTCCCTCGTAGGCTACGTAGTTAGGGGTACGCACGTCGACAGATGACAATGGAGGACGCTGCAACTGTTACTACTGTAACATTTGTGTCGGGAAGTAACGAGCCGTGCAATAAACCAAAACACTGCGCGATCCCCTACCCACAACTAATCGATTATACGTGTCTCGCAGTCATACAACAAATGGATCTTTGATACCATTTCCCTAGTGCTGTCCATCTGCGAGATTGTATCTGTGTTCTGCATTCATTCTGCAGACCAGTCGTGTCCCTTTATGCATCGCTGCAATAAGCAACAATGTGATGGTGTGCATTGTTGACGTCAAATTGTTGGTTGTAAACACTATTGTTGTTGTTACTAGTCATTGTTCTTTGAAGAATTTGAAATAAGGAAAGTAATATTAATTTGGAAATTAGGAATATTTGTGGTAGGATTCATAGAAATCTTAAAACAAAACAAGGCACAGCGCAAGGATTGAATTTTATAAGACAATTGCAATGCCCACGTTGATTTATGCCAGTGACACGTGGGTCATGACAAAAAGGAATGCGTGACAAGATTCAGACTGCTGAAGTGCAGTTTCTTCGAAATACTTTAAATTATACATTGCAAGATAGAATAAGGAATGAAGATATCAGAGCAGAACTCGAAGTACAGGACATAAGTGAAATTATTTCAATTTACAAAAGACAATGGTGGGATCATCTGCAAAGGATGACAAAGGATCAATTGTCGAAAGCAGCAATTAACTATAAACCCATTGGTAGAAGAGACGTGGGTCGTCCGAGAATGAGATTGGTGCGGAACAGGTTTATATAACCTAATCCTTGAAGAGGAAAAAAAGAAGAAGATAATAAGTCGTTGCAATAAACGCAACGAATAGTTCGTATGCACTTAAGGAATTCTAAAATCCTGTGAGTTCCATTTATTAATACTGCAAGGAACTTACTGAAATAGCAAAACTGTACAATTAGTAGACCGTATACAAATTTTCATATATTTTGAAAGAAGGCACTTAAGATCTCAAAATTCTTCTGCAATTTTGAATTTTTTTAACTTCAAACTTTGTCACATCATAAATCAAAACGTTTATATTGCGTACGTTATTGTCAGGTACGCTTGCATTCCGCTCATTGTGTTTTTCTCCATGTGCCGTAGGCCATAAGCCTATGGAACACATGAATCTAACACGTGGGATTCCAGGGTATGGGACGTTGTTTTTCTACTCTTATGACTTTATAAAGTGTAAACATTACTCTACAATAGTAATAATAGTAAAAATAATATGGAGTAGAATAAGAAGAACAATAAACAAAAACAACAATAATCAGATGATATTAATAATAATAATTATTATTATAATATTGCTCTAAGGATATCCAACCCTACGCCCGATTGAGTCCACAATATCTTGGTCTCATGAACAGGATCACCAGCTCTCACTTTTCAGCTAGTTCATATGACAGCGGTTACAGAACAACGATAACAATGTGTAATCCGCTAAAAAACACACTATAACCTATGACGAGATCGATCGAAACACTGGATGAATAGTTATGTTAATTTTTTGTTTATTTATGCAATCTAGAGGTATTTTAATGGGCCGCGAAAGATGAACTCTAGGAGGCACCCTAATGTATTTAGTCCTAGCTGCGTCAATAGAGGGCTCTGCTGTAGTAGACTGTTTATTTCTCCGGTACTTGTTGAAAGTATAGTCTAGTTTCTTAGCAATTCTGTGATTGACGGCTCTCATTATAAAATCCTCGCCTTGATATAAGCTCGCCTCGGAGTGCGAAGAGGAGGCATTACTCCACAGTAGATGCCGAGAGATTTCTGACATTGTCTGCCAGTTTGGGAGCGGTGTCAATATATTTATTCTTGGAGAGGATTGAAGGTGACACCACGAAAGTAAATCAGTGGTTGACTAGAAATGCTGTCACATCTTCGGCTGCATTAGTAGCCAAGGACATTAGAAAAGCTACAAGTGGTTTAATACTAGAAACCTGAAGTACAACAAATGAGTACAAAGTTGTTAACAATTAAGAAAATCTGGGACATCAAGTGAGTCCCTTCACCACTCTGAATACCACAATAAAAGGTGGTAGTGTACCAGGACTTGTTCAACTGTGTAGAGAAGGAAAAATTACAATGTACATAGCCCCTCAAGACTTAAAGCATGCCGCAGTATATCAGTACAAAGGTATGGAAAGATGTTTCCATCTACAGCCCCTGGCCTAACCTCAAGGGAACTACTCTGCCAGAGAAAAGAGAGCAGGCATTCGTAGACTGAGAGTTACGACGTTTATGCTTCAGTCAATACAGTGCTTTAGCACTTCGGTTTTGATCTTCAAGATATGCTTTTACGGGAAGTCGGTCAAATGCTTTTGTGCAGACCACGCAATTGTCCTATTGAGAAACAAGAGCCAGCTACTCAGTAAGTCATAAACTTGAGAGATGTGAGCTACGTAGATGGGTAAACCATGTATTCCCAGACAACCAGAACAAAATTAGTTATGCAGAGACTGTCAAACCTACAGTATCACCTTCCTCGGTTTGGCTAGATTACATTAACACACATGATGTAAATCACTTTTACGTACACAGCTATAACATAATTTGCAGGAATATATCTTATAGGACCGCAAAAAGGAAAGTTTCATCAACACATTTTATTGTGTCTAGATTTTTAAAATACATAGTTTCTCAATATTTCAAATCTTAACAACATGATAAATTAAACTATACATTTCAAGTTATTTCACGCGTAATGCCAGTTTGAACAGTGAGAATGGATTGAAAAGATTGCACGGATTTCACCATGTTGTGATAAACGTTCCATTTAGGTAAGCCTGCCAAATGTTGCCTGAAATCCGGAACGTATGTGCGCGTGTGTTTCGCGACGTGCCAAATGTGTCGTGAATTGAATATTTCGTGTTCAAGTGGTGGAAAACAAAGGAAACAAGAACATTTGTCAACTCCACGTCTCGCAGTGAAAGAAAAATTGAATGTCTGTTACAGAAAACGTTCTTCAAACAACGAAATCTGCTCAGTTCTGTAGTTTGGTTCTACATAAATTTAAGTTTTTCGTTTTAAAATTGGTCCAGTAAGTACGCAGCAATGGATAGAGTTACAGAAAGCAGCCGTAGATATGGTCTAGACATCAACGTTAATAAAAGGAAGTAACGATTGTATCTATGAAAAAGTTCACAAACTGCACCCTTTATGTATACCAAAGGCCAGTTGAAAGTTTAAGCAAATTTACATATAATGGTACTGTAGTCAATGAACAATGGGACCACTCTCAAGAAACAAAGAACAGTGTACACTAGATTGAGCAGTTTATTTAAAGGTCACGATTTAACTATAAACAAAAAGATGAGACTTTTACGCTGCTACGTATTCTCGGTCCTCTTCTACTATGTAGAATCTTGGACATTGACTGAAGTCACAACTAAAAAATTGAAAATTTTCTAAATGTGGCTTCAGCATAGAATATTGATCATTTCTTGGACAGCACATATAACTACTGTAATGTTGAAGTTCTTAGAAAGATTATGAAAGAAAGGGAAGTTATTAATACAGTGAAGATAAGAAAGCTTCAGTACCTGGGATATCTCATGGGAAATGAACAGAGATTTTACTTATTGCAGTCCATATTACAGAGAAAAGCACTTGGAAAGACAGGAGTTGGGCAACCGAGAATCTCATGGCTGAGAAATTTAAGGACCTGGTTTACCATGAATACAACTGACATTCCGTGCAGCAGTACAGAGAGTGAAAATAGTCTTTATGGTATCTGACATCCGAATCCGATGGGAACTATCAGAAGAAGAAGTACACAGCATGGATATTACTGAAATTTACATTTATGTCTGCGCCGTATTGTACACTTTTCATTATCTAAATATCCTACGGACTTTCCCTTTACTATACACAGAATTTTATGTTGACATCCCGGAAAGTGTATTAATTATAAAATAAGACAAATACGTACCCCTATACGGGATTCTCCTCCTTTTTATTTTGTATTGTACTCACTATGTTATTACTGACTTTTTATAGCATCCGAATTTTAAAAAATTCTGGTGATTTTTTAAAAATTTAATATAATACTATTACGACGCTCTAACGGAGCGAGCGTCGTATGGTACAGTGCCAAACAAATTACAGACACCAATGAAGTCACTAATCACCAGCTTTGATTATTCTCAAATAACAATTTGTAATCAACTCGTACAATAATTCCAGTTAAATGTGTCCACACGCAATAATAATGTCAAGTAATAGAGTTCCACAATAATTATAACACAATAACATTTCGCCACAGTACTTTGACAAAAACATTACTCGATACGCACTAAAGAAAATTGGTCAACGAACTAACCGGCAAGTTGGCTGCTATAGGTTTTTTATAAATAGTGCACGTCTTCTAGAAATTTCCCACCCTCAATGTGGTGTGTCAGCTAATGCGTATTTTAAGTTTCTCCAGAGTACCCTGGAACGTACTTGAGCGCGGTCTTGACTGAAACGCAGACCTGTTCGGCTGATGAAGGGTCAGGTGGAGGACGTTCTAGACTGTTCAATAGAGTTCTCGTTACAGGTCATAACATCCGTTAACTTCCGTTTCTTTTTTTTTCTCTAAACATTCTGTGACCACTCTTATTTTGAAAAACTCCACATTTAGACAAGTAGGAGCAGTACTGTATTTATTACCATAGCCTGTACGCCTACACAACAGAAGGGGAAATTTGGTTCTCACTAAACGAAGTAACATTGTTTATTAAAAAAAAAAAAAAATACCAACTCGTTGCGATAACAGCATAGAATTCTAATTGTTTTAAGAAATTGAGAAGACACGATTGACGTAACATAAACTACTCCGTGCTCTTCAATAAGCCTTGTGTTAACATAGGTTTCTCTAATTAATTATATTAAGATATTTAATATACCCGAATGAAACTTTACAAAAAAGGGCTCTCCCCACATTCCTGTATGATAGTGAGACATGGACTGTTGGTAAAAGGACGTGCAGAAGTATCAGGCAGCCGAAATGGAATTTCTAAGAGGGACGCAAAGTTGTTCTCTCTTGGATCGGAGAAGGGACGAGGATATTATAAGCGATTTAAAGATTGTATCATTACACCATAAGCTTGAAGACCACAGAAGGAGATGGTGTGAACACTTGAATCGCATGGTTGATATCCGTCTACCTGTGGCTGCCATGGGTAATCACCCTACTGGGAAGAGAGTTGTCAGTAGACAGAATAAGATGTGGGTTCGGAACAGGTATAAGGCCTAGTCCTTGGAGTGGTGATGATGATGATGAAGATATTCCTCGTACTTACTCAGGAATTTTTTCATTGTATTCACTTGCAGAATAGATAAAGTGTACAGAAATCTATTTAGAGTAGTGGCAAATTTGTAAATAAAATCTAAACTTGAAAGGAAAATTATGGTACGCACAAAGTTTAAAATACAATCGTATTTACATCTTGCAAATTATTTTGAAGCATTTAAAAACTTTACCGATAAAATGCAAAAGGGATTAAAAATTCTAATTTTTACATTGACGAGGGGGGCCTACAGCATAATGTAATTTTAATGTAGAGGTGAATTACAATTCATATTTTGAATATTTAATACAATTGTAACCTTTAATACTAGCAGTGTCACTGACACAAATGGGCGGAGCATTTGATATTCGTAATAATTTATTTATCAATATTTTTACAATCAATCGTTTTTGATTCGTCTTTTCACCAAAGATCGTCTGCACTCAAAGTAAAAAAACCCGTAGGAAGATTATCACACTGCTCAGTCATTGATTCAAGTTCACCCCTTCGTTGAAACCAGTAAGATTTTGATCCTCTTATTTTTCCACACCAATAATATAAACTTATTATTATTTGAAGATTACTCGACAGCGTGTTTCTCAGTTGCTGTATTGTTCCATTGAAATGAGATTTTCTAGCAAATATTGTCCCACGTTGACTAGCTTGATGGCGCTGAACAGTGTTCAATGCAAAAAATCTGAACCTAGAATCTTGTGGAAAACATCGGTCTTTATATTGCATCAAAAATTTAAAATATTCAAGTACTGTACGTTTCATACTACTTGCTCGAGTTTTATCGTTTAGTTCAGCAGATCCGTAAGGTAATAAAGCGGGAAATGCCATGCTTACATATCGTCTACACAAGAGAATTCATTTATGATATCAGTACCTTGTGGCAATGGAATTACATTATTCACTGCAGATTGGAGTCGATCAACTTCTGTGATTCTAATATTCTCCGGGATCATAATTTCATAAATTTCTTCAAAAAAGTTCTCTTCATCTGTGTTCACCTCAGGTAAATCAACAGTGGGTATCATTCCATAAATACTATTTAATGGAAGTTGAGATATTTGTTCCATATCAATGATGATATTACTATAGAATAGATTATTCATTTTCAAAAAATTGAGTAATTCTAAAATTATGTCACGTCTCACATGAAAATCCCGATGTCCATTAACACTTTCCTTTCTTACAACTATAGTGCTCAATGAAGCGGGTGTAGGGGCAAGGAACTGTTATATTTTGACCAATATTTATAATATTTCCCTTACAAGTATATTGACAGCGAAAGCCTCTCGATATCACCCTATACACACGCATCACTGGTTGTACTCTTGCTATCAAGAGTTGTTCTACATAAGTGAGATCCACCAGCTCTATACCTTTAGGATCCATACGATTAACTGCAGTGAACTTATTTGGGTTTCACTTACACTGCGGACACATATCAAAAAATGTTTGCTGCATCAACACTCGAGAACAATTTACACATTCATAGAAGTCTAGAGATCGTAAATTATCTTCAAATTCATTCTGAAGATTCCCATATCCTGTGTTGTTTTGATCATATAACACATGATTCATGTTATGTTCAACAGTTGCTGCAGCAACATTTTGTCGCTATCCCATCCGTCTTTGATTTGTAGTTAAACGATCAATATTTGGATCTCTTCTCCGTCGAGGCATACTATAAATATTACGTATATATAAATTGATGAATAAGAATATATAGAATATGCGTATGAGAGAAAAAAGTACCATAATAAAAAGTACAAAATTGAATAAGTAGTATAACAATAATTTTAATAGAATTTGGAAAATTGAATAAAGAAGTATAAGAATAATAATTTAAATAAAATTTGGATTAAAATTTACCTGAACGGTAATTCATAGCAATATGTATAATGGAAAGTTATAGTTGCATCAGCGATTACATACGTAGATTCTCGTCTAAAAGTTGACACTTGTTCAACACTTAAGTCCAATCCGTACATCTGGCTACACCATAGAACAATGCTCTACTACTGTTTGAATTAAACACGTGTCAGACACGAATACAAAGTGTATACAGCAAAATCTTATCGAGCGACACCCAGCGGGCGGCGGGACCCGCACACGCACACGCACCGGCAGTTGTGATACAGCAAAATCTTATCTTATCGGGCGACAGCCAGCGCAGGCGGCGGAAGCCGCACACGCACACGCTCCCGGCACGCGAGCGCCGAAATCGGCCGGTGACCGGTGAGCCGCCTAGCGCCCCGTAAGTGCGAGTGAAACAGAGCGCCGTAGCTGGGCCACGATATCTCTATCTCTCTTCATCTCACACGTTAGAAAATCGTAATATCTTTTGAACCAAATAATTTAGAGAAATAAAAATTACATGTGTCCACTCTACAATACAATACAGTCCGGATATACATGCACAATTTTGTACGGTTCGGTTAAGTAGTTTCGGAGGAGTTCGCGGTCTAAGTTGTGCACCTAGTCTGGATAGAGGGCTATGCCTGATTTCGCTACGCTTATCAGGCTCCGCCCAATAATAATAATAAGAATTAATGTCTTACTCAAATAGTTGCTGTTTTAAGTCAATAACAGGCATACTCAAATAGAAAAATACGTGTTAATGGTCGTACAGTTATATGGCATTCTAAACCACATGTCATGCAAGTTGTTGGTACAAGCTTCATGCAAGTTGTTGGTCATTGCTGGATTGTAAAATACGACCAACAATATATATTTCACTGTGTCGTTAAAGGTGATCCGCTGAGATTGCAGCAGTCGTCTTTTTTCAACGATATTTCATAACGTTTCAGTAAATTCAGATTCTTTAAAAGGTGAAGTTTACTAATTAATATAATTAATATTGTCCAGTGTTATTGAAATATGCATTAGAATGCATTTCGCACACGGGTCATTGAAATATTTTCTGAATACTAAAAGCAAACTTTTACAGAACACACATATATTGATACTAAGAAAAAACGAAAAGCAATTTACTAACTGATGACAACCTACTAAATTGTTCATCTTGCAACTTGAATTAGCAGTCTCTGTAATTCCAACTTTGTCGCGTTTAGTTGCTAAACTGCTACTTGTCATGTTCCGGACGAGGCCTTTCAGTGTTTCCACCACTTTCAAGTCCTAAGCCACGACCTAAAGGACGACTTTCCAGCCTCGTCTGGAACATGACAAGTAGCTGCTTAGCAAGTAAACACGACAAAGTTGGAACCTACAAATTAGTGAATGAAACCTACGAGACGTCTGGACATACTCTACTGCCAGAACACAATAAGTCGCAATAAACCCCTGAGGAAACACATAAGCCTATTACATCCAATATGTGAAAGCTTTTAAAACCACTTCACAGAATCCTTAAAAGAACACTACTTTTATCTTTTCAGAACGCATTTCCTCCGTCTGAAAACTGAGAAGAAAATAAGTTTTACAGAAAATATAATAATCTCTCAATCTTATATAATTTTTACAACTTTATGTCGTTTAGTAAAATTTTACCCAGGAACAAAATAATAAAACTACAACATAATTTGATAGAATGTTTATGCGTAATGCTTTAATGTTCTAAGATTGTATTCCCATACAGAGCACAATACTTGGAAAAGTAGTCTCAGCTACCCATTAGCACCCACAAAACAATGAGAAATTTTATTAAAATATTATTACAACCGTCTCACTGAGCGTCGTATGGTACAGTGGATAAAAAAATACAAGACACCTACAAATTCACTAATAACCAGCTTTTGATTATCCCAAGTAATAATTTAAATAGTTTCTTTAAAAAAATTGAAGTAAAAATTGTCCACACGCAATAATAATGTCAACTATAAAGAATTTCTTACAACAACACTTCGCTACAAACACTTGATCCACGCTAAAGGAATCAGTGAACTGACAAGCCGGTTGCGGGTTTTATAGGTTTTTTTATATCGCACGACTTCTACAAATGTTCCATCCTCACGTCACGTAACTTGACGCGTATCTCAGCGTTCTTGAATACACTGGAACCTACTTGTGAGCGACCTTGACTGAGGCAACACCTGCCACACTGTTCGCGGTGTGGGGGGGGGACAACGTTCTGGGCTTTTCTATACGGTTCTCGTCACAATATGGAAAGATGTGCTAGTACTCTGCTTTTTAAAGTTGATCACGTCTATACGCTGACTCAGCAAGTACATGAGAAGCATTACGTTACGTTATTTAATGCTACTTATTTACACTTGTTGGATCAACATTGATAATTATATTTATAATATAATTTGTCATACAAATTTGTAAAATGTTTCTAAAAATAAGTATTTTTAGGTAATTATCGTTTTCATAATACAAACGAATTTAAACATAAAAACCCCTTACTAAAGACATTTCATTTGTTTAAAACCATGAAAGTCCCTGTATGATATACAACTTTTATGATTCTTCAGCACACCGCCAGTAGCGTGAATATAAATTATACCTTAAATTATGACTGAGGGTTATAATCTACACTTAAGGTAGGGAGTTGCAGTCATTGCAAATGAGCTTCTCTCTGATTTTAGTATGTAATGGGATCTTGTAATAAGTATGATCAAATGTATTGTTACGACTGTCTCACTGATCGTCGTATGGTACAGTGGAAAACAAAATACAAGACACCGATTAATTCACTGATCACCACAAATCAACAGGTTTTTGAACAAGATCATACTCGTGCAATAATTCAGTTAAATTTTTCCACACGCAATAATAATGTCAACTAATGGAGTCCTGCACAATATCACTTTTCAGTAATAACTACTTGAACGAACTGAGTAATCGCCCGACGTAAACTGACTGACCGTCGTTGGATGCTTATATTTATACCTCGCTTAGATGCCAGAATAATTTGTAACACTTTGGATGACGTGTTAAACAACAGCCTCATTCGGGCGCTCTTGAATCCACTAAAAACAGTGTCACGTAGAGCCGTGAACAGAGTGTGCGCGGACCGGTGCAGCCTAGAACAGACTGCTAGATTGTTGACGCACGATAAGTGTCACGTAATTGTCTTTCCTCACAAGTAAGCAGTATGTACGCACACAAACATTACAGCTGGGGTCTCCTGGGACAGCCGAGATACACGTAGAATGACACACGAAATCTCGAGAATGTTCCGTTGCGTAATAGTATATTTAAAGTTATAAACAATCAACACTTACACAGTAAAAGTTTAGTGATAAGTGTTTAGTTCTTGATTAATAAATTTTTAAATTCTTGACAGAGCGTGACCATAATAATTAGCTCTACTCATTTTTGGCATATATAACAAACCAAAACTCTACGTTTAGTTACTCTAAGCACACCCGAAAGTGATCAAATTCACAGATCTAATAAAACATTGTGGTCAATACGTGATATAAGGTATTCAAAATTATTAATTTTATCGAAATCTGTATTGAGAATAAGCAATGACATATTGAATTTTAAAACGTATTAACTTCCTCTTAAATTTTTAGGTGGGACTTGTACCACTTAATTTGTAAATCAAATGGAACTTGTACTTTCAGACATGAAGAAAACCTTAACTAGTATAGACGGAAACCTAATTTGATCCGTTTTAAATAAGTTGAAAATTAATAAATTTGTCATTACTAAAACAGTCTGGTTATAATTTGTAATCCTAATCTACTTGCAATGTGCTTAGGGGAGAGTAAGGCAAAATGACATACTTTCTAAAAATCGCCTGTAAATATTTACTGTGGATTACATTAAAAATGCGGCTTTGGGTTTTTCTAATGCTTTATTTACTTGCGAAACAAAGTACATGGTTCAACTTACAAAAAAAAACTATATTTAAATAACACAAATTTTACAAAAAAAAAAAAACACCAAGTGTGTCATTTTGCATAACATGGTGGGCAAAATGACACACTTATTTTATTTATATTTTTTCTTTAACATAGCTGAAACACTAGTCCCGGCACGCTTCACAAATGAACTGTTTGATCTTTTTAGTTACTCCAGCACACTCAGCATGAGCCCACTGACGACATTGCTGGCACTGGATCCATTAATCTCGGTGTCTAGATTGGCTGAACAGTTCGTTGCAATACAAACAACCAACATCAGAATCAGTATCGTCATTATCAAATGTTGGTTCATCATCGGAAGAGTCTATAGCAATACGTCTTTTAACTTTAGCCCTCTCACTCTTTCTTCTTTCTTTCTCTTTCTTTTCAGCTTCTTTTTCTGTTAATTCATTTAAAAACGGACTCTCGGTGAGAACACTTTGATATGTATTTTTCTTTTTGTGACGTGATGATGATGATACACTTGCTATCGGAACTGGAGACAATTCGTTCAGCAATTCAGACACATCAGTTTTCTCATTTTCGGAATAAGCCTCTACGAATACGTTAACAGAAGTTGAAGCAATAGCATCGCAATTTAATGGGTTAGTGAGCATTTTTTTCTCATTTTTTGACTGCTGCTCGTAAATTGTGTCATCTTCAGGGATATCAGTAGCAGCGCTGGGTAGATATAAATGGTCAGGGAATATATTGGGGTTTAATGGAGAAATGCCGGTGGCTTTAAATCCACTAAGTGCTATTCCGACGGTAGCAGCTTTATTGTAGGCTCTTGTAAATAACGAAGAGATTTGGTATATTGACACAGTTCTCCCTGGATGTACCTTCAGCCATGTCGTGACTTCTTGGTCATAGTAGGTTGCTAAAGGTCCAAAAAATGCGACATCTAGGGGCTGGAGTCGGCGCGTGCAATGGGCTGGGAGACAAAACAGAATGACGTGATTTTTTTTAGAAAATTCAAGAGAATCCAGGTTTTTGTGGCTTGCGTGGCCATCTAAAATTAATAACGCCTTATTTTCATTCGTAGGTCTTACAAACTTCACGAAGTGTTTAATCCATTTAAGAAAGAGGTCTCCAGTCATATATGCTGATTCATTATACAATGGGAGGGTACCTGGCGGAGCTCCATCATACAAATCTTGATTGAATTTTTTCCTCTGAAAAATCAATGCTGGTGGAATAAAAGTTCCAGCGCTGCTCATACACGCCACACCTGTAGTATGAATACCCCTTTCGGCACTAGTAATTGCACCAACTTGCTTTTTACCTCTCTTGGCGATTATTTTTTGAGTTTTTTGTACAGTTGTAAGTTTAGTCTCATCCATATTAAAAATCATTGTTGCCTGTATGTTATTAGTTTGAATTGTTTCTTCCAACTTTTTAAAATAATTCTGAACCTGAGGTCTATTGAAGGCTTGGGCTCTTGCAGCTGAGGTACCTTCAGGAACTCTTAAGGATATATTCGGATGCCGAGAAATAAAGCTATGAACCCATTGCCTACTAGCCAGTTTTTATTTTTATTAAATTGATGTTCACATCCACTGCGCTCGGGAAGTTTGTATGCAAGTTCCCTCAAGTCATAGGTAGTCAGGCCAAAAAGTCGTGATTCTAAGTCTAATATATATGTGTGATTAATCTTTGTTCCAGATCACCACTGAGTGATTTCTTGAAGCGATCGAGACATTTTGTTACACCACGGGCATGAATATTCTTTCCCTGAGCGCGTCTCCGCAATGTCGACTGAGGAACATTGAACATAATAGATGCTTTTTTCCATCCCATCCTCTTATCATTCACCGCTTCTATCGCCTTCTGCATGTCTTCACTCGACCAGGATCGTCGATTCGATTTTTTCTTATAATTAGAAACCATCTGAAGCAAAAAGAAAGTTATGAAATTAACTAAGGCAAAACAACACACTTTGTATTTATGTAAGGCAAAATGACACACTCCATGTGTCATTTTGCCCAAATACGTTGTAGACACGGTTACGTCAATTTGTAGGTTAGAATGTTTATGCAGGCGATCGTATTTAACGGCAATTGAAAGGCAAACAATAACAGGTGTTGCAGACAACAAAGGAATAACTTACTAGCACAATTAGTAACAAAATTATTATGTCAATTTTCAACTTACCTTGACCTTGAAACGTATATTTTAAACAAATTGCTATAATAACAACGGAAATCACTTTCAACGTGTCTAACGTGGCGCATGGCACGGAAAAGAGTACAGTCGCAGTGTTGCCACGCGCAGAAAACATATTCCTTAAAAAAGCGCCAAGAAACAGTCAGTATGTCGTTTTGCCTTATATGTCATTTTGACTTACTCTCCCCTACCAGCATTTTCAAAATAAAGGAAATGGAAAAATTAAATTATTGACGGTCGTCAAGTAACCACTCTTTGCTTGAAGTACTAAAAGTAAGTACTCTCTCTTTAAGGAAGTCTTAAAGACGAAAAATACAAAAATGTAGAATATATAATATTTAAAACTCATCATCATTGTCATCATCTTAACGGTTTTAGGCTTTAACGGCCTGTTCCTATTCCACAGTCTACCTTTTCTTAGATCTACCAACTTTTTTTCTGTCTCTATGGTTGCAATCTTTCGCTATCTTCGGTACTCTACTTTGTTCCATTCTATCTATGTGTTGAATCTATTTTCTTCTGTAACTCATTGTAATCCTCTCATTAACTGCAAAGATATGCAATCACTGCAATCACTTCTTATCTCCTAATTTCTTATATTATTTCGTCAATTACACTTTTTAATAGTAATTTCATTTCTGCTGTTTGTATCTTCTGTTCGGAAGTTTTAGAACCATACAATGGTTTAAGTATTGCCATTGTTTTATAAAATTTTATTTAGGTGTATTTAAAACGTAAAATTAAATTTAACATTAAGAATTAAATTTCCGAATAAAAGAGGAACACTTCCTTTAGAAAATAACAGTGAAAACAATATGCTTTCGATAAGCTCAAAAATACAGAAGCATACTAATAAATAAATTAATCAACATGAATTAGTACATTAACCAAAACGTTAGCAGGAAACGCATTTTCTATTACTTACGCCTGAAACTATTTCGTACGCAAGTGTAATTAAAAAGAGACTCACTTATTGTGGACGTTTTGAAGACAGTGGGGACAACCTTACATTCGTCAATTAGTAAGACATAATTAAATGTGCACAGAAGCCATACTTAATTGCATTTTCATCCCTTTTTGTATTGGCTGTCAACCCCAAATACTTTCTCAGTAAGCAATTGGTTCCTGCCTTTATAAGGGTTGTAATTCTTCCCCTATGACGAGAGAGTTTTACTTTTGAAAAAATTTGACTGAAGCACGATGAGAAGACGTCGTAACAAGAGAAGTGGTAAAGTTTGAAGTTTCACATTAGTCGCAGTTATCTATAGCCACATATCTTTCTTTAAATCGCCTCCTCTGCACGTAATATAAAAAAAAAACACACAATTTTTCGTTTAGTTAGAGTAATACGTAGTTTTTGTTCAACTGTTAATTGTTAGTCGGTAAATATGTAACTAACTATAAATTTAGCTTGTTTAAAGAATATTGCTTTATAATCACATAGGCCTAAAATTGTCTATATCGGCGTCGTCACTTCACGGTGTAGGCTTGTAGGCTTCTCTTCCAGGGCCTACTCACAGATCTTCTGCCAACTGGTTTGTAGTCTACAGCGCGCTTTACTAGCCTATGGTGCTCCATCCACTGCTCCATCCATCTTACCATTGTTGGAATCGTTTTAGTATCAGTTATTGTTTTGTCTCTTAGTGTTCGTTGTATTGTACGATATATCGTCAGACACTTATGTACTTTTTTATTTTATCGTCATCATGTTCGTAAGTTATGTTACAACCAAGAAACGCTAAGTGCGATACTTGCTCTAATACCAACAACTATTTTGGAACTGATTGGGAATTACCCCTTAAAGGGCATAACCATCGTCTTGCTTTGAGATATTTTAAAATTATGTGTCCCACATACACAGTTCAAGTGACATATCGTCTGGTGCATTGGATCATCGCTCTTCTTGAGTATCTCCAATCAGCCCGGAAGCCGGCAGTTAATTTAAGTCAAAATGACACGCCCGTGTGAGCCTTTGTACAACTTTATATCCAGTAAATGTTAGAAAACGTCACTCCGAGTAGTTCAGGCGAATGGCGTGTGGTGGTCAATGTGTGTAGACCGAGATTGTGACCATGCTTTTAACACGTCGGTTTTGGTTTCACATGTGAGTGACACGGACAAGCCAGTGGACCTTCACAAACATTTACACAAAACATAACGTGCCTAAATAGTTTCCATGTGTCAGACTGGGTGACATTATATGTACTGCTTTGCATGAATAACTCACACGTGCAAAATATTTCGGTAAAAAAAAAAAACTGCTGGGCTGTTTAAAAAAAAAACTGTACGACCCCGCTTGAAGTCGAGTGTGCCCCCTTGCCGTTGATTCTGAAGGCGCAACATCTGCTCCTAACACATTTACAATTTCGTTTTGATTTTCTATATATATATATATATATATATATATATATATATATATATATATATATATATATAATAGGGTTGCTACCGTCTCCTTTCCTTCAACCTGGCTTTCCAATTTTCCCGATGTTCCCAATGTCCTTCCTCAAGTCCTATACGTTGCAAAGATTTATCCACTTCGTCCTTCCAAGATCTTCTGGGTTTTCCCCTTTTTCTCCTTCCTAATGGACTCCATTCCGTCACTTTGTTGATCCACCTATTTTGGGCTCTCCGGACATGACCGTACCACACCAATATTTTTTCTTCGATGTAGTCAATTACACTTCTTTCCGCTTCCATTCTTCTTCTGATCTCCTCGTTTGTTATTCCGTCTGCTCTCGTTATTCCACAGCACCTCCTCCAATATTCCATCTACGTTGCAAGAATCTTTCTTTCATTCTTTTTGTTAATAACCCATACTTCCGCTGCATGTTTTGATTTTCTATTGGCCCGTAAAACGTTTATAACAGAGAATTCTGCACAACACGATGTTTGATTTTGTGCATTTCAAAAACACGCGTGACAAGAAAATTTCAAACAGCTGGTAAAAGGTGAATAAATTGACAGATGTATCTGGAAATTAAGAGGTGTTCACGCGAAATATATGTCTTGCAGCACACGAAAGATTTTAGCTCTAACACTGAGCTATAGATGTCGCTCCGCGAATTTTTCAACTGACCCTCGTATAGGGCAAAACAGAAATTAAGATTGCATAGATTGTACAGATAATGAAATTAAGGCTAACTAAATAAAACACGGATAACTAATTTCTCCGTTTACTAGCACGCTAGTAAAAATGCTACAGAAAAATGAATGAAATTGTGTGAGCAAACTATAGGTTTCCTATACACACTTATGTCAGGCATGTGATTTTTGAATTTGTCATTAGCACTTACATAAACTACCACTAACCACTAGCATTCATGTAGATTTGTAAATTTCTAAAGGAAGTGTCAAGGTTATTTATATTATAATCGCATTAGAGCTTTCAAATTACCATTATTATTTGCAACCTTTCAAATTATTTATTACCTTTCAAATCTACAACGAACATTATTTGATACTGAAATTAGAAAAATCTAATGTAAATTGCAACGGATTAAATGTGATCTATTAGTTGAGTTTTAATCCATTAATTTTGTAGCTGTTAGAGCAAAGAAGAAAGTAAACTTCATTTCAACCACTTTCTGAAAATTAAACCAAAGAAGTTGGGTGTTTCGCTTTAAGAATCTTGAAAAGCGTACTAATTTCTTTTTCCATACTTACAATGCAAAATAGTTATTAATCACAATTGCGTTTCCACTTTTTATAAATTAAAGGATAACATCAGGACATTTCGTTTATAGTGGGCCGTGGAACCACTACAAATCACAACATTGATTCTTAATTCCCAGTTAATTTTGAATTTTCTTCTTCTTCTTCTTCTTCTTTTTCTTCTTCTTCTTCAGGGAATAGGCGACTCGCTTGTTCCGTCTCATAGGAAATGCCTCCACTTCACCAACGCTTCTTATTTGCTCCTATACTTTTTTGTCCATTAGGCTGATATTGGCAAATGATTTTGGATATTAAAAATTTTCAACTCTGAATTTGTATTTATTGTAGAGTGCGTGTGCGGTTTTTAACTCCTTTCTCCGGTGCCTGTACCTTACTTAGATGTTTCTTTACCTGAACCTAAGTTTAAGAATTATACAGCAACTCTGGCACAGCCATTACCTTCTGAAATTCTAGTCGAGTCTGTTTCCTTCTTTTTGTCTATAACGGTTGTCGAATTGTTCTACATGTTGGCTGAAACTGCGCCAACTTATGATTAATGTCATGAGTTATGTCGTAAGTAATGTGACAACCAATATAGCGGAAGTATGACAGCTGTTCTACACTCTTATTATCTAACCAAAGCTTACCTCGCAAGGCGTCTTTGGCCACAACAGATATAGCTTATGTGTCTGTCCAGAACTTTACATCTTCTAATTTAAAAAGACTTCCTGTAACTAATATATCTAACTCTGGAGGTAACATTCTTTAATTTGGATGAATACTAGATCAGCCGCTAAACAGTATTGTATTCAGGCATGTTTTATTTGTCATTTATTTTTATTCCTGAATCCGTTCTCTATTTCTACCTCTAGAAGTACGTCATCGATATAGATATTAAATAATGTTTGAGGTATGCTAGAGCCTTGGCTCACACCCTGATTAATGTAAATCTCCTCCGGCAAATCCTCTCCTATAAACAATACTAATCTTCTCCGACAATATAAGCTCTACATAATGCCTTTACGTAATATATTATAACTCCTTTTACGCACAACGTAAAATTACTATTTTCAATAGTTTAGTTACCAGCCATATTTACGTAATCCATGTTATTAAAAATATCTAATCATTTATTATATTCTTAATAAAAATATATTGAGTTTTTATAGCTTTTATAATCAATAGTAAACTTAACAATAATTTTTACTATACATATATAATATTTTATTACATATACCATACTCTTTAATCTACCATTCATAAATATATAATCTATTTGTATTCCTTAGGTTCACTACGCCATTATAACATTTTCACGTATTCTGAAGTCAAATTAAAAATCTGTTAACCGCATGAGCTCAGCGAGCGAGCGCTCAAACAGCATACAGACTAGTTAACCAGTTCCAAGGGAGTGGCAAGTCTCCTAATGTGCAGTTACCGGTCGTGTTCTGTGGGAACATTACTGTGTCAAACAGGTGTATTTCAGTAGCAGCATTCATTAAAAAAACATAGTGTGTGTTACGACACTGTTGTGATAGACAAAATTCCACTTATAGCATTGTAGCAAGTTTAAATGCAAGGCGGTAAGGGAGCGACCTATAGCAATCAGTTCCACAGCACATAACACATGTGTACAAAGTCGCTATACGAAAATAGCAACTTATAGACTAACATTGCGAAATCTACATTACGATAGCTGTAACAAATCTTTAAAAATTATTAACAAATGTTTGGTAAGTTGTGAACATGCATAAACTAAAATGATGTTTAACCGAGCGGACATTACTGCATATTGACTGGGTCTCAATATGCTCGAGTGCACCTGGTGCTCGAGGTCGCATCTCAAAAACAATCGAGGAACTGTATAAAGACCAAACACAATCCAGGTTCTCAGAAACAGAAATGGTAATGGATAAGCACGTGGTGGTTTCGATAAGTTGAACACCACGTTTCCGAGAAACACGTTCAATAGCACATTGTTCATTCAATGCGTTTCCCCTTGCATTTACGGTACAGAAACAATCACACTCTTGTGACGGTTGAGCATGTGAAAATCAACAATAGAAAAACTGAATCGATAGTACTTGATATAAGTCAGACGAAGATCGTAAGAATGACACGTGAGACGAGCAACTAATGTAATTGACTCAGTTAGGTTGTTGAAGCGGAAATTGGCAGGACTCAGTAGTGAAATGGGGGCGATCGATGGAGACCAAAAGCATGTATTATAGAAAGATATCTACCGCTAAGGAGACGAGTAGGTGATACACGATTTGGCGGAAGGAAAGCTCAAAATTTGGACACGAGGAACACAGCTTGAGAGCTGCGCCTGCGTACTGTAGTAGACAATTGTGGGCTGTTATACTGTATATCGAGATGACGATTCCTACGAAATTGAGCTTATTCTAAGTGATTAGAATAGGATAAAACATATTTTCCAATATTATTATACAATTAATTACCTAATAATATTACAAATTAATTAAAGCCTTAAATTCGTAGTGACCGTCGATTAATGAATTTTTCGGTGAAGGGTTTGTGAGACTCGGTCAAAAATATAACACAACTTTTAACTTACTTGTGTCGACGTTGCGACAATGTTTATTGTCACATCAGGACCTGTGTATGGATACAAAAGAAATGTCAAACACAACAGAACAATTATTTGAGTGAACGTATTTGTGTGAGTGTGTGTGCGTGTGTGTGCGTGCTTATGTATGTAACATTGTAATGTGAATGAGTTGAGATACTTTGTTTACATCTTCAAATGTTTTCTTTGTGTTATATTATTGCACGTAATATAATATATAATTTATAACTTAATATTAATATAACATAATATAATTATTTGTGTTATAATATTTTTATATTATTACAGTGTTATATTTTTGACCGATCCTCACAAACCCATCACTGAAAAATTACAAGTAACACTATTGCAATTCATATTCAATCCAATTGTTTGATTACATCAACATCATGAACAAAAACTATCTAGTTTAATTATCGTCATTATATTTTCAAACAGTATCACAAAAGCGTAAAGAATGGACTAGTTTTGATAAGAATTAGTCAGTTTTTATATAACAGTATAACAGACTGGTCATTACCTCATTACCGTTATGCAACAAGTACCATACGTGGCAAATAGTCATTCCATCTTAGGCGATACTACTTTATCTGGTGACTATCTTCAAGCTAGCTACTGCGTAATTTTCCTGTATCTCTTTCACCCAAAGTATCCAGTACGATAGTAAATCTCTTAAGATAATGTCTATTGTTCACCAGGTTTGTCTTTACGGAGATAATGTATACTTTAGTTCATACAATTTAGATGAGTTCATATTGTTTATAATTACTTTGTTTCTTTTTCGTTTTTTATCTTACAAAAATGTTGTATCTGCAATTTTTATGTAACGTATGTTTTTATACAGAGAATCCGTATATATACCAGACAAATGTTTACCAGAGGATCCGTATTTAGCTAACAAAACCATATGGTCAGGCAAAACTATATAAAATTTCACTGCGTTGCATTTCTCGTTTTCCATTGGTTTTTATGTTGATAGTTTATGATATTGATTGAAACCTGCTTACTTTTCTGTCGATTACTCCCAACAGGTTTTTGTATTTACTATGTACTAAAATGTAAACATTTACGCCAATAGTTTATTATATATTTTTGATCTTATATAAGTTGTTGTATTACATTAGTGATAAGAAAGTTGTAACTCAAGAAGCAAGTGTTTATTTAATGAGGATGTAGCTGTTAATAATTATTCTTTCCTATCATTTTAATGTACTATACCATTCTGTTAAGTATCAATGTCTTCGTATTAACTATTAATCCTAGTAAAAAACAAAAGCCTAATTATCTCAATATAAATTAATTTTTTTTTAAGTGGAGTATATTCTTGCATGATAATTTAATCTGTAACAACGTTTCCTGAAAATGTGGCGAAAGATAACAAAAAATTATACTGACAATGTCAAGAATATCAATAGAAAGATCACATTGTTTCTTGGAGACTTCATAATATTTTTACCGTACACAAGTATTAATTGCACATAAAGTAATAATCAACTTTCAAAACTACTGAATATAAAAATCACGTAATATTACAGCAAATAAACTTGAAGTATAAATGAGTACTCTAATAAAAACAAATACAAAAATATGGTTACATAAACACATGTTAAAAGATTAAAAAATAAACAAACAAACTCTTAGTAGTTTCACAGTTTAGCCCTACACTCTGACAAGTGTTCCAGCCGTGCCATGAAAAATTTATGAACACAAGCAAGCGATTTTAAATGATATATCAACTACAGGCTTTCTCGATCACTTCTTAAAACATAACCACATTTTGGACCGAACAAATATTATTGCATAACATAGGAGAAGGTAAAAATGGATTTACTGGAAATTAATAAATCAATAAAAAATGAAAAAATATTCAGACAATTCTTTGTACCCAACTTGTTAAAAGGAGTTATTTAGTTCTGTTAAGTTTAGAATTTGCATTCCTACATTACTATTATAGTTGCATCTTTACTGTCACATGACCTTCCCTATCACGCACACCTTACACACACATGTCCATATGCACACCCTTAACACATATCCACCCTCTAATACTTTCTTTGTATTTAGTCGTTTTTAGCAGCTCTTTTGAGCATAGCTTAATTGGCTAAAAAATGTTCAGAGTTTCAGAGAAATTGCGAAACTATCAAGCGTTTGTGTTTATTTCAATCTTTTTAAGTAATATGTTTGACCAACGAGGCGTCTTCACAGGTCATGTGTTTGCATAGGAATATTGTAACTTGCTGAAAGCATTCGTCGATGATGACAAAGAATTGGAAGCTTTTAAAATCTATTGAATGTAATTGAGAGTTGTCCAATAATAACTGAATGGATATAGTAACAAAGGGATAAATTACTCTGCGCATATCTTCAGGGGCCATAATTCGTGTTCGTTTTGAACGAGGTCGCTACCAGTAAAGCATTGTGCGACTGTTTTAACGAGAGTTATGTCTCTAATAAATACGGCGCGCACTGTTTATGTAACGTATATGTACTGAATTTTATTGCACTGGAATTGTATTTACTCACATAAAACAGCACAATAATACTCCGTACTAAATAAAATGAAACTGACTACTGTTGTTAATGCTGCTCCCAAAACTACGGCTTAGACAGTAAACATAATTGTTATTTTTGTATAAACAGTTTGTGTGTTCATATTTCAGGTTCGAAATGACTGTTGTATTCAAACAAAATTGTTAAATAATATACTTTACAATATATATATATTTATTACACATATCAGTTGACTTTTGTACCGTATGCATGCCTGCAAATGGTTTACATTGTATAATATTAAATCCTTAAATTTGTAGTGACCGTCAATCAATGAATTTTTATATTGATTTTTAATATAATGAATTTTAATATATTTTACTTTGCTATATGTTGACTGCTGTAGGTATAAACAATTTATGTACCAATCTAATATCCAATTGTTGATTACTGTTTGTTTAATTAATTAAAATATCATTAAATTTAGTAATTTAAATTGTAATACTGTATAAATTAAGTTCTGTCATACTATAATTTGCTCGTTTTCTTAAAGATAATTGGAAGATGTAAAGAATCATAAGTCTTCACATATACAATGATACATACATACGCACGCACACACTCACATTCACGAACACGTTCACCCAAATATTTAATTGTTCCGTTGTGTTTGATATTTCTTTTGTATTTCATACACAGGTCCTGAAGATGACAATAAACTTTGTCGAAACGTCGACGCAAAATAGTTAAAATTTGTGTTATTTTTGACCGATCCTCACTAAACATCCACTGAAAAATTCACTGTATAATATTGTTACGATATCACAGAACAATCTACGTGTTTCTCGAATCCATTGGAATCCGGCTGAATGTTGTGGCGTACGTGATTTCAACATGCGCTTGCAAGACATTTCTGGACGCCTCCAGCCTCGTTGACTGTGTCAAGGCAGCAATTAATTACATAGCAGTGCAGAGATAACGCGTAGTTATGGAATTTTCTGGTCTGTGAGCGGGAGTATAAATATAAGGCGTCAGCGGCCTTAGTTTAGTATTTTGTCGGCGATTACTGGTGCGTTCAAGTGGTTATTTGTGAAGTGTTGTGTTTAATAATCGGGCGGGACAATTGTAATACAATTGTGTGTCATATTAGGTGACATTTTATTGGGTGTGAACAAGTTTTATTTGATTTATTGTGTTGTTAATTACGAACTGTTTAACTGTGATAATTAAAGCTGGTGATTAGTGACTTAATTGGTGTCTTGTATTTTGCTTTCCACTGTACCCTACGACGATCAAGTAGACCGTCGTAACAATATTCAAAACATGTACGTTTACATTTTGAGTATTAGTAACTGATTATATAAAATTTACAAAATCGATTTTCGGTATATGCGGGCAGGTGCGGTTCCCTCCTCTCACGGTAGCCCCCCATCTCTGTTTCGTCCTTTTCATCTTTACAATTTCATTCCTTCGTTCGTGTTTTCGTTTTCCTCTAATCACCTTACACGCACTCTCTCTCTCTCTCACACACACACACACACACACACACACACACACACACACACACACACACACACACTCACAATTATATTCAATTCACTTATGAAACATAATTTTTTTTTTTTAATTTTGGTTTACCAAAATATGTTACGACGGTCTACTCGATGGTCGTAGGTTACAGTGAAAAACAAAATGCAAGTTACCAGTTAAGTACGTCACTAATCACCAGCTTTAATTAACACAATTACACAGTTTGTAATTAACTCGTATAATATTTCTAGTTAGATTTGTCCACATGCAATAACAATGTCTATTAACAGAGTTTCATGCACTTATTAGCACAATAATACTTCACTTAGACAAACACTCAATGCGCACTAGCGAAAATCGTTCACGTAACTGAACTGGCAATCCGGCTGCTATGGCTTCATATAATCCCCGCAGAGGTGCAGTACAGCTTTGCCTCCTTACTGCACGCCAGCGGCTTAATGCGTTATCTCAAGTGTTCCTGGAACTCACTAGAATCACCTACTTGAATGACGCACAGCTGCCACACTGGACGGGGGGAGTGGAGAATGTTCTGAGTTGTTTGGTAGGCTTCTCGTAGCACCGCCCCCTCCTTAAGCCTGTTCGTCCCGAACTGGCAAACCTTCTCTGAAATAATACTTGGCCAGGCGATCTAGGTGGATGTCCTCGTGAATAATAATTCTCCCGTCCTTCGAATTCGGTATCTTGTGATGCGAACATCAAGTTCCCAGGAATACGAGTCTTCCGCTCAACCACTAGTTTTGCTGGAATCATTCGACTAGACTAGCGAAACTATTCTAGCCTCTCTCAAACACACACACACACACACACTTACAAAACACAGTGACAAGTATATTCAATTCATTTATGATACATAAATTTTTATTAAAAAAAAATGGTTTACTAATGCATTATTTATTATTTACGATAATTTACAGTATAATACACCAATATCAGGGTGACCGAGCTTCGCTCGGTTTTCACACTTCTGATGATGATACCCAATTATTGGTATCGAAAAGTACTTTAATAATAAAAAACATTTAATCTTTGTAATTGTAATTATTAAAATATATATATTATATTATATATATTATACAAAGAAAACGTGAGTTACATTTTATATAAAAAACATTTATTTATAAATATACAGATTTAAAAAAAACATTATTTATTAATAATTATTTCTTTATTTTTATTAATTATTTACTTTTTGATATTTATTTTCTTATATAAACATATCGATACTACGCCGTTTGCGTTTATCGACGGTTTCTGTTATTGGAATCACAATTATTTAATACTTCTTTCCATACAACGATTCTTGTATGGCGAGGATTTTCTGGTGGTAAAAGAACTTTTAAGCCACTTCTCCTTTTGACTCTGGTAAATGCTACATACAACATGCCGTGCATAAACACAGGAATTGATAAGTGAATTCCCACCACTTCAAATGTTTGACCTTGAGCCTTGTGAATAGTAATACCAAAAGCTGCTCTGACGGGAAATTGATGCCTTTGCATAGTGCATCCAAGCTGACTTTTGCTGGAATCTATTGTAATCCTTGGAATATGAACTTCTCGGCCTGAATATTCACCCGTGATAATCTTGGCTTTAATAATGTCATTACATAATTCAGTCAAGACCAATCTCGTTCCATTGCACAGCCCTTCAGAGACGTCCAAGTTTCGTAAAAGCATTATTATTGTTTTTTTAAGCTTTAATTCGTGTGGTGGTAAGTCAGCCATCTCAACAGAACTTAGAAATTCAGAAGTGAATTGAAGAGCTCCTTCTGGTTGATCTTTAACAGAATCGTAGCTTTTATATACTTTATAATATTCTCCAGGAAGCTTTTTAATAATTTCGTCGTTAATTTTATTTATTAATATTTATACACGCGTATGTCTTGGAGCCGCTGAGTTCTTTGTAATTCTGGTTCTACTGCTCGTCTTTGAAGTGCACGTTCGCGCATCTGATCTAAGCGTCGTTGACGATCCTCAGCAGGTTTAACATTTCGTTTTTTTCTTTTAAGATCGTTAGTCTCCTGAGATTGAGAATCGATGAGATCATTAATGATCCCAACTAATCTATTGATACATGTCGTCTTTGCTTTCCGGCCCGGTCTTACAGAAGTGGAAAAATTTTCTTCGTTCGAAGGTCCAAAGTCCCTTGAGGTACCAGAAACAGGGTTATCAGCCGAACTGGTCACATGTTCCATTTGCTCCTGACGTTCATCTTCTGGCTGTTCCTGTGGTCGCTGGTTAAAGTTAAAAGTTCGTTTTTTTGGAGGACATCCCTTGGTAGGCATCTCAGACAGTCACAAAGAAGCAAAAGCAACAGTATATGGAAATAAAAATAAAAAAATAAATAATTAATAAAAATAAATAAATAATTAATAATAAATAATGTTTTTTTTAAATCTCTATATTTATTTATAAAGCTCGGTCACCTTGATATTTAACACTTACCTCAGAAAATGCAAAAAGCACAACAGCGTATAGAGAACACTTAATAGTTTAGATTATGTATATACCTCAGAGAATGCAAAAAACACAACAGCGTATAGAGAACACTTAATAGTTTAGATTATGTATATCAGATAGAGTGTACAAAAATCGTTGCGCAGAAACCCACAATTGTATGTCTCAACTCTTAGTTTGTTTATTTACATTCATTGCAACAGCTATTTTATATTATTTATAAACATCGATAAGATCTATTCTTTATGAACAGAATTAAAATTAACGTTTTAATTTCAAATAAAAAAATATCGGTATGGAGAACCATACATGACTTCCATATTCTAAGATTTATATTTAAAATCATTTTCAGCCAAACAGCCAGGGAAGGAATTTTAACAAAAAAATACTTCTTTGTTGCCAATAACGTAGTACACATATAAAAAAAAATTATCCCCTCCCCCTTCAACTATAATTTTGATTTATAGAAAATTACCCCCAGCCCGTTCAACTAGCCTCTTCATTTATAGATATTTCATCTACGTTTCTACAGTGGATTATTAAGATCTTATCAGGATACTTTATCAAAATTAAGTACTTTACTCATGTTACAACAAAAAATGTTTCAGGTAAACTGCCCTTTCCCCGTAACCGATCTACACCAAAATCAACAGACATTGAGTTCTCTATAGCTCAGGCACATATGTAAAACATTATTTGATTCTGTTTGAATTTACGGCAGTTATGGTTCGTCATATAAAAAATTACCCATGTTAAAACATAAAACATGAGATTTATAAAACATATCTAAGATTTATATTTAAAATCATTTTTGAAATAAAATATTTTCATAGAACCTACTAACGCTGGGGAAATCTGAGGAGCCAATCAGAGTTGGGCCTACCTGTCACTCTGCTGAATTTGGTGGAAAGCTGTCACTGTCGTCAAAGTATCAGCCTTGACAGGGTCCTCTTTTTCTGCAAAATGGGATAGGCTTGAGATGGAGTGAGTGACATGGTCCCCACCTCAATGAAGAACCCATTGTTTTATAAAAATATATTTAAATTTTGAAAACTGAAAATTCTTTTCTTGTTGTAAATATTTTGTAAATATTACTTCCATATTCCTTAAGTAATGGAAGTATGGTGATGTTTATATTTTATAATCAAAATGACTTTATTTTTGTTACCTGGCATAAAAATTATTTTATTTTCAACAATTACCATTGTTTCAAAAAGTTTAAATAAATTTTCAAGTACTTTACTCTTGTTAAAACGTAAAAGGTTGCTGGTAAACTACCCCTTCCCCTTAACCGATCTTCACCAAAATCTAATGGCTTTGCGTCCTCTACAATTGACTGAAGTATGCAAAAAATTATTTGATTCTGTTTGAATTTGCGGCTGTTATCGTTTGCCATAAAAAATACGCTTGATAAAAAACGTTGCAGGTAAACTACCCCTTCTCCTCAACCGATCTTCACCAAAAACAATAGGTGTTGAGTACTCTACACATCAGGGCTTTATGCAGAAAATTGTTTGATTCTGTTTGAATTTGCGGCTGTTATCGTTTGCCATAGAAAATACCCTTGTTATAAAAACGTTGTAGGTAAACTACCCCTCTCCCTTAACCGATCTTCACCAAAAACAATAGATCTTGAGAACTCTACAATCTAGGGCTGTATGCAAATAATCTTTTGATTCTGTTTGAATTTGCGGCTGTTATCGTTTGCCATAGGAAATACCCTTGTTAAAACATAAAACGTTACAGGTAAACTACCCCTTTCCCTTAACTGATCTTCACCGAAAACAATAGTTCTTGAGAACTCTACAATTCAGGGCTGTATGCGAAACATTATTTGATTCTGTTTGAATTTGCGGCTGTTATCGTTTGCCAAAAAAAAAAATTTCCCTTGATAAAAAAAAAACCGTTGCAGGTAAACTACCCCTTTCCCTCAACCGATCTTCACCAAAAACAATACGTCGTGAGTACTCTACAAATCAGGCCTGTATGCAAAAAATTATTTGATTCTGTTTGAATTTGCGGCAGTCATCGTTTGCCATAGAAAAAAAATCTACAGACACAGACACACACACACACAGACACACAGACAGACACACACACAGACACTTTTCGGAAAACGACTTTTTTTCATGTTTTGAGTGTAGTAGAATCAGAATCTGCAATAATCTCGAACACGATTTTTTTTGCCATCACCATACTTCCATTCCTTAAGGAATATGGAAGTAATATTTTTTTAAAATATTTGTTGCTGGGTGACAGAGTTATAACAATAGCAATTGTTGTGTGAATATTTACACCTACATGAATTAAAATGTATACTTAAAAGACCCTACGGTTTAGGCCTTAGGCGATTTTTGCGGGAAATAGACCGAGCCCAAACGATTTGTAGTGCCCAAATACCCTTAAGTACCAAATTTCGAGAAAATCGTTACAGCCGTTTCCGAGAAAAAAAGGACATACATACATACAAAGATTGCTCGCTTAATAGTATAAGATTATATTAACAAGTCACTGGAAAAATCACAACAAACGCCGACATATTATGTAAAATAGGGTAATTAAATATTTCTTAATGAAGATCTACAACAGAAGTCCGGAATTTTACGATAACATGCGTAATAGGGAGAAAAGTAAATCTGTGGAAAATAGAGGAACAGAAGCTAAAGAAGGAAATGGGCAATCTTTGTACCCTCCTAAAGCACGCAGTACGTAACTATTGATATTCACAAGATATTAGGCTAAGTGATAAACTTACTCTTTCTTTCAAGAAACTCAAATTATTGAAACTAGCAATTGGAAATTATTATTATTTTTTTAAATTTTGTGTTGAATGTCCTGGTTGTTCTCCACTGACCTCTGCGGATTGTCTCCCTTAAAACTAAGTATTTTTTTATGAAATAAATTTTCCATAATCGACGCCTAGCTAAGTCGCATTGCGCACCTGAAACCCACAAAAAATTCACTCCCACTAAAATCTTTAGGCCCACTTTCAGTATAAGATTCACATATATACAAAAACTTCTCGCTTTACAATATAACAATAAACTCACTTTAAAATATATTTTAATCAAAGTGAACATTTTTTAAAAGGTCAAACGTATTGTACTTTTGGAGTTTCTATTTACTTGTTAACAATAATTTAGCCTTAGATTAACGTCTACGCACGTTCTAAAATTCATTTCGTAAGACTGTTTTCAGAAAAATTTAAGTTTGCAGTAGTTGAAATTATGTATAGTGTGGTGAATCTTTTTTCTTATTCCATATTCTTATATAATGTAATTTTAACATATTGAGTAAAGAAATCGTTACAATAATTATTGTTTTCATGAAAACCGATATTTTGTTCACATTTCGTTTACTACAATATTCATAATGAACACTTCCTCTAATCTTACTTCTCAATAATGAGAAATAAAAACCTATCATAGAACAGACGTGTAGCCTAAATGATAAAATCTATCTTACATTACGTTAAAACGAGATTGCCTCACGAAGACTGCAATTATTATGTCGTAAATATTGTACTTGTGAAACGAGCTTATGAGATTTGTCTTTGCTTACAAGTAAATGCTGTTTATACAAAGCGATTAGACTACACTAAGTAAAGCACACAAGTTGAACGTAGACAGTCAAATCATTGTCATCTTATGGAAGCGGTTATAACTCGCAAACAATATTGTTTAAATAAAGAGAAGGTTGAACAAAGAAACTTTTTTATTTGTTTTGTAACAGCATTCGTCATGGCGTGTAAATTACTTTTATATTGACGGGCTTCGATACGGTTGTCATCACAAGAAATGTACAGAATAAATATATTCTAATACATTACATCAGGTAATTCCTTGCGACTGTGATTTTTAGATAAATTATTCGTATACCTAACAGTAGAAATATTTATCTTTTACTATTTCTCCCTCACAATTTGCCACTCGAATCGCAGCAAATATTAACAAACGGGCAAAACGAAACGTAGCCTAGCATAACAGTAGTTAAGATAATAAATAATACATTTCGTTCTCTAGTTTGCAAATTTTAATATCCACGAGCACTATTTAATGCTAAAATACAGTCAGAGTTTGTAATAACACATTTAAATTAGCAACTAAAGGTAGTGTTTTAACAATAACTTACTGTATATATTTTCTCCTACAAATGTTAATTTTTTTCTTTTTTCACATTCCACCGAATTGTTATAAATACGTTATCAACTTCAGAAAGAACAAAACAATTTGAGTGTACAATTCGTAAAAAAACCTAATCATTCGTGCAAATAAACAGCATTTTTTAAATTTGAATTTAGACTATTAAAAATATGTTTGAAATGAGCTCAAATGAAAGTAAAAACTGCAGTAAAAAAAAATTGATTACCTAAAATGTTCTACTGACTATTCTGTACACACCTTTTGTTGGAAAGACTGTTTCGCTATGAAGCACTGACATAAACATTTTTAAGCGAATACCACGCAATGCCTAGTAAATGAGTTTTATTTTAACTACTTGTTTCGTGCATAAAACAGAATAATGTGATTTGGTTTTGTTAGCTTTAACAATAAAAAAAAAGGTAACAGTTTTACACATAAAACCATTTTTCCAATATTCATATGAAAACATAATACACTAATAAACATATGAAACATAAGTTCTAACAAAACACTAACTTGTCAGACGGTATAAAACGATCAAAAGCTACAGAATAAAATGTGTAGATTTATTTACAGTTTTTTAATAATATTTATACTTTGCTTTTTTAAGTGTTTTAATCAAAACGTATTGATTATTGGGCTGATACTATTAAAATTTTTCTTTCTTCTCTTTATCAGTTTTCAATACATTACAGTTTTCATTTAATTATTTTCAAACATTGTACATTTTTAATACTAATACATATATTAAAATCAAACGTATTTATACAAGTCATTTTTTTTAAACCATTTAAAAATATTTCCAAATACACAGAAACGTACTCCTAAATTAATGAAATATTGTGTCATATAAATCTAACGTAAAATGTCTAATATTTTTTATTCATGGTTTCGTAATGCATGTAACCACAGTGAAAACAGTTAAATTTTCTTGTGTCAATTTTTATTTTTTCCGAAGGGTTTGGTGACAGAAACGATTATAGTTTTGCACAAAATTTATATCAGCAAAACTATAATGTTACTAGATATTACAGTAAGATTAATATTCATAACAAATTACAACATGTAGGTCTATGCAGAAGTTTAAGCCTGTTATATATCTAACTGCATTATTAATTATTCTAAAATGTAACCAGAACAATTAAAAATGCATAATTAGCATAAACGTAGGCAACATTGGCTGTATGAAATATAGGTAATGAAATCGCTTTCAAGTATTATACTGTCAGAAGAGTACACCTATGTTATGGCAGACACTCAACCTCGGCATTTCGTTTTCTTGGTTGTGTAGGAGCAAAACGTTTCTTAGTAAATTAATATAATCTAATTACTTTGTGTCCTATAGGTCTTCTTCTTCTTCTTCTTCTTCTTCTTCTTCTTCTTCTTCTTCTTCTTCTTCTTCTTCTTCTTCTTCTTCTTCTTCTTCTTCTTCTTCTTCTTCTTCTTCTTCTGCTCCTCCTCCTCCTCCTCCTCCTCCTCCTCCTCGTCCTCCTCGTCCTCCTCCTCCTCCTCCTCCTTCTTCTTCTTCTTCTTCTTCTTCTTCTTCTTCTTCTTCTTCTTCTTCTTCTTCTTCTTCTTCTTCTTCTTTTTCTTCTTCTTTCATAGTTACAGCCAAATGTGGGCCTTTTTTTATTTTTCTGTAACCATCAATTTTCCCATTTGTACGGTGTTGTCATGTTAAAAAATGTATGATTTTCCTTTTTCTTCGGTTTCCCTACACTGCGAATTTTATGTGACAGGAGTATACAAGCGGAAGGAACACATAAGCTTGCAATGAATGACAGAAAAGTTGTGTAGATCGAAATACCTATTTATTTATCTAAGTAATGGTGTAGATATCCCTTGTTGTCACTTAAGGGAAATGGGAAAACTGTACTGTTAGCAACATATCATCAGCTATTCTAGAGAAATGCCTAAATATTGCATCTTTGAAAACTGTATTCAGATTAGATGGTCTGTTAAAATCATTGTTTAATCTCATACTTCTTCTTGGAAATTGTATTTTAGAGCAGAACACTGTAACTGCTCAACTACTCATGTGTAACAGCTTTAACATAATTATGTAAATATTATAGCTGTATAAAAACATCTTCTGCTCTTTCCAATAAATCATATGGGTAGATCGTTTATAGTTTTCACTAGGTTTTTGAGGGATGGACAAAACCTAAGTTTAAAGCCAGCATTTATAACTATGCTAAAACCTACTCCAAACCTTCCCCTTCTGAAAATTAATTTGGAAGTAAGGATTTCAATTTCTGTCAGGTATCAACGCTACCCACCACTAAGTTATCGATTTACAGAATGGAGTAAATGTTCATTATGGTCTAGTAACGTTTTCGAATTCCTTTCTCAATAGCAATTATAGGTGAAAACAGAATAGAATAGATGTTTATCAGTTACAGTCGACAAAAAATTAAATTAATTGTAAATATATGACGTACATTATTTGTGCGGAAATAGAAAGATTTTGGTAGCATTTAGGCTCACTCATGCCATTGGTCAGCACAAACGTAAAGAAAATTAATCACGTGAATTTCTTTGTCAATAATAATGTTCTCTGAACAAATCGACGAATGAACTGTGTCAATGATCTGGGGAAAATACATTCACTGATGTGTTCATCGGAAGTATGTTAAAGTAAAAATACAACACGTAAATAATTTTTAATTGTGGTATTGTTACGACGATCTAACTGATCGTTGTATGGTACAGTGGAAAACAAAATACAAGACAGCATGTGTCAAATCACTACTTACTTCGGAACCTTAATTACTTAAGCCAACGGAAAGGAGACACATTCGGGGTTGGCATTAGGGGTTACTTTTTCTAAAACAAACATTAAGGGTAGGCAGAATTTAAAAAAAAAACACACATTAATGTAGAAATAAGGAAAGTTCTAATGAAATTTATTTAAATGGCAATTAGTTTGTATACACTACATCGGTTTTTTGAAGAGAGACATATATGCCTACATTGGAAAGACTGGCCTCTAATTAGCAGAGCTTTAAAATAGCAGGAAAATGGTAGAAAATACTGAAACTGAAAAGACTGCAACAATCTATTTCGTTTTTTAACATTTTCTCTTTTTTTTCAATGAATACAAGTATTTAGGGGTGACAATTACGGCCAGTGGAAAACAACACAAAGAAATATAATCCAGATTTTATTTGAAAAAGATGGCTACATCTACATTAAAAGTAATCCTGTGGGATAAGCAAAATTACAGCAGAAACTAAAACCAAAATATTTAAAACCATTGTTAGAAGTATCATAACTTACGGCTCAGAAGTTTGGACTACTAATAAACATACAAGAACAAAATTAATGACAGCAGAGCTGGACTTTTACACGTTCGGCAAGAGTATCCAGAAGTGAGAAAATTATAAATGAAGTCATTAAGGACAGACTGAATATAAAAAATTCAATTGATTTTATTCAAACAAAATAATTACAATGGTATGGACACACGGAAAGAATGGCACAGGAAAGATTGCCAAGGAGAGTTACGGAATGGGCCCCCCACCAGGAAGGAGGAAAAGGAAGACCTGGATAGTAGAAATTCAGACTATATTGAAGAACGAGAAATTTTAGAAGATCTTTGGATAGACAAGCAGTAGTGGAAGATGAGAATTCAATCACTTCTGTAATTTTTGGTTCCGGAAAATGTGTAAACATTGTACAGGGGGAATAATAATAAAATAAAGACAGCGAATCTGAAGGTTTCACAAGAAATTGCAACTAGAGAGATTATATTTTGAGAATACACTATGCATCAGGAATATTCTGTATTGTAAGATCTTGGAAAGGATGGAATGATCGAAATCAAAATATTGGTTTAAGATGGAAGATAAGAAAAATATATGAGACTTGGCTTTAAATAAAAAATCAGAACGGAGAACCATACATGACTTCCACGTGCTATGATTTATATTTAAAATGTTTAAAAATTGAAAAATTTGACAAGTTGAAATGAATTACCTATTTCCACAGGAACTACTTCTTTTTTGCCGATAACGTACTGCACATAAAAATTTACACTCTTCCCTTTCAACTGTTATTTTCATTTATAGAAAATTACCACCTCCACATTCAACTACCCTTTTAATTTATAATAATAATAATGGCTCTCGTGGATACCACCGAAGTAGCTTAGGAGAAGGTAGGGTAGGCTGCCTTATGTGAGCCATACGGCATACAAGGAAGGCAGTGTGGCCAGCACTGCGCTTCAGCCGCCCATTATTATTCCCAGGATGTTATCCCAGGTACTCATTTTCAACAGGCTGAGTCGACCTGGAGGCTGAAAAACGCACATTGATTTTATGGTGCGGGCCCGGGAATTGAACCCGGGACCTCTAGATTAGTAGCCAGGTGCCATACCCACTGGTCTACTGAGCCGACCCCCTTTTAATTTATAGATATTTAATCTACCTTTTACAGTGGATTGTTATCACTTTCTTTTCAGGATACTGTATTTATCAAAATTAAGTTCTTCAATCTGGTTACAACGTAAAACGTTGCAGGTAAACTAAATAGTCCAGGTAATTGCAGGTAAACGTTGACCAAAATCAATATTCCTTGAGTCCCCTACAACTCAGGCATATATGCAGAAAATTATTTGATTCTGTTTGAATTTCCGGCAGTTATCGTTCACTATAAAATACATTCTACGCATAGACACACAGACACTTCTCGGAAAATGACTTTTCTTCATGTTTTGAGGGCAGTAAAATCAGAATCAGTCCTTACATCGAACAGGATTTTTTCGCTATCACATACTTCCATTTCTTTACGGATCATGGATATAAAAGGAAAGTAAGATATGGAGACTAATGGTTTTTAACAACAAGGTATACTTTGCAACTTTGCGTTTAGTACAGTTACTACTCACGTGTTCCTAATATGGAGTTTCCCAACAGTTAGTTATTATAAATAATCAGTTTAACGTATAACACAAATCATAAATTTTATACATATATATTCCAATTCTATGCATGGAATTACACACAAAAATTATACACGTAAAGGTGTAAATGTAAACATTAAAACATTAGCAAAACTGAAAAGTGAAATTAATCATTAAGAAAAATGTTGTTTATTAACTTATAAATAGATATTAATATAATTGTTTATCAGGATTAACATATTTTCTATTAATAAGCAATAATAATATTTTCCTACCTATTCTGCTGTGTGGCCTTTATGTCTTTAAATCCTATATTTGTCAAAAGGAGAAATGTCTTTGTAATTTTTTCAGTTACCTGAAACAGAAAATTTGAAATATGGATTAATGCAAAATTTAAAATATCGATGAATATTTGTACAAAATATTTCTAAAAATTAATTATTTATTTCTAAGTCTATTTACTGATGTGTAAGTCTGTATTTCTACTGCTCCACATGTGTTACACCAATTACTGTATGTCATTGGTAGGAATTGTTCTGTTTCTAATGAATACGACGACGTTCAGTGTGACCGTTGCAACAATATCTTACAATCGACAATTTCATTGTTCGACTCAGAATCTCAAACACACTAGGTTTGCAAATCCGTTGCATTTCAGTAGTTTCCATAATAATTGTTTTGACAACGTAAATGGTATAATGTGATTAGATTGAGAGATTGTTTGGGTTGGTTCAAATTTGAGAAGTTCGTAGAATATATTAGATAGTGTAAGTAATTCTTACATATCAGTTTAACGTATTTTTAAGTACAATGTTATTCATATTTTTAACCTAAATAATAATTGTACGTCCAGTTCTCGCTTTCCAGATGGACATTTTTAGCGCTTTCAATATTACTATTTTGAGAGCACATTCCGCTTAATGGTAAGTCTATTGCAACACGCAATATCTAGCAATTCCATAAGAGTTGACGTGTAACTTCAGAAGATTGGAAGTGACTAAAAACAATCGAAATTTATTTAAAGATAGAATAATTTGAGAAATAATATTTGTAGTTTCTTATCTACATGTTCGTTTATACTTTTTTATTTAGCAACGTATAATATTTCCGTTCGTAGTTTAATCCTGATGTAAACAAACCCACGTGGCAAATCCGAAACGCTATTGGTCAGGGACGTTGACACTGTTCACACACTAATGTATTACACGCATGTGCAGAATGTCTGTATAGTCATGTGTTATCTTTCCACTTAAATCGGGGCACGTCGTTATAACACTTCTTCCTTATTACTGCATTCTGAAATCTATTGAATTAATATGGACCCAGTTGAAATGATATGTTGCCCGTCATAACACAACACATATGAGCTGCCTGATGTAAAACAATTGATAGAAAAGGAGGTAAATGAAAAACGTCGTACAAATAGCGTTATTGTGGCGAGGGTATAATTAAGAAAAAATGTAAGTCCTGGGAATTGGCCTACACAACAGACATTGTTATGGACAGTATTATTACGATGGTCTACTTGATCGTCATAGGTACAGTGGAAAACAAAATACAAGACACCAATTAAGTCACTAATTACCAGCTTTAATTTTCACAGTTAAACAGTTAGTAATTAGCAACACAGTCTCCTGCAACAAATCAAATAAAAATTGTGCACGGGCAATAAAATGTCAACTAATAATAAAACACAATTGTATTACAATTATACCGCCCGATTATAAAACACAGCACTTCACTAATAACCACTTGAACCCACACAGTATCGCCCGACAATAAACACGAACCTCACTGTAATATATCCCGACTATAACTCAAACTGAACGTCGTTGAGTACTGGTATTTATACCCTCCTCCGAAATACTGGATTATTCCACATACTACGTAAGATGCTCTACATTACGACGTAATTGATTGCGGCCTTGACACAGTCAGCGAGCGGCCGTGCGAATTCTGCCACAGTCTAGCAATGCGTCGAGAGTCACGTACGCCACACGCATTACATTCCGGATCCCTCTGGAACGTTCGATATGGAAGGCACTGAATTACTCTCTGATAGCAACTGAAAATATACAGTACACTGATTAGTAATTATCACAGCTTCTATTTACGTTTTAAATAAACTTTATTTTTTTGTTTTGTTGCGATTTTTAAACGGCGAATAAAAAATCCATTAACTGGTGTTACAAAATATTTCACTGTCGGTCTGACAATATCACAAATTTTACTGTGGTCAGGACAAATAATTACAATTTACATGTGTTTATACATTATCAATATTATACCCTATTATACATACATTATCAATGTATGTAGCCTGTCTGTACTCCTTCTGTCAGAGTGACACTCCTCTAACTCAAGCAGCAAATAGCGTTTCAGTTGTGCCACGCCTGTTTGTTTACATCAGGATTAAACTGAGAACGGAAACAGTATAAATAGGTATACGAAAAGCTTGAACTGTGTTAGAGTTAACTTTAAACAATTTAGATATATATGTGTAGCGCCACTATATTATTCCTCTATTGGATGAATATAATAAGATTCACTGTAGTCGTATATATAATGGTTACTGTTATTTAACTGTGACTAATCGACGTAGTATTTATCTAAGGTAGTATATATTTGTATACAATTAATATTTGTTTTCATAGCGTATGACATATGAGATTGTATGTGTTTGTGTTTTGGCAACTGACTGAAGTTCGCTCCTATCTTCGCGTCACATTAAACTTTCTCTTCTATAGTCTAAAGTGCTTGTACAACACATAAATCCATTTTCCCGTAATTAATTTCCACTTCATAGTTATACTAAGTGAAAATGTGTGGTGGCTGCTGAGAAACTCGCGGTATCTTGTTAAGGACACCCTGGGGCATGTTCAGAACTAAGTTTGCTTTAGTATATCATCCCCTGAGTTAGACAATACACACACTGCTTTGTCTGTGGAGACATCTTGCCTCGTGCATTGTTGATGTGTGTTGCTTCACATTTCACTTATCTTGTATCTTCTCTGCACGCAAAGTTTTCCATAGGTTTATTTAGTTAACAACAAACAATTACATACATATTTGTTTAATTTCGTCACTGCTCAGATATATGTCGCATGTCTTAGATCCCTGCATATCGCACCTTGAAACGTATAGGGCCACAAGTGCTAAAAGACAGATTTGTGGGAAATAGAGTTTTAAGTTTCAAATGGTTTTTAAAAATTGATAAGTGCATATTCATAAAACATTTTTCCATTCATATTAATAAAATTTTATTCTCTAAACACTGTTATAAAAATTTTCTGGTTTTCTATAACAAATAATTGTTTTCTTGCATTAAGGCCGTCTACAACAAAAAATATACTCACGAATTGTATTTTGTTTTAATTGAAAACAGCCATAAGTGCTATTAAATAGTACACATTATCTGTTTTCATCATAATTTTTTAATTATAGTTGTTAAAATTTATTTTTATTGTTATTTTTAAACACCTTTTAATAACTGAAACATATTAAACATTTATTACAAGAGGCAAAATTAAGTAACTACTGAAAGTAACGAAAAAAAATATAATAAACATAATCAAAAGAGATAATATTATTACTAACAGGTCTATATTCTTTTAATAACGATAATAAGGCTAAAAATACACAAAGCATCTATTTTGAATATGTACATTATATCAATCCTTACAAAATGTCGAATAAACTTACAGGTCACGTTCATCTGAATCTACATCATTTTTTTTTTCATTTGATGGCATGATAAATTTTCATACAATGAGTTATAATTGCTTTTTGTAATTCCACTTTGGCAGAGAGGTATTAAATCTCATTTCTTGCAATCAGTTATTTCTGTTGGAGAGGTAAATGGACAATTCAATTTTTGGTGATGAAGGCTTGCTTCTTGTATTTTTTCGTGTGCACATTTCTTATAATCTTCGCCGAAGCGTGTTCTGTAGAAAAATTGAAGAGGCTTTTGTTTCTCTTCTTTGATTTTTCCTTATGTCAAAGTTTTCCCAAAAATTTTGGAAGATTTTTGAAATCCATGAAGTCTGATGTATCCTCTCTGTCACTTTAAAAGGACCGCCTTTCTTTTCAGCTGTTTGGATTATGGTTGCACATTGTCCAGGTATATAAATTGGTCCACTTCTTTGGACAAGCTTTTTTTGTTTAATTTTTGCTTTTTTTGAATGCAAACGGTGTCTTTCATTCTGGTTGTGACCAGTTACTAAAAATTTATGTATAATGCTTGAGATATTGCAAGCAAAAACTGAATACATGTATAAAGCATGAATGTGTTTATTTTTTTTTTTTGTTATCCTCTACAGTTGTCGGATTTAAAGACAACCATCTCTCCTGTGCATTCATTTTATAAAAACTGAAAAATACATGAACCGAGTTCATCCGAACCTCTTTTGCCAGCACCCTCATGTCAAACATAGCAATGTCCTGTACTTCTTCCGATATTGTAAACTTTAAAATTCAGAACTGACAGCCGCCATTTATAACATACAACAGAAACGTTATCACAAGGATTTGGGAGGGCTGTCTGTAAATCATAGAATTCTATGATACACGTCGTTTCTTTTGCAAACGCTGCATGTTTGGCCTTTACTTCTCTGCTTAATTAACTTCTTTACGATGACTTTTATACTCAATCTGTAAAAAATTCTTTTTCTTACGAATTTTTACATTTCTCACAAAATAAACACCGCTTTTTTATTGGGACAATATGCTAATATTAAATTCTGTCCAGAAAATGTTTCTGTAGGCTGAGGAAATTTCCATACCTTCTTACTTGTTCCTGGCACTCCTTTATATAATTTCTGTGTAGATCTGTTAATGTTTTTCCACCACTAACGTATTCTCTCCTTGTTTGTTTGCGCAGGTAATGACACTTAATTCGTGATATAGAATGGATATGTTTTTGAACATGTTTATATTAAGTGAGAACTCTAGTGTAGGGTGGTTGTTGTGTTTGACAACTTCATCTTCGAAAATTCCATCTGTCTTCTTGATAATATTCCTTATCATTTTCTCTCCTACTTTTAATGCATCTATGAAGAATTTTTAACAAACAAGGTATATATTTCTCCAACTGTTTTAAAGTGGTACACATCATTTAAATTTCTTGTAGTACCTCCTAAAACTCTCCGATATTGAGGTCTTAATCTGTTCATAGAGGTAGCTATAGTCTATATTATCATTGTTTGTTAATCTCTACAAGCTTCCAAAATATCTTGAAAATCTGAGCACGTTGGACATCTTGAATTTGCTTACATATATAATGACAATTCCTTTGCTAATCTTTTCTCATTACCCTTTATTGTACATGTACGTCCTTTTTAGTCATACATGTAACCCTTTGAGTCTATGGATGTCTCAGCTTATTCTTTTTCACCTTGTCTGCATTTCTCTTCCATTCACTTTCCCTTACTTTTCGTTTTTGTCCTCTTGTCTTCAGTTCATCTTGTACTTCGTTATAAAACACTTGAAGCAAGGCTGTTTCAAAAATATTAAATAAAGCTTTATTTAACTTAACTTCACCTGAATCAGCAATGTTCTCTGTGAAAACATTCTGTAAAACTCAACACAATCCGACAAAATAATCTATAATTTATTGATATATTATACTAATGAAATGTGAAAGCTATAGAGAAAGGCAGGAAAGGGAACAAGTGCTGCCAGCTTAAAAAACCAAAAATATGCTATTCATTGTGTGTATGGTCACCAAGTTGCAATAGTTAATCTTTAAAATAGGTTAAGATACCTCTTATTCCTTCATGCTTTGGTCGCTAGGCACGACGCGTTTCAGGATCAAGGTCCCATCTTCAGGTGATGATCACTCGAATATGTGATCTTAAAAACACATACATAAAAAACACTGAATTCAATAAACGTATGAGTGTTGTTTTTTATGTATGTGTTTTTATGAACTGACGAGCTCGACCAGAGTGATCATCATATGAAGATGGGACCTTGATCCTGAAACGCGTCGTGCCTAGCGACCAAAGTAAGTTGCATGAAGGAATAACATGTATCTTAACCTATTTTAAAGATTAAACGTATGATACTCTCATATATGCCTACAATTGCAGTTATGGCCACCTTCATTTTAACCTTCCTAAATATAGCTTATTCTTTTAATGCAATACAGCCATAAGTGACATATGGCTGTATTACATTAAAATGTGTTCCAGATTTTCAGCAGCATAAGGACACATTTTTATAGCAACTGTGTTTTTGATGGTATCACATATGGCTCTATTGTATTTAATAGAGCTCTCTTTAATCAGTTAATATTGTGCCATAACTCAATTTCTAAATTTTTTGCACTTATGGCCCTCTTGCATTCAGTATGCGAGATGATTTTCAATAAGAAACTATTCAACTGAAAGATATTTTTGGAAATATGAACATAATTATTAATAAGGTTTCAGAGCATATTAGGTTAGGTAGACTTTAAAAATGGATAGTGGGTGTAAGAAGATCAATGAGCTATAGAGGACTAAACGGTGAAACTGCAACGACAGACAACAATGGAGTTTGGGCATCGGACAACGCCGTAAAACGTTTTGACCCCAATTCGAAAAGCATAACGACTGTAAAACTCATTCCAAAACTTAAACATTTGTTTATTTTGTTACTATTCAAATGTCTTTGGGATTTTATACAACTTAAAGAACATGTAACCGACTCGCTCATTTACTGACTCTAAATTCAATAAATGAGTAAATGTACAAGCACTTAACATACTTCAAAAACACATTTTAATTCAATTAAAGTAATAATGTATCATTATTCTGGTTACTTTTCTACATTCTTTTCGTTCTTAGCTTAATCCTGATGTAAAAAAACAGGCGTGTCACATCTGAAACGCTCTTTGGTGCTCGAATTAGAGACGTGTCACTCTGACAGAAGGAGTACTGACAGAGTACATGTAATATTGATACTGTATAAACTCACACAAATTGTATTAATTTATCCTAACCAAAGTAAAATTTGTGTGACAGTGTCAGACCGACAGTGTTTTATTTTATAAAAAGAGTTAATGCCTTTTTTATTACCCGCTTAAGTGTCACATGACAAAAAATTAAAGTTTATATACAGCAAAAAGAGAAGCTGTAATAATCACCAGTGTAGTGAATACTATCAGTTTCTGTCAGAGTACTAATTCAATGCTTTCCATATCTGTGTCTGAACTCCTATCATTACTTGAGTAGCGATACTATTGATAAGACTCCACAACGATGTCGGTAATGTGGGCCAGTACCCAAAGCTTATATTCTTACTTGATTATATGCTGCATACAATGACTCCAATTTTCCGCCGTTGTTTCATTTACCGCCTTCTCAATAAATGGTTTTATATCAAGCAGCTAATGTTGTGTTGTGACAGGCAACATATCATTTCAGCTGGCTCTATATCAATTCAATACGATTCAGAATACAGTGAAAGGAGGAAGTCTTCAAACGGCGTGCCCCGATTTAAGTGGCAAGATCACATGACTATACAGACATTCTGTACATGCGCATAATACATTACTGTGTGAACAGTGTCAACTCCCCTGACCAATGGCGTTTCAGATTTGCCACGTAGGTTTGTTTACATCAAGACTGAACTAAGAACGGAAAGACTTTACATAATCACCATGTATTTCAATACATTCAGAGACCATTCGAACTACATTTTCTATTACTACTTTTTAGAAGTCTCACGCCTGCACACTCAACTACATTATCTCCGTCTCTTAAACCTCGTTGTCGTCTGCAAAACGTTCCCTCAACGTAGGAAACAAATGAAAGTCACTGAACTGTGCGCTAAATGCGCCGAAGTTTTCGGTCTGAAGGGCTGCAACAGTCTCTGCTTGTTGACAAGTAGTAGGCATTGCTCGCCGCTTGTATTCAGTAGAACGACTCAGCTTGTTCAGTGTCGTACAGTAAGCGGCAGCATTGATACTGTAACGTCTGCTCCAGCAAACAATTTGACTTGGGTCAGTTGCGACGCAATCGTATAAAAACCTTTCAGTTGCGACGGAGGTGGAAATTTCAAGCCTGCCAATTGCGATCAATTGTATCTTCATGTTATTATAATAATACAGAAATTATCATTATAATTCCATCCATTCCTAGCCTAACCTAACCTAGCCTAATCTAATGTAACCTAACTTAATTTAACCTAACCCAACGTAACCGGACCTGACCTAACGTAACCTAACCAAACTTAACAAAAATATTGGAAGAAAGAGATTACTAATACGAATGCAAAGTTGTAAAATTAAAATTTCATTGAAGTTTAGAATAGAACGTTTCTAAAGAGTTGGTCAGTAAGCGAAAGTACGGGGCGCAATTAACCGCGCAAGAACAGGTAAAAACATTGTTTTTTCGCAACTGACCGAGACGGTTGACTTGAAATAGTCCCTTTCTGTCCCAGGGAATGGGTGCCAAAATTTGCCGGGCTGATGTAGAATTAATTTCAATTCAACTTTTCTTGGAATATAGAATATGTAGAATATGTTAGACTGTAGAAATTCAACAAAAAGCGTTACGACTCAGCTTATGTTCCGAGAATGGTTACAGTTAATTAATGTAAAGAAATTAGTATTATTTGATCTTGCATGGTACTATGAGCTATTGAAATGTATTGAACTACTCAGTAAACGACATTCTCAGCATCGGATCCTCAGGGGTGGATTATAGCGCTTGGTGCCCTATGCCGCCATCAGACTGGTTTCCCCACCACCGTTCAACATTCAACCGTTTATCCATTATTTACACTTATAAATGGCATACACAATTTCAAAAGTTAGACTTAATAATTATTTTATTAAACTTCTAAATTAGAACAAATAGTTAGCTAAATAGTGATTACAATGAGCATAGTAGTACTTACTCTTAGAAAATATTAATCGATCCATTAATTGATCTTGATAATTAAATAAAATTGATCTTGTATAATTTTTTCTAAATCGATCAATTCAAGCATCTCGCATTCAATGTTTAACCTTAATAACGAAGATAATCTTTCATCTCCCATAGTTGAACATAACATATCTTTAATCCGTTTTAATACAGCAAATGATCTTTCAAATGCGCAGTTAGCTATTGGTATCGCCAAAAGCAGACGATAAGCAATGTATATATTTGGAAATACATAAATCATTTTGCAAACAATAATCCAGTTTAATACATTGGGCGGGAAAAATGTAGTATCATGGAATCTATCTTCTTCATTCGACCGATTTGAAAAAAAAACTTTCTTGCAATTTTACTTGTGGCACAAACTGCTTTATTTTTGTTAAAAATCGTTATTTAAATCGTTCGATTAAACTTCTTTAAGAGCTTTTGCTTGATTTTCCAACTCGACATTCTCCATGGTTAATATCTGCGTAAGAAAACCAAATAATTACTTAATGTGATCATAAGCTTAGCTTCACTTAGTCATTCAATCGCTCAATAGAAGCTGAAGCCCTCTCTGACAGCTGAAGCCCTGGTGCCCGGTGCTGCTGCATACACTAGCGTTATAGATAATCCGCCACTGGGGATCCCTTTGTCGTTAGGGTAGGTTTCAGCCTTTCTCTGAAGATGACATAGGCCCTGTATTCCTGCATGGATGACATCATAGGCACAGCTATGCGCATATATATGAAAAGTGTTACTAACTTTAGCTATTGTTAAACAAGCAGTGCAAAATTCAAATAAATACCACAATCAAATTCCCATATACTGAAACAGGAAAAGGAGTTTTACACTACATAAACGAACGCTTATATATACACAACAATTTTAAATTCCGTATATTGTTTATAATTTAAAAAGTAAATAAATCACGCATTGATTCGAATCTGAAAGGATTTTGCATTACAGATTGAAGACCAAGATAGTGGCTTTCATGGACCTCATCCAATACGAACAACATTTGTTTCAAATGGTATTGTTCTGCAGCAGATCAGTAATTTTCAATATCTGGGTTGTAATGCGCCTTCCCAGATAATCAATTGTATGTGGTACAGAAACTGCACAAATTCAACCGTAGGATAAGTGTGGGACCATCAGGATAATTCTAAAATCAATTTGGAAATAAACACGCCTGAAGTGCTACAGATTATGGACCCCCACACTTAATAAACACGCCTGAAGTGCTACACATTATGGACCCCCCAGACTTAATAAACACGCCAGAAGTGCTACAGATTATGGACCCCCACACCTAATAAACACGCCTGAAGTGCTACAGATTATGGACCCCACACTTAATAAACACGCCTGAAGTGCTACAGATTATGAACCCCCCACACTTAATAAACACGACTGAAGTGCTACAGATTATGGACCCCCCACACTTCTCTAAAAACAGGGCTTTGTGTAAGAACGAAGTCCCAAGATTTCTATTCAAGCGGTAGAAGATTTAATTACTCAGGCATGCGACAGGATATAGCCTACTCTTCGATATAGCAAACGAAATTTCGATGTACGGCAGAAAGTGAATATATGGTAACAAACTAACAAATACAGCTGATGACAGCTCGTGTAACGCTCCACTAACAAACAGCACCGAATATCCGTTACACATGACAAGCTTAGACTTGCCGATAGGACAAGATTTTAAATTTCCTCTCTTTGGATACTGCATATGTGTACAATGTTATGTATAACATATAATTATTATGAAACCAATAAAAACATATTTTTAAAAATTCTTGGATTTATTAAAAATAACAACAACGGCCCTTCATTAAAAAAAAACCATTCTCATTTCATTATTAACAATGCTAGTTTAAACGCAATGTATGTATATGAGAATGTTTTAATAAAATATAGAAAAAATGTTGCGGTTAATTTTAATGATCTCCGCTCTTGGTACCCCAAACAGAAGAACAAGAAGACTAGAGTTAGTATCAGGTGATAAAGAAGATACTCCAAACCCAAGAAGGAAGAAGAAATTTAGAAGCAGATAATAAAGAAGATACCCCGAACCAACCATCGGACAAAATAACACTAAGTACCTTGGTTTAACCAAGAAGAAACCCAAGAAGGAAGACGAGAAGAAAAGAAGACATAGAATGAAAGAACCACAATAAAAACCTATTATTAACTACCATTAACCCCAAACCAAATGTTAATACAATTAAAGAAAGTATAACACCCCCAAAACCTTATGAAATTGTAAATAATTATAGACAAAAGTATTGAGTAGTATGATAAGAAGTGCACCAACTAAAGTTATTGTATGGTAAAATAAACAAATCTTCACAGTCCCTTATGGCTAAAGGTCTGGTCTGAGAATAAGAAAACTCAAATATAAGTCAGAACCAACAGTGAATGAGTACCAGTGGAAGTGTTTTTAAATGTAATAAACTTCAAGTTGTAGTGTAACTATAACTTAAACAAGGTGCTATAAAATAACTTTTATATTTTATAATTAACAAGTAATGAAATATTAAAATGAAAAATATTTCCAATATTTCATAAATAAGGTCACTTTGTTATCTCAAGACATTCATGGTAATGCCAATAATAAAGAAAGTATGTGGGGAAATGTTTACTGTACAAGGGGATTTTAGATAATAATACCATATAATCAGAAAGGACTGAAAATAGATTAAGTTTTAATAGAATTAAGAATTTTAAATGGCTAATAATGTTCAAAGCCATGAACTCCATTTTAAAAGGGTTCAAATAGAATAAGGTCTATATTTAGAGTAAGATGTTTAGTTATATAACAGCATGCCTACAAATTAAAATGTTTAGGTATGGATGCTGTATCAATTTATAAAATGTTTTAAATGTATGTTCAAAATAGTTCTAGCAAAAATGTCTAACTTTGAAGACTGCTAACTAATGTCAAATATTATTTTTTGTAACAGTAGCATGAATTAGATGCTACACATATCAATAATTATGTAAACAATTTTATTTCATGTTATGTTAACTTTTAAGAGTCAGAGGAGGTGTAGAATTAGCTTTATTTGAAAAAACCATATATGTAAAATACTAAACTCTAGGCCAAATAATGAATTCACAAAAACCAATATAAACTAGTTAATTCACCAATGAACCATGTAAACTAACAAAATTTATGTAAGGTGGATCAATACCTAACTACTGTAAATGATCCTATGATTTAAAAGAGTAATATAGAAAAATGGCTTAAATTATTAAAAACTTTCGAAATGTGAAAACTAACTATTTCAGAGGAGGAATAGTAAATTAATAAATTATCACTAAAAGACAGTTCAAATGTTAAATTTATAAGGGATTAAGGAAAGTGAAAGATTTGTTACCATCTGGAATTTATTATAATTATATTTAGAACACCTAAAAGGCAGAAATGGTGTACAAGAACGGAAACAGGTTTATGGGCCTAGATTTCCAAAAAGACAGAAATATGGTAATTTTAACAAAAATCTCAACAAATATGGACTATGACATATCAAATTAAACAGAATGAGATAAATAAACCAATTATGTGGTTAATAGTTCATGAAAGCGAACAATAAACTAAAAATATTCCATATATAATGTACCATATAATTATGTACATAGGAAATTAAAATTATTTTAACAATACTTTTCCAATATTAACTTGGCAAGATATTTCCTAAGACGAAGGAAGTAAATTAGTTCTTTGTTAACATTCAACGAGAACGGTCAATGCGTGATCGCGTTCTAAAACCGTATAACGAATTTGTAATGGAGTACTAAGCGAAAATCAGTGAAAAACGAGAGTTACCCAAATTGACACTTTATGATTTAAAAACAGTGAAATACTATACTACAATAGTGAAAACAAACAATACACTACACAATACCAGTGAATTAAACCGTTCAAACAACCTAATATTAATAATTCACTCCGTAACAACTTTTCGATTTTTCATCATAACCAGCAAACACAGAATACATATAAAATAAGACAATTAACACCAGCGAACACTGAACACTTATCCAGGATACCTCGAACAACATAATAGACAGTATACACTATTACGGAGATCCATAAAACAGTTTTAAAGGTGAATTTATTGTTAGAATTTCCAACGACCATTTATGCGTTAACCTCATCAATTCAGCTAGCCGCCATTGTGAATTTCCCGTGATGCAAATTACCAACCAGCACGAGAACATCTAGACACCTATTGGGTATAAATTGTATACTACAAAACATTATATATTATTAACAGATTGTCATTTCTACTTATTTAGTCTTATATTTTTGTACATGTTATACTTTCTAGGCCTTCCCTTCTCTGACTATAAATATAATCGTTATAAGAAACTTTTTCAATATTTTATATAAAAATAGCCTGTAATCGCAAATCGATATCCCTGTGAAAGTGTCGACTATTGGCTCAGTATCGATTTTAAATCGATTTTTTACGACCTATTATTAATAAATCTAATTATTTCAATGATCTGGACTTTATAATTATTTCACATCTTAAATTAAGAATTTAATTAACTACAGGACTTACTGGAAGACGATAAATCTTGACTGAAAGAGATATACTGGAGCAGCGCTGAAAATCACTAATCGATTACAGCAAGAAGATAATCTGATTAACTCCAGATTTAGTTAAGATCTACCAGAAGTGTAAAATTAACCAAAAGAAACTTACAGATTTTTTAAATTTTAAACAAAACAGAACCAGGATTAATTCTAAATTATAACCATAACAAACAAACATAAAATTTTTTTTGAACATTTTTTTTTAAATAAAATTTTTTTCTTTTCTTTGAAATACACAAAGAATTTATTCATTTGTAACCAGTGTACACAGGTAGAGTTACAATATTTAAAAGATTAACTCTAGCAAGCGGGTTACGTAAAGTCTCTGAATTTTCATATCAAATTCGTAATCTGTGTGTGTGTGTTTAAATGTCAGTAAATACCTTCGTATATGCATATATGTACAATAATGTCATTATTCTTTCATTTTAAGTTTAAAATTAACTTTAAATAACTGTTTTTTACTTCCATGTTCCATAACAAAATGGAAGTATGGTGATGGCAAAAAAAAGTCGTGTTTGAGATAAGGGCTAATTTTGATTGTACTACCCTCAAAACATGAAGAAAAGTCATTTTCCAAAAAGTCTCTGTGTGTCTATGTGTCCGTGTGTGTGTGTGTGTGTGTCTGTGTAGCCTAGAATATTTTTGCGAACGATAAATGCCGCAAATTCTAACAGAATCAAATCATTTTTTTGTATATGTACCTGGTTTGTAGAGGAATCAATGCCTGTTGATTTTGGTGAAGATGGGTTAAAGGGAAGGGGTAGTTTACCTGGAGCGTTTTACGTTTTAACAAGAGTAAAGTACTTAATTTTGATAAATAAAGTATCCTGAAAAGAAAGTCATTGTAATCCACTGTATAAAGGTAGATGAAATATCTACAAATGAAAATGGTGGTTGAAAGGGGAGGAGATAACTTTGTATATGTGTACTACGTTGTCGGCAACAAAGAAGTAGTTTGTTGGTAAAATTCATTCCCGGTTTGTTTGGCCGTGGTCCAGTGTTTTCTGCAAAACCAGACGTTTCGGCAGTGCCATCAGCAGTGAAAATCGAGTGCGCTAACGTGAGGTGATACACGTTAGTGACCACAGTACTTCTGAAGAAAGAAGTAGTTTCTATCGAAAAATTTCATTTCAAAAATGATTATAAATATCAATTTTAGAACATGTATAGCTCTGTATACCGCTTTTTCAGTTTAGTAGCAGCAACCGAATTGAAGGCTGTGATGTATGTGTGAATATCGTAGTTTTATATAGAATAATGTTAATTTATAGTGTGGTTATGTGAAATGCCGTTTACGTTAATACTGGCGTCCGTCTGTTATATTGCAGACACTCAGATCGTTTTTCATGTTTACTATCGCCGCCTAATATAATTGACTTTTCAAGTTACTGAGGCAAGCGTTAACCGCCGTTGGGTTGCGGACAAACGACCATATATTTCACTCGACCGGGTTTTTAATATGGGGTTAAAGCAATATGGTAGAACGCTGTATAAGACAAAGTGGTGAACGCAAAATATTAGCATCCCCCCAAGATTTTACAGCACCGCTACTTCATAAACAGCTTAGCGTTACGAAATTGTTTTATGAACTCAACAAAAAAATTAGTTTTAACGTACAGTGTTCCAATGTTCTCTCATAAGCGGAGAGTCTGTGAATTAATAGTTGTTCTAGTGTGTCTCCTTGTTTTCACTAAACATAATTTTTTTTTAAATTTAGAATATTGTTACGACGTCTCCCTGATCGTCGTATGGTACAGTAAAAAAAAAGACACCAATGAAGTCACTAATAACCAGCTTTAATTATCACAATTAATAATTTGTAACCAACAACAACATTATCTCTTACAACAATTCATGTAAAATTTGTTCACAAGGAATAACAATGCCACTATAAAGAATTCTGCACTAATTATAACACAACAACACTTTGCTAAAATACTTCTAAAAACACTCGATCCGCGTTAAAGAAATCGCTCACGTAACTGACTGACAAGCCGGCTGCTTTGGCTTTATATAGGACGCGCACGTCTTCTAGAAATTTTCCATCATCAACTTAATTGCTGACGCTAATGTGTATCAAGTGTGCTCTTGAAGATACTGGAACATACTTAACGCAGCCTTGACTGAGACAGCACCTGCTACACCAGTCGGGGGATGGAAGGAAGCTCTCGGCTGTTCTAAATGATTCGATAAGGTTCTCGTTAAAATATTTTTTTCTTATAACTATGATCGACAATGGTCTTGCTATTGACTTCAGCGAGAAAATTTAAATGTATTAAGACAGACAAAAAAAGTGTATTCACCCCAGGGGAAATATTTATTGATAAAGACATTAGAGAAAACACCCGTATAACTAAACACTATTGGGTTTTTCAACAAGGTTGGGCTGAATGACAGATGGTCAACAAAGTTTAAAATGGAGCGCTAAATATAATAGAAAGAGAGGTGCACCGAGTGGAGGAATGAAACTGAAGAAGCAAAGGGATTATACAACCTGCTGCACTTCTTCCTTTTTCTTATTAGAATCCTCTTCTTCCGCAAGGTTTAGAGGTTTAGCAAAGGTCTCGCCACCATGGCCTCTGCATGGCCAGGGCCTTGGCTTCATTCCGCTGCAATCCCAGCCCCTGCAGAGAGCACCTCGCATTGTTCTCCCAAGTCACTCTTCTCCGGCCCGTGTGTTCGCTCCCAGCAATTCTTGGCTCATAAAGTTGTTTTGGAAGTCTATCGCTGTCCCATCCTCTGAACATGTCCTAATTAGCAAAGGTCTCGCCACCATGACCTCTGCATGGCCAGGGCCTTGGCTTCATTCCGCTGCAATCCCAGCCCCTGCAGAGAGCACCTCGCATTGTTCTCCCAAGTCACTCTTCTCCGGCCCGTGTGTTTGCTCCCAGCAATTCTTGGCTCATAAAGTTGTTTTGGAAGTCTATCGCTGTCCCATCCTCTGAACATGTCCTAATTAGCAAAGGTCTCGCCACCATGACCTCTGCATGGCCAGGGCCTTGGCTTCATTCCGCTGCAATCCCAGCCCCTGCAGAGAGCACCTCGCATTGTTCTCCCAAGTCACTCTTCTCCGGCCCGTGTGTTTGCTCCCAGCAATTCTTGGCTCATAAAGTTGTTTTGGAAGTCTATCGCTGTCCCATCCTCTGAACATGTCCTAATTAGCTCAATTGTGCTTTCTTTAACTTTCTGATTACATTGACCAGCTCCAAGGAACAAACATTCCAAGTTTTGTTAAATCGAACCTGCAAAGACTCTGTATTGCAAATATCCACACTTAAGACCAAGATAATGGCTTTCCTTGGAACTGATCCCGTAAGGGCAAAAATTGTTATAAATGGTACTGTCCTGGAACAAGTTAGCAATTTTGAATATCTGGGCTACAGTGTGTCTTATAATGCAAGCAACGACGTTGTGAATAAGTTCAACCTTATGTGCGGGACCATTAGACGAACCCTTAAGTCAGCAAGTAAAGGAAGACGCCTAAAATTCTACAAGGTGATGGCTCTTCCCGCACTTCCTTATGGGTCTGAGAATTTGACTTTAACTAAAGTCCAAGCCAATCGTATCCAAACGGCTGGAATGAGATTTCTCAGGCACGTGGCAAGGTATACGCTACATATCATAGAAGAAACACAGATATACGGCAGCAACTGAATATTACGTGTATGCGCGAAAGGATAGCCCACTATCTGCTGAATTGGTGGGAACATCTTGCCGAATGGACAAGATGCATCTCCAAGCAATTATGGAACGATAAACCGAGGGGACAGATAGGTGTGGGACATCCGAGAAAGCGCTGGAGCCACCAGCCCTAATATTTGCCTATTTGAGACCGGAACAAATCATTCTTGGTTTAATCCTTAAAAATGATGATGATGACGACAGTCCAAGTACCGTATCTCATATTTCGTTGTCTTCGCCAAGTCAGTTTCCTAAAATCTGGGCTGTAACAGAGGCCATCAGCTGTAAGAATTCGTTAAATATATGCAGATTATATTCTTCTAACATTCAATTCAGCATGTCAGCTCTTTTTTGTGACATTAGAACATAGTTCTTTATATTCAATATTGTTACGACACCAAAAGCAGCCACAATACCAGAGAAGAAATATAATGAATTAACTATATTAAACTAAGGAAAATAAAATGACTATGACGAGACAAATGACCATGACCCAACCCAAGTGATAGACCCAATAAAGAAAGTAAAATGAGAAGGTATAAACTAAACCAACGATAAAAAAGCACAAATAAATAATAAATATCTAGTAACGAGCATTAAATAAAATAATCCTAGTTAAAGTACACTAACCAGAATAAGTAAGTGAAACCATTACTAATAGATAATGTATGTTGTTAATAACCTTATGATGATAAGAAAACCAAAACATAGAATGTTGACAGACTAACTATAAATTGTGTATAAAATAATAAAAACCCAAGACTGAGAGATAGGTAGGAAGTGAAAGTGATAAACAGTGTGTTAGAAGTGAGAGAATAAACAATTCACAATAGTAAGTAAAAGGAAACAAAGGTAATAAAACAGATTGTAAAAGATGGATAGACAACTAATATAATAGTGTCAAATAATAATAAACTAATACTATGAGTGCAAGGAAAATAAAACATCCTATGTTAAAAAAAATATTCAAAGGGATGATTATCAAGATAGAATAAATGGTGTTATAATGTTATTCACCAAAATTGTTATTTGTTCAATTAAAAGAGTTGAATTTACAAGAAGGAATATGGCTGAAAAGTAAACAGACCATAAATCTAATTTTTGTGTTATATTTTATAGCAATATTAAGTGATAAACATGTTGTAAGAAATGGCAATACATATAAGTAAGAAGATAAATTTTACAAACATAATATTAATCAATAGAGTAAGGAGAGAAAAAGAAAATAAAAGAATAACAGACTAGCAATTATTTTGTAAGTTAATAAGAACATTCAATTATTTTAAAACAGCCCAAAATAATTCAAATAAATAAGTCATAAGTGACACCAAGCAAAAGATAACAAATTGTAGGAAATTAACTATTGTATTAGAAAATTCAGGGCAAGTAACTCATTAATAACAATTAGTGAACCATAATAAGATGTCAGAATTAGATTAAAAACATAAAATAAGAAAGAAATGTAATAATTTAATATTAGCATTTTGTCAAAACTTTAATACATGAACAAACCCAGCTTTGTGGGATGTCAAAATAATCTTTGAAAGAAAATAGAAACAGTCATGTTAATATCTAATACATTGATAAGAAGACAGAAGAATAATAGCCATCAGAAAATATTTATTAATTTTGAACTAAAATTCAAATATTATAACAATAGACATAAACGTATTCAACCAATGAGAGTACGGGAGGTTGCCATAACAACGGAACATTATTATATTTAATTCCGTTATAAAACATTAGTCCATTATTGACGATAAAAGAGAGACGGAAGCCAAACCATATTCGACTCATTTATTAATTAAAATAGTAGTAAATACTGCTAAATGTAACGAGATGTGGATTCAAGAAGTCGAACAAAGAATTATTTAACACAAGAGAGCTAATAACCAGATTTTAATATTCAAAAATAATTAAAAAGTCCAAATTAATTGAAAAATAAGTCAGATGAAATCAAAAGTACAAATGCTGGAAGATTAATGATCGTATCAACCCAACCTAACTAATAAAAATGTCTCATCACCAGAAATCAACAAGACTTTGTTAAGTATATCTGAATTACCCGAATTTACGAACTCAATTAATTAACTTTTCTCACAACACTAAAAACTCACACTCCGAACTTGGTAACTAAATTTCTTTCAAGGATTGATTGATAATAATTATTAAACTTGTATGTAAACATAATTTTAACCTGTATACGTAGTATGAAATATTAACAAACACTTTTTAACACTCAAAAAACGAATTGCATTTAACTTTAATAGTATATAAGTACCACTGGTGTAAGGTAGTGTACTTTATTAACACTTTGTTTCTATTTTTGTCGTAATCAAAAGTACTCGTTGGCAGAATAACTTGTGTAAAATAAACATATTAGCGGCCATCATGGTCTGAACAACTGCTGTCACCTTAGCCAACCTTGAGATATAGTCTGTTCATTGCCGGAGCAACATTATTTTATAACATTATATTTTTGTATCTAACTGATTAATTATTAACGATTTCAACGTTAATAAACTAGTACTGATTAGTAATAACCGTCCTTTATTTCATATAAATTGTATTAGAAAAATTTGTGCATTTTAGCGATGAGTGAAATTGTCTGCCAGCTTTAGACGTTGGCAATACGACGAACTACAAGCGAGATTCGAATGCCCGCCAGTTTGCGAGGGTAATTCGAATTGGTTATCACCGCACAGAACGACGACTCAGCTTGAACTGTTTAATTGTTTTCATAAACAATTTGGCGCCTATCGGGAAATAAATAATAACACTAAAGGACAGGTAAGGTTTACACCCGGGAAGATTTCGGTACTGGTAATTCGTGCGTTCGAGACGGACATCGTCAGCATAAGAAATTCGGAAAAGCACGACCCATACAAAGTAACGACTACGACGTGTGGGGCTAACACACGTGTACAGGTTTCGTCGTTACAAATTGACGAACAAACGTGTGGCATAATACACGAACAGAATTCGCTTGGTTACAATATTCACCTCTCCAGGCGGACACACTCCGAGCAAGTAGCCCGCAAGACCGCCCATCGTATATATAAACTCCGTCCCCCGTTTCGCAACAACTGTATGGCCCGCCGCCTAGGGAAGCTTATCGTCACCACCTATGTTACCTACGCAATTCCCGTGTGGGTCTACTTGGCCAAGACACATAAGCGAAAGCGTCAGTCTTACCTGGACCGATGATTGTGCTTGGCGTGCAAAGCCCACTACATTCGTAAATCCCTGCGTGTCCGTTCCCTGGACTGGACGCCACTATACGGGACACTGTCCCGTATATTCTATCGACGCACCGCCCGCTTCCAAGGTAATCACCCAATTAGTTCCATCGGTCGCAGCCCATCTGTTCCAGGTGAATCTTGGACCAGACCTCGGCGTATACTCACCCCCAATTATATAACTAATTTAAAACTCAAGGGCGTCAGCAGGCCACACCCTTAACATCCAGATTATCTGTGGACCTCCAGGAGGAGCTCCAGCACAGCCCTCAGTTGTTGTTTACCTCAAAATAATGCGAAGGCCTCATATGAGGAACAGCCTTCTGAAAGGCCAAATTGTGAGAGCGATATGTCAGCGGCTCTTGTGTGGCTGTTTTAAAATTTTTGGCAATTACGGAAGGCCTGGAAGCGAATTGTGGCTAATGAAAAAGTGTTAATAATCTACAATGAAAATCAAATGTATAACAGAAATAAAAAAGAAGGAATTCTGTATTGCCTGACCAACAGTAAACTGTATAAAGGACAAAAAGTGAACCATTTTGTACTTCTTTGTTTGTTTCTATCAACAAATATTTAATTTTTTGTCCTCAAAATTAAAAAAAGTTACTCGATTTTTGATTCATTTGTATAACAAAGCTAACATGTTACGCATAGTCATGACTACGACAAAAAGGCTAAATCAGAGTGTAATGAGACAGTCATACAATTGGTGTAAGAAGACAGTCATAGTGTAAGACGTTGTGTGTGTGTGTGTGTGTGTGTGTGTGTGTGTGTGTGTGATGTAATGGCGACGAATGCAGCAAAATAGAACAACGATAACGTTGTCAGAAAAAAAGTTGTGCGTACAGGCCTATAAAAAACGTTTCAGAACAATCCGTGACGTCCTGCACATATCGAGTGGTTGTAGTGGCGTTCAAATCGTGTGGAGAGTATCCTCAGCGATGATATAGGGACACAAATGTTACGTAACCTAAAATAAACTACGAATAGTTACTTAATTATTGACAATAACATATTTGGGTGTCGTTTGTAGTGCAAAATATATATTATTTAAAGAAATGTACATTTTATAGTCATGCTGTTATTTTCTATGAATTAGACTTGACAACTTGATAGCTGTGTGTATTAGCGACTGTAGCCGTAGGGTAAGGTAAAGTTGTTTGCTAGTAGAACAAGTTTTCGTTGTTGGCTTCACAGTTAGTTTAATTTTAACGAGAAGACAGCAGCAGCATATGGTAGCTTGCATTGCATCTACAACTCATTTTAAACTGGCGACAAACAGACACTTCTCGGTAAAGCAGTGACTGTTTTCATAGGTTATGAGAGCCAGTTTATGCATCGTGGGAGAATTAATAATTTTTTAATCGTCTAACATTGAGTATTGTAGGATACTGTGAATGTGTAAATTATGTGTAGCTAATGTAATCAACTAATTCTATAACTATTATTTACCTTCTTGTACAATATTTTAAATTGTTCAAAAATTGATTTAAGTTTTTGTAATATTATTAATTTTATATCTGATGATGATAGTGGAATACTATCGAAATTTTTTAATTCACAAAGTAATAAAAATATTGTTACGACAGCCTACTTGATCGTCGTAGGTACAGTGGAAAAAAAATACAAGCTACCAATTGGTCACTGACCACTAACTGACTACTAAGGCCGCTGACGCCTAGTATTTATACAGCGCTCACAGAACAGAAGATTCCAAACTACTCCTTATCTCTAAGCTACGACGTAATTAATTGCGGCCTTGACACATTCCACGCGGTTGGCGACTTCCAGATAAGTCTCGCGAATGCGTCGAGAATCACGTATGCCGCACACATTAGAGGGAGATTCTTCTGGAACATTCGACAAACAAGTAGACTGTTCTGAAATGTCGTAACAATATATTCTTGTAAGAAGTTTTGTTATTATTAATAATCTTTCCGGCGAAGGGTTTGTCAGGATTGGTCAAAATATGTAACATAAATTTTAAATTATTTGTGTCGACGTTTCGACAATGTTTATTGTCGTCATCAGTACCTGTGTATGAATACCAAAAGAAATGTCAAACATAACAGAACAATTATCTGACTGAACGTGTTTGTGTATGTGAGTGTGTGTGCGCGCGTGTTTGTGCGTGCGTATGTGTGTATCCTTCTAAATGTGAAGGAGTTGAGATAGTCTTATTTACCTCCTTGAGATTTCTTGCTGTGCGGTCGATGTTGTGTGCTCTGTTATCTGATGTTTTTGTTGTGGTAATTATATTTCTAGATACTACTATACTGTTTATTATTATCGGACCGTTAAACAGACACTGAATACTCAGAGTGTCAGTGCGTGCGTGCGTCTGTGTGTGTGTATGTGTGTGGGAGTGTGTGTGTGTCGAGTGTAGCGGTGAACCGATTAGCAATGTCAAACATGAATGCAGCCTTACAACCAACACAGCAATTGTACCCTTTTGTACAATCTACAGCGTATCAACAAATTCAACCTATGCAATTGAACCACACAACTCATCAACCAATCTTTTGGCAAACTCCTCAAACACAGAAAATGCAGTCTGCACCTAATATATATCTGCCTCTTCAACCAAACTTGCAACCTATTCAAACAAAACCGTTTATGCAAACACCATCATATACAACGCAACACGCTCCAAATCTGTCCACGACTCACCATATTCCTGTACAGCCTAGCCAAACATATACGAACATTACAGAAATTCGTTCCCCCGATCGTAGCCACTCACAATCAGTCTGTAGTGATAAGTCAGAATCCTATAGACCCAACAATTTCCAAGTCGTTAGACAGAACAAAAGAAAAAGGACAGATGACAATCCTCTAATCCCACGTGAAGCTGAGATGAATGTGATTAACACGCAAAACAGATTCCTCCCTCTTATAGGTCTCAATGATGAACAACTTACCAACAGAAAAACTACCACTGGTAACAGCAAAGGAAATATTCCACCCTTCATCCTTCACTTTGTTGATAAGATGCAGCCTCTATTAGACATTCTAAAATCGGTCATTACTGACAAAGACTACTATTATCAGGTAATGAAATGAAACAAGATAAAACTACAAGTAAACTCTCTGGCAAACTATAAGCTGGTTAAGAAACTTCTTGATGACAATAAAGTTATACGACACACATACACTCTGGACGAAGAAAAAAAATTTAGAGTAGTCCTACGTAATCTTCATCACACTACAGATACAAAAGACATAGCAGCAGCATTAAACGAAGAAGGTTATACAGCTGTAGCTCTTACTAACATACAGGTGTGGAAAGACCAAAAAAACATACCAAAAAATCTTTTCTTTATCGACCTGCAAAAAAAAGCAAATAATGCTGATATCTTCAAAATTAGACGACAATTAAATGCGGTCGTTCAATTCGAAGAACCTATAAAGAAACCCAAATTACCCCAGTGTACTAGATGCTGGGGCTATGGTCACACTGGAAAAAACTGCACTAGGCCCTATCGTTGTTACAAAATCATGACTATAAAACCTTTACAAAAAAAGGGAGATGGACGAGACCCTAAATGCGCCCTATGTGGTGGTGCTCACCCTACCAATGCCAAAATATGCAGAGGTTACCTAGAAATAATAAATAGAAGATTCCGGTCCCCCAATGGCACAACTTTACAAAAGACACAACACCGTCAGACTCTACAAATCCATCAAGGCTCTCAAGACAATCAATTCAGCAACTCAACTAATGTGCAGCAACCGCTCGACAATGCTCTGCCAGTTTTTAACACCACTCAGCAACAACCCAACTTATCAACTTACGCGCAGATTCTTCATGGCACGAACTCACAAGTTCCACAACAATCTACACCACTACAGCAAATCGAGTATAATAACAGTAACTTTATCTATTTCCTTCAGAATATAGTAACGACTCAACAGCAAACTATCAATCAGATGTCGGCAGAAATAAAAAGACTCAACTATAAGATTGATATACACTAACGGAACTCCTACAACAAAAATTTACTTAATGGCACAACTCTATAAAATAGCGTTATGGAATGCAAATGGCTTGTCTGCTCACAGGCAAGAAGTAGAGACTTTCTTAATTCATAACAAAATCAATATTCTACTTGTTTCAGAAACTCACTTTTCCATCAACTCATATTTCAACATTCGGGACTTTACACTACCACACCCCTCACCCTGATGCAGCCAGGAGACCTAGGGGAGGCACCGCAATATTAATAAGAAACCACATACAGCACTACGAGCTTCCTAAGTTTGAACAAAACTATCTTCAGGCCACAAGTATTGTCGTAGAAGATTGGCACGGACGGCTAACAATCTCCTCTGTATACTGTCCGCCCAACTACCCCCCAAACAGGGAGGGAACTATAGAGTTCCTAAACTCTCTTGGCAACAGGTTTATGGCAGGAGGCGATTTTAATGCTAAAAATACGCTGTGGGGATCCCGTCTGACTGCCCCTGGCAGAGGCAGACTACTATTTCAAATTATGCAAGAAATTCAGCTTGGCTTTTTATCAACATTTGCACCAACGTACTGGCCCACAGATCCAGGCAGAATTCCTGACTTACTAGATTTCTTCCAAACAAAAGGGATAGCCTCAGGATACCTTACGATAGAATCAAACCTGGACCTGTCCTCTGATCACTCCCCGGTCATAGCAACCATTAGTAGCACTTTCGCCGCTACAAAAAACCAGCTACCCTTTTCAACAAGAGAACTGATTGGGACTACTTCAGACAACTCGCTGACCGGAAGATAAACTTACAGATTCCCCTCAAAAACAACATGGACATAGAGGTAGCGGTAAACACACTAAACTGTATAATTCAAGAATCCGCTTGGGAAGCTACACCGGAAATCCCTCAGAAAAGAAGAAATCAGAGCTGTCCAGTAGCAGTGAGGGAAAAAATAGCAATCAAAAGACGGCTAAGAAGGATTTGGTATAATTCCAGATACTCCTCAGACAAAAGACGTTACGACAAGGCCTCCAGAGAACTAAGAACTCTAATTAAAAAGTTAAAAAACGAATCACTAAAGAACTTTCTAGAAAACCTTACAAATACTGCTAAACAGACTACTCTATTTGGCAAGCAACAAGAAACCTAAAACATCCCAAAAACCCTATTCCACCAATCCGGAAAGAGGATGGATCCTGGGCTAGTACAGATCATAAAAGTACAGACCTTCGGACTTCACCTGGAAAAAGCGTTCCAACCGCTACCATCTCAAAATTCTTCAGTAGATGACGCTGAAATTGAAAACTTTGTACAGGCACCGTACCAAATGTCACCGCTACCAAAATTTCTTACAGTTAAAGAAGTGATGTTTATGGTAAGAAATGAACTGAATTCCAAAAAATCACCTGGTTATGACCTTATCACCGGGTGTCTTATTAAAGAATTACCGAGAAAAGGAATAGTACTACTTACAGTGATATACAATGCAATTCTACGTCTTGGATACTTTCCACCTCAGTGGAAAGTGGCAGATATCATCCTTATTCATAAACCAGGCAAACCACCTAATGATGTAACATCCTACAGGCCTATTAGCCTGTTACCGATACTCGGTAAACTTCTAGAAAAACTTATTCTCCGAAGACTAACAACTATGATTGAGGAAAAAAACTTGATACCCGACCACCAGTTTGGCTTCAACAAAGGACACAGCCCTATAGAACAATTTCACCGGGTAGTTGAACTCATCAATCATACTTTTGAAAAGAAAGGGTTACTGTACCGCGGCCTTATTTGACGTAAGCCAGGCCTTCGATAGGGTTTGGCACGTGGGCCTCCTTTACAAACTTAAAAAAGTACTTCCTCACACGCTATATCTTATTCTGAAGTCGCACCTGCATGAAAGGTACTTTAGGGTTAAATATGGACTAGAAGTAACACAGTTGTATGTACCCTGTAGGAGCTGGTGTTCCACAAGGAAGCGTCCTTGGACCAACGTTATATCTACTTTTCACGTCAGATCTTCCTACTTGTCCCTATACCCGAACAGCAACGTTTGCCGATGACAAAGCAATACTGGCTAGTCATGCAGATCCTGGCATTGCTGCGAGAATGCTTCAACAACACTTGGATCAAATTCAACGTTGGACGAAATCATGGCGCATCCTGATCAATGAAACAAAATCTGTCCATGTCACTTTCACTAAGTGCAGAGGAGCGTCACCTCAAGTCACTTTTAATGGCCATTACCTACCACAAGCGGACAATGTTAAATATCTGGGCATTCACTTGGATAAAGGCTTGACATGGAAGACGCATATTTTCAACAAAAGAAAACAACTTGGCCATAAACTCAGCAAATACTATTGGCTGGTTGGACGTAAATCACCTCTGTCCCTTAGCAACAAATTACTCCTTTACAAAGTGGCATTCAAAGCAATCTGGACCTACGGCATACAGCTGTGGGGGTCGGCATCAACGTCTAATATAGAGATACTAGAACGATTCCAGACAAAAGTTCTACGGATTATAACAAATGCACCCTGGTTTACACCAAATAGAGAAATCCTCTGTGACTTAAAAGTGTCATCTGTTACAGACGAAGTGAGTAAGTGCAGTGAAAAGTATTTAAGTAAACTAGAACCACACCCTAATATTCTTGCAATCAATTTGCTAGACAATAGTGAAGACACTCATAGACTAAAGAGACAAAAGGTACTAGACCTACCATCTAGATTTAAGCAACCACAATCTTTGTGACTGGTGTTTCTTTTTGCAACTTACTTTTAAGTAATAACTGAGTTTCTTATCACAGGATAACAGGTCCACATGGTCAACACCTATTTTTTTTCTCATACAAAAGATTTGCTTATAGTATGTTATTTTTATGTTATACTGATTGCAAATAATTAAATAAATTAAAAAAAAAGTCTTATTTACATCATCAAATGTTTTCTTTCAAGACAACGAGAAAATTGTATATCACCGAACCTAATTTATACAATATTACAATTTCAATTACTCATAATGTAATGGTATTTATAATTAATTTTAAAAGCAGTAATCCACAATTAAATATTATAATTTGTACATAAACTGTTTATACATATACTTGTCAACATATAGCATAAGAAAACACTATAGCTAAATACAGATTATAGTTATGTTCAATTATGTAAGTATTCAAAGTTATTTTCTTCATATTTCTTTCACTACTGAAGATCCTGAAGAGGAACAACAGGAGGAGCGGCGGTATCGTGACGTCTAACTGAAAGGAACATCTGTCGACACTCATCACGAAAAGAGGAGCAACACCGCATCTTTCAACAAACAAAGGATGTGAAACCATTTATTTTTAAGAAATATAAATTCTTGTGAAAGAATTATTTTTAAGTATAAAGAGATGCTCAACAGAAACTGTCACTTAATTTTGTTTTGCAGAAAAACTGTTAATTAATTTTATTTACAACGGAAGTAGTAATTTCTTATTTAAACAGAACGATTGATTCATTTTATTTTGTATTCGAAACGCTCTTTTCTGTTACCATAAACTGTAGTAAAATAATGTGCAATGTAAACAAAAATTAGGGAAATCTTTAATTGAATCCAAAACATTCTATTATCTACCGTAATATCGACTATTTATTGTAGGCCACCTTGTACATCGCAATATATATATACATACATTTCAATTGGCTATTTAGTCCTATGTTGAAATATCGTATACACTATGTTATTTATGTGATGATTTACTAGATGATTCTTTATCAGATTGGACATTCATTATGTCGTCAGCCAATATTGTATGCAAATCAAACATGAGTTGTTCAGTGCAAGACAAAAATAAACGTTACATTTCGAATCTATAGTTGTTGTGTTACAGGAAGCAGATCTCGGAGTAAAGCAGGTGGCAAGTAAAAGTCGGATTTCTCTCAGCCGTTAATAATGCATGAGAAAAGTTACCGGAACAGCACTGGGTCTAGACAAAGGACGGCTAGCTTTCATTGTGGGTAAAGTTAGACTCAGGGGAAACGGAAGCAACACACACTTGTTTGTAAAGAAGACGCCCTGGGGAACATTTTACGCTGGTAACGAGCTGTAGCGTGCTTTACAAACAAACATCATGTACCGTATCTAGATACAAGTATTCTGAAATTTTCGAATACACAACCGCAACTTATTGTTTATAGTACAAAAGTTGTACACTCATAACTTAATTTATTTAACATGTGTGAAATTTTATTACAAAAACTAATAATACTTACCATATCGCCATAAAATTATGAATCTATTATCATTTATGTTTTAATATGTCATCATCATCATCATCATCTTTAAGGATTAAACCAAAGAAGGTTTGTTCCGGTCTCAAATAGGCAAATATTAGAGCTGGTCACTCTAGTGTTTCCTCGGACGTCCCACACCTCTCCGTTCCCTCGGTTTAGAGTTCCACAGTTGTTTAGAGATGCAGCAGTCATCTATTCAGCAAAGATATTCTCACCAATTCAGCCGATACTGGGCGATCCTCTCGAGTATACTCATAATATTCAGTTCCTGCAGTATATCTCAGTTTCGTCAATGATAATGGAGAGTATACCCTGCCACGTGCCTGAGAAATCTGATTTCAGCCGTTTGAATGCGACTGGACTGACCTTTCGTTAAAGTCCAATTCTCAGACCCGTAAAGAAGTGTGGGAAGAGCCATCACCTTGTAGAATTTTAGGAATGTTCCTTTACTTGCTGACTTAAGAGTTTGCCTAATAGTCCCGCACATAAGGTTGAACTTATGCAACTTATTCACAACGTCGTTGCTGGCATTATAAGACACACTGCAGTCCAGTATTCAAAATTGCTAACTTGTTCTAGGACAATACTATCTATAACAATTTTGGCCCGTGCTTGATCAGATCCACGAAAAGCCATCACCTTAGTCTTAGATGTGGATATTTGTAATCCAGAGTGTTTGGAGATTCGATTTAACAAATGTATCCCCATCTGCAATCTATTTTCCGAGTCCGATAGAATAGCCTGATCGTCCGCAAACAACAAATTGTCAATTGTAGAGTGACTAATCATAAAGTGTTTTGGAAGACACATCTGCTAGTTTTGTGTGACATCGTCAATATATAAATTGAAAAGAGAAGGTAATAATGGACACCCTTGTCGTACTCCAGATTTGATCAGGCCAACTCTAGGAGCTGTTCTCGGTTTCCCAGTTTCTATTAAGATTTTATTCTCCACATAAAGACTCTGTACAGCTCTAACTTTTATTAATGAGTAATTTAAATTGTAATACTGTATAAATTAAGTTCTGTGATATTATAATTTTCTAGTTGTATTCAAAGAAAACATTTGATGATGTAAAACAAACTGTCTCAACACCTTCACATATACAAGGATACACACATACGCACGTACACTAGTGCGCACTCACACACTCACATAGACAAACACGTTCACTCAAATAATTGTTCTATTGTGTTTGACGTGTCTTTTGTACTCATACACTGGTCCTGATGATGACAATATATATTGTCGAAACGTCGAAAAACAGTATAATTTTGTGTTCTATTTTTTTACCTTTACCGGAAAAATTCATTGATTCACGGTCACTACGGATTTGCAGATTTCAAACAAACCTCTGAAGATACAGAATGATTTCTGTGAAACGTTCGTCAGGTGAAAATAAATCTACTTGCCGTTGTATTTATGAAGATATTATTTTCCAATATAGGCTGCATGCCTGTCTACATTAGCCGTCATATATAACCTGTAACTTATATACAGTAAGTGTGTTGTCTTTATCGTTTAGTATAAATGTTTACTTTTATTATATGATGTACTTACAAAGACAAAATGAACGTAAATAGCAAAAATACACTAACAGTCGTTTAGTATTAGAGTCATTGTTTACTTGATTTCCAATACCCAGTAAACACATTTGCGCGCGCGTGTGTGAAATGTAGTATACCTACATTAATAAGCATACGTAGTAAATTTATACGTTATATAAATGCGTAATATAAATGTTGTATCCTTAAATTCGTAGTGACCGTCAATCAGTGAATTTTGCGTTGAAGGGTTTGTGAGGATCGGTAAAAAATAAAACATTTTGTCGCAACGTGATGCTTATTAGAGTACGGTACATTCTAAAATTTTAATTGTGTAATGAAAACATTCGAATATGTAAAACAAACTATCTCAACTCTTTCACATATACAATGATACATAGGTACATACGCACGCACACATTCACATACACAAACACGTTCACTCAAATGATTATTCTGTTGTGTTTGACATTTATTTTGTATTCATACACATTTATACACATATTGATGATGAGAATAAACATTGTCGAAACGTCGACACAAATAAATTAAAATTTGTGTTATATTTTTAACCGATCCTCACAAACCCTTCAACGAAAAATAAATGTTTCATATTTTATAATATTTTTTAATAACATATATATATTTTTATACTAATAAGGTTAAGATTTTTACCATCGACTAATTACATACAGGCCTAGTTGAAGCTTTGCTAAAGATTCAAAAACTTGGTTGTTATAAGTATTGAATTACTTTCTTCAACAAAGTAGAATAAATGTAATTCTATTTAATTTAGTATATACTGTACACTGTACACTAATAAGCGTCTCTTTGCGACTAAGTTTTATGCTACATTTCACATTAGAGTTTTACGTCGCCGCCTTAAGGGGATTTCGCTAAACTCTTTCAAGTGCTAGTTTACCCACGGGAAAGTTTCAGCCGGAGCTTTGTATGCTCTACGCTACGCTTGTACGAATAATTTTATGAAATACACATTAACGGATAAAGTTTTACTTATATAATATTTCTCGTTTTCCTTTTTTCCTTTTGAATTTTCTCTAAGCCGCATTCTGCGTGTCCACGCTGTCTGCTTGCTCGTTTGTAATTTTGTATATATACACTCCATAGATTTTAATTGTACATTTCTCCTAGAAAATTGTTATAAATTCCTCTGGAAGAAGCGTAGTACTAAAAAAGGACGCGCGCAAAACACACACGCATACACGAAAATAATTTAAACTTTAATGTATCTCCCGAATTAAGTAGACTACATAGTCTACTAAATACTACATAGTCTACTAAATCTAGCGTAACAAAATACTCGTGACACATTGTCTTGACACTTCCATGGTTCTCGTATTGAGAACCATAATGCAGATTGAGTTGTGTCATAAAATTGTAATATACATCCTACGAGACGCAGACACCGTCTTGGGACACGTAACGTTGAGTCATATAACAACTAAGGTGAAAATACTCGGTAATTTAGGTAAGCATAGACACAAAACAAAATTTTATTTAGTAGTTTACTCTACACTTAAAAACCATACAGGAATTAGATTAACCTAATCTGTAAAAATCACACATTTTATAACATAACATAAATGGTATTAAAAAATATTATATTATTAGTCAGAAATATTAAAAAATAATTGATATTATTTCACTCATTTTCGTATTCAATTGTGACGTACGAAAGAATAATAAATACTTCCATATGTGAAATTTGAATATAATTGCGATTGCAACAGTATTCAAAATTTAACTATTAATTAGTTGTTTTTGAAGAAAAATTTGGCCAGTCTTATATTTGGAAATGTTTACATATTAGTATTCTATAATCACATTACAAAGCTAAATTTAGTTGTATACGACTGACTGGTGTGAAGGGATTTTCCCTTTATTTGAATATACTCTTAATACTGAAAAACATTATAGCTCACGTGAACGTTTTTTTCCTTTTACCACATTCTCACATTTACATTTTCTTTTCTAATGTTCCTGAAATTATAAATATAATTACATAACTGTTTGCTTCCAAAATGTTTCTAAGTTGGAATCAAAATAATAAAATTGTGTAAAGAAAGTGATTTACTTTATTTCAGAAGACAAACTTGCAAGGATCAAAGGGTTTGGGTTCATTAATTATTTAACAGGAAACAACGAAGACCGCTTTGAAGGTAGAAAATTAATTAATAACGAAGCTTTTTTACTTTTCTCTTCGTCTTTTGAAAGTTTGTGTTGATAAATTCTCTTTCAGTATTAAAAGTAAATCTATTTTTTCGTGTGTGAAAGGTACAAACAATTCAGATTAATATCCTGTGATTTGTACTATTACGAATAGAAGAAGTGATACAAATGTAGTCTTACAACCAATTGTTTTGAATGAAGAAATTGTTTCTCAACACAAGTATAGTTACACAAGTGAAAACACAATATTCAATGTTAGATACAACGAAAACAGTCATTCTTTCTGTGTGAATGCTATAGTTTAAAACGATTCTTCAGTTAATATTATTATTTTGCTATTATTTGTTTTTAACAATTCGTGTTATTTGACAGCTTACAAATGCGTTGGCTGCTTAGTTATTTGTAAAATAAGAACACTGTGTTTAATGCAATTAATAAATAAAAAAAAAGAAATTATGTTTACTTTTCAATAAAACAAAATAGCGTGGCAAGACTGCAGCCGCCGTTATAAAGGAGATTCAGTTGAGAGCAAAAATATAGGCACGAATTATGAAAATTATAGAAACATTAAAAATTGTGTTATTTTTAGGACAATTAATTTAATGCACTAATTTGTGATCGAGATTCTTATTACTATTTTATTTACTATATATATTTATTATTATGTAACTTGTTACAGTTATTGTTATATATTGTTTGTTGTTGCATATATTATTACGTGTTATATTTATTATATTTATATTTATGTCACATATCAGCATAATCTGTATTTATAATGTTTGTGTTGTGTGGGACAATATATCTCATTTTATTTTGCATTATTCAAACAAATATTTTTATTTGTTAAATATTTTTATTTATCTCGTTTCTTTGCATTACTTGGTATTTAAACAAATATTTAATGTAGCTTTTAAATCGTACCAGTTCCTCTGTATTTTGTTGAAATGTTTGTCTTTACTAAGCACCTCCTAGTTTAATATATGTTAATGTGTTTGTATGAGAATTCCTGTATGATTTACAAGTACATATTTAAAATGTTTGTGGTCGCTAATGACCAATGCTGTAGCAGCGACCTTATAAATAAATAAATTTAAAAAAATAGCGCGACGTAGGTTCTATGAACTGAAGAAATAAAAATTACAAATATCAGAAACATGATTATGTTTCAAATTTGTACGGTTTACAGTGTTGACGTAATGACATTAACCTTTACCGATGATGACGTTAACATAATATATCGCTTATATTTGTCTTTGATTATTAATGTTCCATTAACTTGGCCGGGACCCGACAAACAACAACAGCATTATGTAAATCAACTTTGAATGCCTGCCATTGTAATTATCAGCGCAGTGAATTGATTACATACCAGAGACAATCTGATTAACATATCGGAGGATTCTATTGGTTGGTACGTGCGCAGAATTTCAGTTGATACATTAATGATATGCTAAATACATTTGCACAGTAGACTATACAATATTTACATGGTTCGGTTTAAAATATTACTCAGCTGTTTCAGTTTAGTTGAAAAAAATGCTTGAAAACGGCATCGCACGAAGCTGAGGAGGAAGAAATTTTGTCATAATGTATTTAATTTTCTATAGGGTTCATGTATTCTTAGAATATAGATTACACGGTGAAATTTAAAATAAATTTTTGTATAAGTTTAAAAACAAATTAAATATTTGTTTTAAAACTTAAATTAAGTTTTAGTTAATATTACTTCCCGGGCTGTTTGGCCGTGGTCCAAAAGTTATGACAAAATCATACATTTCGCCAGTGCCACCGACTGCCATCTTCAGTAGACACAAGTAACACTAACGCGAGTTGACTGACGTTAGAAACCTTGTCAGTATCAGTGTTACTCTTTTTCACTGAAGATGACAATCGATGGCACTGCCGAAACGTCTGGGTTTGTCAAAAACTTTGGACCACAGCCAAACTGCCCGGGAAGTAATTTAACCAAAATGACTCCGGCGCTGTAAGCCTTCGTACTTAAATTAAGTTTCATTTTAATACAATTTTAAATATAGCGTTTGAAGTTTTTTGTGTAAGCACAAACAATTTACTCCTAGGCGCCGTGATCGTTATATCTAATGACAAAAATTTTGACGTTGATAACATTTGATTTACATTGATGTTATCATCAAAACGTTTGTCTATCCTGTAACGTCTGACGAAATACAAGATGAGATGAAGGGAGTTTTATTTTTAACAATAAAATCAGTAAAGAAATTATTGTAAACGGGACGTGAGATTTCACTGATCACAATTAAGCTCAAACATTTAAGATTACCAGAATATTTCATTAAAGAAATCAAATATTTCACAGAAGTATCTAATAAATAGTAATTATTCTTACTAGGCCCCTATATTTAAAAGTAGATACGGTTAATGTATATTAATTGTGTGTCTAATTATTTATAAACACAAAAAATTATTTCAACTCTTAATGATTTACTTACAAACCTCTGATGATACTGATATTTTTCAGTGAAACGTGAACGCGTCAGGCTTGAAACAACAAAAAACGCAATACACTACTTGCAGAAGACACCTATATTGAATATTATCAGAATACTGTGTGTGTGTGTGTGTGTGTGTGTGTGTGTGTGTGTGTGTGTGTCTGTGTGTGTGTGTGTAGTATTATAACGCTAGTATATTTACTAAGACTTTCAAACCATGATGAGATTTCATTTTCACAGAATACGTAGAGAAATATACATTTATTATATTAAAAAATAAAAAAAATTTATTTGTGTTTAGTAAGGTTTATTTATACGTACAAAAAAAAAGAAAAATTTGCTAATTAGCTCAAATTGGTTAGCACTTAAATATGGAAGTAATATTATTTAAAAGAAGTGATCTGACGGGTGTAGATGAAGCAAGTCAAACCCATAGATTGCCATTCATTGTATAAATCTGATCATTTCGTGACTCTGTAACGGACAGGAAATTACAGTTTTTCATAGTATATTAACAGAAACCTTTCTAAATTTTGAGGAAAATCTTTATGGATTATATCGATATTGATCGTTGACTCGTTGGGCACTTGGTGAAACATATTAATACAAAGCCTTCTAAAAATATGTAAACACTTGGTACGTTTCACAGTTTTTATTTAACTCTGACATCTGTTTAGGCTATTCTCAAAAAGAATCAAGTAACAACTAAACTAAACAACGAATTCCTCTTGGTCCATTTCTGGTGGTGGTGGTGGTGGTACTACACACAATTCTGGGCCAAGAGGAATTAATTATTGAGTGTGAAGCAGTGATACAAAAATTACGTAACGAAGTAAACAATGAATGTAAGGGCGGTGAACATGTGTTTGGGGTGTGTATCCGGACATGTGTGTGGGTGTGTATGATAAGGGGGGTGGACAAACTAGTGGGAAGGTCAGGTTTCTGTAAAAACTAAGTATAATCGGAAGGTAAAATATAAAATTTAACTAAACTAAATAAAACATTTTCATAAAGGAGATACACAGAATTCAGTTTTTTCATTTGTTAAATTTTTGTTACTTTTTATTGCTTTTCTAATTTCTAGAATTTCTAATAAATCCATTTTTTTTTTACATTTTTGTATGTTGTGCAGTAGTGTTATATTTTTTGTACTTATGACGTGATTGTGTTGTAAACAATAATCTGTAATACTTGTATTGGCTGTATTAGTTAAAATCTCTTTCTTATGTTCAGAAATACGATGTTTCACAGCACCGCCACATTGTCCGATATAAATAGCATCGCATTCTCCAAAGTGTATTTTATAAACTCCGTTCATCTCTAGTATGTTTGATTTTTCTTTATTGTTTACTTTGTAATCGAGAAATATTACGTTTGTTTACTGATACCATGTTAAGACGTGGTATTTTTTATGGATTATGTTGTTCAAGTCAGATGCCAAGTATCTTCTTTGGCGTGTTTGCTGAAAACCTAATTCTAGGAAACACCAAAAGAAATATATTATTTGGCTGAGAGAATAGAAACATTTAGGTGTGAGTAACAGCAGTACACATACAGTAGGCTATAGGCTGTAGTGATAAATCGATTATTCGCCAACTGAACACAATTCCCATTGGAGTATCAATTTTCAAATACAATTTCGTGTGCGTGTGTGTGTATAAGCATGCAATACTTCAATTTTATTTTACTCTCTTCCAAAACTTTCCACCGCCGCTGTTTGGTTAATTGATTTCTTCGCCGTATATTCAATAAACGTTTTCATCCCCACGTGCCTGTAGCCGTCGTCGACGTTCCTACTATATTTCAACGAAATAACGTAATATTTTCTAATGCACCAATATAACACACAATTTTACAAACAATTTTCCACACTGAAGATCTGTGAGTGCGTACGTGTGTAATAATAAATAATAAATAATACTATAAATAATAGTAGTAGTAAAAATAATATATAAAAATTTATAATAATAATTATGAGTAATACTTTATATGTTTCATAAATGTTGTCGCTCGAACAATAACTCGAACCGCACTGTAATAAATCGCAACTGAAACTGAAACTGAACGTCTCTGAGTACTTGTATTTATACCCCGCAGAGGTTCCAGAATATTCGCTAACTTCACGTTAAGAAGGCAACTAGAAAACATCCGATCGTAATTGGTTGCGACCTTACACACGGCAGGCGCAGATCGGTGAGTCCCTGAACAACTTATCTCGCAACGCATGTCGAGAATCACGTACGCCATGACATTACTGCCGGATTCCACTGGATCGTTCGACAAACACGTAAATTGTTCTGTAATGTCGTAATAATATATAATTTCTAAGATAACTTTAAATAACTATAAATAAGGTTGTATTTTTCATTGTTTTCCCAATGAAATGACAGTTTTAATTTAATTGACTGGGAGATTAGAATTCTAATACATATAAATAAAAATCTATCTAATTATATTTACGATTATACGTAAATTTTATATGCTTATATTTTATAAATAGAAATAAAATTGAAGTCAGTTGATATAACATATATTTCATAATTTATTATAAATTATCATTCTACATTGTGTGTGTAATGGAATTAGAAACTTGAAAGTTACCAGAATTATAGAACATAAACTACAAGTATTTTTCAACAATTACTTAAGAAAAATTTTTAAATTCAGGTGTCTAGGACGAATATCAAATGACAAATTGTGGACGAGAAAAAGTCACAAAAGTCCATAAAATAATTAGAAGAAGGAAAAGAAAGTGAATAGGCCGCCCCTACGAAAGCCTTAATTAGACATAACACAACAAGAACTTGTTTAGAATCCAGCGAGACAAAGCAAACAGAGAAGTGTTGATGTGTCGGTTGGCCTGTTGTGAATCATGAGAAGACAAACTTTAAGTAAAAGAGTGTAATGGTATCTTGAGAATTAAACTGAATATTGTCAATCAGTAACGTATTAAGCGACAGTTTGTGCAGAGGCAATTTTGGCTGCGACGTGAGTAAATTTTCAGCAGTGTTAGACAGGTGTGAGTTGTGTAAGCATTTAGTCTTCGGATCCGACTCGAATTTTTCCACAGCAGATCTAGCGACAATTGAAATACCCACATTGATTTATGTTAGTGAGGCGTGGGTCATGACAAAAAAGGAATGCGGCAAGATTCATAGTGCTGAAATGCAGTTTATTCGAAATACCTTAAATTATACATTGCAAGATAGAATGAGTAATGAAGATATCAGAGCAGAATTCGAAGTAAAGGACACAAATGACAGAGGATCATCTGCAAAGGATGACAGAGGACTGATTCCCGAAAGCGGCGCTGAACCGCAGAAGATCATTGGTAGATCCGTAGAAGAGACGTGGATCGTCCGAGGATGAGATGGGTGCCGGAACAGGTTTATATAACCTAATTCTTGGAAAGAGAAGAAGTTAGAAGAAGGTCTAGCAAAGGTTTTCCGCCACCTTTCAATTTTTATTCTACACAATGTACTTACCAATCTCACCGTACAAGGTTCTATTACATATGCTTATGTAATGCGCACCGTTGTGTCCAGACAAATCATATATTGCTAACAACAACATGATGCAGATAACAATGCTATTTATGTTCATTGTGCACTCAGAAAATTAAAAATTATTGAAAAGCAAACACAAAGTGCTAATGAAAAGATGTGAGCATGGTTTCCGATGTCATAATTGAAGGATTAATAGAAAGAATTTTTACACTACAAATCTTCTTCAATGTACTGATCTCTCGAAGAACAAGTACCCTTATTATAAATATGTGAGGATAAACAAAAGGTTACAAGCTATATAAATACAATGAATTGGCTACCACCATCCGACTGTGTAGTTGAAATGGGCAGGAAAAATCGTTAGGATGGAAGGCAACCGAATACCTAGGAAGGTACTGTTTAGTCAAATCGAGGGTAGAAGCCCTGTCGGAATAACCAAGACACGCTGGATTGACGCAGGGACGAGGGATGCTGATAATTTACTTAAAATAAAACGATGGCCATCAATTGTCAAGTGCAGGAAAAATGGATTCTAAGGTTCGACTGCAAACTGTGACGCCATAGAAGAAGAAGAAGAAGAAGAAGAAGAAGAAGAAGAAGAAGAAGAAGGAGAAGGAGAAGGAGAAGGAGAAGGAGAAGGAGAAGGAGAAGGAGAAGGAGAAGGAGAAGGAGAAGGAGAAGGAGAAGGAGAAGGAGAAGAAGAAGAAGAAGAAGAAGAAGAAGAAGAAGAAGAAGAAGAAGAAGAAGAAGAAGAAGACGAAGAAGAAGAAGAAACAAAAGGTTAAATAGGTTTAATATTTTTTAATTTTTTGTTAGGGCGTGATTAAAATATAAAATAGCGCATAGTATTAGTACGACAGATGTATAGAAAGTAAGTTCTGATAGTTAGTTAAAGAATTAATTAAAAAACAAGATTATTGCTATTTAAATTACACATTCTAAACAACTTTTCTACGTAGTTTCCTGCATTGTTGAATCAATTTTCTTGGCGAAACACCAGGAGAAGATCGTATCTTTGTCTTAGAAATTTTCCGCCACCAATTTGAACCACGCTGTTTGACTTCGTCGTCGTTATGGAACCCCTGATCACCAATAAAGGATTTTAGGTGTTTTTAAAGGTGGTATTCGTTCGATGCGAGATCTGGGTTGTACGGTGGATAATCGAGTTATTCCCATCGGAAGGATGAGAGAAAAAGTTCCGTTACAAGTGGGAGTTTATGGGCGAGCATTTTCATGAATCAACACAATGTCTCAGGTGAACATCCTGCATCGCTTATTCTGGATCGCATCACGCATTATATTGCGTATGACGCAATGTTGTAAGCGTTGTTGTTATAGACATCCAAGTATATTATGCAGCCTTGATGCGAGCATTATGTCTATGGGCGAGCATTGTCATGATCCCAAAAGGTTTTGCACACGATTTTCAAATAGGAAAACGTTACCTTGAATTTTTTCTTTGCTGGCGACGAAGTTTGCCTCTATGACATAGAATAGGCCTACTGTTTTGATTCAGAAGCTGGATGTGATAGTCTCCGTTGACTATACAGCTAAGGAAGTCATCACTTTCTATCTTCATCGTGTCGAAAAACCCAATGGACTGTTGCATCGTCTCAATTTTTTTTCCTCCATAACCAATTTTGGAACCAAAGGTGCACAGAATTTCACATTGTTCCGTTTAAAATACAAAATTTTATATTGAGTATATGGAGAAATTTAGTATTAATTTCATGAATTTTATATATTTCAATAATTAATATTTTGGAAAACAGAGAGAGAGTGACGTTAGAGTGAATCCTCTATTTGCTGTAATCTCCCTTCAACTGCCAGAATCATGTCATTATTTATCGAGATTCAATTACGATGGCCGCCCACTCCGTTCATCATCGTGAACACTTTTGCATCATTCATTTTGTCCTTCTTCATACACTGAATCATTCACTACTTTTTCTCCACAAACATCGAAATGTAACGGTAAATTTTAGTTGGTTTAAAGCTTTTTTATTCAAGAAACGAATCACACACCTACTTTTACACTCGGCGAGCGTCTTGATTTTGTTCGATGTTATAAATACGACCAATTAAACTTAATTGGAATGTTTTGAAATGTGGGTTTACCGTAGAATACTGAGCATTTCATGGAGAGCACATATAACTTTCCCAAAGTTCTTAGAAAGATGAAGAAAGAAAGGGAAGTTATTAAAACAGTGAAGATAAGACAGCTTCAGTATCTGGAACATCTCATGAGAAATGAACAGAGATTTTACTTATTGCAGTCCATACTACAGGGAAAAGTACTTGGAACGAGAGGAGTTGGGCGACCGAGAATCTCATGGTTGAGAAATTTAAGGACCTATTGTGGCATGAATACAAATGACTTATTTCTAGCAGCAGTACAGTATGATATCCAACATCCGAAACGGATAGGAGCTATCAGAAGGAGAAACTTACTTAGCGCACAGTAAGTGCCATTTACAAATGGCGTTGTTGGCACGCCAACGAGGCAGCAAAGTCCCCGTCCATGCACAACAGCGTGACAGCATCGATACCGCGGCAACATTTCAAAACGGAACTTACTTTTTGGATATGCCTTTACATGTTTTGATAAATATTGCACACAAGTTGTAAGTACTCTCCCTGGTAACGTTACTTGAAGACAAAGTCCAGTCGATAGAGTACACTATGCATAAACAGCACACTGGATTACAGAACAGCGCGTGTTGTTACGAATGGCATGCTAATGACCACCTTCGTGTTAAATGTTACAGGATTGTACAATTTATAACCTTTAGCATGTCGAGCTGCACGCCGACATTTTAGTGGTATATAAAAAATTATATACTCCATATCCGTTAGCACTTACCTAAACGAATGGAGTAAATTTCTATAAAGCCTTTATTGTTATATATTTTATAAATTCTTCTTTTCCTGATTTAGAAGTCCTCTTGAATTTTAGATTCAACAGAATGATAGTTGAGCTTATACTTATTTATGCATAGTTAAATGTAATAAGACGAAGCAAATAAATAAATTTGCCAACAACCATATGTATTGTTAATGGAATAAATCCGCTTATAGTCCAAGCCACGTATTTTATAATCAACTAAACGCTATAACTTACCGTCTGTGGCTTAAGTAAATGTCTTTTATTCAATTGACATATTTCGGGACACTTTTCCCATCATCAGAATATTTAAAAAGGTCTCTTTATGCCATCATACGATGGCACAGTCGTCAATATATTAAAAAATATTAAAACCACATAACACAAAACACAAATACATTACACAAAGTACGCACACGACAATTTTCGGTGTACACCACACGGTAACCGATAGCGCACTAACCATGAGTGCGCTATCGGTTACCGTGTGGTGTACACCGAAAATTGTCGTGTGCGTACTTTGTGTAATGTATTTGTGTTTTGTGTTATGTGGTTTTAATATTTTTTAATATATTGACGACTGTGCCATCGTATGATGGCATAAAGAGACCTTTTTAAATATTCTGATGATGGGACAAGTGTCCCGAAACATGTCAATTGAATAAAAGACATTTACTTAAGCCACAGACGGTGAGTTATAGCGTTTAGTTGATTAACCATATGTAGGCTTAAATATACAGTGAAGCAGTGACTCCGTCTTACGATATACCGGTATATTAATAAACATCAATTTCACTTATACGTTTTAGGATATTTTTTTGTCGGTTGAGTAAGTGTTTGAATATATTTATTGAAGTTAAAAATGTAATTTCAATAGACAAAAATTTACATACCACAAATTTTACTAATCAATTATAATTGATTTAGTCGGAGCTATGTAGATCAGTGAAGCGAAGAAAACGTATGCAATTACATAAAGTATAGCTTATGATTCCGAAGCAGTGGAAATAACATTATACATGTTGTACATGATTTTTAATTTATGTAAGAGAAAAGTATCGCCGAAAATCTTGAGCTAAGTATTTACTCCAGCTTACTGAATTTAGTTCAGAACCGTATAACGTATGAAACAGTATCATACAAAACAAAACAGTATAGGCTAATAAATGAAACGTTATGTGCAGACAAAATTAAACATTATATATTTATTTTAAGTTTCAAGTAAACAAACAAGAGATCTGTTCTGTCAGGACAGCCTAGGGGTATCCTGTGTCCTGACCGGGCAGGATAGTGCACATCGGCAGCAGGGTGTGCATCTGGTGTGGTGGCGGAGGAGGCTATAGTAGCCCAACGGCTGCACCCATGGGCTGAGTCAGTTAGCCTACTGCGACCGGTCAGAGAGAGCTCGTCAGCTGAGGCGAAAGCTACTCTCTACTCTCTAGTGGAAGAGCACCCCGAAATCAAAGTTCCTCCAGATTGGGGGTTGGATCGGAGAATTCACATAGCCCATCTGTAAAACTTTTATGTGCAGATACCTGTAAAGAGGCCTTGACTCAGTAATGGGTTGTTGCGCCGCTGAAGAAGAAGAAGTTTCAATTTAATATTTATATATTGTACCATTAATTTTGGTAACTATATTAACTGTATACATATAAATAAAAAACTTTAAACAAGGATAGATTTTTTTTTACTCAAGTAGATACAGAAATAAAATGTAGACATTTTTCAATACAGAAAAATTGTAGTATACCAAAATAATATAACATATCTTTTAATTTAAAGAAAAGACGTAAAATTAAAATTCTTTAGTTTTTATCGAACAACGCTGTAATATCAATTTTAAAAACTGATTCCATACGGAGCACCACAACGCTTAACTAGCAACTGGTGTAATTATATTGAAACAACCGCTAGACGAATTTGAATTGAAACAAAATTCATTATGCACTGTATAGGACTGACTTGGTGTATTACACTAAAAACGTTAATTAAAACCGTAAGTACACATTGTACTTCACTAGTAATTTTCATTATCAGTAATTAAAATTTGTTACTCTCCAGTTGACCTGCAACTGACTTTCTACTGTTTTAAATATTAAACTTGAAAGGAGTAATCAACACGCAACAATCAAGTCAATGGTAGTCAAGGGTAAAATAAGATTAGTTTGTACTTCCATGTTCCGTAAGGAAATGGAAGTGTGCTGATCGCGAAAAAAATCGTTTTCAATATAAACAGCCCTTATTCTGATTGTACTACACTCAAAACATGAAAAAAGTCATTTTCAAAAAGCGCGCGCGTGTGTAAAATTGTTTCTATGGCGAACGATAACTGCCGCAAATGTAAACAGAATCGAATACATTTTTGCATATGTGCCCGAATTTTATAAGCCTTTTGATTTTGGTGGAGATCGGTTGCGGGGACGAGGTAGTTTACCAGAAACGTTTTGCGTTTTAAAAAGAGTAAAGTACTTAAAAATTTATTAAACTTTTTCAAACAATGGTAGTTGTTAAAAATAAAATAATTTTGTTGCCACGCAACCACGTTGTTCGGTTACGAAGAAGGAAGGAGTAGTTTACCTGCATTGTTTAATGTTTTAACAAGAACAGAGTGCTTAATTTTAATAAATAAGTGCCTCGAAAATAAAGTCATATTAATCTACTGTAAAATCGTAAATGAGATAATTATAATCGGAGTAGGTAGTTGAAGGGGGAAGGTGTGATTTTTTGGAAATCGCTGTGCTGAAATCATGTAAAGTACGAATATTTAATTTTGAAGGATAATATATCTTAGAAATTATAAATTGTTACGACATTACAGAACAATCTACGTGTTTGTCGAACGGTTCCAGTGGAATCCGGCTGTAATGTTATGTGTGTACGTGATTCTCGGCATGCGTTACGAGATAGATTGTTCAGGGACTCACCGATCTGCGCTTGCTGTGTGTAAGGCCGCAAACCAGTTATGTTCGGGTGTTTTCTAGTTGCCTTCTTGACGTGAAGTTAGCGAATATTCTGGAACCTCAGCGGGGTATAATTACAACTACTCAGAGACGTTCAGTTTCAGTTTCAGTTGCGATTTATTACAGTGCGGTTCGGGCGATTACTCGGTGCATTCACGTGGTTATTAGTGGCGAAATGTTATGTGTTTTATAATCGTGAGGGACAATATTGTAATGAAACTGTGTTTACATTAGTTGACAAATTTATTCCGTGTGAAAAATTTGTAATTGATTTGTTGTAAGAGACTGTCTTGTTGATTATAAACTGTTTGATTGTGATAATTAAAGCTGGTGATTAGTGACTTAATTGGCGTCTTGTATTTTGTTTTCCACTGTACCTACGACGCTAAGTAGACAGTGGTAACAATATCATAAAATTATTAGTCTATAAAATCGTAAATATCATTAATGTTGGGGATCGCTTGAGAAGGAGGGATGATTATCTGCGTAGATCAGTTACTTTATGAGAATAAAGTGCCTAATTTTATAAATAAAGATACTCAAATATAATTATTATAAAAGCTATATAATATTATAGACACTAAATATAATTTTTGACAAAGCAGGCTAACACACCAGCCGCTAAACAGAGAACATAAATTTTTTTGGAACTGGCATACATACGTATGAATATGTTCTTAACTTAAAGTAATGTGAAAACAATTACTCACCCACTGAGCACAGTTCCCATTTGCATATCAATTTTAAAATGGAATTTTACGTGTATAAGGTAGTGGAATATTTCAATTTCATTTTCCACTCCATCGAGAATTCCACTGTCGCTGATTTCTGAATTCGTTTCTTTATTTGCCATACACGCAGTATTCTTTTATGTTGTTACATAACTCAGAAATCTTATTAAAAAAATGTTCCAACTTCAACTCTCCAACACAGTTTTCTAAATGTATTTCTACCCTATACATATATTATTGTTACTGTGTTATTTGATAAATACACAAAACGCCATTCTTGTAAACCCTAGAGACTTTCGTGTTTCCAGCTGAAATATTATTATATCACTTCATCTTAGAAGTAATTCTTCAGATATACTACTAGTTAAATTAAACATATGTTTGTCTTTGGCCTAACTTTAATTAAAAGATTTATAAAATTGTTTTGGCTTATTTTTACACTCATAACTGGGTTATTTCCCATGAAATAAGTTTTTGTTTATTATTATTTAAAAACTGTAGGAAAATAATGCGTATTTGGAATGAAGTATGTAGCTTTTTGCAACCTTTTACATCATCACTATGTTCTTAATGGTTTTAGTCTTTAGCGGCCTGTTTCTATTCCACCCACAGTCCACTTTTTTTTAGGTCTACCAACTTTTCTTCTGCCTCTAGGGTTGTAAACTTTCGCCACCTTCGGTATTCTACTTCCTTCCATTCCATCTACGTGTTGAATCCATTTTCTTCTGTATTCTTTAATACTCTCATTAACTGCACAAATATTTAAGTAACTACTTATCTCTTCATTTCTTATATGATCTCGTGTGTTACACTGTTTAATTAATCTCAGAAATTTCATTTGTGCTGTTTATAACTTCTATTGATCTTTTTTCTTTATGACCCAAGTTTCAGAACCATACAGTAAGTGCAGGGTTTGCCATTGTTTAGATAATTTTATTTTAGTATATTTAAAACATAGAATTAAAATTAACATTAAGAATTAAAATTTAGAATAAAAGAGGAATACCGTCCTTTAAAAAATAACACTGAAAACAATATATTTTCGAGACGGTAAAAAAAAACAGAAGCATACTTATAAATAAATTAATCAAATTTAATTAGTACATTAAGCAATAAGTTAGCAGGAAATGCTTTTTCTATTACTTACGCCTGAAACTATTTCATACGCAAGTGTAATTACAAAGAAACTCGTTTGTTGTGAACATTTTAAAGACGTAGTGGGGATAAACTTTTACTTAAGTTTTAATTGTTGTTTAAATATTTATGGCATTAATACTGTGTGTGCTTAACAAAATTTGAATTAGGGGGTTTTTAAATTAATAACCAATTTGTGGTACAATAAAACAATATTTCCTTTACGTTTGTGTATAATTGTGTGAGCTAAAATTATGTTTTAACATTTAACGCAATAAGAATACACTTCATGTTATGTTACAACCAACATTGTTATTTCAGACCAGGTTAACTGACAAAAATGTACTGCCTTTTACTTTAATCAGGGACAAAACAATGTGTGTTGAATGCAGTGTGTACGAAATGTAAAGATTTGTATTTCATGTAAACGCCTGTTAATTTTCAAATATTTCTGTCAATGTATTCACTGTTTATCAGCTATTTAAAATTTACGTTTCACGCGTGTATTGGAAACATGACAAAATCGTGAATTCTTATTTAAAAATGGTCTAACACTAACGGAAATTCACAATGAAATGGTAAGTGTGTTAGGAGATCAAAAACAATGGTTGGTAAGTGGGGACTCGAATTTAAATTTATTCGAACAAGCACTGAAAATGGTGCCCAGCAGTGGACTTCAAAAAGCGACACTCTAAATCCGGCACCGATCTTGCACGAACTTTGTTCATACCAAGTTCTTGCGTTAAAGCATAATGCACACGCTCGTGTCAGACGCCTATGATCTCAGCAATGCCGTCCACTTTCAGTCGGTGGTCTTCCAACACTTTGTATCACATTTTTTTAATATTTGGAGTTGCTAATTTTTTTGGGAGCTGCTAATCATCTTCAACGCTCGTGCGAGCGCATTTAAATTCTACTACCCACTTACAAACTACTGTTTTTGGAGGCGCAGCATCTCCTAACGCGTTGAGAATTTTGTTGTGAATTTTTATTGGCTCTAGGCCCGTTTTAACAAACAATTTAATCACAGCACGACGTTTGATTCTGTCCACTTTCCAATACACGCGTGACACGTAAATTTTAAATAGCTGATAAACAGTGAATAAATTGACAGATATATTTGAAAATTAACAGGCGTTTACATGAAATACAAATCTTACAGCATACGGAAAATGTTAGTTCTATCGGTAAGCAATAGACGTAGCTCCGCGAACTTTTCAACTGATTCTCATATAATTGTTTCAGCTGAAATTATTTGTTAACATTTAACGCAATAAGAATGCACTTCATGTTATGTTACAAACAACAAATATGTATGTACTAGCTGTATACCCGTGCGTCGCTACGGTTTTTACTGAATAAACACATTGGTTCGGTGGTTTTTTTTTAACCTTGGGTAACCAAGCACATTGTATAAATGTAATATTTACAAATTTTTAAAAGCATAAATGGGTGCTAATACTAAGTCTACTGAAATCGTTTTGTGAAACGAAATACGGCACTTATAAAACTTCCTTGTAGACAACGTTCTTTGTTTGACCCTGTGGCTGAAGGATAGTTAAACTCTCAGAAGAGCTAACTCGTGAGCAAGCAACATACAACTGGCCATGGGAGAAGCAGTCCTCCCTCAGATCAACACCGGCCATTTTCAAAGACTGCCCTTGTGATTTATTTATTGTCATAGCAAAGCAGAGCTTGACAGGGAACTGGAGTCTTTTAAACTTAAAATGGTAATCCGATGGAATTAAGGGAATGCGTGGAATGAAGGCTGCTTCCCCCTGACCACATCCAGTGAATATTGTTGCTTCTATGACGTTGTTGTGCAAAAATTTAATCTGCAGCCTAGTACCGTTACAAAGCTTAAGCGGTACCAGGTTTCGTAGCAGCATTATTGGAGCTCCAACGTTAAGGCAAAGATTGTGCGGTGGAATGCCTGGAGGATTAAGCGTGTGCAAGAACTCTACTGGGTAATGGACCGCATCTTCTACTTCCACCACAGAGTCCACGGATTGGTACTGGACAATCTCAGTTGGCAGTTTTTCCAATAATGTGTTATTGATATTTGCAGCAGTGTCATTCTTTGGAGTAAGGATAGCTCTTTATTTCAGCCAAGATACATCTTTCAAGTAAAAATTAGTTAAATCTGGGTAAATTTTGTCAGCCAACGTTGTCAAGTCGCATTCAACTTCACATAAGTCTTTTGTAATATTGACTTTGCCATTTTCTTCAGGTAGATTTCCATTACCGATCTGTAAAAGTAAACTTGAAAACTCGTCTGCCTTTAAGATGCACCCGCATGTTGACTCTCAAGGAACGAACTTGGACTTTAGGCCACAGGACAGAACTCTTTAGACAGGCTTTAACTTCATCTGCTCGAGTTCCCCTAGGTACAATAGGTAAAGTCTGTCTGAAGTCTCCGGCCATTAGAAGTGTGACTCCACCCATCAGGTTTTTATTGCTTCTAATGTCCTGCAGAGTTCTATCCAAAGCTTCAATTCCTCCCTTGTGAGCCATGGTGCACTCGTACCAAATTATCAACTTACAATCCTTAAGTACCTTCGCTGTGTCGCTTTGTTTTGATATGTTGCAAAATGGGGTCTCAGAGTGGTTTAAGTTGAGAGGCAGTTTAAAGGCAGAATGAGCTGTCCTCCCTCCATCCAACAACGTTGCTTCTATACATGACGAAGCCACAGATATAGCAATTTTCCTATCTTGTCTTACCGTGGCTAATATTAAATTAATCAAAAAGGTTTTCCCTGTACCACCTGGTGCGTCAAGGAAAAATAGTCGTCCAGCCTCTGACTCAATGCTCGCAATTACTTCATTGTAGACATTTTTCTGCTCGTCGTTCAGTTTAGGCACGTTTTCAGCAACCAATTCAGATAGATGGACCGTGTTGTAAGAGAGTTCTTTCAGGTACTCGCGGTTGACTGCAGAACTGTTGGGCTCTTGACTTGGAGAAGGAAGACCGAGTTGTTGGAGGGATTGACTGGACATTGAAGAGACTAAGTTTTCTAATGAATGTAGACATTTGTTGTAAATGATGTTGTTCCGTAGTTCAAGCTCTAAGCCCGGACATTCATACTCCATCTGTCTCTTGAAGTCCTCTGACATACTGCCTCTGTGTTTCTCCCACAGCACTAAGGGATCCGCTGCTTGACAAAACACCAAAATGACAGCGAACAGTTGTCTGATTTTCTGTGGTGACTCCGACAGAGCAGCTTCCTCCAAGGTGATGTCCCAATGATTGTCATCTTGAAGTAAACCCCTACGCTCTGCAGCCAGGCTGATAAGTGGAGTGAACTATGCCAGATACCCTCTTAAGATCATTAAAACTCATAGGCCCTTTAACTTCATGAAGGAGAAGACGTAGGTAGTAACATTCTGCATTGTTAGGGTGTACAGTATAAACCCGACCGAGCATTTGATCTTTTTTCACTCCTGGATGTCCGGGAACGGCTTTGCCTTGTTTCCGCCGACTAAACTTATTGTTTTTCCAGGTGTAGTAAGCAGGGACTTCACTGTAGATTATGGTTCTGGCAAAATTGTCTGATTTGCATAGTTCAAAGAATGCCAGTAGAGTGGTTTTGGGTGGATTTTTAACTTTGTCTTGAACGTTTCCGGGATTAAAATAAATTCTCTGGCCATTTTCAAGGCGTACAGCTAAATGCATTACGGGAGGATATCTTTCATGGATTGGGAAGCAAAATATACGCCATGCCGCTTCGGAACTACTTACGTAACGGCCTGCTTCATATTTGGACACTTCGTCCCACTCATTTTCCAACACGAAAGCTGCTTGATCACTGCCCTTGTTCACGTATTTGCAAATATACTTTATCGATTTGACAGAGTTACACAACTCGACATTGGTATGTGCCTAAAAGGTACGTGACAGAACAGGATTGTACGGTACCACCCACCGACTGTCTAGGTCTACTCCATTGATGTTGACTGTAAAATCACCATCAGCAGGAGACCTTCGACGGTACTGGGGGTAACCATCGTCAGCAGTTTGGGTTTCTTTAGATAAGGGACGTGGATATCTTTTGGAGCATGAGCCGTTAACCATGCAGGGCGAGTTCCTGTTTAAGCTTCGGCAAGGGCCATGAATCATTGTCAACTTAATAATTTCATGAAGTTCAGGGTCCGTTTCAGGGTCAGGTACCTCTGCGCTTATGACACTGTCAGTTTGGTCGGCCATGATCCTGTCCTGCAGCCATAGCAAGATGTGTGCGTGAGGCAAGCCACGCTTCTGCCACTCCACAGTATACATGTAACACCTACTTTGACCGAAAATGGAACCTTTAGTTTAAAGATGAATAAGTTTTTTAACTTTCAAATGAAACACTCGAGCTATGATGTCATGTCTGTCTTGAGGCTTTTGACTGTCTCTTAAGGCAGCTCCAATTTCAGACCACTTCGGGTTACATGTAAATGTGATAAAAAAATCAGGACGACCATAGTGACGAACATATGTCATGGCGTCCTGAGTTCTCTCGTGCATATAGCGGTGCCTTTGTGTTTGACCTTTGTGTTCTTTAAAAGAGGGTTAAGTTAACTTGTAGAACAAATTTCATGTTTCTATCTCATCTAGAAGCTGCCTAACAGTTGTCACGTTTTAACTGTCATGTATTTCTTATGAGAATATTCGGTCACTTTGACCCCTCCAAAACCCCCCTAAAATTTTGAATTTTGTAAAACCCCGTCTTATTGCACATCTACAGTATCTAGTGAATATCTATGTAAAGTTTCATCTTTCTAGGCCTTGTCATTGTTGAGATACAGTGATGAGTCAGTGAGTGGGCTTTGGCAAATATATTATACATTCAGACCAGGTTAAATGACAAAAAATAATACTGCCTGCTACTTTACTCAGGGTCAAAACTGTGTGTATTGGAATGTTTAGGGGTTACTGAGCGCAAATGGGCAGTTAGGTTGGGTGCGACAATGAATCATTCAGAAACAATTTACTAGTGATTTATTGCACTCGGTATCGTTCGGCTATGAAATAATACCTTACGATTCCCAAAGCACTGACCGCACGAGAGCAGAGTGGAGGATATCGGCACATTAATACTGCATGTTTGCGGTAACACTAACACGTAATTCTGTCGCTTTGTGTGTGTGTGTGTGTGTGTGTGTGTGTGTTGGGGGGAGTAGCAAACTAATGTAGTGATACAGTGTACATTGAAATACATAAATTATGAGTAATCTATCAGTAGGCAGGGAGAGTAATAGGACTGTGGGGATGGTGCACAGGGTAACCTAATTATCTGCGGTTCGATTTTTAGGTAAAACTTCTTCTTCTTCCCCTCTTCAAGAATTAGGTTATACGAGGGTCACCTCAAAAGTAAGTTTCCCTGATTTAGGACAAATAAAAAACACATGTAAAAATTAAAAAGAAAACTATACTTTTATTCAAAAACATGTACTTATTTTACAGTATAATCTCCAGCTTTGTCAATACATTTTTTCTGTAGCGTAAAAACAGTTTTTCAATTCCTTCTTTAAAACACTGCATGCGCAGATTTCGGAGCCAAGCGTCAACCGCCTGTTTCAGTTATTTATCCGTTTTGAAACGTTGACCTCCCAGGTGTTTTTTGAGATGGAAAAAAAGTATGGAGATCACTCGGTGCCAAATAGGGTGAATATGAGGGATGGTCGAAAATCTCCCTTCAAAAGGCTCCATCAAAAATATTCGACGAAAGCGGACGTGCGTTTTCGTGGAAAAGAAGAACTTTATTTTTCAACGAGCCTTTCCGTTTCAAAAACGGCGTATGCCACCAGCGGACCATTTAAATGCTCATGCACTCAGCTCCGTACACAGAAATTAAGCTACGACAAATTTCAGCCGCTGGTTCATTTTTTGCAGCAAACAACCGAATCACACTACGCATGTGCAATCGGAGACGCTGGTAAATGGAACGTCAATGATTTCAAATTATGTGTTGTTGTTACGTTGCTACCCAACGGATGAGGTCTTGGCACTACTGCCACTACACAAAAATAAACGTTATCCAATATAATATTCGTCACCCTACTTGCGTCATTTCCCTTTGAAAGAAAAAATAGGGAAACTTACTTTTGTGATGTCCTCGTATAAACCTGTTCCGGGAACCATCTCATCCTCGGACGACCCACGTCTCTTCTACCAATGGCTTTATAGTTCAGTGCCGCTTTCAGCAATTGATCCTCTGTCATCCTTTTCGGATGATCCCAACATTGACTTTTGTGACTTGAAATAAAGTCACTTATGTCCTTTACTTAGAGTTCTGCTCTGATATCTCCATTCTTTATTCTATCTTGCAATCTTTAATTTAAAGTATTTCGAAGAAACTGTATTTCAGCATTCTGAATCTTGCCGCTTTCCCTTTTTGTCATGACCCACGCCTCACTTGCATAAAACAACGTGGATATTGGAATTTGCAATTATCTTATAATATTTAATCCTTTTGTAATTTAATAATTACACAGACTACATTGTTAATTAAATACAAATTATTGGTTTAAAATATATGTTTAAAAAAATTTAATGATACTTGTTCTCACGCTACATTGAACCAGTGTATTACAGCAAGTCTACCGTGCGTATTTAGAAGTATCGGTATTTGAATGGAAGTTTACTTGTAATGGTCACTAAAGTCTGAGATGTTTTCTTACTATGTGAAAACGTCAATAAACGTTTCAGTTTGTCTAATCACTTTAAAAAATTGATCTTACACTAAGACTTATCAAAAGCAAGAGAAGCTGTTTGGAACATTTCTCGCAGGACGTTCTGGTGTCACAGCATATAAACATTTGCACCGCCCGCACGGCCATCTGTTCACTTTCTCTCGGCAATTCTCAGGAGACTGTGTGTGGGTAGCAGTCCCTCTGCTCGTCACCGATATTTGGTACGAAACTAAGCATCAACTCTCTACAACAAAGGCAATATTTTACAGCCACTTCTCTGCTACAGACTAATGGAACATTGCAAAATGCACTCATGATACTGTTCATCTGGCAATCTGGCACCATCAATGGCGTACTTTTTTCATAAAACGTCCTCTCAATATAAAGTGTACTATTTGTATAACGAAGAGTAATGCTTAAATGAACTGTAATAATCTATATTTTAAAACTGTGTTATTTGTGTAAAATTAAACGTTGTGCTAGACATTTTGATTTTTACTAATCATTTCCTGTAAATGTAATAAATTTTATAAAATTTCAAAACTTATTTATTATTAAGTTAATAAAAATATGTCGATATCAGTAGGTAAAGTAACGAAATTCTGTTTCTGATTTCTCAAAGGAATTTAATATTTTGTTCCATTTTCAGTTTAAATCTGGAAACATAGATCTATATATTCATGTTTAAGTTCGCTTAATACATATTTTTTGTTTACACGATGATCATATTTGTAACATACTCATCTGCATCTTCTAATAGTTCCTATCAGTTTCGCATATTGGATATCGTACAGACTATTTTAACTTTCTGTACTGCTGCACGGAATAAGTCAGTTGTATTCACGCCAAACCAGTTCTTAAATATCTCGGTCGCCCGACAACCAGATATTGTCGGTTGCCCAAGTCCTCTCTTTCCAAGTACTTTTCCCTGTAGTATGGACTGCAGTAAGTAAAAATCTCTGTTCATTTCTTATGAGATGTCCCAGATACTGAAACTTTCTTATCTTTACAGTGTTAATAACTTCCCTTTCTTTCTTCATCTTTCTAAGAACTTTAACATTAGTTACATGTGTTGTCCATGAAATGCTCAGTATTCTACGGTAAAGCCACATTTCGAAAGATTAAAATTTTTTAGTTGTGGCTTCAGTAAAAATTCCAAGGTTCTACAGCGTAGAATAGGACCTAGCAGCGTAAAAGTATCATTTTTTTGTTTATTGTTAAATCGTGACTTTTGAACAAACTGCTCATTCTAGTGTACACTGCTTTCGCCTTTCCAATTCTGCTCTTTATTTCTTGAGAGTGGTCCCATTGTTAACATACTCATAATAAATACAATTTCATGTTGATGTTTATATTTACATTCATATAAATTTACGTACGTTTTAATATATTTTTTCCGGTTACAAATATTTACAAATTAAGTGAAGGTCAAGTATAAAGTGTTGTTTATACTACACAAGGCTTACGACTCCCAAAACGTAACACATAATTATTTCTCTGACAAACCTAGTTACTAAACTGTATCTAAAATTGAAGGTAAGTGTATATTTAGTATCTCTGTGTCAAATTTCAATAGACCTATAGCCTGTAGGTGCACAATGAATAATGGTTTGCAGTATTGCCAAAAATTATTATTGTTTGTGGAACATTGAACTCTCACACTGCCTTACGTTTTCTTTTTTTTCCGGCTGTTCAATGTTTCCAAACTTTCCGGAACCAAAGATTACACAAGTGACTGAATCTTTCCTGTGCCATTCTTTTCGTGTGTCCATACCATTGTGATTTTTTTGTTTGGATAAAACAAACACATTTGTACAATACTCTTACTTAGTATGTTGGTAAATAAAATATTTATTAATACAGAATAAGAACTTATAATCTAAAATAGTCGAAAATACAACATGCAACAATTTTGCAAAAATTACTTTATTGTGTGTGATAGCATTAATGCTCAGAGTTTATAAAATGCATATCCATCAGATTACTCAAGTCAATAATATACCATCAGTAGCGCTTCAAATAATTTCACTGATCGGCGGCTGTCGAATGATAGATATGATAGAAATTTCAGTACGATTAAACATGTATTGATTGATGAGAGGAGTGGCAGAAATCAACAAATATATTATCCTGTCAAAAACACCTTTCAGTGAAATCATTATTAATTATGTGAAAAGCGAATTGACGACATGTTCGCAGTGATCACGGAGAAATTTGTTTAATGTGGTGGTAAGCTTATTTGACACCATCAAACGCCGATAATCAATTTATGTACGTAACACCTCAACGCTAACGCCGCTCCATTACCCGTGTTGGCGATTCATGTTACACCCAACTCTCCTGTTTGTTATTTAGTTGTGTTTTCTGTTCTTGTTAAGTGTGTTTCGGTGTTGGGCTCACAATAAATACAAAATGTTTATTCTCAATCACCGAATGTGCGACACACCATAAGAACAGAGAGAAATTTAGTAACAGATTTAAGCATTTCTATAATATACGTATATATAAATATAATGTCTTCAAATAAATACACTGTAAGTAGGTTTATTTTTACCTGACGCACGTTTCACAGACATTATTCTGTACCTTCAGAGGTTTGTTTGAATTGTAATTGAATGTTTCGCTTACAATATAGTTAACGGACAATCGACTTTACTTCGATTCTATTTTCCATTGTTGTAATGCTTATGTAATTTGCTATTTATTATATATTTAATGTTCTATTATTCTAATAAATGTATGATTTTAAATAAATCATCATCTTGCTGTCTTTTTATTTGAATTTGTTCTTTAATTGTAAATATTAAGATTTTCACAGATATTCATTTTTGTAACTTTTTGAACCTTTATTAATTTGACATTTTGAATGTCTGAAAATTGATGTTTATATGAACAAGCACAATAATAATAGTTTGCTAATTAAATAACAAACTCAAATAAAAACAAAACAAGGAAATAAGAACATGGGATACCTCCAGGTTTGTATGTTTGGCGTCAGCAGCAGTTGTCCTGATGATGACAATAAACACTGTCGAAACACCGACACAAATAATTTGAAATTTTTGTTATATTTTTTTAGCGATCCTCACAAACCCTTCACCGGAAAAGTTCATTGATTGACGGTCACTACGAATTTAAAGATTATTATTATTATCATCATCATCATCATCATCATATAAAGTTTCTTCAGCTTTTTTAGGCTGTTTCATCTTTTAATTTCGATTCATAATTAACCACATTAGTTATTAATAAGTTTAATCTGCATTAGTTTACTCTCTTAGTGCTCATTATTCAACCTTAAAATACTCTATCAGAAAATTTTGGGAGATAATAGATCCGACCGTTTCATAGTAGAGTCATATTTCACTAAAGAACAAGGGCAGCTACTAGACATTAAAGCCATTTTTCACGTCCGCTATCATCTCATCATCAGGCCTTAATATAGAATTGATTTTTAGCTTTGGGTGGTATGGGTGTGTCCGCTGGCATGTTGATATAAATTATGGCGGCGGCATATATATTTCTCTCTCTCTCTCTCTCTCTCTCTCTCATTCCTAAATTTTAATAAAAGGGTAGAGTTGCACTTTCGCAAAGCAGAGAGAAGTCAGATAAAACCTTACTTGGGGTTAAACTTTGTTTAAAAAAGAAGAACATTTTTGAATATATTAGTGTGTCACATAGTACTGATAGTATTACAGATCTAAATAAAACGCTCATATTTAATATGTATTGATATATGCTCAAATATTTCTTATGTTTATATTATTATTATTATTATATTATTATTATGTTTATATTATTTAAAATATTATTATTAATACTTTTAAAAATAGTAGTATATATTTATTTTGTAAATTATGAGTGATTTCATAGTAATATAAATATCATTATCAGATATAATTAATAAATTTAAAATTTTTAAATTAATTGTTCGAAACAGCTGTTTTATATGTAGACTAAATTTAATGTTTTTATATGTGTATATAAAATATGTTATATAATAATTACTAGCAAAGTACCCGTGCTTCGCTACGGAGTTTCACGTTGTACGTAATTGTACAATTATTGCTCGCTTAATAGTATAGGATTAGATAGATTGTACAAATTCTCAACTCTTAGTTTGTTTATTTACATTCATAGCAACAGCTATTTATTATTTATTTCGAGAAAATCGTTAGAGCCGTTTCCGAGAAAAAAAGGACATACATTTATTAATTAATTGAACTTCGAAATTTTCTCGACTGTAAGAACCTGCAAACAACGAAGTTTTTCAATTTAAAACAATGATTAAAAACTCAGAACTAAATGTATTCGGGGTTTCCAATAAACTGAGATTTCAACCACTTCATTTACAAAGTATGCAATTCCCGCGATAAATTTCATTATTTGGTTTTTTGCCCTTTAGGAGTGAAAGTTTTTAAAACCGTTTCTTAGTGAGCACCTAAAACCTATGATGAAGCTACGTTCAAAGTTTCATTGATATCCATTCAGTGGTTTCAGAGATATCGTGATCAGTGAGTCAGTCAGTGGTATTTGGCTTATATAGATATCTATATCTAGCCGATTTACCCAGCGTTGCTCGGGTTCATAATTTATTCATAGGCTCATAGGCACCTATTCTTGTTCTAACGTTATTCTTGTTCTTCGTTCGCATTCTCACTGGAGGAATACTCTGTAGCGCACCTGTTTAAGAACATGTCATAAACTGTATTCTTATATCTGGAGAAGAATTCTGTTGCGCGTGATGCTCCTGCTCGATTTCTAACTCTGGGAGAGGGCGAACAGCTAAATTAGTTTTCAATAAAATGTCTACAGTACTTGCACGCGCTGCGTATTTACTGTCTTTTATAATTCATTGTGTTAATGTTGAATTAAGGCATTTGTTAAATTAATGTCTCCTAAACTTATTCGAACAATACAATACCTCTATAGATTTCAGCGTATGAATTTTTAAATTCAACTGAAGCAAGTGCATTTATATTGTCTGAACACTATGATCTCAATACATTCGCTATCAAAACTTTGTTTTTTATACTCGCTTATAACTTACTTCGATCTTAACTTATCCACTTTTAAATTCAAACTGAAACAACTCTGAATTCACACACTATTAAGAAGTTTCTTAAGATGCATACACCACCTTTGATATAATAACCTATATCTTTATTTATAAAAACCGTGGACTCTGGCCCCGCCGTCTTTCACGGGATCCGACCTAAGACTCCCCGGGTTCCGTGGATGAACTCCGGGGAAGGCCCGTCGGACGACTCCGGCGCTATTTCCTACGCAGGAGACTTCCACCGATGCTATGGTAACCAGAATCTATTCTATTGGGTTGCCATAGTAACCAGATCTAATAGTTTTTAAGACCCAAAGGACCCCCCAAAGGATCGTATCGAAAAAACACTTGTCCTATATTGGTTCTCCCGTAGCGTAAAATATTTGTGCCAAGTTTGGTTGAAATCGGTCCAGTGGTTTAGAAGGAGATGTGGAAGATCCCAAAGGACCCCCCGAAGGATCGTATCGAAAAAAACACCTACCCTATGTTGGTTCTCCCGTTGAGTAAAATATTTGTGCCAAGTTTGGTTGAAATCGGTCCAGTGGTTTAGGAGGAGATGTGGAAGACCCCATCGAAGAAAACACCTATCCTATGTTGGTTCTCCCGTTGCGTAAAATATTTGTGCCAAGTTTGGTTGAAATCGGTCCAGTGGTTTAGGAGGAGATGTGGAAGACCCCAAAGGACCCCCCGAAGGATCGTATCGAAAAAACACCTACCCTATGTTGGTTCTCCCGTTGAGTAAAATATTTGTGCCAAGTTTGGTTGAAATCGGTCCAGTGGTTTAGGAGGAGATGTGGAAGACCCCATCGAAGAAAACACCTATCCTATGTTGGTTCTCCCGTTGCGTAAAATATTTGTGCCAAGTTTGGTTGAAATCGGTCCAGTGGTTTAGGAGGAGATGTGGAAGGCCCCAAAGATCCCCATCGAGAAAAACACCTATCCTATATTGGTTCTCCCGTCGCGTAAAATATTTGTGCCAAGTTTGGTTGAAATCGGTCCAGTGGTTTAGGAGGAGATGTGGAAGACCCCAAAGAACTCCGAAAGGACCCCATCGAAAAAACACCTATCCTATGTTGGTTCTCCCGTTGCGTAAAATATTTGTGCCAAGTTTGGTTGAAATCGGTCCAGTGGTTTAGGAGGAGACGTTGAAGACCCCAAAGAACCCCCCAAAGGACCCCATCGAAAAAAGCACCTCACCTATGTTGGTTCTCCCGTCGCGTAAAATATTTGTGCTAAGTTTGGTTGAAATCGGTCCAGTGGTTTAGGAGGAGATGTGGAACATACATACATAGATACATACATACAATAGGGGGGGGGGGGTTTGCCCCTTAGGAGTGAAAGTTTTTAAAACCGTTTCTTAGTGAGTACCTAAGACCTATGATGAAGCTATGTTCAAAGTTTCATTGATATCCATTGAGTGGTTTCAGAGATATCGTGATCAGTGCGTCAGTCAGTGGTATTTGGCTTATATAGATATCTATATCTAGCCGATTTACCCAGCGTTGCTCGGGTTCATAATTTATTCATAGGCTCTTAGGCACCTATTCTTGTTCTAACGTTATATTACTTGTATGCTGTATAATCTTCCTTATATTGTTACGTTCGCATTCTCACTGGAGGAATACTCTGTAGCGCACCTGTTTAAGAACATGTCATAAACTGTATTCTTATATCTGGAGAAGAATTCTGTTGCGCGTGATGCTCCTGCTCGATTTCTAACTCTGGGAGAGGGCGAACAGCTAAATTAGTTTTCAATAAAATGTCTACAGTACTTGCACGCGCTGCGTATTTAACTGTCGTTTTATAATTAATTGTGTTAATGTTGAAATAAGGCATTTGTTAAATTAGTGTATCCTAAACTCATTCTAACAATACAATACCTCTATAGATTTCAGCTTATCAATTTTTAAATTCAAACTGAAGCAAGTGCATTTATATTGTCTGAGCTCTATGCTCTGAATACATTCGCTATCAAAACTTTGTTTTTTGTACTCGCTTATAACTTACTTCGATCTTAACTTATCCACTTTTAAATTCAAACTGAAAAAACTCTGAATTCACACACTATTAAGACGTTTCTTAAGATGCATACACCACCTTTGATATCATAACCTATATCTTTATTTATAAGAACCGTGGACTCTGGCCCCGCCGTCTTTCACGAAAACCCAAGAAGAGAACAAGTGCCATCAGGACTGACGAAGGGAGGTAGAGACATCGATTAAGAATGAAAGAGATGTGGGAGAGTAGGAAGAGAGAGAAGAAGAAGGGAAGAACCAGTTGAACCAAACGTAGTCCACAGTGGTTCATACGCAAAAAGAGACAAAGAGAAAAAGAAAGAGAGAGAGAGAGAGAGAGAGAGAGAGAGAGAGAGAGAGAGAGAGAGAGGGAGACAAAATCCTTGATTTTTTGACAGGGAAGCGTTGGTCGCTGGATGGAAACAGAAACTCAGAAATTATGTACACAAATTGTATAGAAAATGTTTACTAGAAATATCATTAAAAAGACACGAACTCCAGCTGTAAACGATCCCTACATGTCAGTATTATATTTAATTACTGCACTAAGTAATTATTGCTACTAAAACGTTTATGTAAAATAATTCGGGACAGAAACGATAGGACAGTATGGCACGTTGAGTGTAACTCACAAATTTCTGCAATAAGGAAAAGTTATACGTTTTTGCGTTTTGGTAGCATACAAAGTACGCAACACACAGTTTAGCATGTCTGTTTATGACAAAATCAGAATACGCTATTTTGTCAGAAAACTTGTGTACTATAAGAAAAGGCACAGTTGTAAACGATTATGTCCCGAATTATTGTGCATAAGCGTGTTAGTAGAAATAAAGAATTAATGTTGTAATTATTAAATATAACACTGAGATGTACGAATCGTACGTACAATATTACACCGGTATATTGTAATATTTCAATCGTCGGGTTTCATATCCTTACAATGTAAGTCTTTAATATAATATCCCTAGGAAACATGAAACTAATTGTTAGAAGCTAAGCTACACTTCATTTCGCATACTTCTTATAACGAAACTGTCTACTCTCCGAAAACTATTGCATCAAGCAACAAGTACAGCTTTCTATATTGAAGTTTCAACAGTATTAAACTAATAATCGGTAACTCGATTTACGATCTGGGTTAGTGATGAAAGGCACATCAATCTAATATTAAATACCATTGCAAACTTATTACTCATTGGCATAGCGTAGCGCAACTTCATGTATTCAAATTAAGTATACTCTTGCAGATGCATTGAAGCCGTAAACATGATGTAGGCCTACTCCTATACCGCTTATCGCTCTCTCAGTATTGGTAGCCAGTGCCCTCGCGTAAGTTAAAACTTTTAACTGTATTCCACTAAATCAATAGTTTTAACGTACAACAAACGATACAGAAAAAATGTTTCGTAAAACAATAGTTGCGTATTTGGCAATATTTTCATAAAATATCTTATTTTCATAAACTATCGATTTAGCATTTTAGTTGCGCGAATTTCTATTTTTTTTCTAAAATGTCTCAATTGTTATTAAATTAGCAAATTTTAAAAGTTTCATGGCAAAAGAAGTGAATAAATTATCTTCATATACATAAAATACATAAAAGACACTTACTTTTTGAATAATGTAAAACGTTTAGATTAATGTCAAATATCTGATTCTAAAATTGTACAATCAAGAGTAGCAGAAATTTACGATTCCCGGAAATTTTTCCTAATCCAATTTTCCTACAAAATATTTTTTCTAAAACAAATTTCCCTAAAATAAAAATTCCTAATCTAATTTTCCTACAACCATTATTACAGTATAATAGTATGGGCTAATGTAGGCAAACGTAAATAATCTAATTCATTATTTTCACTTTCATATAATTCATATTCTTGCACTATGCATCTTATTCTTTTTTTGTTGTTGATCCACTTTCTTTTAAGTCCCGCTTTGATACTTTGCTCTAAAATCAACTCGTTAATAATGTTTCGGTTTCCGATGGTTCTATCTGAAACTCACCCAACGCGGAGTATAAATCTGGGCGATGCTTTCCTACGACCAATGTAAACTTATTGTGCTAGCCTTCACTTGAATTGTTTGTGCGTCGAGAACAGTTCAAAGTCGCTGCATATTGATTCCATTTTTGTTCTGTGTACCTAGACGGAACGGCTCGCTGTAGCCTTCTTGCTGATCGGCCTGTGATATAACATTCATCAAAATAATGCATTTTAGGAAGTAATTCATCAACTACTTTATATCTGTAGATCTCAAAGCAATCATAATCTTTAAAAAAACTACAGGCTGATTCAAAATTAGGAAAATTGAAAAATGGATTAGAAAAAGACATTAGAAAATAAGACTTTAGGAATATGGTCAATAGTTTATGAAAATTGGATTAGGAAAAATGTCCGTTAATCTTGAATTTCTGCTACTTTTGATTATACAATTTTAGACTCAGATATTCGACATTAACCGAACGTTTTATTTTATTCGAAAATTAAATGTCCAAATATGCGAACATATTTTGTTCAGTTCTTTTGCCATTGAAGCTTTTAAAAATTGGCTATTTTAATAACAATTGAGATATATCAGAAAAATTAGATGGGCTGTTGACACAACTAAAATGTTAATCCATTCACCCAATGGAAATTTACTAATAATGAATTAAAGAAGTGGGTCTTATTAATTAAAAAGTGTTATTGGCACATTAAAATCTTTATTTATAAATCAGTAATTAAATATCGGTATGGAGAACAATACATGACTTCCATGTTCTAAGATTTATATTTAAAATCATTTTCGAAATGAAATGTTTGCATAGAAACTACTTCTTTCCACTTATTGCTTCAGCCTTACCCACAGTACTGTGGTCACTAACGTATACCACCACACGTTATCACACTCGATTTTCACTGATGATGGCAGTCGACGGCACTGCCGAAACGTCTGGTTTTGCAGAAAACATTTGACTACGGCCAAACAGCCCGGGAAGGAATTTTAACAACAAACTATTACTTTGTTGCCGATAATGTAGTACACATATAAAAATTATCCCCTCCCCCTTCAACAATAATTTTCATTTATAGAAAATTACCCCCACCCCGTTCAACTAGCCTCTTCATTTATAGATATTTCATCTGCGTTTCTACAGTGGTTTATTAAGATCTTCTTATCAGGATAGTTTATTTATCAAAACTAAAGTACTTTACTTTTGTTACAACAACAACTATCCTTTCACCATAACCGATCTTCACCAAAATCAACAAGCCTCGAGTCCTCTACAACGCAGGCACATATGTAAAAAATTATTTGATTCTGTTTGAATTTACGGCAGTTATCGTTCGTCATGAAAATATTTCTCTTGTTACAACATAAAATGTTGCTGGTAAACTACCCCTTTCCCTTAACCGATCTTCACCAAAATCAACAGGCCTTGAGTTCTCTACAATTTAGGGAAGTAGGCAAAAACTTATTTGATTATGATTGAATTTACGGCAGTTATCGTTCTTCATAGAAACAATTACTCTTGTTAAAACATAAAAGGTGGCAGGTAAACTACCCCTTTCCCTTAACCGATCTTCACCAAAAACAACACTCCTTGAGTACTCTACAATTCAGGAACGTATCCAAAAATTATTTGACTCTTTGAATTTCCGGCAGTTATCGTTCGTCATAAGAAAAATTACCCTTCTTAAAACATAACACGTTGCTGGTAAACTACCCGTTTCCCTTAACCGATCTTCAACAAAATCAACAAACCTTGAGTTCTTTATAATTCAAAAAGGTATGCAAAAAATTGTTGATTCTGTTTGAATTTACGGTAGTTATCGTTCGTCATATAAAAACTTACCCTTGTTAAAACATACAATGTTGCAGGTAAACTACCCCTTTCCCTTAATCGATCTTCACCAACACCAACATGTCTTGAGAACTCTACAATTCAAGGCTGTATGGAAAACATTTTCGATTTTGTTTGAATTTGCGGCTGTTATCGTTTGCCATAGAAAAAAATTACCCTTGATAAAAAAACCGTTGCTGGTAAACTACCCCATTCCCTTAACCGATATTCACCAAAAACAACAGGTCTTGAGTACTCTACAATTAAGGAATGTATGCAAAAGTATTTGATTCTGTTTGAATTTGCGATTCTTTTCGTTTGCCATAAAAAATACCCTTGTAAGACATAAAACGTTGCCGGTAAACTACCCCTTTCCCTTAACCGATCTTTAACAAAATCAACAGACCTTGAGTTCTGTATAATTCCAAAAGGTACGCAAAAGAGTAGTTGATTCTGTTTGAAATTACGGCAGTTACCGTTCGTCATAGGAAAAATTACCTTTGTTAAAACATAAAATGCTGCTAGTAAACTACCCCATTCCCTTAACCGATCTTCACCAAAACCAACAGGTCTTGAGAACTCTACAATTGAGGGCTGTGTGCAAAATATTATTTGACTCTGTTTGAATTTGCGGCTCTTATCGTTTGCCATATAAAATACCCTTGTTAAAACTTAAAACGTTGCTGGTAAACTACCCCTTTCCCTTAACCGATCTTCACCAAAAACAGTAGGTCTTGAGTACTCTACAAATCAGGGCTGCATGCAAATAGTCATTTGATTCTCTTTGAATTTGCGACTGTTATCGTTTCCCATAAATAAATCTACACACACACACACATACACACACACACACACACACACACACACACACACACACACACATTTAGAAAAATGACTTTTTTCATGTTTTGAGTGTAGTTCAATCAGAATCTGCAATAATCTCGAAAACGATTTTTTTTGCCATCACCATACTTCCATTTCCTTAAGGAACATGGAAGTAAAATACAAATTTAGTTTAAATGCTGACAATAATGCCGAGTGTTGTTATTATAAATTATATTTAACTATGTAATTTCGTGAAAGGTTATTTATTAAAACCTTTTTTTCTTTTTCATTGTAGGCGGTGGTCGATTGTTTTCGGAGTATCTTTTTTACCAGTTTTTGAGAATATAGCAATTGTCGCTAGTTTGACTATATCGACCTACTGTAGTGACGTCATGCAGGAACAAAGAAATATTTTTTAACAACCAAACGCAACCGAACAAATAACAAACATAGTTAAAGGGCAAATCCTTTATTTCGTAGTCACCGTGAAACAATCAAATGTTACTATGGAGGATTTGCGAGGGTCGTTCAAAAAGTATAACACAAATTTTAAATTATTTGTGTCTACGTTTCGACAATATTTATTGTCATCATCAGGACCTGTGTAGGAATACAAGAGAAAATAACAAACACAACAGTAATATGGTATATATAATATTATGTTCTAAGATATTTTAATTTTCTCCTTGGAAAACAATCTGTAATAACGCAATTACTTTAATGATGTAAAACAAACTGTTTCAAATCCTTCACACATAAGGACGCGCACTCGCACACTCTTACATACATAAACACGTTCATTCAACTAATTGGTCTGTTGTGTTTGATATTTTCTCATTCGTACACAGGTCCTGATGATGACAATAAATATTATCGAAACGTAGACACAACTAATTTAAAATTAGTGTTACACTTTTTTGACCGATCCTGGCAAACCCTTCATCTTAACATAGCTAATGTACAGTAACTAGTTTGGTAAACAATAAGAAGCGGGTAGGATATTCCAAATGTTACCTAAACTAATGTAAAACTGAAATGTTAATTACAAATAACACTTAACAATATTAAATAATAAAATAATATTATAACAGAGGAATGAAGGGAACTATTATGTACGAGTAGCGCAGTCCTTGTAGTCTATGAAATGTGTGGCTTTGCTGCCGGATATAATGGACAGGAACGAGCCGCATGGGCAATTGCACATTATAGCCTTCAAGGGGTAGTTATGCTATCATTGCTGTGTACAGCCACCATTACCATTCTGCGGTCATCTCACCAACCTTTCTAATTTCCGGCTATGCGATATGCTGAATTTATCTAGGTCCCATTATTCTTCCTTTCCCCTTCTTCCATCATAAATTTACGCTTAGATGTCTAACTTGGTAATGGGATTGTCCCACGAGTTTCGAGTATTTATCGCTACCATTGAAACGAATATTTCAAAACAATTTCTATTATTCTAAATATTATGTAGATTCTCGTGATAATTGTGGTACATCAATAATCTGAATACAGATATTATTCCCAGTAATAGGGTACTAATAGATAGTCGTAATCTGAAATTAAAATATTTTCTTTGTGACCATAATTAACGAAAGTTATGGTCTGTAGTGAATTATGTAGGTAATGAGATTACCTTCTGTAGTGAGATTTCAGTGTAATATCAAATTTATTTGTAATTTTTATAGCAATTATATTTAGCTTTCAAAAGAAGTTAAGGGTTCGCGACAGTTTTTTTCAGATTAAGCAATTTACTTTGGAGTTTGTTTTTATAACAATTGTACACAAACATAACGTATACATAGTATACAAAAATAATAATAGTAATAAAATATGTTTTAGTTAAAAACAGACAATTGAAATATTCCAATTAAATACCAGGCCAATTTAATGAACATGTAAAAATATATTACTGTCCTTTGGAAAGCATCATAAGTAACTTTAGAAGTATATCTATAAATTTAAGAATAGCACTGAATTTGTAAATTTAGTCAGTACTTCAAATCCTTAAAAGATATTAAACATAATTTAAAAATATTTTGAGAAAAGTCGATGCAAGAATACAGTTCGACGTGAAAACTAAGGTAAAATTAAACTACGTTGATTGATATATAATGATGCGAAAAACAATAATTGTAATGGTAGTGATGGTGATGATGGTGGTGATGTAACAGTAAAAGAAAAAAACAACAAATTAAGTAATATATTTTATCGGTATTTGATGGAATAGCTCATTGTATATTTATTCAGTCATGTGAACATATTTACACGCTCGCGTTCGCGCTCGCTCGCATTGAATTTCTACCAGACGTCATTAGTTTGTACTTTATTAAGAAAATATCTGCCTGTTCTCCGATCACAATCTAATAACCAGCCAAATCATTAATTTCGCGCGTGTTCCATTAACACCTCATGCGTAAGGAAAGCAGGGAGCGTACATTATTCGCTTCAGAAATTCCTAACTCAAGGGGGAGGCAGGTCTTTTGTCTTGGTAAGGGGATATAAATGAAATATTCATATCATGAAAATGTGGTAACTTCTCGGCAAAGTAAAAAGGAAGAAAAAATTTTTCATACTTCAAGTAAATATCAACCAAATTTTGAAGAATACGTATTACTTAATACTTGATAACTATATTAAGAAGGCATATGGTATCAGGTTATATTTAATGACCAACTAAAATTTAGCAAAGTCTGTTCTCTTCATGAAGGCAATTAGCCAATTTAGTAGTTTTTGTACCGAAGTGTCAATATAATTAAATTTCATACGTAGACCCTTAAACAAATCAAGGAGAAATTTGATATATTCATTAATAACAGTCATAATCGTTTTCTTGGTTTGAAGTGATACGTACGGAACCCGAGATTTAATTAAATTTATATTTGATTAATTTAAATAAATTAACAATGAAACAATGAAATGAAATTAACAATGGAGTAGTATTTAAAACAACAACATCCAACAACAACAACGTGAAGAACAATGTAACGTTTAATATTAATGTTAATAATTGATAATATAGACATTGATAATATTAATAATAATATAGTGTGTATAGAATTTGATTATGTTTCTTGTTTATGTTCTTACTGGATTTCAAACATGTATTGTAACCGAAATTATCCAATATATAAAACAAATTGTACTTGTGCAACCTACAAAATCTCACTCACAACACGCGCCCAAAGTATTCTTTAAAAATTCATAATTCTAGTAGGTAGTTAAGGGTTTTTAATTGAACATAACGCATACACGGGACTCAAGTGACCAGAACTTCGGTTCACTGCCTATTCAACTACCTTAGGTAGTCTACTACAGGTTGAGTAGACCTTGATGCTGAATACTACATGTTGAAATGGAGAGATACTTCGTAGCATGCTCCCTGAGTTAATAACTCACTCAGTTTTTAAAGTTTGAGAAGTGTCAAATTAGATCATTTTTCAATTAGTATCAAGGGTACGTCTGTTACTCTACTTTTTGTTTTTGGTCTTTAAAGTTAAATATCCAGTAAGTCCTCACTGGATATTTACCTTTAAAGGCATGGTTTTGGTCTTGTATACTAAAATTGTCAGTGAGTACTCTCTTGCCACTTATTGTAATTGAAACATAGCTAACATTCCCTTTAATTTTATACCCCTATCCCGCATTCACGTTTGGGATTTAAAAAAAAAAAAAAAAAATTGGATCTCCACACATTTTTCCCTCCCGGCCCCTAATTTAGAAGTATCAATACCAGAAACTACAAAGATGTGTAGGTTATATGTATGGACACGACTGCTAAGTTTTATGAAAACGTGTTGATCGATTCAAAAGTTATTGTAAGACACACCTAAAATTTACAGATAGCCAGACAGATGCCAAATGCCAAAAGGTTGATGTTGTTAAAATTCATTCCCGGGCTGTTTGGCCGTGGTCAATTGTTTTCAACTAAAACCGACGTTTTGACAGCACCATCGACTGCTATCATCAGTGTAAAATTGTAGCTTCGCTATCATATGGTGGTAGACGTTGGTGACCACAGTAATGTGGTTAATGCCTTGATGTGATGATCCCGTCAAACAGCACGGGAATAAATTTTAACATGAATCACTCTGAATCATGTCGCTTTCCTTTTATCTCATGACCCACGCCTCACTCGCGTAAATAAACGTGGGTATTGCAATTGTCTTATAAAATGCAATGCTTGTGCTTTGTCTTGTTTTAGTTATAAAATTTCTATGAATCGTACTACTAACAATCATGTAATAATGGTTTCTTTTGTACCACCAAGTAGGTAAAGAAGGTACCATCAAGGGATGGTAGTGTGGCAGCAGGAGCTATACTACAAACTAGAAGGTAGTGTGGGCGATCCGTTCAATGGTAGCATGCTAACTCTGAGACTCTTGTCCACAAGCGGAATCGCGTGAGGGCTGAAAAGCACATCTTGTTTTTGTTGTGTTTTTACAGGAATCAATGCCTGCTCGTCGAGATTTAAGATGTACAAAATACTTATCAGTTTCCAAAGCAATCTTCTATTGTAGTGTATTCATTGTTTATAACCTAATGATACCATACATATAATTTATATTAAAATTTTAAATTACTCACATTCTATATTATTGTTGAGTACTCGAGAAATTTTCGACACTCAAAGTTGGAGTTGGGTGTCCAGAGTTTCTCAATAACTCAGACATAATAAATAAAGTGTGTAATTTTTGAACTTTATTATAAATCATATGTGAGGTATCTGTAGGTTCTGAACAATGAATACACCGCAGTAGAAGATTGAGATGAGAGTTTCCATTAGTAAGCAATAAGTGTGTGTATATTATAAATACATGACATTATCATCAGTTTCCAAAGGTTTGGTTGTACAGGCCTTTGACATTTATTGACTTTTTGAGCTGTCAATTTCGTTATTTTATTTAGCCACTCCCTTTAACTGTGGGATGTAACTGGCTTTTACTTATCAGATATCTGAAAGAGGTAAAACGGTGCAACTTTTTCATGATTAAATATTGAAGTAAAAGCGTTCTGTAACATAAAGAAATTATATTTCTTAAAATTTAAATAATATCAAACATATGAAAGAAACAGTTAATTTTTTTAGTCAAAATTAGAATACAGCTGTACAAGTCCACTTTTACGGACAATAAAGATCGTTGGGGTGAGGATGGCGTGCGGGAAATTGAGAACGAACAACGGAGAGGAATGTGCATTCGAGGGGATATCGACGTAGGGGATAGAGTCGTTGACCGCAGACGGGTGAATACATCATATTAACACCACAACCAACCCGGAACACTGTAACGTGTAATAACACATTCCCACCATTCCTACAGTGTATACCAACCATAAATAGCCAATACGTTCTTCCATTTGCCCAGCATTATACATTATATATCATACATTAAGACTGGAGAAGATGAAACTTCATCTATAACAATTAATAGTGGGGTTAGAGAAGGCCATAGCTTATCTCTCACTCTATTTAACATATATACTGAGACGATGTTGTGCGGCAATGGAAGGAAAAAATAAACCCCGGAATTAAATTGACACCATCCAGTCAGTGTAGCAATACATTGTTTTCTGCGGATGATCAGGTTGTTTTCAAAAAAGCAGAAAAATATCTCCAGTTAGCAGTTTTCCATCTGAGCCAAATATGCAAAGCATATAATCTTAGAATATCAACCCAGAAAACAAAAGTTAAGGCCTTCAGATAAGAACAGCCGTCTTTGTTTTTTCCTTAAAATGACAGCATTCTATTCACCATTTAACAGAATGTACAAAGTACCGCTAAACTATACCAAATAGCTTACGAAAACGGATACAATAAAAATACTATAAACAAAATAGAAAAATCAAATATAAAATAAAAACTAAACATTTAAGAAATTATCAAAATGAACAAGACATAAATAATAACAACAATACAAATGGACCACATTAACATACATAAATAATAGGATGACAAAAATAGCAAAACTGTTTAAAAACACAGACATTAAAATAGCATACAAAACTAACAAAAATAATTAACGAAAATTAAATAACCCACACAAGAAAGGTATTATAACAACCAATGGTGTATTCAAAATTGAGTGCCAAGAGTTTGCAATAAATGTTACATAGGACAAACAAAAACAACTAAAAAAACGTTATTTTGAACATCTAAACGCCTACAAAAAAAAAAAAAAATATCATTCTAATTTGCCCAGCCACAATAAACACAGAACATGAATTCCCAGACATAACCCACATGACACTAAGAAAACACATCCCAGACAAAGGCACCATAATGAAGATATGGGAAAATTTACAAATATACAAACACAAAACAAAATAATGCCTGAACAAATACAAATCAATATAAAACATGACACAATTTTCAAAGCACAGAACATAGAAAATACTCAAAAAGCTAATTTATACACCACAATCACATACAATAATATCAAATACCAAAAACCAACAGTAAACCATAACAACCAACCAAACACCAATAATCCACAAGATATAAAATCAGGAAAGCTGAAGACGGGAGCAATACGTTTCCCAAAACATGTACCAAATAAATGAAAAAAATCTTGAGGTGAATAATTTATAAATATCAAATTAATTATATGTGCATCAAGAAATAGACTCTAGCAAAAAGTGTTTGAATATATATATTTTTAATACGAATCTCCGAAATTGTGTATAAAATTATGAGGGCGCTAATAAGGTTTGATTCCATGAAGCGTTAACATGACTCAAAACCAAAATTTAATTATTATCTTTATTCATATGCAACAACAGACACACGATCTTTATATCTCATTTTAACAATTTTGACCTTAAAGTAACTGTTTTGCTATTTATGAAGATGGAAAGATTTGGTAATCTGGTGTCTTATTCCTTAAAGATATAAGATTTATGTGTAAGTGAGTATTCTTAACTGTAAATTGCAAATCTTCATGATTTTGCGGCTACATTACGCAAACTAACTACAAATCTCTATGTCTGCATAAGTTATTTTAAATAATACAAATGACGTTATATTTAGTTAATTAGTCAATTTTATCACAGCGCTCTTGGGTATTTATTTAAGACATCTACAAGGTATGGATGGGCAAAAGGCAACGTAATATAAAAGAATGAATATCAATATAAATATAATGAAATTCTCTACCAACACCGCGGCGGAGTTGAATTTTCACTTAAATTAATTATAACTCATTTAACTGGAACACAGAGAAAAGAAAGAATCACCATTTCCAATGGAGAGAGAGAGAGAGAGAACAGAGGGCAAAGTTTTAATTACCTGTGTAACTCGGATTCATCCAACCGCATATCTTTCTAATTAACAAAGAGTTCAAAACGTCCTAATTACATTTACTTTTTTTTGGCCTTCTTCAAAGTTCTGTGTAATTTGGTACCGGAGTCCATACGAAGAGAGAGTATTAGTCAAACATTGACTTTTAATTCGCGTTCACTGTCCCGTAAACTTTCATTACATTATCAACAATAATAACCTGAGTCTACTAAAGTCACTTTCAACCTATTGAAAGTATATTTTTTGTGTTGAATGTGTTATTTCAATTAATGTAAGTGAAAAGAAATCTGCTCAACAAAAAACGTAAAACCTTTTCTCTTTGTTTTCAATTTATTTATTTATAAGGTGCTGCGAAAGCATCGGTCATTAGTGACCACAGAAATTATAAAAATGAATTGTAATTCATACAGAAATTCTCATAGATATGCAGTAACATATATTAAACTAGAAGGTGCTTAGTAAAGACAAACATTGCAACGAAATACACAGGAACTGGTACGATTTAAAACATATATTAAATACTTATTTTAATCTGAAATAATGCAAATAAATGAGATAAATAAAAATGTTTATTTAAATAATGCAAAATAAAATGAGAAATATTTCCCCACAAAACACAAACATTATAAATACACAGCATGCAGATATATAACATAAACATAAATATAATAAATATAACACGTAATAACATATCCAACGACAAACAATATATAACAATAAAAGTAACAACAAGTTACATAATAATAAATGTATACAGCAAATAAAACAGTAAGAACAATATCGAACACATATCAAGCCATTAATTTAATTGCCCTAGAAATTACACACTTTTTAATGTTCTTATAATTTTTATAGACGGTACCTATATTTTTGCTGTCAAATGAATCTCCTTGATGAGAAGAGGTATATTTCTATGAGAAATATAAGCGTGTTTCTTTATTTGGTGACTTAAGAGATCGCCTAATGGTTCCGCACATAAGGTTGAAGTAATGCTACCTATTTATAACGTCGTTGCTCTTATTATAAGACAGATTGTAGCCCAGGCATTTAAAATTGCTGAATTGTTCCAGGACAGTTCCATCTATAAAAATGTTTGCCCTTACGGGATCAGTTCCACGAAAAGCTATCACCTTGGTGTTAAGTGTGGATGTTTGTAATGTAGAGTCTTTGCATGATCGCCATTAATAGAATCAATACTACTACTACTACTACTACTACTACTACTACTACTACTACTACTACTACTACTACTACTACTACTACTACTACTAATAATAATAATAATAATAATAATAATGTAATAGCAAATATTTCTGTCTATACAAACTCTCTTGGATTTTTTTTTGTTTCCTGGTTAATTGTAATTTTACACATTTCAGATACCTATAGCCATAGTAAATGTATTGTCTGTAGAAAATCAATAGCATGAGCATGGAAGTGATATTCATAAACAGGTTCCCCATTTAAATTAGAGTTCGTTTTATTTGTGCATCGCTTTTGCACATTGTATTTATAAAAGACGTACTGGGTATTATAAAATATATAAGTTTTAAATGGTTTTCGATAATTCGCTCAAACGGTTGTACAGTATATAAGATATGGAAACACATAAATATTGCTAGAAATTTAGTGTGCTATGTGCAAGTTGGATTTTGTATAGCCACGACTGTAGTTTCTACTGTTACTGTGGAGAGCAGTCAAGGAGAATTCGACTCACGATGGGGTGTGGGTATGGAATTCAGATCAGTTGACCGCAAGCTGGCGACAACGTTATATTAATAACACGAAGCAACCACCAACCCTCTCGGAGGCCGTAACATGTAATAGTCCATACTGATCATTCCTGCAGTTTATAGCAGACCCAGACCACCCTTGTGTTCAACGAACGCTTGAGCTGTTACGTTAAGTACAACTATTCAATCTCCCGCAAGACGAAACAACAATTTGCCGTCTACAATTTGTGGTTATTGTCAGAGAGACTAAATTACGAAATTATGCGGTGATGAGACATTATACGTGTACTATTGAAATAGTTAGAGTTTGAAATAAAACTTCGTTGAAAATACTTATATTTTAAAATTAATATTTATTTATTTGGAAAATAAATTATTATAAATTAATTGTTATAAATTATTTATTTGGGAAGCATTATTTCAGAAGATGGAACAAAAAAATGACATCAAAAATAGGATACAACGGGGAAAAAAGGCTATTCGTTTGCTAAACTCGTTACTTTGGTCGAACAAAATGAAACTTCAAAGTCAACTGACAGCCTACACAACTATTGTAGAGCCCATTTTAACTTTTGGCTGTGAATGCTGGCAACTTTCGGATAAAGAGAAAAAGGTGATAGAAAGTGTGGAAATGGACTTCTTAAGAAGAGCGTGTAATATTTCTTTATCTCAATATGTTATAAACGAAGATATGAGAAGGGAAGCAGGGCGCGTATTTACAAGAGCGGAAAGAATAGAATCCAGACATTTGCTACGATATGTCACATAATGAGGATGGAGGAGAAGCGATGGCCAAAGAAAGCATTGATTTACACACCACCAAAACAGGAGAAGAAAAGTAAGACTGACAACACAATGCAGAACAGTAATTAGGAAAAGCATGAGAGATCGAGCTATTGGAGATGATGACTGGAAGGATAGGGAGAAGTGACGATCGAAATGCGGGATGCGGCATAGACTGTAGGACCCCCGCTAATAAAAAAAAATTTTAATTTTGAATTAATATTTAAAACACTCTGAATGTGTCGGTCAGTGAGTGAGTTTGATTTGTTTGGAGCACTGTTTGGAATGTCACTTTATCGTTCATAAAACTGTCTGATACAATTGCCCAACTGCTTTATGGCTGTACAATTTTCCGTCTTCTTATTCAAGTTTTCATTTAACATTTGTGATTAAAATATTTCTGTCGTTTGCACTGTCCATGTCCTTGTAATAATGATGCTATTATAATAACACAAATGCGACTGTACGTTTACTGTTACTATTGTACAAATTGAAGCCCCAATCGAGTAAAATGTCAAGAGCGTTAATAGTTCACGGAAACGTCGGAAGGGATTGCATGTAGATGTTTATAACACATGCAGTAATCGTGTGCGTAATCGTACGTAAATACCATAGCATATTCCAGAACATTAAAGAACTTGATGTCCTAGGACTCCTTACAGTATTTTATGAACATTTTTTGGATATTCGTTTTGCCTGTACAAACAGACAAACGCCGGCTGAAATAAATTTTTAAAATCAATTTTACTCATTACGTTAGCTGTAAAATGCTATTTATTGTGTGTCAACAAACTTCGATAAATTGAAGATTGGTTAAATTTCATTATTTGTTCTATTTTGTGCGTACGCAGGACGAAATTGTTAAAAAATATTGTGAATTTGATACGACTTAGATACAATTTTCTAGTAGTTAACTAGCATTTATTTTATTATCTATAAGATAAATGTACCATGCTTTATGTACCCCTGTTTAATACTCACAATGCAGTCGAACTAACCAAGTCAAAACCACAAAAGAAACAATTAAATAAAAATATGAAAATGTAATAATAATAAACTTATAAGTTAATTAAAAAGCATTCTAATTTAACAACTTTCACAATATGAAGCAATTCTTCTGGAATTAACACTGTTGCACACCACTATAGAAAAATTATTCCGATTAGCGCTTTCAAACTTTAGAGCTCATCGTCAGATTGGAAAAAATCTGATTTTTCCCGATCTGACGATGAGCTGTGCAGCTTGACAGCGATAATCGGAATAATTTTATATGGTGGTGTGCAACAGTGTTAATTCTGTTTGTGATTATAACCTCTAACACAACTTTCTTAATTCAAATGACTTCTATTGATAAAGTAATATCTACTGTTAAGTTACCTTTTTTATCTTCTATAATATATTTGCCAAAGCCCACTCACTGACTCATCACTGTATCTCAACAATGACAAGGCCTAGAAAGATGAAACTTTACATAGATATTCACTAGATACTGTAGATGTGCAATAAGACGGGGTTTAACAAAATTCAAATTGAAGGGGGGTTTTGGAGGGGTCAAATTGACCGATTATTCTCATACTCACTCATTCACTCATCACTGTATCTCAACAACGACAAGGCCCAGGAAGATGACACTTTACATAAATATTCACTAGATACTGTAGATGTGCAATAAGACGGGGTTTGACAAAATACAAAATTTTAGGGGGGTTTTGGAGGGGTCAAAATGACCGAATATTCTCATAAGAAATACATGACAGTTAAAACGTGACAACTGTTAAGCAGTTTCTAGATGAGATAGAAACATGAAATTTGTTCTACAAGTTAACTTAACCCTCTTTTAAAGAACACAAAGGGCAATCTTAAATAATTTTAATTAAAACTACCCTAAAGGAATCTATAATATATTTGCTAAATACCACTTACTCACTTAGTCATCACTGTATCTCAAGAACAACAGGGCCTACAAAGAAAATATTTCCGAATAAATTGATTCAAAGTTGTAAAAGGAGCGTAATAAATATATAGAAAACATTTGCCGGTAGAAAACGATATTATACGATATATTAACTATTGTCTTAAATAAATATTAATTACTTATGAACACATGAATTTTATGCATTCCTGCGATAAGAACGTGTTCCCAGAAGTACTATCACACAATTTACGTAACATATTTGTTTACGTTGCAATGTAGTCCATAAAGAGTTGTTATGTTTAGTCTGGTCTGGACACAACTCAGACACACTTGCGTCATGGGGTTCAGTCTAAAGGCCACTGATAACAGGCCAGAATGCTGCTTTGTTCAGTTCAGTTCAGTCGCTACACTGCCACTGCACACTCCTGCTACTTTGTTTAAGACGATTATTTTGTTAGTTTTAGTTTGAGCATTGGATATTCTTGATTTTTTATTAGTTTGTATCTTATTTTTTAGTTTATTTGTCAAGTTTGCAAGTTTGACTATTTTTCTTATTTTTGCAGTGTAGATTCCACTTTATTAAATAGGTTTTTGTTCTACCGCCGTTGTTGCTCTTACAGTTTTCGTTAAGAAGAGAATAATTTTGTTTTAGTTTGTTTTAAATAAGCTTTCTTTTCTACTTTTTCTATTTGTTTTATTAATTTGTATCTTATTTTTTAGTTTATTTGTCAAGTTTGAATATTTTTCTTATTTTTGCAGTGTAGGTTCCACTTTATTCAATAGGTTTTTGTTCTACCGCCGTTGTTGCTCTTACAGTTTTTGTTAAGAAGAGAATAATTTTGTTTTAGTTTATTTTAAATAGGCTTTCTTTTCTGCTTTTTATATAAATTCTATATCCATAATACATGATGGAACAAATTGAAGTTGATGGGATCATGCTACCTCACCGTATTGTGCCTGTGGGTGCAGATGGGTCGTGCTTCTTTTACTCCCTGTCTTACCTCATGTACGGTACCGTCTCCCATGCGTCTCAAGTGCGAACAAGCGTTGTACAGTACATTTGTAACAACTGGCAACGGTTTGAGGAGCATACAATGATGGCGTGTGGTAACATTTATAGAAGTTTGGCTGAATACCGTGCTCACATGTCTCTGTACACCACATATGCCACCCACTGTGAAATTCAGGCTGCTGCCAAAATATACCCTTACCATCTGGTGGTGTATCGTGATGGTGAAGTGATTGTACAGCGTGATGAGTATGAGGAGGGAAAGCCCATATTGCGATTCAAGTGTTCTGGACCCATGATGAATGCCTACTTTTAACCTCTTAGTCCTCAATACATTCCTCCTCATACATCAACTGTTGTTAACCGTCCCATCTGCACCTCGCTTGGTACTGAGAGCCTAGAAAAATTCGTTGTCGAGCAAACTGCCCAAGACCAATCCGACGATGATATACCACTTACTGTTGTTAACCGTCCCATCTGCACCTCGCTTGGTACTGAGAGCCTACAAAAATTCGTTGTCGAGCAAACTGCCCAAGACCAATCCGAGGATGATATACCACCTATTTATTTGATAAACTCTGCTAAACGTGATATCCAGAACCGTTGTGTGACGCCCCCTACTGACCTAATTTCGAAAAGAAGAAAAAATCGACGTTCAAGAGTTAATGACAGAATCAAAAGACACAAAAATAGGGAGTCCGTAAGAAAATACAATAGCAAAAATCCTGAAGTTCATAGAGTGGCTGTTAAAAGATACAACAAGGCAAACCCTGACGTTAACAGGGGTTCAGTTTCTAGATACTCAAAGAAACATCCGGAAGTTAATCAGGAAGCTGTTCGAATGTATACTGAGAAGAGGCAACTGATCCCATGGAAAACAAAGTCTTTATCAGGATTTAAATATGACCGTAGTACAGACTACAATAATGACAAGGTTATTTCTCTTGGTCACCACATTGAATGCAAGTGGTGCCATGCGAAAAAGTGGAAAGAAGAGAGCCCTGGCTTATGCTGCAGCAATGGCAAGGTTCATCTTCCTTCTACTCAACAGCTTCCTGAGCCGCTCCATAGTCTTCTTACTTACAGTCACCGTCAGTCTCAGCATTTTTTATCAAATACCAGAAAGTATAACGGATGTTTTCAAATGACTTCATTTGGATCTAAAGAGGTGCACGAAGGAAATTTCATGCCAACTTTTAAGGTCCAAGAGCAGGTTTACCATAGAATAGGAAGTTTGTTACCTTCTCCCCAGCAAGACCACTCTTTTCTACAAATTTATTTTGTTGGAAACGATGAAAAAGAAACAGAAATCAGATCCAACCTCTTTACTGTGGTTAAGCCTTGGTTAGTTGGACAACTTCAAAAATGTCTGCATGATAACAATCCCTACATACGAGATTTTAAAACCGCAATGGAAAATGTTCCGGAGGGGCAGGAGTTCAAAGTTGTTATTCATGCAGACAGGAAGCCTGCAGTTGAACATAGGGGTCGTTACAACGCGCCAGCAACAAGCGAGGTAGCTTTGGTTATTGTGGGACAGGAGTTTGAAAAGAGAGACAAAATTCTTCACAGCAGAGACACAAAGTTGGTACGGATCAGCGAAACTCATCGTGCATACGACGCTCTCCAGTACCCTCTTATGTTCTGCCGTGGAGAAGACGGCTTCTCTATCAATATTCCACAATATGATCCAATATATAAAGCATCTCTCAAGAAAACAGTTTCCGCTTCAGACTTCTACGCTTACAGAATAATGGAAAGACAAGGTGAAGAAAGTTACCTGTTGCTGTATCGTAGTTTTTTTAACCAGTTTTTGGTTGATATGTATGCCAAGATTGAGACAGAAAGGCTTAACTTTACAAGATTCAACCAGAATAAGCTGCGAGCGGAAAACTATGTTAATCTTAAAGGCGCCATGTGTAAGGGGGATGCTAACGTTTCAGATATGGGAAAGAGGGTCGTGTTACCATCCAGTTTTACTGGTGGGCACCGCTATATGCACGAGAGAACTCAGGACGCCATGACATATGTTCGTCACTATGGTCGTCCTGATTTGTTTATCACATTTACATGCAACCCGAAATGGTCTGAAATTGGAGATGCCTTAAGAGACAGACAAAAGCCTCAAGACAGACATGACATTATAGCTCGAGTGTTTCATTTGAAAGTTAAGAAACTTATTCATCTTTTAACTAAAGGTTCCATTTTCGGTCAAAGTAGGTGTTACATGTATACTGTGGAGTGGCAGAAGCGTGGCTTGCCTCAAGCACACATCTTGCTATGGCTGCAGGACAGGATCATGGCCGACCAAACTGACAGTGTCATAAGCGCAGAGGTACCTGACCCTGAAACGGACCCTGAACTTCATGAAATTATTAAGTCGACAATGATTCATGGCCCTTGCGGAAGCTTAAACAGGAACTCGTCCGGCATGGTTAACGGCTCATGCTCGAAAAGATATCCACGTCCCTTATCTAAAGAAACCCAAACTGCTGACGATGGCTACCCCCAGTACCGTCGAAGGTCTCCTGCTGATGGTGGTTTTACAGTCAACATCAATGGAGTAGACCTAGACAGTCGGTGGGTGGTACCGTACAATCCTGTTCTGTCACGTACCTTTTTGGCACATATCAATGTAGAGTTGTGTAACTCTGTCAAATCGATAAAGCATATTTGCAAATACGTGAACAAGGGCAGTGATCAAGCAGCTTTTGTGTTGGAAAATGAGTGGGACGAAGTGTCCAAATATGAAGCAGACCGTTACATAAGTAGTGCCGAAGCGGCATGGCGTATATTTTGCTTCCCAATCCATGAAAGATATCCTCCCGTAATGCATTTGGCTGTTCACCTTGAAAATGGCCAGAGAATTTATTTTAATCCCGGAAACGTTCAAGACAAAGTTCAAAATCTACCCAAAACCACTCTACTGGCATTCTTTGAACTATGCAAATCAGACAATTTTGCCAGAACCATAATCTACAGTGAAGTCCCTGCTTACTACACCTGGAAAAACAATAAGTTTAGTCGGCGGAAACAAGGCTAAGCCGTTCCCGGACATCCAGGAGTGAAAAAAGATCAAGTGCTCGGTCGGGTTTATACTGTACACCCTAACAATGCAGAATGTTACTACCTACGTCTTCTCCTTCATGAAGTTAAAGGGCCTACGAGTTTAATGATCTTAAGAGGGTATCTGGCATAGTTCACTCCACTTATCAGTCTGCCTGCAGAGCGTTGGGTTTACTTCAAGATGACAATCATTGGGACAGCAGTCTTCATTCCACGCATTCCCTTAATTCCATCGGATTACCATTTTCAGTTTAAAAAACTCCAGTTCCCTGTCAAGCTCTGCTTTGCTATGACAATAAATAAATCACAAGGGCAGTCTTTGAAAATGGCCGGTGTTGATCTGAGGGAAGACTGCTTCTCCCATGGCCAGTTGTATTTTGCTTGCTCACTAGTAAGCTTTTCTGAGAGTTTAACTATCCTTCAGCTACAGGGTCAAACAAAGAACATTGTCTACAAGGAAGTTTTATAAGTGCCGTATTTCGTTTCACAAAACGATTTCAGTAGACTTAGTATTAGCACCCATTTATGCTTTTAAAAATTTGTAAATATTACATTTATACAATGTGCTTGGTTACCCAAGGTTAAAAAAAAAAAAACCACCGAACCAATGTATTTATTCAGTAAAAACCGTAGCAAAGCACGGGTATAAAGCTAGTAACTAGATATAGGTTTTCCTTTTTCTACCTATTCATGTTTGTTAATTGCTCATAAAAGTAAACAATTGTTCATTTTCCTTGCTAATTGTCTACGTAGATATTACTGCAACAAAATTTCTTAGCTTTTAAACTTTTTAGTATAACGTGTATAACGTACGGGTTTATAAAATTAGGTTACATCCCAGATAAACACCAGGGACTTGAGGATTGAGTTAGACGGCGATTTGGACGTTGTGAGTCTTATACGCAGACAAATACAACGATGCGGTTTCCAGATACGTACACAGGGATACACTTTTAAGAAACATTTATAAGTTTATACACCACTCTGCCGTCCGATTGCAAACAGTATTAAAGAAGCTTAGCAAAGTTGTGGAAAGTTTAAATGGGACACAATGTATTTCCCTATTGAATAGAAACTGGTGCGGTCTCATTGCCTATATAAAGTTTGATATTGGTTTTCGATTCAAGATATTATTTTCTCACACACAAAGAATACTCTTTTTTCCTTTCCAAGATAGTAGTATTGTATTTTACATAAGGGTTCTTCCTATCCTTGCAAGAGACTTTGATTGTTTTTATATATTTGTTGTTGAGAATATTTTTACAACACATTAATAACAGAGTACTATTCATTATTATTACAACTTCTTCAATAAAATTTTGTGTTTGAAATAAGGAGCATAAAACTGAACAGTATTAAAACAAACTAATAAAAACCGTAAAAAATAAAAAAGTTTATACGAAAAAAGAGAGGGTTAGAAAATTTAAGTATCTAGTGGAAATAATTTAAGAGAATGGTTTAGAAAAATTTGCTATGGAAGTAAGGATACATAAAATGGAAAGAGCATATTGTACAACTAAAGATATTTACAATACAAAGTGCATATCTAAAACTTCGAAAATGTCAGCGTTGAATTGTAATTTAGACAAACTAGAAATATTGTAAAGACGAATTATCAGAAAAATATTAGGTCTACGAAAAATTTCAGAGTTTTGGAAATTAAGAATTAATGATGAAATATATCAAAGTTATAGTAAAACAAGAATATGGAGAGGAGTGAGTACGTCCTTCTTCAAGCCCCGCGATGGAAGCCAATTTATAACAAAACAAGTATAGGGTGTTGTAATTGTAAAAGTGTTGTAATCTGTCGGGCGTTACCTCCGCGCACTTTTGTTACTTACTCTGTTGACTGGATCCTCTGCAGTGATGTAGACCTGTAACACAACTTAAAACTATGCTTTTTGTGGGCGCCACTTGGAAACGTTTGTTCCAAGAAAAAATTAAATGTGATTGATAAAATTTTTTAAATCTACGAAAAAATTTAAACAAGTCAGTTTAGCTTTGAAAAATCAGTTAAGTTTAATGATTCTTTAAAAACAACAAACAAATCGTCTGAAGGACTAACATTCATAAAAAGAAAAAAATTATAAAATTGCAGAGAAAAAAATTTTACAAGTTATTATTATTGACAATTTTTTTTTTATATACATCCAATCAAGTATCGGCTAGTATTTCAGATTCTGACTCAGTTGAAAAGCATGAGCATAATATGTGAAAAATCTTTACTCTCAGGACGTGACTCCTTTGAACTACCAAGACATATCAATTAGATGCCTTACAAGAAAAAACTAAGTGATTTGAAGGTGTATGTGTGGCGTGTAAAGTACAACTGTGTGATAAATGTAACCAGGTAACAAATGACTTTAATTTTGGTAACTCACGTTCCAATGGTCGTTTATTCTCTCACTGGACACTTCCTTCGGGTAGTTTCTCAATCTCGCCTCTTCGGGTGTACATTGAATCTATTTAAAGTCAAATTTTGCGATCATTACTTTTTCCGCACTTTTTGTCAAAACGTTTGGCAGTAAAATCTCGTTCAAACGCCGCCACTACGAATCATCTGTTTAGCGTTGATTCAGAAATCTGCCACCGCAGCGCTGATTCCCATGCAGTGTTGAGGAAGGCTAAGTTGTATTGTGTGTTTACGTTCGGGGGAATTATTTGTCACGTTAGTCAGTCAATGCGAACACAGCAGAATTCGTTCTCTATTTAAATGTATGGTCCCTCCTGGGCCGTCGACGTTCTGGCTGCGTGATTTCTATTAAAATTTGCCGTATCGCTGCTCTATTTCAGCGATACTTTTTGGCGACTCTCGTTGAGGTTAAGTCAGTCGGGTATGTCTATGTACGGGAAAAAGCCTTCCTGCCGTGTCTTGTCGATTTCTCGCCTCTCGGTTTCGCCGTAGCTGCGTTGATCAGTGTTGGGTGAGATGCATCAGTTCTGGAGTTCAATCTTCAAGTGTTTTTTCTGGTCGAATTTGGTCTCGCTTTTATACTAAATCGGGATGACTGTTTTCGTCGACTTCCGGTATATTTGTGTAAAAATTCTTTCTAGATTGTTCGAGAATAAACGAAATGGAATGTCATAGAACAATTTTCACTTCCGTAGAAGCTTTTAGAACGAATTTCTTATTCTTCATACAATGGATATTTCAAAATTTACACTGGTATTTATCAAACAGTTTCACATTAGTACTTACAATTTGTATGCCATTAATGTATTTAGATTTCTTGTTTTTTACTGAATCTAGCGATACTAAATATGATTGGTATCTAATTAACTTAAGTCTAATAAACATTACAATTTACAACCTTCACCTTGAGTTGTAGTCATTAAAAACTCAATATTTGTAACAAAAATTGTTGTGGAGTTATAAAGTTCCCTTCACAAGCTGGACATCTACTACTACTACTCTCCTACAACAAAATAAACAAATTTTAACATCAATAAAACACAAATAAATACAATTTTATATGGCCTCTGCTCATGGCCTAAATTCTTGTCAGTTTTCTAATACAATGATTAGTCTTTTTCCTTAATATATGTGTTATTTCACCACTATACACACAGAGTTTATTATTTTGTCTATCTTTTGTGATACCTGGTTACTTTGTACATATATTATATTTATCACAAGATGACATAGCATCATTGATTGGTCTTGAGATGTCATTTTCTATGGTGTGACAAATCTCACTCTAATTAGTTAAATTCTTTTAGAATTGACTTTACTTTCAACTGAGTTTGTTTCTTATTAAAGTATTCTGATGTATTGTACCTTTCTATCTTATTTTTGTTAGTATTATGTAAGTATTTAGCCAGATATGATTATTTTTGTACTGGATAATTGGCTTCAGCCATACATGGTATAAGTAAATATTTTGCTGACTTGACTATTACAATGTTAAAGTTGTTCAGGTATATTAGTATAGTTGCTTTATATCATATTACAGCTTTCTAATACAGTTTGGTTGCATTTTGGCAACATTAAATTCATAAATTATACAATATTAGATGCCTATTACATGTTTTTAGTTAACACTGTTTTTGGCTATTTTGGCTGCTTTTTATTCATTTGACAGCTTCCTTTATTTAAGATAAATTGTTCACTATTGTCTGCTTGACAATTACATATAGTTTTTATTTAAATCTGATAATAATTAATTTTTTCATGAAATCTTGGTGTATGGTCTCAAATCCAACACATTAATATTTTTTTGTCATAACAAATATATCATTTTTATTCTAACTTAAACTCTTTCTAATAATGTATTTAAGTCATTTAATACATTTATTTTATTTACATCACATAATATAATGATGGATCATGTCCATTTATTCACAAAAAATAGTTTTTAATACTATATTCATAGTTATAAAACTTAATAATTATTGACTTCATTCTGGTGGATTCTGACATTATTTCTCTCTCTTATAGTGTCTTATGGTTTTTTCACTCTTATTCACTTTAATAATATATATGGGGGGTTTTTTTTAGTCATAGTTTGGTCGTTTTTTCAAGTTGATAGAAATAATTATTATACAAAATTACACAATTTTTTGGGACTACTTGGGTTCGATACTGTTCACTTCACTTTCCTCTTATGCTAACTTACTATATAAATGATTTCTTTTATGGAACGTTCTGTGACGTTACATATGCCTCACCGTTAAAGTTGATAATTTTGGAAAAACATATCTTTGGTTTTGATGAAATTATCATCTCTATAATAACCCTTTATTATTAACTTCTTTATATTTCATTCTATTATCTTATAGTTAAATTCCTGTACTACTCCTTTAATATATTAATCCAACTCAATATTCCTAGTTCTTTCTTTGTCATATCACCTATTCCTTTCCTTTTTACCTTGATGTTTTATAATTAATCTTTGATATAATTCCCTATCAATTCCCTAACTTACATAGAGGGTTGGGAGTCAGAGTGGCTCGCTATGGCATACATTCTCTGTCCCTTCCTATCTATAACTACTGAAATCAGAGGCAACACATCCCTGTTCAGAAAATAATAATTGCACCTTTGCAACAAATAATAATAATAATAATAATAAAAAAATACAATATTCAAAGATCATAGGCTCCTACACATAAATTCCCTTTCTTAAACTCTTCTGATTAATTCACAATTATATTAATATATCGTTCTCCGCAGGTTAAAATTATCGTTTAAAATCATTCAATGTTAATAGCTATATTCATATTCATCATTATCTCCTTATGTAACACACTGTTTTCCTTTTTTTTTTTTCATTTATCATTTCCATTTAAATATCAAATATATGACAGTATTTCTCTCTCTTTTCTCCTTTACTAAGTGTCCATCTTGTAGTATTTATTTATAACAATCTCTCTCCTTCTCTAAGTACGGGTAAGCTGGTAAATATACGTTGACATGGCTATTGGAAATAAATCTATATTTTATATATATATCATTATGCCTTTGGTGTAAGGTGTCCTTCTCGTAATATTTATTTATAATAATCTCTCTCCTTCTCTAAGTACGGGTAAGCTGGTAAATATACGTTGACATGGCTATTGGAAATAAATCTATATTTTATATATATCTTTATGCCTTTGGTGTAAGGTGTCCTTCTCGTAATATTTATTAATAATAATCATAATACAATAATATTTATATTTATTTAAAAATCTCTACCTCCTTTCTAATTATGGCTAAGTTAAAAAATTCACGTTGACATGTTTAGTCAAGGTACCTTCTCTATGGTGCTGTATTTGACTTGGGTCTTTGGTCATGGTACTTGGTTACTGATTGCGTATTCGACTTGTGATTTTTTAATCATGGTACTTTTTTAATGAAGTCTGGTTATACGTTCCTTTTACCTTGTTCCTAATTGTGTCAGTTACCTCGTAGGTATTGTTTTCATGTTTGATAATATTTGGGTTATATTTGTCAGTTTGGGTTAATTACGTTGATTATTTCAACCCCTTTTGGTTGTGTTCCTTATATTATGTCCTTATTTATCATTCCCATTCCTTTTTAATTCCTTCTCTTTTCAATATTCGACCTTCGATGTTTATCACCTCTACTCCTTCAAATGCCTGGTCTATGACATTTATTCTGGATGATTAATCCCTGGCATTACCATCTCATCACATGTTTGGGCCATAATTTTTCTGCATAGCGGAATTCCTCCTCTCTCTCACTTTCATTTTGGGGGTCATTATCTGGTTCTCGGCCAGTTTCTGCCAATACATGGTTTACATAAAATACTCGGGGTCTTTCGTCATTACTTGCCTGGGGCCTATTCTCTTGATTCCTTTTCTTTCTTATTTCTCTTATTGCCTGAGCGTATTTTTCTATAAGCTGGCCCATTCGTTCCTCATAATTTTCCTTCTTTTTGGAATGTATCTTTTTTCTAGGCACGCTTACCTTAAAAGTATTTTGGCCTATGATTTTCTTTGTAATACACTCTTTCTTTTTGTCCCTTTTCATTAAATTCTGTTTATATTCTTTCATATAACTCCTTTCTCTGTGGTCAGTGACCGGGGGGTTAAGTACATTAATTAAACCGCTTTGAGTCATTTCTCCTATTTCCTTTGTATACTCCCTGTTTGTTTTTCTCGGTCTGTTCAATCTATTAGCTATGTTTTGTTCCGTTTCTACTGTTTCTTTGTCTATGGTTTCAGGACCGGTATTATTTTCTGGAAGACAACGAAATAGAAACTGTAATCCTTCTACCTGTTCCTCCATTACCTCGACCTCCCTATCATTGTCGGTTTTACTCTCCTCGATCTTTTCGTCTACTAATTCGTAATTTGCATTATTATTTTTCGTTTCTGGAAGATGACGAAATAGAATCTGTAATCCTTCTACCTGTTCCTCCATTACCTCGACCTCCCTGTCATTGTCAGTTTTACTCTCCTCGATCTTTTCGTCTACTGTTTTGTAACTTGCATTATTATTTTCCGTAATGGACTCTACCCATTTTTGAGTTTCCTCCCGAAGTTTCTGCATTTGTTTTTCGCTCTCCTCTCTCTCTTTCTGTCTCCTTCTTTCATTTTCCTCTCTCTCTTTCTGTCTCTTCCTTTCATTCTCTTCTCTCTCTATCTGTCTTTGTTTTTCATCCTCCTCTCTCTCTTTCTGTCTCCTTCTTTCATTCTCTTCTCTCTCTTTCTGTCTCTTTCTTTCATTTTCCTCTCTCTCTTTCTGTCTCCTTCTTTCATTCTCTTCTCTCTCTTTCTGTCTCTTTCTTTCATTTTCCTCTCTCTCTTTCTGTCTCCTTCTTTCATTCTCTTCTCTCTCTTTCTGTCTCTTTCTTTCATTTTCCTCTCTCTCTTTCTGTCTCCTTCTTTCATTCTCTTCTCTCTCTATCTGTCTTTGTTTTTCATCCCCGAAGAATCCTATCATGGATTTTCTCCATCTTTCCCCCTTCTCTCTCAGTTCCTCCCTAAATTTCCGGCCACTTTCTTCCACCTGTCTCCTTCTTTGGCTACTTTCTTCCCTTTCTTGGAGCATTCGCTCCTTATTTTTTTTGTTTGTTTCTTCCAATTCTTGGATCATCATCATTAATTTTGTTTGCGACATTATAATATGTTGGTAGTTGCCGGGCTTGTTCCGTCTTTTTCAAGCCTCACAAGTTGGGCTGCCAATTTATAGTAAAACAAATATATGGAGAGGAGTGAGTACGTCCTTCTTCAAGCCCCACGTTGGGCGCCAATTTATAGTAAAACAAGAATATGGAGAGGAGTGAGTACGTCCTTCTTCAAGCCCCGCGATGGAAGCCAATTTATAACAAAACAAGTATAGGGTGTTGTAATTGTAAAAGTGTTGTAATCTGTCGGGCGTTACCTCCGCGCACTTTTGTTACTTACTCTGTTGACTGGATCCTCTGCAGTGATGAAGTCCTGTAACACAACTTAAAACTATGCTTTTTGTGGGCGCCACTTGGAAACGTTTGTTCCAAGAAAAAATTAAATGTGATTGATAAAATTTTTAAATCTACGAAAAAATTTAAACAAGTCAGTTTAGCTTTGAAAAATCAGTTAAGTTTAATGATTCTTTAAAAACAACAAACAAATCGTCTGAAGGACTAACATTCATAAAAAGAAAAAAATTATAAAATTGCAGAGAAAAAAAATTTTACAAGTTATTATTATTGACAATTTTTTTTTTATATATATCCAATCAAGTATCGGCTAGTATTTCAGATTCTGACTCAGTTGAAAAGCATGAGTTTAATATGTGAAAAATCTTTACTCTCAGGACGTGACTCCTTTGAACTACCAAGACATATCAATTAGATGCCTTACAAGAAAAAACTAAGTGATTTGAAGGTGTATGTGTGGCGTGTAAAGTACAACTGTGTGATAAATGTAACCAGGTAACAAATGACTTTAATTTTGGTAACTCACGTTCCAATGGTCGTTTATTCTCTCACTGGACACTTCCTTCGGGTAGTTTCTCAATCTCGCCTCTTCGGGTGTACACTGAATCTATTTAAAGTCAAATTTTGCGATCATTACTTTTTCCGCACTTTTTGTCAAAACGTTTGGCAGTAAAATCTCGTTCAAACGCCGCCACTACGAATCATCTGTTTAGCGTTGATTCAGAAATCTGCCACCGCAGCGCTGATTCCCATGCAGTGTTGAGGAAGGCTAAGTTGTATTGTGTGTTTACGTTCGGGGGAATTATTTGTCACGTTAGTCAGTCAATGCGAACACAGCAGAATTCGTTCTCTATTTAAATGTATGGTCCCTCCTGGGCCGTCGACGTTCTGGCTGCGTGATTTCTATTAAAATTTGCCGTATCGCTGCTCTATTTCAGCGATACTTTTTGGCGACTCTCGTTGAGGTTAAGTCAGTCGGGTATGTCTATGTACGGGAAAAAGCCTTCCTGCCGTGTCTTGTCGATTTCTCGCCTCTCGGTTTCGCCGTAGCTGCGTTGATCAGTGTTGGGTGAGATGCATCAGTTCTGGAGTTCAATCTTCAAGTGTTTTTTCTGGTCGAATTTGGTCTCGCTTTTATACTAAATCGGGATGACTGTTTTCGTCGACTTCCGGTATATTTGTGTAAAAATTCTTTCTAGATTGTTCGAGAATAAACGAAATGGAATGTCATAGAACAATTTTCACTTCCGTAGAAGCTTTTAGAACGAATTTCTTATTCTTCATACAATGGATATTTCAAAATTTACACTGGTATTTATCAAACAGTTTCACATTAGTACTTACAATTTGTATGCCATTAATGTATTTAGATTTCTTGTTTTTTACTGAATCTAGCGATACTAAATATGATTGGTATCTAATTAACTTAAGTCTAATAAACATTACAATTTACAACCTTCACCTTGAGTTGTAGTCATTAAAAACTCAATATTTGTAACAAAAATTGTTGTGGAGTTATAAAGTTCCCTTCACAAGCTGGACATCTACTACTACTACTCTCCTACAACAAAATAAACAAATTTTAACATCAATAAAACACAAATAAATACAATTTTATATGGCCTCTGCTCATGGCCTAAATTCTTGTCAGTTTTCTAATACAATGATTAGTCTTTTTCCTTAATATATGTGTTATTTCACCACTATACACACAGAGTTTATTATTTTGTCTATCTTTTGTGATACCTGGTTACTTTGTACATATATTATATTTATCACAAGATGACATAGCATCATTGATTGGTCTTGAGATGTCATTTTCTATGGTGTGACAAATCTCACCCTAATTAGTTAAATTCTTTTAGAATTGACTTTACTTTCAACTGAGTTTGTTTCTTATTAAAGTATTCTGATGTATTGTACCTTTCTATCTTATTTTTGTTAGTATTATGTAAGTATTTAGCCAGATATGATTATTTTTGTACTGGATAATTGGCTTCAGCCATACATGGTATAAGTAAATATTTTGCTGACTTGACTATTACAATGTTAAAGTTGTTCAGGTATATTAGTATAGTTGCTTTATATCATATTACAGCTTTCTAATACAGTTTGGTTGCATTTTGGCAACATTAAATTCATAAATTATACAATATTAGATGCCTATTACATGTTTTTAGTTAACACTGTGTTTGGCTATTTTGGCTGCTTTTTATTTATTTGACAGCTTCCTTTATTTATGATAAATTGTTCACTATTGTCTGCTTGACAATTACATATAGTTTTTATTTAAATCTGATAATAATTAATTTTTTCATGAAGTCTTGGTGTATGGTCTCAAATCCAACACATTAATATTTTTTTGTCATAACAAATATATCATTTTTATTCTAACTTAAACTCTTTCTAATAATGTATTTAAGTCATTTAATACATTTATTTTATTTACATCACATAATATAATGATGGATCATGTCCATTTATTCACAAAAAATAGTTTTTAATACTATATTCATAGTTATAAAACTTAATAATTATTGACTTCATTCTGGTGGATTCTGACATTATTTCTCTCTCTTATAGTGTCTTATGGTTTTTTCACTCTTATTCACTTTAATAATATATATGGGGTTTTTTTTTTAGTCATAGTTTGGTCGTTTTTTCAAGTTGATAGAAATAATTATTATACAAAATTACACAATTTTTTGGGACTACTTGGGTTCGATACTGTTCACTTCACTTTCCTCTTATGCTAACTTACTTACGTAATGAAAGAATGATTGCTATCTTCATAAAGAAATTACAGATTTAATGATTATGAATCAAACATATTCTAATGTTCATTCGTGTCATAATTTATATTGTTACGACATCACAGAACAATCTACGTGTTTATCGAATGTTCTAGATGAATCCAGAGAAATCTGTGTGGCGTACGTGATTCTCGACGCATTAACTAGACTGTGCCAAGGCCGCAATTAATTAAGTCGTAGGTAGAGATAACGCGTAGTTTGGAATGTTCTGGTCTGTGAACTGGGGTGTAAACACAAGGTGGCAGCGGGCTTACTTTCAGTTATATTTTCGATATATTTTCAGTGCGGTTCGAGTTATTATCGGGCGATATTACTCTGTGCGTCCAAGTGGTTATTAGTGTGGTATTATGTGTTTTTATAATTGCGCGGTATAATTGTAATAAAATTGTGTTTTATATTAGTTGACATTTTATTGCGTGTGAACAATTTTTATTTCATTTTTTGTAAGAGACTCTGTGTTGTTAATTACGAACTGTTTAAGTGTGAAAATTAAAGCTGGTGATTAGTGACTTAATTGGTGTCTTGTACTTTGTTTTCCTCTGTACCATACAACCAGTAGACCGTCGTAACCATATTAATAAAATGGGTTTATGGACGGAGATCCATTAAAAATAAGTAATAGTGTTATAAACGATAGTAGCCTACAAGTTGTTTTACGTACTTCTAAGTTATTTATAGACAGTTTAAATAACGCATCTCCACATCGAGTCAAGAGGAACATCACTTATAAGAAATACATATAAACTCTGTGTGTGTTTGTTTTATAATGCAAGCAACGACGTTGTGAATAAGTTCCGTAAGTTCAACCATTAGGCGAACCCTTAAGTCAGAAAGTGAAGGAACACGCCTAAAATTCTACAAGGTGATGGCACTTCCCACAGTTTTTTATGGGTCTGAGAATTGGACTTTAACGAAATGCCAGGCCAGTCTTATCCAAACGGCTGAAATGAGACTTCTCAGGTATGTGGCGGGGTATACTCTCCGCGATCACAGAAGAAACGCAGAAGTACGGCAGGAACTGAATATTATGAATATACTCGAGAGGATCGCCCAGTATCGGCTGAATTGGTGGGAACATCTTTGCCGAATGGATGACTGCCGCATCCCCAAACAACTATGGAATTATAAGCCGAGGAGAAGGAAAGGTGCGGGACGTCCGAGGAAGAGCTGGAGTGACGAGCTCTAATTTTTGTCTGTTTTTGAGACCGGAACAAACCATCCTTGCTTTAATCTTTGAAGATGATGATGATGGACGGAGAACAAATTTTTGGATCGTGAAAAATGGTTTTTACCACCAGCGATTACAGGGAACAATTTCTAAGTACTCGTAATGGGAAGTAAGTTAATGTTCGTGATTAACTGTGTTTGTATATTCTAAATTTTCCTACCCAGTTCGGGGGCCACAGCCGTAATAGGGAACTTAATTCTATTCCACCAGAAAACTTTTGACCTTTTTAAAATACGACAGGCTTTTAAGAAGGTATAAAATCTGAACTCTTTGAATGCTCAAATACATGTGTAATGTAGTATCTTGCAGGTTCAGAAGTTAGTATCGATACTTACGTATGCGGAAGCACAAAATATGATTTTGCAAATAACAAATGGTTTCTAATATCACAGGATATTTTTCATAGTTACATTTTCTAAAATATAGTTACAGTCCTCTTTAAAAATGAGATTAAAACTTTGACCTCCGTTATATGTTAAAGACTAGATTGTTTTACGAAACGAATACTGACGGCCATTCAGTAGTCTTTTCAGTTCTCGAGTCCCACATCAAACACCAGTCAATATTTAGCCAATGTAAAGCTGTTATTCTCTTTGGTAAATATACCATTAAATTAACCACAACCCTCTTTTCATTCTAGTATGTATTTAAGGGTATTAAAAATAAACGTTCTCCTGTCAATATATTTAAGTAGAATTCCACAAACCTCTTATTCATTAAAACGTTGCTGTGACAGTAAATTTGTTACACTAACTACAAACTGTATGTCTATTATCCAGATGTTTCATACAAAGATTAATTTATGAGGATTTAGTTAAACATTAAATATAATACATATATTTGCATCAATAAGCATTATGCAGAGAAAAATATTAAATAAAAACGCTGAGGAGCATTTTATAAATTTTATTATTTCAAATTTGTGTGTCTCTTTTAAAGAACTACTTTTAGAAACTTTGTAGCTGTCTGTCTCTATCCCCTCACTCTAGTGCGATCTTCTGTTACGGACGCAAACAGGAAATGAACAAAAGTCGAAATAAACTAATAGAACATAGGCCTACGTTCTGTAGCTGAAGTTACTGAATTTGTTAGATATGATTGTTAGCATACATTATAGAAATAATTAAAATTAACAATCAACCTATGTTCTTCTTACAAATGACACGTTTTTAAATAAGTACGATAGTGAAGTTTATAGTGAATTGATAGTGTTTTTACTTGCAAAGAAAACAAAAACTTAATGTCACTAAACAATTGGGACTCATGAAGAATTAAATAATATACCATTTCGGTAAAATCCTGATAAAATGCCACACCAAGTTTAGGATTCCGTTTTTGATCTTAACAAAGAAACGACATCATATTTCAAAAAGATATATTTGTCTGAAGAAACAAAATGAGTTCTAAAAGTTTTAAGAAAAAATTTATTTCAGATAATTTTGTAATGATGTTCCCAGTTATCTCAAGTTGCAGAGTTCCACCAATACCGAGAACTTCTACGACTAACTTTCTCAACGCAAACCCAATATAAAACTTTTCTACCTCAATTCTGGTAAATCTGTCCAACAGAACACTAAGTAACACATTTACAGTTAAGGGTGTGCCAACGTCAAAAACGATAAATTATTGTGCCAAATTTAACATTTATTTTTATTATTCTTCTAAAGCCAAAAACGACTTTGTGAGACACGTTTCACTAACAGAATTTACTGATACTTTCCGTTTTATTGTAAGGTTCAACTTAAACATCAAATTACAAATTAGTATAGCGTTAAATACAAATGGGGACTTCTATACATACTTAAAGTGATACTAAAACATTAATAGTATTTATCGTTACTGAATTCTACTTACATCAAAGAATATAATAATCCAGTGTTTTATTTACTACCGATATTAAAGATACAATATATACTACATACATACTTCATAGTACATATATGCACTATTTACTAGATATAATATGATTTTTATAATATAAAACTCTTCCCCAATATCTTTGTCATATTCAAATCTATGTTGTTGCTGCAAAATAGGCTTTTTTCTCTCACACAGCCTCCTCGCCCTTTCAAGATCTCCTTGAACACCCACCCATTATTAATCCCTTTACATTGCGCTCTTCTGACACGTCTATAACGTATACTCACTAGTCGTCTACACACTCACGCACTCACGCACACACACACACACACACGCACATAAATTATGTTACCATACCAAAAGCAGCCCAATACCAGAGAAAGTATATAAAGTAAAATGCATGCAGCTAAGAATTAACAATTTTAAATAAATAAAAATAGAATGACTATAACGTATACCAGACAAATGACTATGATCCAACCCAAGTGATTGGCCCAATGACAAATGAAATGAAATAAACACATGAATTAACAAACTAAGCAAAGTAAATATTATTAAACGTACCATTAATCATGGAAAGTGCAAGCCCAAAGAATATATTGTAATATTAGCTAAGTAAATATAGAATGATAAAGAATAAACAAACAATAAAACACACAGACAATGGTACAGAGAATGATAATAACAAAAGTGAAATACAGTAAATACTATACTAATAAACAAAATAAAATGAACCAAGAGTGCATGATAGGAGTAGGAAGGGAATTACCAGTTAACATTAAGTGATAAACATTCTATAATAAGGGTGATCACACCAGAGTGAATAATGTAAAGAAAATAAATAATATGAATAACCACTATTAACACTAAAGTACAGTGAAACAGTACAAAGTGCAAGTGTAACCCAAAATAGAGATAGACAACAAGAATTATAAATAAGAACTCATATAAAAGTGAGAGTGAACAATTAAATGTAAAACTCAAAATATAAGTAAAGACACCAAAACCAGTGATTAACACTAGAGTTTAATGGGTGAAAAGTACCAAAAATAATAGTAACCAAAATATTGTTATTATAATAAGAATTGATAGTAGCTTAATAGTATATTTGTATTCAGCATAAAAATCCCCTAAGGTTATTAAGGATGTTATTGTTATGAATGTTTAAATTGTAAGATTATATAGAAAATGTTTATAAGTATTGTTATGATAGCATAAAGAAAAGCAGAGGAGATGATAATGTTAATATTATGGAACTGTGCAAAAGTTATAATTGTTAAAATAAGCATTAAGATTAAGTTATATTATGTTGAGTGGTGATGAAGCCAATGTTAAAGTTATAAATTTAAAGATAAAAGGCATTAATAGGTCGAAAAAGCTGTAATAAGTAATATAAATCAGGAATCAGTGTAAACTAGCTATAACTAAGCAATAAGAACTTAGTAATAATAGTAAAATTAAAATAAAAATAATGTTAAAAGGGTAGGTCAGAGTAAGCCTAAAACAATGCGAACAAAAATTGTAAAATATGCACAAATAACAGTAAACAGTGAGAGAAAAAGATAAGTAAACATAAAATAACAAACCAAGGAACAATACAAATACAAAATAATTGCAAAGAAACCACATAATAACCAAATTAAGTAAAAAGAATAATAATAGCCAAATGTTAAAACAGGCCAGAAATAACAGAAAACAATCATGTTTGATGTCTAAGTAAACTACATCAGAAAAGCTATTCAATGATAATAATAATAATCATATTGGTAATAAGACAAAAAAAATATCTTAATTAGAAAATATTTATTCATTTTTAGCAAAAGCTCAAGCTTTACAACAATGAGTAAAAAATGCTTTTAACCAATAGAGAGGAGTGTGATTACCATAACAACGAAACTTTATTAGAGAAAAATCGTTAGAAACGAATTAAGAGTCCATTTTTAGCATCAGATTAGGACAGTTGACAAAATTGTCTATCCATAAAAGTTAGAAAAATAAACCAAACATATGAATTTTAATTCAATAATAACGAATGGAAATGAAAAGACAAAATTAACAGAAACTTTTAGCAAGATAAATCCAAATTAATTGAGAATTATAAGAAATAAAACCAATATAAGGGAAGGACGACGTGAACACCAGAACTTATGAAAATATTCCATCAAACATCGATGAACTTGTAATGTATAATATTAAATTACTTTACTACACCCACGAGATTGACCATAACACTTAAAAGAATTAACGCACTATATCCAAACTTGGTTCAAACACTACAAACACCGATTAACTATTAAAATATGCAATAATCATTATTAAAAGATTATTCAAATTAAATATTAACATTTTGGGAAATAAGGAAATATTTATACACGATTTCTAACTTAACCTATGTTTGTAAAGTGAACTCACTATTGTTTTAAATTCTAAGAAACTGTTGTAGAGAAAGATCATAATATTTAAGTAACTTGATGTCAAGGATTGTACTTTTAAAAACCATTTTGTTATCTTTTTGCCGTCATCAAAAGAACTTTTTGACTGAATAAAGCAGTGAAAACATTAATAAACGCACAGTCGAACGACCCAAGTCAGCATAGCAAACCGCTGAGTTGCAATTTATTTATAGCCGGAGCAACAAAGTAATACATTTTTATAATTTCATGTTTTAGTAATTATTAAAAGCAAAACCGACCATTAATGAACCAATACTTACTTTAATACCTGTTCATTATTTCAATTATTAATCTTTATGTGTTTACTTCATTAATATAGCACCGTAAAAATATTCTACAAGAATTACAGGTTGGTAAGACTGTCGCGGGAAAGCAGATTTTGAATTTCTCCGACAGCAAGCGGCAAGAGATACGGTTACGCTAAGTGAAGAAATTATAAACTTTTTTAATTGCTTTGAACAAACAATTTGGCGCCTAGAAACGGGAAAATCACCATTAAGGGGAACAGGTAAACAGGTATTGGCGAGGTGAAATACGACGCAAGCAGATCGTTACGAAATTACAACGCAACTTGGAAATTTAACGAAACATAACACTTTTATTGTTATAAATTGACGACAACTACGTGTGGCTTAATACACATACAGAGCTTGTCGTTACAATATATATATAATATTATTCCTTTCTAAGTAACTCGTTGAGTTTCCTGCAGGTATCCTATGTAATATCTTCAAATAATTACACTACAAGTAGGTTTATATTTTTTTATATTTTTTCAGAAATTAATCTCTGAAGATGCAGAATAATTTCTGTGAAACGTACGTCAGGTGAAAATAAACTAGTTGGAGTGTAATTATTTAAAGATATTACACACACACACACACACACACACACACACACACACACACACACACACACACACACACACACACACACACACACACACACACACACACACACACACACACACACACACACACACACACACACACACACACACACACACACACACACACACACACACACACACACACACAGACACATACAGATATATATATATATACATACAGATATATGTGTATATTATACACATATATATATGTGTATATATGTGTACATTAAAGTTATTGGCGTATTATTTAAGAATAGTTATATCGTATCGTTTATAACTTCACAAAAAGAAATTTGCGTAAACGATTAATGAAAGAGAATTTTAAAGAACACTTTATACTTAACATGCGTAAATATTTGTCAGTATATACAAGATACTATATCTTACAGTATATACAGCATTCTATGAGCACAAATTGCTCACATAAGTTATGCTTGAGCTGCGTAGGTGTCATTTTGTCAAGATGGCTAAACATAATTAATTACACTTGAAAAATGCACATAGTACATGCGCTTTCTGTACCAAAAACCTATAATATCTTTGTGACTGTCCATTTACATCTAAACATTCTTAAATGAAAGTACATGAATTCCTTCCACACGTTTGGAAATTACTGTTGAAGAAATAGTTCGTAGGAATGTGAAGAGTCAGTAGTAGTGAATCTTTGTGATATATAAGGAACCAGAAAACAATTATCCCCCCCCCCCCCGGAACTAAATGTTAACTTGACTGTATCTACAACGCAAGTGCCGTAAACCCTGTCCGTGCACTTTTAGACAGCATATATAAATACACACTTCCTTGTTCTCTCTGATTCCATTATAATTTAATTTAAACAGCGCTGTTGGTAATTAACAAACCCAATGGTAAATGTAAAATGTATTAAGTGCTTTATAGTGTTAGTAAATAGTAGGTGTCATAATATGCGACTACAAGGAAATAACAAATCTGCACACAGTGAAATAAACTAATGAAGTAAAATAAACTCTTTTTACGCATTAATCTATACGTATTTGTTAAGTGAAGTAAATCAGTTGTCATATAGTCATACTACACAGTATTTTAAAGATAATTAGACAACTAAAAAAATAACAGTCATCATCATTTTCAAGGATTAAAAAAGGGATGGTTTGTTCCCGTCTCAAATAGGCAGAGTTTAGAGCTGGTCACTTCAGCGCTTCCTCGGACGTCACACACCTCTCCGTCCCTCGGCTTATACTTCCATAGTTGTTTTGGGGAAGCGGCAGTCATCCATTCGGCAAAGAGGTGCTCACCAATTCAGCCGATACTGTGCGATCCTGTCGAGTATACTCATAATATTCAGTTCCTGCCATATATCTCTGTTTCTTCTATGATCACGGAAAGTATACCCTGCCACATGCCTGAGAAATCACATTACAGCCGCTTGGATGTGACTGGCCTAGCTTTCCTTAAAGTCCAATTCTCAAACCCATAAAGAGGAGTGGGAAGAGTCATCACCTTGTAGAATTTTAGACGTGTTCCTTTACTTGCTGACTTGAGGGTTCGCCTAATAGTCCCGCACATAAGGTTAAACCACGCAACTTATTCACAACGTCGTTGATTGTATTATAACACACACTGTAGTCCAAGCATTCAAAATTGCTGACTTGTTTTAGGACAGTACCATGTATAACAATGTTTTCCCTTACGGGATCAGTTCCACGAAAAGCCATCACCTTGGTCTTAAGTCTGAATATTTGCAATCCAGAGGTTTTGCAAATTTGATTTAACAAATGTATACTCATCTGCAATCTGTTTTCAGAGTCCAACAGAACAGCCTGATCGTCCGCAAACAACAAACTATCAATTGTATAGTGGACCAATCATAAAACTAACAGTAATTTCTCTAAATGGTATACACCTAAGATTATTATAATTTTAATTGGAAGTGAAAATTAATAAGTGAAATAAGTCTTGATTTATTTAGCAATACGTATATCTATTTATCGTCAAATTTCACTTCCTGACTCTTAGCTGATAATTTAGTTGTAATAGGTTTTACCTTCATTACAAATAATCTGCTTTAACTTAAGGAGTTTGTTTAGGTGTACTGTAATTTTCTTCACAGCATAGAGAGAGTCCCTCCTCATGAATACTCTTAATAGAAATAGTAGCTACAAACTATACTACTTAATTCACTTCAGGTAAAATATCACGAAAATATAATATGTTTAAATATTTGCGTAATTTTGGCACGTTTTTAGGCTTAGGAATTTTTGACTAAAGTCCAAGGTTACATCACAGTCAGGAACTACCTTGACAGGCAAAGTTTTTCTTGAGTTTTGAAAAGACAGGCATTAAATTTTGTCTCTGATTTTTTTAAACTTTCACACTCATATTTTATGTGATCCATGGTTTGTTCTATTGGGTGTTTGTTCCACTGTTTGTTTCATCTATAGGATGTGTGAGTCCTAGGAAGAGATGGCTGGAGAATTTTTGGAAGCGGAACAGACAGTACCTTGCCTATGCCGTGTTGTGAAGATGATGATGATGATGATGATGATGATGATGATGATGATGATGATGATGATGAAGTATGCACTAAATATTCCTCCGTGTATAATATCTGTTTCCTATTTCCCATGAACGGACATTACAATTGATCTACTGAGGCTAATTAGACGGTCATGGTTTACTCACAGTCAACACGGACATCAGTAAACACTTCTATGAGACGTGGAATTATTGTTCTCCAATTACGGCAATAAATATTCACATTCATTTCGCGGAACAAACACATTCGTTTAAAGGTACGTACAGGAGATTACGTGAATGTACGAGTATTTTATCGTAAATTGTGATATTTACCGAGCAAGACAAACAAATGCAGCTGAGCGGGTGCCAAGTTACGAATGTACAACTGCAGTCGGTTCCCATTAAACCGGTAAATCTACCCTAAGCCAAAATGAATGTCCTCCATTGATATAAACATATAAATGCATACAGACCGTAATGCAAACATTCGTTATTTGACAATACCGCCGTTTTTGACCGCATGTGGTCACGCCCGCATCGAATCGAACATTAACGTTAAATAATGTAATGCAAACGTGTGTCGAATACATTGGTTTCAGAATAAATATAATCCATGTGCTACATGTCACACAAACTTAACAGCCAATACGTTGTGATATATTAAAGTGTGGTTTCCAATTTTCTCTAATCAACCACGCCTGAAACTGATTTGTTTTAATGATTAGTTCATCTTCTGATAGTCCTATCCGTTTCGGATGTGGGATACCATACAGACTATTTTAACTTTCTGTACTGCTGCACGGAATAAGTCAGGTGTATTCATGCCAAACCAGGTGCTTTAATTTCTCAGCCATGATATTCTCTCTTAGTCGCCCAACTCCTCTCTTTCCAAGTACTTTTCCCTGTAGTATAGACTTAAATAGGTAAATCGCTGTTCATTTCTCATGAGGTGTCCCAGATACTGAAGTTTTCTTATCTTCACTGTGTTAATAACGTCCCTTTCTTTCTTCATCTTTCTAAGAACTTCAACATTAGTTATGTGTGCTGTCCATGAAATGCTCAGTATTCTACGATAAAGCCACGTTTCGTAAGACTGCAATTTTTTAGTTGTGGCTTCAGTCAAAGGCCAAGATTCTACACCATAGAAGAAGACCGAGAATACGTAGCAGCGTCAAAGTCTCATCTTTGTGTTTATTGTTAAATCGCGACTTTTGAATAAACTGGTCATTCTAGTGTACACTGCTGTTGCCTTTTCAATACTGCTCTTTATTTCTTGAGAGTGGTCCCATTGTTCATTGACTATAGTACCAAGATATGTAAATTTGCTTACACGTTCAACTGGCCTTTGGTTTATATTAAAGGTGCAGTTTTGTTCACCTGTTCTTAGATACAATCATTAGCTTCGTTTTAATAACACTGATGTCTACACCATACCTACGGCTGCTTTCTATCACTCTATTCATTAGTTGTTGCAGCCCCCCTAAGCTATTTGCGAATGTGACGGTATCATCCGCATATTAGTTACAGCTCCATAATTCATAGCAAAACATTTTATGGTTATTATGGCTAACAACATTCTGATTGTTTGCTATAATCTGTTCTCACCTTGGTTTATTTATGAAATACGACTAATTTATGAAAAAGTTTCCATATCTGTCGAAAACTATACATTATTTATTCAGTACATGTGACGTGTGATGTACCACATATGACAAATTGCATATAAATAAAGATTGCAACAATTACCCAAAAACAATAAAATCACTGAAACTTATCTCAATATGTATGAACTCACATAGGAAGTTTTTAAAATCCCTTAACTCTTGTAAATAAAGTATTGAAAATACTACTAGTTTATTTAAAATACATTTTATTATGTATTTAAACAATTTAATGTATTAAATAAACAACTTGATGGAGCATGCGCGCTCGCACCCCACACACACATACATGCATGCAAGAGCACATTTAGTGCACGAGTGCATGTATGGGTGTGGTTATTCTTATTTTCGTTACTAACCTAAGGCTCCTGTTATACTGAAAGTGTATATGTAATTAATATTGGTATTCTCAGAAAACCAAACTCTCCGCTAGAAGAGAAAGGAATAAGTTTTTCAAATATTCTGCAAAGTATGTTTATCAGTTCACATCATAATCATCATCATCGTTAGGACTAGGTCTTAGACCTGTACCGAAACCCATCTCCTCCTCGGTCTACCGACAGCTCTCTTCCCAGTAGGGTGATAACCAAAGCCAGCCACAGGTAGACGAATATCGGGCATGCGATTCAAGTGTTCACACCACTCCTTCTGTGGTCTCAGTAATCTTCTGGTACAATGATACAATGTTTAAATCGCGTCTAATATCCTCGTTCCTTCTCCGATTTAAGAGAAGACAACCTTGCGTCTCTCTTAGAAATTTCACTTCGACTGCCTGAATCCTCTGCACGTCCCTTTTACCAAGAATACATGTCTCACTAGCATACAGGAATGTGGGGACAGCCATAGTTTTATTAAGCCATAATTATATAAATATTATTATATTTACGAATTCGTCTTTTTGTAAATAGTAACTGTCTTACAATATTGTGACAGCGAGTGTTCGACGTAGCCTATATAACCTGACGATTACGTATGACCGAAATCGATCGAAATTAAGAACTTGAGTATTTAAAACGTTATTATAAATCATATGTATGGAAACTTTAGGTTATGAACAATGAATACACCACAATAGAAGATTGTGATTATAGGTACCATTAATAAGCAATAATTGTGTGTATATTATAAATACATCACATTGTCATTAGTTATTAAACCCGCTAACAAAATAAATTTTCTCTTCGATAGCTTTTTTTGTTAACAGAACACATAACGTTCAATCAGGATGTCGAAATGTACTTGATTTTAATACAAATAGGAAAATTAAAGGAATCCGTGCGTGCATTTGCGTATCTACAAAATATTGTTTAAAGAAGTTTTTAAAGTTTGTATCCACAGGATGGGGGAGATCCATTCTGTTTCCCTATAGAATGCAAACAGTCGCGGTCTCTCATTGTCCACAGTAAAGTTTGTTATTGGATTTCGGTTTCAGATTGCTTCTCTCCTCCGTATCATCCATTCCACTTTGCAGTTTGAAACATTTCAAACTGATACAGAGGCACAGAAGTGAAACAAAATTTGTACAGTTGCAATATTTACAATGTTCACACGTGTGTGTGTGTGTGTGTGTGTGTGTGTGTGTGTGTGTGTGTAATTTATTTAATATTTACAAATTCTTTACCACAAATTGTTTTATTCCCTTGTTTGGTACATGTTTTGGGAAGCGTATTGTTCCCATCCTCAGCCTTCTTTATTTTATATCTTGTGGAGTATTTGTGTTTGGTTGGTTGTTGTTATGATTTCCTGTTGTGTTTCGGTATTTTATACTGGTGCTATTGTGTGTGACTGTAGTGTATATATTAGCTTTTAGTGTATTTTCGATGTTGAGTGCTTTCAAAATTGTATCATGTGTGGATTGATTTATATTTGTTCAGGTATTAGTTTGTTTTGTATTTGTATATTTGTACAGTTTTCCATATGTTCATTATGAGGCCTCTGTGTGGTATGTGTTTTATTAGTGTCTTGTTGATTACGTCTGGGAATTCATGTCCTGTGTTTATTGCATGTGTGGCCAAATTAGATTTATATATTTCTTGTTTCTGTATGCGTTTACGTGTTCAAAATGCGTTTCATTAGTTGTTTTTTGTTTGTCCTATGTAACACTTATTGCAATCTTGGCATTCAATTTTTGTATACCATTAGTTGTTGTGTGAGGTATTTAGTTTTTGTAACTTATTTTTATTAGTTTTTATGCTATTTTAAAGTCTGTGAAACAATATGATCTGGGGAACAATATGCTTCCCGAAACATGTCCCAAATAAGGGAAAAACATCTTGATGTAAAGTAATTAAAAATTTTATATATATTATGCATCTAGAAATAAACTAAGCTAATAGCTAAAGTATGTGTGTGTGTAGTTTCTGGTTGATAACGAGTTTAAGTCTAATAAAAATGCAGCTTTTAGGCGACGTTTCGAGGTTTATTTTATCTCATATTGATGCCTACAACATAAAATATAATTCCCTAATTCGTAGTGACCATCAATCAATGCATTTTCTGATGAAGGGTTTGCGAGTATCGGTCAGAAAAGTATAACAAATTTTAAATTATTTTTGTTGACTGTTAGACAATATTTACTGTCGCCATCAGGACAATTGTACCTGAGTTATTACGACGTCTGTTTCTGTGTTTGGCGTCGTAATAACTCAACAACAATTTTGTCCTAATGATGACAATAAATATTGTTAAGAAGTCAATACAATAATTTAAGATGTGTGTTATACTTTTCTGACCGATCCTCGCAAACTCTTCGTCGGTAAAATTCATAAAATACAAAGTAATATAATTGTAACGAGAGTTCTAATTGTAACATATAAGTTGTATTATATTAACCGTGGTATTGTGTTATATAGAATAACTAATAGTAAGGGAGAGTGGCGGAACTGTGCGCATCATTGTAACGAAATTTCTAACGGCCATAGACGTCTCCAGTTGGTGCTGAAACCTAGCGGTAGACAAATAAACTACCCCACCGCAGTGGCTTCCCCCCAAACCTACTGTTGTGGCCATTAGTGCTGTATTATTGTTATGTGTTTGTACTGTTGTTATTTGACTTCCTTGGAAAATTAGAAGGTATGGCTTCCACAATGTTTTTAATCACTTTAGCTATTCATATTTATAATCTATGACTCTTTATTAAGATCTACATGTGTAATAATTTAGTGTTAGCCAATCATTTTGATAGGGTAGAGCAATACATTTCTACGTACATGATCGGGTAACTGTGCGTGGTGGTGCGCATGATTCCCCCCCCCCCCCACACGATTCAGTGCTAAGTACTGAGTATTACATTTCTCTTACTTTTCCATTGCAGATGCCGAGAACGTATGTTAGGAAAACGGAGATTAACTCTTACTCACTTGAAACCCTGCATAAATCGCTTCATGACATTCGTGAAAACCATAAAAAAATTAGAGAAGTAGGGAGAAGTTATGAAATTCCTGAGTCAACTCTGCGAAAGCAGCTGTTATTAAACAAACCCTGTATAGAACCACTTGGTCGTAGACCTCTGTTTTCAGCGGAAACTGAATTAGAGCTTAAAGATTATATTTTAAATCTTTGCAACTTATTTTACGGATTAAGACCTAAAGAGTTGAGACGCCTAGTTTTTAAGTACGCAGAGGCAAAACAAATTATAAATAGTTTTAACAACTAACTAGGTCTAGCTGGCAAGGACCGGCTGTACTGTTTCTTAAAGAGACACCCGGAAATTAAGCTGCGGCAGCCAGAGGGCACAAGCATCAATAGGATAGCAGCCTTTAATAAAGAAGAGGTGGGGCTTTTTTGTCAAAACATTGAAGAGATTTTTAAAAGGCATCCTTTCTCCCATCACAAAATATACAACCAGGACGGGACTGGCATCACTACTGTTCAAAAGAAATGTCCAAAAGTTTACGGACCAAAAGGGGCTAAGAAAGTAGGGGCCGCTACTTCAGCCGAAAGAGGTCGGAATATTACGGCCTTGTTTGCTGCTAATGCAGCGGGAAACTTTATCCCACCTCTGATGGTCTATCCTCGCAAAAGGATGTCAACTCAGTTGCAAAGGAATGGTCCAGTTGGAGCTATCTATACTTGCTCGTCAAATGGATGGAGCAATGAGGAAATTTTTTTACAGTGGTTGGCTCATTTTAAAACGCATGCTCACCCCACTGAAAGTAAGCCTGTCCTACTTATTTTGGATAATCACAGCAGCCATGTCTCCCTTGACATTTATAACTTCTGCAGGGCAAACTTCATCCACATGGTTTCTCTCCCTCCCCATACGTCCCATCGGCTACAGCCTTTAGATTTGACATTTTTTGGTCCCTTAAAAAACGCCTTATACCGTGAGTACGATTGCTATTTAACAACAACAGGCCACCAAAAAATAACTGAATACGATATAGACAAAGACACAAAGATGAAGACATGTCGCAAAGACGTAGACATTTTATTATTAATAAAAATTTCTCTAAAGTTTTTTTTATGCTGAAAGTTAAAAATGTCACGTTATGCAACTGTTAGTGAAGAACAATTAAAGCTTCGCTGTGTAGTTGACAATCACAGTGAAACAATCGAAAGCAAGTTGAAAGTACCGTACACGTATTGACGCACGGAGATTCGGACGTGGTAAATTCATAAGGCATAAACAGATTTTTTACCTGTATACATATTGTTACGACATTACAGAACAATTACGTGTTTATCGAAGGTTCCAGATGAATCCAGCTGAATCTGTGTGGCGTACGTGATTCTTGACGCACTAGCTAGACTGTGACAGAAGCCGCGCGCACTGGGTCAAGGCCGCAATGAATTACGCTCTAATGTTTTCCTTTATTGTTAATGCGCAGTATGGAATAATCTAGTATTCGGGAGGTGGGTATAAATACCAGTACTCAACGACGTTTAGTTTCAGTTATAGTCGCGATATATAACAGTGCGCTCCGAGTTTATTGTCAGGCGATACTGTGTGCGTTCGAGTGGTTATTAGTGAAGTCTTGTGTTCTATAATCTGGCGGTATATTGTAATACAATTGTGTTTTATATTAGTTGATATTTTATTGTGTGTGAAGATTTCTGATTTGATTTGTTGTAAGAGACTGTGTTGTTAATAACGAACTGTTTAACTGTGAAAATTAAAGCTGGTGATTAGTGACGTAATTTGTGTCTTGTATTTTGTTTTCGACTGTATCATACGACGATCAAGTAGACCGTCGTAACAATATATATTAGCTATGCTAACGTAGTTACGTAAACCTACACAATGCATTCATCACCACCAGTTAAATTCAACTGTTTAACGTTTTACATTGAATTCACGAGCTATACCATAATCCGTTTCATAAATTGTTAACGTACTAGTCCGCTGACGTAAAGGACCGTTAACTCTACACAGGAATAATGTTCATCAACATTCTACGCGCATTCAATTAAGAACCGGTTGTAGTATTCAAATGTTAGTGTTTATGAAAGAGAGAATTTGCCTACGTCTCCTCGCCTGTTACCTCCATTGTTTTACCTAGGCAGTACGGAGCACTTCGACTTGCCGCCGCACTCAGTACTGAGGTTCTCGTTACAATATAAATTGCTGCATGTCGGTATAAGTCTCCTTTCATTTTTATTGGACGGACATTCTTATGCTGATAGTGTTATCAATACCCCTTAAATGCATCTACACAAAACGCAAGCGCGTCCACTCCCCCCAAACACACACACACACACACACACACACACACACACACACACACACACACACACACACATTTTCTGCAATTGTAAATCTAAAGATTCGTGCTGCTGTCTCGCAACTATCGAGAGGAAAAAATCGTTCTACATTTATAAATAGAGTCTTTATAATGTTATGAACTTCGTCTCAAAAAATATACATTGTAAATAAATACATGTGTGTCGCAGAATTATAACATGCAACATGTACCGTTTTAAACTAGACCAATTGTAGATGATACAACAAAATATAGTAAGAAATAGTAACATATTAATAATCTTACAAAATACTAACCTAATTAAACTTAGGTACTATTTAAATTTTATTTATAAAATATTTCGAACTTGTGAATTTACCTAATTATTTACGAATGAAGCAAAGTTATGTTGACGCACGAACATAAAATGGTTTTTCACTTACCAAAGTTGCTTCATCAAATGCGTTGTAAGTGTAATGTTCACAGTACATTTTTGTCTCATAAATCAGCATCGTCTTACCTAAACAAAATAAAAGACATTAGTTGAACACAAATAGTAATATGTCAATATAGTAAAAGTAAGTTGTTACTAGAGTGACTTAAACTAATTCATTACAGAATTAATGTAACATTGTGTGACACAAGTCCGTCGAATCGTGTTGCACATTTGGTAATTACGTACATAATGTCTCGGTCGTCAGTAAGGATCGTTGTATCTTCCAAACTTTATCACCCTTGCTTCTGTTTTCCATAGTCCATCTTCCATCAAAGGTGTAAGCTTATTATTTTTCTCGGTTTTTTGTCTGAAGTGACAACGAGAGAGTTCAAGAAATACTATAAATTTAAAAAAAAATCTAGAAAGTTAACTAACTTTCCATACCAACAATTAACTGGTCATTAAATATAAAAAGTGAACAAATAAGAAGCAGAAACAGATTGTTATGTTATTAAATGTATATTCAAAATGTAAGTTTACGTAGAGGTAGCTCAGAAGGAAAATGTTTGTTTGCATCGCGGTTATTTGTCATGTAGTAATATAAATTGAACTCATGTTTGTGTCAAACGCGTCTGGGGCAGTGGAACAGTCTCAGTGAAGATACGCAGACCTCAGTTAAGTACATATTCACATGAACAGACAAAACACGCCTATCATAACATGCAGAACGTCATGTTATCAATGAGACGCGATCATAACATAACACTTTCAGGGTTATCAATGAGAAAGTATATGAAGCATATGTGAAGGAAAAGGAAGAAGCTAAGAGAGAATACACACAAGCAGTTGAACAAGTCCTGTCAGCTGCACATGTTGAACAGAGGTAAAAATATTTTGTGACAACACGGTATTTTGGCATTAACACTCATATCTTGGGGCGACTAAAAGCGTTCAAATGAAGATAAATAATAATCTTATGTTACTGATGCTATTTAATAAATTAGAAGATTGTCATTGTATGTGGTTCAAATGCACACTAATTCTCTATGTACGGTAGTGTGGTGTGACCTCTGCCAGGGTTAGAAGGCGCAATTGGCCATAAACCTTATGCTTGACGGATGAAGATGATGACGATTATGTTTTCATAGTGATGATGATTACGACGATAAGACGAACGAATTAGCCGTCAGTATCTTCACAAATAAAGGAGTAAAACAGTCCTGCAGTATGTCCTCGAATTAATACATATTTATAAACATACATACGAGTAAGAAGGACAATAAATTGAACAAGGGTCTCATTTATGGTACTTGAGCTGTACCATCTGTCTTTATCCTCATATCTTTTATGAGAAAGGCAAAGTCACACACAATAAGAGGAATTAATGATATCTAATATGTGTCACCATAAGGAGGACACTAAAAGAGAAAGTCACTAGTAAAATACAGATAACGTTTTTGAAGCAATAACAATGCCCTTCCTATTAAACGGGTTCGAATGTTGCAACCACAAATAAAGGATGTGAGGGAGATAAAATGGCGGAAATTAAATTTCTGACGTCCGTTAGTAGTAGGGAATAAATTATGGCTCCTTTTTACCGACTAAGCAGAATAGGCGTTACTGAGTGCAGTCTGCCTAATGCTAGTCATTCGCCGAGTGATGATTCTTAAAATTGGTATTCAGAATAATTATGAAAACCCAGAAACATTTCTTATTCTCATTTTTTTTATACATTTATTAAAATGATTGTATATTATTTTAATGATTTAATTATTAATAATAATATAATTATTAATTAGATATTTATTAATTATTTATTAATTAATTATTTAATTAGATATTAATTTAATAATACATTTAATTAAACTGACAAAACATATTGTTACGCCATTACAGGACTTTCTACATGCTATTCCAGCGGAACCAGCTGCAACGTCGTATGCGTACGTGACTCTTAACAGGCGTGACGTGTATAATAATAATAGATTTTATTGTTGTGTTTGTAAATATTAAGATTTTCCCAGATATTCATATTTTTACCTTTTTGTACGTTTTTAACAATAAACATAATTTTCCAGACATTCAAAATGTCGAATTAATTAAAAATGTACAAAAAGATATCAAAATGAATATCTGGGAAAATCTTAATATTTACAAACACAATAATAATATTATACTAATTAAAGAACAAATAAATTAAAAAACAAAACAAGTTGATTTATTTAAAATCATAGATTTATTAGAATAATAGAATAAACATTAAGTATATAATAAATAGATGAATACATAAACATTAAAATAATCGAAAATAGAATCGAAGAAAATTCGATTATCCGTTAGCTGTATTGTAAGCGAAACGTTTAATTACAATTCAAACAAACTTCTGAAGATACAAAACAATTTCTGTGAAACGTGCGTCACGTGAAGATAACCTACTTGCAGTGCATTTATTTGAAGACATTAAACACTAGCAGTTTACAGTACTATAGTACGTTATGCTCGAACATAGTTATTACTGGAAATTCTTAAACTAAAACAAGTTAAGCACTGTAATTACATAAATAATTAGTTTAATGATTGTGAAAAAATCTAATGTTTTCTGTCGACCGTACTTTTCAAGAGCGAAATTATGTAATTGGCACAGTGAAATTATTTTAGGCAGTTTTGCTTCATCTTGGCATTCGTACCACTTGATTGCTGTAGTCAGTGATTGAATGACCTCGTTATGAGAGATTGCAGGTTTTATTGGCTGCGTCATCTTCTTCATTATTGTACACAAGCACAATAAATACCCATTCTTGGACCCAATACTTTACGCAATCCGTTCTCCTGGCTGTTATTGGAACTCCGGCTACAATCAGCAACTTTCTGGTTTACCCCGGCTATAATTAGAGCGTATACGTTACTCGCTTGTTAATAAAGAAAAAGTAAAAAAAGCTTAAGTTGGTGACGAATTAAACAGTGAGACTAATTAGTGGGTGACGAATTAGTGAGGTTCCACTGTAATTCTTTGCTACCTACTATGATACATACATCAGTCTGAAATCTGGACTAAATGCGGCTAACACTTCCAACTGCAAAATAACTATCTGTCTGCCGCTAACAGTCGTGTACAATAACCAAAGGACCTGTTTCGTAATAAGGTACTGGAAGCTACTAATCATTTCTACAGTAGTTGTGAAATTTCCTGAGACCATGAGCACATGTTTGTAGTAGATGGTACTCGTGTATTTGACACGTTGTTTATACAAATCTCTGTGCGCTGAAGCATCAACAGCACTGTCCTCTATCCGAGTAAAGTGATCCTACAACGCACCGCCAAATATTAATTAATTAATTACTATATACAAGTGCGTGTGTGCTATAAGCTGGTAGGAATCGTAATCAGCACTCCATAAGTTTAGATTTCATATGTCTGTTTCCTTAATTTACGTGATTTTAAAAAAGAGATGCTGATTGTTTTTTCTGTTTATTTTCATGTTCCACAAGGGAATGGAAGTATGGTGATGGCGATAAAATTTGCGTTCGAGATTAGGGCTGATTCTGATTGTACTACCCTCAAAACATGAAGAAAAGTCATTTTCCGAAAGTGTCTGTGTATCTGTGTGTAGAATTTTTTTAACGGCGAACGATAACTGCCACAAATTCAAAGAGAATCAAATTATGTTTTGCACATGTGCCCAAATTGTATAGGACTTAGGACTCAAGGCCTATCGATATTGGTGAGATCGGTTAAGGGGAAGGGGTAGTTTACCTGCAACGTTTTATGTTTTAACAAGAGTAAAATACTTAATTCTGAGAAATAAAGTATCTTGAAAAGAAGGTCATAATAATCTACTGTAGACAGGTAGACGAAATATCTGTAAATGGAAAGGATAGTTGAAAGGGGGTGGTAATTTCCTATAAATGAAAATGATAGTTGAAGGAGGAAGGAATAATTTTGTATACTTGTACTACGTTATCGGCAACAAAGAAGTAGTCTGTTGTTAAAATTCCTTTCCGGGCTGTTTAACCGTGGTCCAATGTTTTCTGCAAAAGCAGACGTTTAGGCAGTACCAACGACTGCGATCATCAGTGAAAATCGAGTGCGCTAACGTGTGGTGGTACACGTTAGTGATCACAGTACTGTGGTTAAGGCTAAAGAAAGAAGTAGTTTCTATGGAAATATTTCATTTCGAAAATGATTTTAAATAGAAATTTTAGAACATTGTAGTCATGTATGATTCACCATGCAGTTGTGTATGGTTCTCCATGGTTCGCCGCTAACAGTCGTGTAGGGAAACGAAGCACCTGTATCGTAATAAAGTACTGGAAGCTACTAAACATTTCTATAATCTTTGTGAAATTTCCTGGGAGGAAAAGCACATGTTTGTAGTAGACGGTACTCGAGTACTGTATTTGACGAGTTGTTTACAATATCTCTGCGCGGTGAAGCGTCAACACCACGCTACTGTTTCCAAGTAAACTGATCCTACTACGCATCGCCAAATATTAATTGATTAATCACTATGTGTGTTTGTTTTCAGCTGGTTAAAATCGTAATAGACACTCCATAATTTTAGATTTCATACACGTGTTTCGTTTCATTAGTTTACATTATTTGAAAAGCGAGATGCTGATTTTTTTACAATAATATGGTTTAAATTTTTTACAAAAATGTTTTACATTTTAATATTTAGAATTCCAAGTCAATACAATGTAATAGTGGCTCACTTCGTAATAAATTAAAATGTTTTAGGTTAACTATCTTTATTTAGGGTATTTAACCCTTTCAGGGCCACATTTTGGAAATACATAGTAAAAATTTATTTTCTTCAACATATAATTTAGAATGAGTCAAAAACATATTTTTTGAAAATTGTATCACGCTTAATAAAAAAATTAAGGCATGTTGCTTATAAGCAACAACGGGATTTACATACATAACCTCAACTGCAGGTGGAGAAACAGCTGTAGAATGCAAATATAATCCACCCAAAAGAGCCCGTTATTGCTTATAAGCAATAAGTTAATTTGTAAAAATAGAAAAGTTTCCTAACAACAGAACTAACGGCCAATATAAAAATATAAAACTAAAAATAATAGTAAATAGAAAAAAATGTTACACTAAAATACTATATTAAATACTGGTATCACAGAAATTTGTATACAGCTTTTCTGGAAACCGGTCACCGCCAGCTAGGTGTCACATTCTTCAGCTCATCTATATTATGATACCTTTGTTATAATCTGTCATCTAGGCGTTAAAAGTAAAACTACATATTGCTGCTTAAAAGACACAATGGGGTTTGAGGGAAAACAAACAATATTAATTTTTTATAGGAATTTTTCAGTGAAGGGTTTGTGAGGATCTGTCAAAAATATAACACAAAATTTAACTTATTTGTGTCGACGTTTCGACAATGTTTATTGTCATCATCAAGACAATTGATGCTGACGCCGAACACACAACTGTGACGTCACAGCAACAATGACGGCGACAATGACAGCAACTGTGTGTTCGGCGTCAGCAAGAATTGTCCTTATAATGACAATAAACATTGTCGAAACGTCGACACAAATAAGTTAAAATTTGTGTTTTATTTTTGGCCGATCCTCACAAACTCTTCACTGAAAAATACATTGATTGACGGTCACTACAAATTTAAGGATTTATTTACAGGGGAACAAATTAAGAAATTAATGTTGCTTATAAGCAAAAGTGGGCGCTAAAGGTTAAGGCATTTTTTTTTAGTTTTCTTGTATTTTATTACACACTTAAATTTTATTTCAGTTTTAGTTTAACCATCACTTGTATGTTAACCTATATATGGAAATACCAATATATATGTGTCAAGAAAAGATTGTTTTATTTTTATTTAATGATTTGTAGTGTTAAGCAACCTCATTTATTATTTTATAAACACAAATTTTTACATTTTATCACCAAGCACAATACGATTTGTTATGAATACTGAGCTCTTGTCTATTAACTAAATTTCCTGGTGTCTGTAAAGTGGGCCCTATTCCAATGCTAACTTGTACTAACCTTAGCATTTCCTTAATTAAAGTAGTTTAAAACCCTTGGACAGATTATAAAATGCAAAGAATACTTTAAAATTTTAAGCCGTATGAATATAAATTCAGAAAAACAAAACAGGGGTCCACTATACACGCACTTCCTCTATATATTATCAGCATAGTTATAATAGTACTAATCTTATTATTGACAGTGAGCGTGATATTATTAGAATTTAAAGGGAGTTTAACACTTATAAAAAAGCGCCGACTACGACTAGACGACAGTAGGGGAACGAAGAATTATGGCGTATTCACCCTTTTATGCGCACAGAACGCAAAAGGGTCACGTATTGAATAGAATTGTGGAAGAATGTCTACAATAAGTGAGAGTGGTTTTCAAACCCCAGCAGTCAACGCGTTTCCACATAAATGTTTCGGTCGTTGTCGTCGCTATACCTCCCATTCCCTGTCTTCAGCCCTCAGTACGTCTTTGGGGGTAGACATAGATTGTTCTCTTCCTACACAATGACGTCGTCACTTTTTTGCACTAGTGAATGTGAAGCAAGTGTCGTTTTGTATACGCCGTTTAGAAAATTGGAAACATTTAAATCAATTTTTACTTTTTTTTAATTTTTTTATTTATAATTTCGCTGCAACGGTATCGGTTATTAGGGAATTTTTAAATCTTACAGAAATTGTCATACAGATATTCCAGTAACATATATTAAAGTAGAAGGTGATTAATGAAGACAAACATTGCAACAAAGTATACAGGAACTGTTACGATTTAAAAACTATATTAAATATTTGTTTAAATATAAAATAATGCAAAATAAAATGAGAAATATTGCCCCACACAACGCAAACATAATAAATGTTATATAATACAGATATATAACATAAATACAAATATAATAAATATAACACGTAATAACAGATGTCGTTTACTTTTACTTTAATAAGTACCGGTAGTAATATTTTCTTTACTCTTCCCTGGTTCTAATTTTAAAATACACTTAATTAACTGGGTACATACAAACGAATAAAATTACTCTCATGAATATGTAATTGTCTTATGATTTTGGTATTGTAATACACGAAAAAAATAGATAGAAACTTCTATTGATATGTAGACGATAGCCGAGCCAAAATTATAACGATTTTATTTATATAGGCCTATATTTAGAAAATTTACCAAAAGTTTAAAATACATGTATTTTATTTCTTCATGTGTGTACAAAGATTAATGTTTCGGATTTTACGACAATAATGTGATGATAAAACCATTTTCAAATAACAATTGTTTATTTAAATATGTTAAGTCATTAGAATAAATATTTCTTACATATCTCCTCATAAACAATTTAGCCACTCCGTAATGAAATATAGCACACCCTTAGCCACCTTATAATGTCCCAGATTTGTTTCTGTTTTCTCAATCAGAAGGCATTAAAATCAATTGTCTTTCTTTATTTTGTTTTACTGTTTTGTTACTCATAAAATGTGTAAGCGATATTGTTAACTCTTATTTCAGTTTGATAATAGAAAAAAACACATACCATAGTTTCCCACATTTATGGAACAGTTAGTAGCAATTGATGCTGAGATTTTGAAGTTTAAAATTTACCGTGAACAACACTATAGACGTGTAGACCCTTTTGTTGTCTACGGAACGTATCTACCGATATTTTAGATTTTGGCGTAAAAAGGTCTATATATTTTTCGGTTGATATACGTTTCGACTAGATTTTATAATTAGATTATAATTTTGTAGATTAGCATTTAATTTTTTCCGTTATTAAAACATTTCAATATTTTAAACAGTTTATAATATTGATGTTTAAATATTTGTACAACAATATCGACAAAATCGTTGATGGACACAAAGCAAGGACAACAATTTGTCTATTATACTAATCGCTGCACCTAATGGATTTACAAACTATAAACTAATAGTTTTTAACTTCCATTTTCCGTAAAGAAATGGAAGTATGGTGATCGCGAGAAACATCGTGTTTGTGATAAGGGCTGATTCTGATTCTGATTCTACTACCTTCAAAACATGAAGAAAAGTCATTTTCCGAAAAGTGTATGTGTTTTCTTCTGTGTGTCTAAGTTGTAGAGGACTCGAGACATATTGATTTTGGTGAAGATCAGTTAAGGGGAAGGGGTAATTTATCAGCAACATTTTACCTTTTAATAAGCGTAAAGTACTTAATTTTGATAAATAAAATATCCTAAAAAGAATAATCATAATAATCCACTGTAGAAAGGTGGATGAAATATCTATAAATGAAAATGGTAGGTGAAGAGGTAGGGGGTAACTTTGTATTGATGTTATAAATTTTTTGAACAAAAAGTTAAAAATTTCAATAAAATGTTAACAATTGGTATCGTTCCAAGCTATGCAACCAGGGACACGTAAATGAAATAATTGTTTGTTTCCATAAATTCACAGAAAACATACGCTGGGCGGTATTCCCCTTCTTTCGCGTTGTTTAAATAAAAGGTAATTTAATCAAAATATTTCTTTAATTTTAAAATATTAACAACTAAGTGCACTTTGTATTTTGATTATCTTTCACAGGGGTTTTACCAAAAGCATGCTGATATACTTGATTTCGTTCTGAGTGTACACATTAAAAATAATTTTATATTTAATTAAAACATGGAACTCATGCATGGCTCTCGATAACAATTTTTTTAATGTGAGAAACAAAAACATGTTTATATAAGAATAAGTGTTACAAAGTAAAAAGTTATTAACTTATTCTCAAATAGAGTTCAAAAATATAACTTGTCTTCTCTTTAAAATTTACTCTAAAGTTGAAAGTTTTGAGAATTGAAACTCCACTTTTCTTGTGTTGAGTGCGCTTGCGTCAGTGAGCTTTATTTGTTTAGAAGGCTGAATTTGTTTTAAACCGGGACAGATGAAACTGGAATAAAGCACTCGCTAAATCTTAGCAAGAGATGAAGTAAAGAAAACCGGGTTTTGTAGAAAATTAGTATAACTTCTACTTGTGTGCAAACTGATTTATGTTTTCATTCCTCGCTTTCACTGCCAAAAGAAGTGTTAAAGAAGTAGTGAAAGAAGAAGTAGCAGCGGCTATAAATCAGTACATAATAATACTGTTCTTCCCGTGGGAAACATTTTTGAGACTCAGCGCAGTGGAAAGCTGTTAACAGCGCTATTGATTTTACATTATCAAAGACAAAGTAGCAATACAGTATGTCACCGCTTCAAACAGAATATCGTATTGTGCTTGGTAAAAATTTAAATATAAATATATACAGTCTTTTACACACACACTGCATTAAGTATACGCCATTTTTCCAATACGAAGATAATACTTCGTTCAGTACTTCAGCAATTCCAAACCAAAAATAAAGTCAGTAAATAACTAAAAAGATATCCGTGCTTTGAGGTTTTCTTTAACTTTCTCTTTTCAGTACTTAAGATACTATACTATATATAGAAATGTAGAAGAACTGAATAATGCAAAAGTAAGCACAAAAATATATTCTAAATATTATTAATGTTACATTTAGACTATATATTCACACACATAGGCCTACGTGTATGTAGTATATTTACTACATATATTTCATATATCTACTAATATATTTACTACACATATATATATATATATATATTTGTTCAAAGACTTTTTGCTACAGTCTATTTCTTGATAATAATATACTTAAAATTTATAATCACTTTATCTCAAGATTTTTTAACCTTATTTGGGACATATTTCGAGAAACATATTGTTCCTATCATCAGCCTTCTTTATTTTGAATCTTATGGAGTACTTGTGTTTTGGTTGGTTGTTGTTATGGTTTCCTATTTTTTCTTTATATATTTTAAACGGGTATTATTGTGTGTGATTGTGGTGTATATATTAATATTTTGTGTATTTTCGATGTTCAGTGCTTTGAAAATTGTGTCATGTTTTGTATTTGTTCAGGTATTAGTTTGTTTTGTGTTTCTATAGTTGTAAATTTTCCCTTATGTTAATTATGGTGCCTTTGTGTGGTATGTGTTTTATTAGTATCATGTTGTTATGTATAGGAATGCATGTCCTGTGTTTATTGCATGTGTGGAAAAATTGGATTTATATATTTATGGTTTTTTGTATGCGTTTACATGTTCCAAATAACATCAGTGCAAAACTTTTTCTCGCCCATTCACAACATGTAATTTACAGTTGCCAGGTGGTTTATATAGATTATTCTTATCGCGAAAGAAAAAATCTGTATAAAGGACCATACATGACTTCCATGTTCTAATTAATTATAAAATTATTTTTAATATATAGGCCAAAACCCAGAAACAAACCAAATATATAACCATTCTTTAGGTAAAAACACTGAGAATTATAAAGAAAATACGATTTGTACCTAGTTGTTAGTAATTTTAAAATAAAAAATTAATTTGATTAAATTATCTTTTATTTAAACAAAGCTAAAGAAAGCCAATACCGCGCAGCGTTTGTTATCTGTGAATTTCTGAAAACGAAAAATTATTTTGTGTACGTATCCGTGGTGACATAGCACGGAACGGTATTAATTGTTAATATTTTATGGAAATTTCTAAGTTTTCGTTTGAATAAATGTATAACATTAATACAACAAATTATCCGCTGGCTCTTCAATTACCATTTGTATTTATAAATATTTCATCTACCTTTCTACAGTGGATTATTATGACCTTCTTTTCAGGATAATTTATTTACCATGTTAAATACTTTACTCTTGTTACAACGTAAAACGTTGCAGGTAAATTAACTCCTTTCCCTTAACCGATCTTCACCAAATTCAATAGGCCTTGCGTCCTCTAAAATTCGGGCACATATGCAAAAACATTATTTGATTCTGTTTGAATTTGCGCGGCAGTTATCGTTTGCGATTGAAACAATTCTACACACAGACAGACTTTTCGGAAAAATGTTCTTCATGTTTTGAGGGTAGTACAACCAGAATCAGCTGTTATCACGAACAGGATTATTTTGGAGATAACCATACTTTCATTCCCTTACGAAACATGGAAGTAACAATACTATCCCATAGCAAAACAGAATTTGTACTTGCGAAGACAATCTGTTTGCAAAAGTAGATACAATTAATTGTAAATGTAAACACATGTGCGTCAGCTAATTATCAAATAAAGGGATTCCCGTGTTAATTGTAGTTTATTTAATTTGTGTTACGTAGGAAGAAAACGTCACTGTCTCGCAAAAACCTACCTCGGGAGCCCGCATCCGCACCAGCGTTGGTGAACTCAGCCGTTGTTGTCGCTTGAGGCAGCCGAAGAAGTATGAAGACCATCGGGTTCTCTTTGGGGGGACCAAGATCTTATCCTCGGAGAGTGCTTACTACCCTCAGTTACACTTCGAACCCGTAAATATCTTTAAATATGATACAGCAATCAGAAGACCAGTTACAGCGGGGGATATTTACGTTCAATAGCACCATACAAGTCTATCCGCTACAGATCTCTGCTACAAAATCTAAAACGATGCCATTTCAGGGACTATCGTACAAGAACTAAGATAGTCGTGAATAATGAGATTTTGAATCAGGTTAGTCATTTTAATTACCTGGGTTGTAATATCTCATATGGAACTGATATTGATTGGGATAGTAAGCAAACAAAATTTAGACGCATCTGTGGAACGATTCTGTGGAACATAGGTGCCAAAAAAAATATAACATGGAAGGATACTCGAATGAAATTTTATAAAACTGTGAATCCCCCTACATTCCAGTATGCTAGTGAGACATGGACTCTTGGTAAAAGGGACGTGCAGAGGATTCAGGCAGCCGAAATGAAATTTAAAAGAGGGACGCAAGTTTGTTCTCTCTTGTATCGGAGAAGAAACGAGAATATTAGATGTGACTTGAACATTTTATCATTGCACCAGAAGATTGAAGACCACGGAAGGAGATGGTGTAGACACTTGAAGCCCATACATGATACCCGTCTAAATGTGGCTGCCCTGTGTTATCAGCCTACTGGGAATAGAGATATCGGTAGACCGTAGAGGGGAAGTAGGACATAAGTTCCGATCCACAAGTGCCAAGAGAAAAGTTCCAAAAGTTTAAGTTCCAATTTCAAATAATAGTTTTTCATTACTATTTTGTTTCCGAGCAACAAAAGGTTAGTGTTATTATACATTTTTTCATAACCTACTTAAACTACAAATTTTAGACCTTCAAAATTTATCGTACCTTTATTAAAAATTGAATTTTGATCCGATATAGCCGAACTCATTCAGAAGGCAAGACAGTTTATTTACATTTCTGTGGTTTCCTGTATTACAAACATTCGTAGAATAAGGAAACTGTCTATTGGCGTTGTAGAAGGAAAAATGAGTGCCCTGCTCGAGTTTCAACGGAAAGTAACGGGCACGAAATTATTGTTCGTAAAGGTGGTGAAGCTACTGCACATACGAATGCTCCTAATCGCGAATAATAACCAATAATTCATCTGAAGGGTGGCATAATCGCTTTCAGGTAGTGGTGGGACGGTGCCATCCAAGCTTATATAATTTTCTGAACGAGCTACAACATGAAGAAGGTGACACAGAAAGCATGATACGACAACTCAATCTAGGACAAAAAATAAATAATCCAACGTCAGCTCGTCAACGAAATTTTGAAGAAAGAATTTTCAACATTGTTCAGCGACATCGAGAATACGTTGAAAATGATGCAATCGTAGATTACCTGAAAGCTATAGGCCATTAATTATATTTTTAAATTTACATGGGAAGTTTGTACTTTTGAAACTTTATACTAATGAAACTTTGTGCAATTGGAAAAATAAAAATTGGAACTTTCGAATTGGGACTTTTGTCTTGGAACTTTTGGATTGGAACTTTAATCACCCAATCCGAGGAGGAGATGGTTCCGGTACAGGTCAAAGGGCTAATCCTTGGAGAGGAAAGTATATATAAGTTGTCCTTAAACAAAATAAACAGTATGTACCTCATCACTATGGTGAATTGGCGGACACCGTGCCAATTGTTACCGACACTGGTGAGGCTACATCGTCTGCTAACATAAACTCTAGACCACGGGCTAACAGCTCGGCCAATAAAATTTCCATCTACAGTACGTGGACGGCGGCTGTGAAAGCCTTAAGAGCAAATAAGTTTCAATGCCGCAATATTTACGTTTTGAAAACACAGACAATTTCCATAAATAAAAAGAAGAGATGTGCAATATGTTTTTATCACTATGAATAACGTAATGTCATTTAAAAACTGACGTGTTTCTAGCTCCGTCAAATTCATTGAATCTTTAATAACAAACGCAGAACAAAATACGGTATTTTTTCGTTTATCAGCGTGTGCGCGTGTGGGACGTCATGAAACACACAGAAAAGGAAGTATCCACACAACAGAGTAAATATTATTATCGGTAAAGTAAATGCAATATATACAATAATGTTTACAAACTGTTATTTGTTTAGTGACTGGCCTCTCCAATCGACACATCCGGACTAACAATAGTTTGTACGTTGAAGAAAATTTAATTTCCCCTACACAACTGAACCGATATGCCAGAACAAACTGGCTTTTCTCTAACTTCAAATATTTCTCTTGCAGTCCGTATACAACAAGAAGAAATCAAATGTTGTATTTCTAGACTCTTGAGTGAAATGTGAAACTGTATTGTGTTCTCTAATGGAAAGGTTTACAAACACTGACGTCTCAAATACAATTTTCTTGTTACTAAAATAAACTATATAGTAGCTTCTGAATTGTATCTCTTCAAATTAAGCCTGTATAAATGTTCTTTGTACTTATAAATAAAATGCAGTAATTTTTAAGAAAACAAAAAACCATGAAAACAATTGTTATGAGTTCTTCTTAATTAAATGTAAACTTTATTTAACTGTTGGAAATACAATTCATAGAGAAAGTAAGTTTATTACATGCGCAATAAACTTTTAGTTAGACAACTATGTTTTTATAACACCATAAAAAAGTAAATTTTTGGATCCGCTAAAATTGAAACTTCAATTTTTGAGCTAACGTCAAATGGTTCCTACCACAAAGTTTTACAAACTGCGATTCATAAGAGACCACATTATTATCTAGTCAACGGATTATATCGCCTAGAGCGTTACACCTTGACTCACCTATAGGTCAGTTGGCATGCCTGTTGTTTTGTTCATTTTATAAAATTCATGGTTTCGTTAAACTGTACGCATGCAATCTGAAAGCTAACAGTTCGCTAACTGAGAAATCCAGTGAATAAAAGTTAATAAAATTTAGACAAGTGTGCCAGGTCTATTTACTACAACTACTACTTCAATCGTCATTACACTCAACATTAGTAGCCTATTATTAATGTAATTTTGTAGTCTACTGTTCTTAACAAAATAATAATAAAATTTTTGTATCAAAACAATTTGTTTGTAGTATTATTTAATTACTACGATTTAATATGTCTCGGGTATCTGTGGAGTGCCGTACAAGAGAGCCTCCAAAACCTTCTCTGTATCTTCTAATTTAAATTCGTCATAATTTATTCTCTTGGTGGAATGAAAACTATTTGTTGCAGTGTTATTGTTGTCTTTGTACTCTCATTACTTCTTCCACCTTTTATTAGTTTACTTCTTCAGATAGCACAACGAAGTCACTTTTCAACTCTGTATTTTTTTTAATGTACAACCCCAATAGCTGCTATATTTTTAGTGTTATCATTATTTAATCTTACGGAATATAATATTACGCATTTGCTTTGATTCACTACGATTTACTAAAAATTATTGACTTTGTGATCCGTGTCCTCATTGCAACTTGTTCTCTTTCAAATTATTATATAATAAATATTGTTAGGACTGTCTAACAGATTGTCGCATGGTACAGTGGAAAACAAATTACAAGACACCAATGAAACCACTAATCTCCAGCTATCACAAATAACAGTTTGTAATCAATTTACACAATATTGCGAGAAAAATTTGTCCACACGCAATAATAATGTCAACTAATAGGGTACCGCACAATTTAAAACGCATACTACTTCGGCGAAATACTTCGAACCTCATTGGAATAAATCGCCATTTTAAACTGACTGTTAAGCGGCAGCTGTCGTTTATTCTTCAGTGTCACGTAATTTTTCTTTCATCTCAAAGTAGCACCAATACGCGCGCACACACACACACACACACACATTACAGCTGGACTCTGCTGGGATTGGCGGAAAGCATGTAGAATGTTCTGTAAAGGCGTAACACATTAACAACAACAACATACATATTAATGGAAACATATTGTTGTATGATTTTAGAATTATCTCCATTACATAGGAGAGAGCTATTTTGCACGGTATATCAATCACATGATAAGCGTTAAAATTAAATTAAAAGTGTTTCATATATTTTAATTTAGAGCAGAGTTAAGGTGGCTTGACATTTTCGTAGATTAACGCATACATTATTTTACGTGTCCGTGTGCTTCCTTTTCAAAGTTGGAAACAGCGGTAACCGTGAAACAGACTTTTTTCCCTCCCAGTCCGAGAGTAAATCATTACTCCTGCCTTAAAACAAGAAAACTTTTTGGCGTAACGAAAAATAGTGTAACTTTTCTGTTAACTAAATGATTTACGTGTACTCTCCCTTGGCTACTCAAACAAAGTGTACGCGGCCGAAGTAAAAAGCGTTGCAATAAATCTTCTATAAAGTTTCCGCTTGCTTTCTAATAACGATCTTCAACTGAGAAAACGCCTCCCAGAAACTGTTAGCAGAATTATCGATTTCATATTATCAAAGACAAAGCGCCCATTTGTCATGCTGTGGAAAAGAAAAACATAATATATAATATATTTTGTATTTTCGAACAAAATGTTCAGTTGCTTTATTGAGTTCATATTTACCCATATGAAATATTTTAAGTGGTTAAGTCTTGAACAAGTTTCGGTGATTACTGCGTTTGAAATACAAAAAATATAATTTTTTTAGCAATCACATTACTATCACTGTTTGTATGATTTGGAAATTTTAAATAAAGTTGTGAATAAAATTTGTAAAGTACAATTACATTTTTAAAAACTTTTTGGTATAATCTGTTTCTTGATGCATATATAATATATTTAATATTTATAATAACTTTACCTCTAGATGTTTTTTTCTCTTATTTGGAACATGTTTCGGGAAACTTATTGTTCCCATTATCAGACTTCTCAATTTAGAATTTTGTGGAGTACTTGTGTGTTTTTGGTTGTTGTTATAGTTTCCTGTTAGTTTTTGGTATTTTAAATTGGTATTATTGTGTATGATTGTGGTGTATATATTAGTATTTTGTGTATTTTAGATGTTGCGTGCTTTGAAAATTGTGTCATGTTTTCAATTGATTTGTATTTGTTCAGGTATTAGTTTGTTTTGTGTTTGTATATTTGTAAATGTTCCCGTATGTTCGTTATAGTACCTTTGTGTGCATTATAATATAAATCTAATTTGGCCACACATGCAATAAACACAGGAAATGAATTCCCAGACATAACCAACATGACACTAATAAAACACATACCACACAAAGGGACCATAATGGACCTTTGGGAAAATTTAAAAATATACAAACGCAAAACATAAAACAAACTAATACATGAACAAATATAAATCAATACAAAACATGACACAATTTTTAAAGTACTCGACACCGAAAATACTCAAAAAGCTAATACATACACCACAATCACACACAATAATAGCAGTTTCAAATACCAAAAACCAACAGAAAACCATAGCAACAAACAACCAAAACACAAATACTCCACAACATATACAATCATGAAGGCTGAGGATGGGAACAGTATGATTCCCATAACATGTACAAATAAGGGAAAAGTATCTTGAGGTAACGTATGTATAAATATTAAATAAATTATATTTGTTTAGCCAATAGTGAGTGTATATAAACGAAGTGAAGTGTATATGAGTGTGAGATGTACACACTGTACTCCAGTAGTAGATTGGTACTGTGTATATGTTTTTACATAAAAATAGATAAATAATGTACATATACTTTATTTATTAGATAAGAAAATACAATAATGCACTTTGGTTAAATTTTAACATAATTGTTATTTTGTATTCTGTCTATAAAATTATGTTCTCTTATCGTTTATTTAACATTTTTACTTAGTGTTCGGTATAAAAGGAGCAAAGACTGTTACCGTTGCTGATGACCGTCTAAATTAGTGTTGCGTGCTAGTAAGAGAACTTTCGTGTGCGTAGGTTTACTGTGCATTTTGTAACCACACTGCTTGCCGAGTATCGGCCCCTGTCGTTTTTCCACGTTACTATTAGAACTTTAAAAAAAGGTAGACGTCCGTTTTTTTATATAATTTATATATAAACAAGACAAAACTTTTTCCTGTTTCTTGTACATTTGTGTGTGCTGGATGTGCTGGATTTCCCGTCCAGGCAAAAGACAAATTTATTACATGGAAACTTGGTTGTCTGTACGCAGAGACTATTTCCTGAACTATGGCAAGGATTTTGTAGGTTTGGGAATGTTTAAAATTTTAAGAGAAGGAAGTTTGTGTTAATATGGTGGTAGATACTACTTAAAAGATATATTTAATCAGCATTTATATATGAATTGCGAGGAAAAGGAACAGTTGCAGGTAAAGAATATGTGTGTGTATGTGTGTGTGTGTGTGTGTGTTGTGTTGTGTTGTGTTGTTTGATAAACCAGATATTTCTGCTCTCTAAATACATGGAAAAAATCAAACACGATGTTTGACTCCTATTAGTATACGTGAACAGTACATAGACATTTGTAAAATTTTACCAATTAAAATTTTTGAATACAGGTACTTTTAAGTTAAGGAATTCAGAAAATTCGTACGTATAATTAATTAATTTAATTTTCAAACTCAAGTTGAATAGCATAATTTGTATAATTCATAATTTTCTATCATTCAATTACTGGAAAATTACAGAAATAATTAGTTTGTTTGAGTCACTCTTGGAAAAGATGCAGAAAACAATAATAGTTTCAGATTCTTTCAGATATGTATTCAAACCATTTTTCCACAAGAAAATTGTTAAATACAAATTAAAAACTTATTTAAAATATCAATATAAGTTTTCTAAATTTTTATGTAGTGTATATCATGGAAAAAGGTGCATTGATGATATACGTTCTTGTAATAAATCTAGGTAAACATTATTTCATAAAATTTCAACAACGAAAATTTTTTCAGTAAGTGTATTTATGAAATATTTGTTTACTTAAAAAGATCATAAAAATAATGGAAGGGGGAGTTGATCTTACGAAGGCTCTTAAAGACTTTCTAACTGAACACTCGGCTGCTACCTGAGGCAAATTGTACCAGGTCGGACAAGAAAGGTTACTTTATGGAGACAATATAACATATTTACTGTAGAACTCAATCGCCTTACTAATATAAAATATATTGTAGCTTTTAATAATAACATTTTTTCAGTTGTTTTTTGTTTGTCCTAAGTAATACCTCTTGTAATCTTGGCATTCAATTTTGTATATTTCACTGGCCACTGTATGATTTTTGTTGTGTTTGTTGTGTGGGATATTTATTATTTGTTAGTTATGCTTGTTTGGAATGCTTTTTTAATTTTTGTATTTTTAAATATTTTTGTAAGCTTCGTCGTCCTATTATTTATGAATTCGGTTCATTTTTTATTATTGTTGTTATTATTGTTTAATGCGTCGAACACTTAAATGCATAAAAAAAAAAAAAAAAAAAAAAAAAAAAAAAAAAAAAAAAAAACAAGAAATATATAAATCCAATGTGACCACACATGCAGTAAATAGAGCGCATGAATTGTCAGACATAACCAGTATGACACTGAAAACACATACACCACACAAAAGGACCATAATGAATATATGGAAAAATTTACAAATATGTAAATACAAAACACAAGGCTAACTATTAGCTGAACAAATACAAGTCAACTCAAAACACGACACAATTTTCAAAATGACTCAACATTGAAAACACTCAAAAAACAAATATACGCACCACACCCACACACAATAATAACTTTTTAAACTACCAAAAGCGAACGGGAAGCCATAGCAACAACCAACCAAAAAAAAAAAAGTTTAAAAAGGTCCAAAACTAAGATGGCTGAGGCTGGAAAAATATTTGATTTCCAAAACATTTTCCAAGTAAGGAAATAATATGTCTTGATGTAAAATAGTAAACAAATATATTTTAAATAATAAATATTAAATAAACAATATATATATATATATATTTTAATATTTATAATTTATTTGCCTCAAGATGTTTTTCGCTTATTTGGAACATGTTTCTGGAATTTATTGTTCCCATCCTTGGCCTTCTTAATTTTGTTTCTTGTTGAGTACTTGTGTTTTGGTTGGTTGTTGTTATGGTTTCCTGTTGGTTTTTCTTTTGGTATTTTAAACTGGTATTATTGAGGTGAATATATATTAGTTTCTTGAGTATTTTCGATGTTGAGTGCTTTAAAAATTGTGTCATGTTTTGAATGTATATAATTATTAAATGGCTTGTAGAAAAGGTAATTCTGAAATTAAATAATACGATAAGCTTTGGAAAAATTATTATACATAACAGTTTAGTCGCAATGAAATATTTCTAAAAGGTTTGTGTGATAAATAAATTAAACCAAATTAGCGCAACTGTAGTTGCATGAGACAAAGTCAAAAGATATTTAATTATATGTATAAAGGGAATAGATATTTGTATTAAAAATTAAATAACAACTTTTGTGGACGACAATTTTAGTGTAATGTAAATTTGTTGAAGTTTTCCAGTGACAAACAGCAAACGAGAATAACATGACTAAACTTTATGCTTTCTACATTACTTCAAAGAGAAAATTTGATCAGTAGTTCTTTAATGTATATTTTACTTTCTGTGTACAATCAAAATTTGTACAAAGACATTTTACGTGCTGCTGAACACAGGAAGCAATTATAATTCGTTCTCAAGGGGAAGCATACTGTAGCGAAGTATCTATGATGTTTTGTTAAAATAAGCATGAACATGCTACGTACGAATGAGGGAAACAGACAAAGTAAGAGGAAACAAAATTCAACATTGCACATGAAGTACCGTAGCTCGGCGAGTATCACGGTATTATAAAGTGGACAGTTTAGCGGCGACAAGGGGAAGGGGCTCGATAATAACCGTCCTCATAATAGTCGCTATTCTGCTTTTGGTTGATAAACACATGAGAGGAGAGACAAAGGAATTAATAGAGTAGAACAATGTCTGTGTTAGCATTTCAATAACAGCAGAGTGAGCGCTTAATGCGGCAGTCGGTAGTTGATGTAGCAGCTTCTGTTGTTCACGTGCCGACTATATTTTTACTAAAAATTACTGTAAACCATGACAAACAAAATTACAATACACAAAAATCAAATTGTCAATAACGCAGTTGGAAATGATGCGTATGTTATGAATATTATATTAAAGCGTATTTGCTTCCAGATAACAGAGAATATTGACAGTCTCCTTGATCGTCGTATGGTACAGTGAAAAACAAAATAAAAGACACCGATGTATTTACTAATCACCAGCTTTAATTATCACAATTAACAGTTCGTAATGAACAAGTTATTCAACAAGATTATACTCGTACAGTAAGTCAAGTTAATCTGTCCACACAAATAATAATGTCAACTATAAAGTATTCCTTACTATAAACACTTTTCCCTAATACACTATAATCACTTGAGATACACTGTGTAAATGGCCCGACATAAACTAAAAACTGAAAGGTGTGGGCTACTTATAGTCTGCAGGATTCCATATTAGGCGTCCTTAATAAACACTTGAAAATTCTAGAGGACACGTTAGCGCGGCCCTGGTAGAAACACGTCTCGTTGGTCTAGTTGAGAAGCTTGTCGAACAACACCATCAAATGTACGAAATTTTTCCGCATTATGTAACACTGCCTCGCATGTTAAGTGTCACGTACGCGCACAAACATTACAGCTGGCTCTGCTGGGATAGCCGAGAAGCATGTAGAACTTTCTGTAACGGCATAACAATAGTTATAAGTATGTGATTTACTAGTGGTCTATTTACTAGTGGTCTATTTCCTAGTGGTCTATTTACTAGTGGTCTATTTCCTTGTAAAGGTTATTCGAAGTCTAAACAATTTTAGTTTTTACAAAGTAGTAGCTTATATGAGAGGAAATGTTTTAATATATAAGCAAAGGAATTGTATGATAAAAATTAAACTTTTGTTTCAGTTTCATTCGACTTATTGTCAGAGCTTTCAACAACTTTTCTAAGGACAAACGATAATAACGTAGTATAATTATGTTGTTGACATTCATTCGCGGGCTGTTTTGCTGTGGTCCATTGTTTTCAACTGAAACGGACGTTTCGACTGCCACTACCTGTGGTAAAATTCGTCATCAAATAAAATTCCATAGTAATTTCTGTGGTCTCCAACGTGTGCCACCCTACGTTAGCAAATTTCGAATTTTACACTGAAGATGGCAGTCGATGGCACTGCCGAAACGTCAACGTTAGTTGAAAACGCTGGACCGTGCTCAGACAGCCCGTGAATGAATCTTAATAACATTGACTCCGGCCGTGTAAATCCACGAAGTATTTAGTATGACTATACCTGGAAAAACAAGTAATTGTGTAACGGTGTTACTGAAGGGAAGATTTTGGGTTATTACATAGAAATTTTGCAACGCTACGTTGAATGCTGGAAAAAAGTGTGAAAGAACAGTTCTCTTCTAACGAACCGAGTTAGTTCACCGTCGGGCATACTTTTCTCCATAGTTGTTTTCATTATTATATTGAAATAATCTTGTTTGTTCCTTTTCCTCGTTTAAAATGAACAAAAGTGAATACTGTTCAAACGTAAAACATATTTACAACTGCATTAATTTATTTCATTCATAACTTAATTTTCACATCAGTGTCATGTCTATATAATAAATAGACACTGAGTAAATGGTACGTAGAAAAGATATTAGGATTTATTGATATGCCAGATTGTTGCAGCTTGTATTGGTCACAGTTCGCTGATGGTATCAACAATATTGATAATCTTTCATAGACACGGCAGACCTATAACACTTATACTTGATCATGTTTTCCTCTTTCTTGTCGAGCAACAAAAAACTTAATATTTTTAATGGAAAAGTATTCCCTTTGGTATAACACAAGTATCTGACAGGTAGTGGGCTTTCATTTATTTTGTGGACGCTCGATTATTCGTGTAATTAAGATTGCTTCAATTAGCAGGGAATTTTTCTATTAGTTTAGTACCAAATGAATGGTCGCTCTACAATTGACACTATGTTGTTTGTGGACGATCAGGCTAATCTATCGGACTCTGAAGACAGTTTGCAGATGGGTATTTCAATTTCGATTGCAGATCGAATTGTTAATTCGAATCTCCAAGGACTCGGGATTGCAACTTAATACCAAGGTGACGGCTTTTCGTGGAACTGATCCCGTACGGGTTAAACTTGTTATAGATTGTCTACTGTTGTCGAACAAATTAGGAATTTTGAATACCTGGGCTAGAGTGTGTCTCATAATGCAAGCAACGACGTTGTGAAAAAGCTGTATAAGTTTAACCTTATGCGCGGGACCATTAGGCGAACCCTTAAGTCAGCAAATAAAGAAACACACCTAAATTTCTACAAGGTGATGGCTCTTTCCACACTTCTTTATGGGTCTGAGAATTGGACTTTAACGAAAGGCCAGGCCAGTCACATCCAAGCGGCTGAAATGATATTTCTCAGGCACGAGGCAAGGTATAATCTCCATGATCATAGAATAAACACATATATACGGGAGGAACTAAATATTATGAGTACACTCGACAGGGTAGCCCAGTATCGGTGAATTGGTGGGAACAACTTTTTCGAATGGATGAATGCCGCATCCCCAAACAATTATGGAACTATAAGCTGAGGGGACGGAGAGGTGTGGGATGTCCGAGGAAGCGCTGGAGTGACCAGCTGTAATATTTGCCTATTTGAGACAGGAACAAACCATTCTTGGTTTAATCTTTGAAGAAGATGATGATGAATAATATAAACACATCATTTTGAAAAGCATATTAATGTATCCAATGGTAATCAAACGAATGGGAGTAATTACATATTAATATAAGGAAACCGAAAACAATAAGAACCGTAATAAACAACTACACAATTATATAAAAGGGATTCATATTTTTCACACTTCGTTTTAATGTTTGCTGGAATTAAATTTTGAAATGAAAAACAAATAATTTTTATTCTGACTTTTGACCGATATCTGAGTAAAGATTTGCTACCACGTAATGCAGTAAAAACACCTTGGACACTCACATAAAAGTTTTGTGTGTAAATGTAAAAACACATAAAAACGGTATAAATGTTCCGTTAACTAAAGGATTTACGTTTACAGCTGTTGGATAGTTTAACAAAGTGTAGGAGCGTAGCAAATGCGTTGTCATAAATCTCCTATAAAGTTTCAACTCGCCTTCCGATAACTATTTCCCAAGGGGTTTCTCTGCTGCGCTCTGCATGTGTTAAAAGAGTTTTATACATTCTTTATTTCACAGTAAATTTAGGTACAAGCTGCAAAATAAAGTCATAAACAATATTCAATTGAATAGAAACGTCTCAAGTTTTGGATATTTTACCAAATATATTTTTATTCTTTCTTACCTCGACAATAAAATAGCTTTGTCTATTTTGGTTGGTACTGCGAGGTTTATGTGTAATTTAAAATAAAATGAAATTCACTCTGTTTTAGTCTTTGTTGTAATATCGCACTGCGTGTGTTTAATTTAACACTTCTAATTGTTTCATTATTCGATTTATTTCGCCCACTACAGGTAAATAGTGTTTGCCTATTCAACTTGAAAATGTATATGCACATTTATACATATTTTAGAGCTTGATTTTAGTGGGAACGGCGTTCCGGAACCTCTTGGATCCAAAAATAAATTACCGAAAAAATACGAGGGTCATTCAATAAGTAACGAGACAAATTGCTCTAGCTCAAAAAGTACTTAATAAATCAATACGATACTTTCAGGAGTACAAGTTGGCATCCTTGTAATGACTTCTGATCAGCTGTTGAATAAAATTTCGTAAACATAACCTCTAATTTACTCAGACAACAATGGCGATTCCTCTTGGTAATTGCACCGCGGATAACAACGTTCAGTGATTAGATTTTTAGTCGCAGAAGGTGTCAAACCTTCTGAAATTCATGCACCGTTCATTGTTTCATTGTTCAATGTAATTCATTGTTTGCACCGTTCGAACATTTAAAAACGGGTAGAACAGTTTAAAAATGGTCGTGCAAACGTCAGCGATGAACAGCGGCGTGGCTGACCGGTCGAAGTTTCAACTCCCTCGCTTGAAACCCGCATTGACGCGCTTATTCGGGCTAACAGGCGTATGACTGTTGAAATTATTGCTGAAGAAGTCTATGAAAAGAAAAACCTAAATATTACAAAAATTTACAACAACTTTTAAATTGTGCCTCTCATCAGCCCCAGTACAGAACTAAATATTTTTCATTGTAATAAGTCTCTTTTGATTGTATACATTTGATTTTGAATTCCTCAAACTGATTTGAATGACCAAATTAATCTGTTCTTAGACTTGGTTGAACGTGACAGTGTTACCGCTAGGGGCATATTTGACTGTATAATTGACTGCCTTCACGCTAAGTGTGACAGGCTCATTTTGAAGTAATAATTTGATAATCGTGAAATGCGATGATGATGCTGTGATGATTGGAAACAAGAAGGGTGTTGGAGCATTATTCGGAGAAAAATTTCCTTCTCTTATTGTATGGCATTGTGCTAATCATAGACTTGAACTTTCATTATCTGATGCAGTAAAGTCAGTTTCAGGAATTAACAGCTTTAAATATTTTATCGATAAGTTACATGTTTTATATCATGCTTCGCCAAAAAAAAAAAAAAAACAGCAGAGATCTACACGTGTATGCGAGTTTGCTGGAAACTGAATTGCTAAAAATTTGAAGAATTTTGACCACACGTTGGGTTGCATCTAGTATATGTACATAAGTAGATTTTATACTTAAATATAAAGTATAAGTATATTTGAGTCTGTACAACTTTAAAATTGATGCGTCCCGACACCTACAATTTTAGAAACCGACCACTGCATATATGCATGTATGCATATAAACGTACATAAATACATGCTCATATACACATACATATGCATTCAGACGTAGACGTACATACGCGCCTACACAGACACAGATAAAATATTTACAGACGGAAAAGTAGTTATGAACATTAACAAGTGACGATATAATTATAACAAGTCAGTACTAAGATAGTTATAAACAACAGCACTTTAGAACAAGTGAACCGTTTAAAAAATCTCGGCTATGAAGAGTAAGCTATGAATCTGAATATGATAAAAGAGACAAGATAAATAATTTAGAATTTTTTGTAGTACGATTCACAGAAATCTTACAAACAAAAACAAGACAGCACAAGGATTAAATTTTTTAAGACAATTGCAATACTCACATTGATTTATGCGAGTGAGGAGAGGGTCATGGCAAAAAAGAAAAGCAACAAGATTCAGAGTGCTTGACTGCAATTTATTCGAAATACTTTAAATTATACATTGCAAGATAGAAGAAGGAATGAAGTTGTCAGAGCAGAACTCGAAGTAAAGGACATAAACAACATTACTTCAATTTACAGAATACAATGGTGGGCCCATCTGCAAAGGATGACAGAGGATCGACTGCCGAAAGCGGCACTAAACTATAAAGCCATTGGTAGAAGAGACGTGGGTCGTCCGAGGGTGAGATGGGTGCCGGAACATGTTTATATAACCTAACCCTTGAAGAGGAGAAGAAGAAGAAGACAAAGAATATGTAGAGACAGTAGCATGAGACATGTCAAAGTAACAATAGTTAGTCAAAATAAAAAGTTATTACAAACGGAAAAAGTAATAAACGTAATAACAATAAACAAAGTGTTTCATTGTTCTACACGCTGTATTAGTTCTCCTCTGTACTCGGTTGTTAAACTTTTACCAAAAATAGCCTTCACGGATACAGAATATCAAATTAAAAAAATCAATTATATGTCACCGGACAAAAGGCTTGCCGCATGACAAATGGCGCCAATCGTACACTATAGTGTTTTTGGTGGCCCTAAAAAGGACCGTGTGGCGAGAAGGCTGATTTTGGTTGTGCCGCGCTGAGATGTTCGGCGGCTGCGCCCGCTGTTCGTGGCGTACTGCAGTCCTCCTCTTCTTTCGGCATCGGCTGTAGAGTCGGCTGCCGGCCCAGCGAAATCCATCGCTGGCGCGGAACTGGAGGACGAAGACGCAAGAACGCCGGTTGCCGCCAGAGCTGTTGGGTTGTGCGTCGTGAGACGACCCAATGGGTTCCTAGTACCGAGCCTCCGGTAGATGGACTTGGCTCCATGCTCTCTGGGTGCGTCGTTGACGTACACGAAGAACAGAAGAAGCACGCTACCTTGAAGTACCCCGGCTGTAATGCGTCTCTCGGAAGAGACATGGTCATCTATTCTCACGCAGAAAGTCCTCTCCGTCAGAAAGCTAGCGATCAAGCGAAGGTAGCAATTTGGGGGCTGGATTTCCCGGACCTTGAAGAAGAGCCCGTCATGCCAGACACTATCAAAGGCCTTCTGCACATCTAGGAAACAGGCGACAGTCTGCTCTTTCCGACAGCTGGTGCCCCTTGATGTATTCCACCAGTCTCATCAGCTGATGAGTAGTGGAATGCCCCACACGGAAACCGAACTGTTCGGGGACCAGTACATCGAAGTTTCGTAGATGGTCTAAGACTCCCCGTTGTACGAGACGTTTGAGGACCTTTGACGTGGCTGACAGTAGACTAATGGGCCGGCGGTTGCCGGGACGGGAAGCGTCCTTTCTCTGCTTCGGGATCACTATGACCGTCGCCTTTCGCCATTTCTGGGGAAAATAGGCCAGTCTCAGACACGCGTTGAAAAGGGCAACCAAGAAAATTATTCCCTGTTCCGGAAGTTGAGTTAAAGCGGCGTTCGAGACGCCGTCCGGGCCAGGAGCCTTTCTCGGTACGAGTTCAACGAGCCGATCTGTGACCTCTTCACCAGTAATGGGTTCGGGCTCCGCAGTGATCGGAAGAGACAGAAAGTCTTCCACTTCGTTCTCGACTTCTTCATCAAAGTCCCAGTCCATGGGCGGGTTAGGAGCGAACCGTCGCTCGAAACACGCGCCCAAGTACTTGGCCTTCGGCTCCGGGCGAGCCAGGATTTGACCGAAAGATCCACCAATGGCTGGGATACGAGGTCGATTCCTCTTCCCTACCAACGCCGAAGGTATCAGGTAAGGACTACTTTCGTCCGATCCGTCCCCTGCCTGGGCCACGGCGAGTTCCCAACAGCGTCTCCGGTAGGCCTGCATTTCATGACGGAGGCGATTTCTCTCGCAAGCGAGACCACTCGTGTCCACTGGGATCCGCTGCCAGTGGGGCGTGAAGCCAGGCTTCATCCTGGAAGACGAGTCGATCGCAGATACGACAGCCTCGTCAAACGCGGCAACTGCCTCGTCTACTTGGCGGACGGTTTCGAGTGGTCCCGCCTCTGGCAATCGGCGATTTAACGCCGGGCCATAGCGGTCCCATTCTACCAGATTCCTGACATCTCTGCGTGCGACGTGCTGGGTAGCTACGTGTATCAAGATGGGGAGATGATCGGACGATAGTTCTGTTAGCGCGGACACATGGACCGGGCAGTCAATTCTTTAGATCACCGCTATGTCCAAGACATCGGGAGCCGCGCGGAGTTGTGAGCGGTAGAACGTAGGTTGGGCGGGCCCAATCACTGTCACCCTGCGTGAATCTGCAAACCTGCGTAAGCGCTTCCCGTTTGGGGCAGTCAAGCGACTGTTCCAATCGCGATGTTTATAATTCAGGTCGCCGGTCATGATGACCCTCCTGTGTGCATCGAACATGACCGCTAGATCGGGGTGAAGGAGCTATTTTTGCGGCGGTTTGTACGCCGCTACCGCTACCATGTGTACACCGCCCAGAGTGTTTAACATCTCCACAGCGGTAACTTCCAGGTGAGTCGTTGCAGGCAAGAGCACTCGGTGATGCTCAAGACTGAACCTCACCGCGACCACTGTACCGCCACCAGCAGTTTCCGGCCTGTCGTTTCGATAGCACACATAGTTGGCCAGTCGCAACCGGTTCGCAGGGGTCAAGTGGGTCTCATAAAGAAGTACTACATCGGGTTTGAGTCGGGCCAGTAATTATTGGAGTTCCTGGATTTTGTTAGCCAAACCGTTGGCGTTCCAGGAAAGAATGGAGAGGTCAAGTTTGAGGACCCGACTCATAGAAATCCTACACAAGTGGCGGCTTCCACCAAGAGCATGAACTTCTCGGTTATATCGGCAGTCTCCAAGCGGGAGCGGATGGACCTGAAGGTCTGGGCAACTTTAGGGAAGTCAAATTCCGCAAGGAAGTCTTTGACGACCTGGTAGTCGTCAGGTACGGCTTTTGAGGCAGAGTGCCCGGAGACTGTTTGCGCATAAGAGCGCCGAGACTTATCAATCGAGGGATTGGTGGAAGCCAAGGGCCAGGTGTAGGGCCTCTAGTGGAGGTGCTAGGAAGAGGGACAGATGCGATTACGTCGGTCATTGTAACGCGATGGGCAGGCTGTTTGTACTGTGCGGCTGGGTTGGCAGAAGCCCGGTAGCGAGCGCCACGGGTCTTACGATGCCGCTACTTTTTGCCTGCATTAGGAAACCGCGGGGGTTGAAAGTCAGGCGAGGCTGTTTCTACAGCAGGGTCGGGATTCTCCGGTGTTGGGGAGGATTGAGTTGTTGTCTCAGGCTCCACAACCGATGATTTCTATGGGATGGTCTGTCTCACTTTTAGATGACGTGATGTTGCGACGCTTTTTCGCCTGAGGTGGGGCAGGGGCATGGGAATGAGCCTGAGTTGGGGTTGCCTGTAGCACAGGTGATTGCTTCGGGCCTTTGCTTCTCTGTTGCTGTTTGTTAACAACAGTGGCGAAAGTCACGGCAACCGTAGCAGGAGGCGAAGGGCCTGGCTGCTCGGTTGCAGGTCTGAAACCAGCTTCCGGAAGCCTTGGTTGCGGCAGGGGCCCTTTTGGCTTTCGCCGCTCGAGCTCGCGCTTGTACACCGGGCTGGCCCGGTAGTTGACGGGGTGACTTCCGCCACAGTTGATGCACCTTTTAAAAGCCGGTGCGTCGCAATGTTTACCGGGGTGAGGCAAAGAGCACCTCACGCACGCAGGAGCGTTAGAAGAAGTGTCGGAATGATGCCCGAAGCGTTAGCACTTGTAGCATTGAGGTAGAGCCCCGGAAGCGCGGCTTTGTTCCACTTTAACGCGGAACCCAAAAAGCCGCGTTAGAGAGAGTAGGCTTGCGCCTGCCTCGCTGTTCTCCGCCATTAAACGGACCAGGGAATTGGACGCTTTGGTCCGGCTGGAGCAAATACCCGGTGAACCGAGCGAACCGGATAGCCCAGCTCGCGCAGCTTATCGGGGATTTCCTCGAGAGGTGAATCCACGTCCAGGCCTCTGAGCACGAGGGACAGAGGCTTCACGTGCTTGGGGGAGAAGGTGAGGAACTGCAGCTTGGCGGATTCCACAAACGCCATGACATTGCGATACACGTCCATTCCGCGGACAACGATCTTGACTGTGTCGCTCCCAAGGAGCTTCAAGTCAACGTTGGCCGGGGAAAGTCCGGGAGCCGCTGTCAGTCGCCGGTAAAAACGGGTGACATTGTTCACGCCGTGAACGAAGACGGACGGGATGCGACCAGTGGCCGGCGGTGCTTGGGCATCGCCGGGCATAGTCGGCCCCGTGCCGGATTCGCCATCGGCGGGAACAATTTCCATGGCGGACGCCGAGGAAGAGGTAGAGGAGGACCGGTTCCGCCTCGGTTTCTTAACCGGGCGCCCCCGTGGCCCAACCGTCACGAAAGCGTCGGCCTCGTCACCGGGCAGCGGGACCGTCCGGGGATCTACTTGGTCCGCAGGCATTGGTGGAGAACTTGGCGAGTCGCTCGAGTGCGGCAATGCAGAGGCGACCGACTGTTGACTCGCCCGTACCGGGCATAGCCATCAACGAGCGGGAGGTTCTCCGACCAGAGGCACCCAGGCTGCCTCCGGCGGTAACCAGGGACCTAGGGTCCGGCACGAGCCAGACCTCGAGTAGGGGAACTGGAACGCTCAGGCTGTCTAACAAGCTGGGCCAATGACCGGCTTCGTTGAATACCTCTCCTTACTAAGAGAGGCGTCCACCGGTCTCTTTACCCCGGCGATATCCAAGCTCGCTTACCACTGGTGGGGGCTCTCAAGGATCGTCCGGGGCAGCGCTACCTATGAGCCTGAGCGTCAGCGTATCAGATGCGCTGCGCAAGTTAGCTCTGGCGGGCTAGTCTCCTCTTCAGCAGGCGAGATGTTGGCCCTGAGAAGGGTCGCTCGGCTGGTGGCTCTTAGAAGGTCCGACGAAACTCAGCTGTTCTTGTGCTGGCTACTCAGTTCACCAGCCAGCTGAGTTGTTGTCTTCTGTCTTCTTGGAGCCTGATGAATTCACAGCAAGCAGGGCAGCAGAAGTAGTAGAGCTGTCCTCTTCAAACGAAGGCAGCAGGGCAGCAGCTGAATACAGCGAGAAGCTTCCAAATCTTCCAGTAGGGCAGATCAGGAGAGGTGTTCCTTCCACTTGAAGAGCTAGATGCGAAGTGTGAGTGTGCCGTGTGTCTGAAAATTTCTAGCGGCCCTGGTTTTATGGACCAACCGGGATCGCTGGTTGGATCGCTCGGAGCACGTTAGTTGTCATGTCTTGGCTGCTGATCCCTGATTGGCTCGCTGTGTCCGCCGCTGGTACCGGAGGGCAGATGTTCGCATACCGCTGCCGTCACAGATTGTTAAAATGTAATTTTGGAACGCGTGTAAACAAATATATTTGAAGTAAACAAAGCCATGGCCGGCTCTAATAGAAGGGCGGAATGTAAAACGTGGCAACACTGGAACCAGCTGATATTTGAGGCCGACTAGACGATGTCTTAGTTTAAGTATTATAATAACCAAATCGAGTCATTTTAAGTGCCGGTTACCAGCAGTTTTATAATTCATCACTTTTTGTAACTAAAAAGTTTATTATGTAACATACTGTTATATTGTTTAAGAAATATAATAATTAACTAATTCATATGATACGAATTCAATAATTCGAACAAAATTAATACATTAGGCTTATCACTAACTCACTACTTTCTTCAACTTAGACGTATAGTACTAAGTTGAAAAAATAGTGCTATGTGAAATGTTCACTTTAGCTATTTTATTACACTATGGTTATAGCCCTCAGATGCAACGTTGCCACGTTTAATATTCCGGCCTTCTATTAGAGCTGGCCGTGACGAAGCTGTTATGGAATAGTTTGTTTCGTATACAGTAGATGTGGAGGATTATAGTTCCTTGTCGTCTAGTTCCATGTTGGAAATATACGGTTTTCATATATGTGCCAGATGCACATACCTGCAACGTTTTATGTTTTAACAAGGGTATTTTCTATGGCAAACGCAAACAGCCGCAAATTCAAACAGAATCAAATAATGTTTTGCATGCAGCTCTGAAGTGTAGAGTTTTCAAGACCTATTGTTTTTGGTGAAGATCGGTTAAGGGAAAGGGGTAGTTTACCAGCAACCTTTTACATTTTAACAAGAGTAAAGTACTTGAAAATTCATTTGAACTTTTTCAAACAATGGTAATTGTTAAAAATCGGTATGGAGAACCATACATGACTTCCATATTCTAAGATTTATATTTAAAATCATTTTCGAAATGAAATATTACCATAGAACCTACTTCTTTCTACTTACTGCTTCAGCCTTAACCACAGTACTGTGGTCACTAACGTATACCACCTCACGTTATCGCACTCGATTTTCACTGATGATGGAAGTCGATGGCATTGCCGAAATGTCTGGTTTTGTAGAAAACATTGGACTACGGCCAAATATCCCTGGAAGGAATTTTAACAAAAACTACTTCTTTGTTGCCGATAACGTTGTACACATATATATAAAAAATATGCATAAATTAATGGCTTGTATAAGTTAGTGATTGATCTCCATTAAGTAGTGCTCAAGTTTCCAAAGTTTTAATATTATGATGTCCGTAATTAAAACATCAGAGCAGGTTTAGTGTGTATGAGGGTACACCGTGGACAAAAATTTTCAACATTTCCTATTGAGCGTTGCTTAGAGTAAAGCTGCGAATCTACAGTGTACGTTTCACAGAACAAACACGCGGAAAAGAAGGAGCGCTCCGAAGTCACTCATGGACCCTCAGCATCTTGCAGAGGGTTCATTCCCTAAAGACGAAAAGTCTGTCTCTGTAAACACGTGCAGTTACACTGCCCAGCGATCCACAGGAAGCAAATCGCTATCCACGCTGGACACTTTTTCGGCTTGCACGCGTTATGTTGGTATGGGTTTCGGCACTTTCCATTTAAAAAGCTTGCAAATGTAAGAAAATAAACATGAATGATGCCAGAAATAACGCGAATGTTGTGTGTGTGTGTGTGTGTGTGTGTGTGTGTGTGTGTGTGTGTGTGTGTGTGTGTGTGTGTGTGTGTGTGTGTGTGTGTGTGTGTGTCTTCCCTGCCTTTATATTGCGGTAGTCATAATAATAAAATGGAAACGTAAACATTACATAACTGAGATATGCTTGCCTGCCACGAACGATATATTTTCTCTCATACATGATTTAAATTAAAATGAAAAAATTATAATTTTATTGCCTGGCAGCAAAATTATTTTATTTTTAACAATTACCATTGTTTGAAAAAGTTTAAATGAATTTTCAAGTACTTTACTGTTGTTAAAACGTAAGATGTTGCTGGTAAACTACCCCTTCCCCTTAACCGATCTTCACCGAAATCAAAAGGTCTTGAGTTCTCTACAATGCAGGGGTGTATGCAAAAAATTATTTGATTCTGTTTGAATATGCGGCAGTTATCGTTCGTCATAGAAAAAATTACCCTTGTTAAAACATAAAACGTTGCAGGTAAACTACCCCTTTTCCCTTAACCAATCTTCACCAAAAACAATAGGTCTTGAGAACATCATAATTCAACGCTGTATGCGAAACATTATTTGATTCTGTTTGAATTTGCGGCTGTTAGCGTTTGCCAAAAAAAAATACCCTTGATAAAAAGAACCGTTGCTGGTAAACTACCCCTTTCCCTCAACCGATCTTCACCAAAAACAACAGGTAGTGAGTACTCTACAAATCAGGACTGTACACAAAAAATTATTTGATTCTGTTTGAATTTGCGTCTGTTATCGTTTGCCTTAGAAAAAAATCTATAGACACAAGATAGACAGACAGACACACACACAGACACTTTTCGAAAAACGACTTTTTTTCATGTTTTGAGTGTAGTACAATCAGAATCTGCAATAATCTCGAACACGATTTTTTTTCCATCACCATACTTCCATTTCCTTAGAGAATATGGAAGTAAAAAACCGTTGCTGGTAAACTACCCCTTTCCCTCAACCGATCTTCACCAAAAACAATCGGTCGTGAGTACTGTACAAATCAGGGCTGTATGCAAAAAATTATTTGATTCTGTTTGAATTTGCGGCTGTTATCGTTTGCCATAGAAAAAAAAATCTACAGACAGACAGACAGACACACACACACACACACACACACACACACACACACACACACACACACACACTTTTCGAAAAACGACTTTTTTTCATGTTTTGAGTGTAGTACAATCAGAATCTGCAATAATCTCGACACGATTTTTTTGCCATCACCATACTTCCATTTCCTTAAGGAATATGGAAGTAAAAATTTCAATAAAATATTAACAACTGATACCGTACCATGTAACGTAACCACGGATACGTAAACAAAATAATTTTTCGTTTTCACAAAATTTAATTCACAGATTACAAACGCTTGGCGGTATTCGCTTGATTTCGCGTTGTTTAAATAAAAGATAATTTAACTTAATCAAATTAATTCTTTATTTTAAAAATATTAACAACTAGGTACATTTCGTATTTTGATTACCTTTCTCGGGGTTTTTTACCAAAAGCATGGTGATATATTTGGTTTCGTTCTGAGTGTAGGTCTACATATTAAAAATAATTTTATAATTAATTAGAACATGGAAGTCATGTATGCTAGATCATACTGACTTTTTCGTTCGCGGTAAGAATAATCAACATAAACCACTGGCAACTGTAAATTAAATATTGTGAATGAGCGAGTAAAAGCTTTGCACCGATCTTCCTTAATTGTACCGTTGCTGGTAACAAGCGGGTTTTTTATCCTATGTTTTACATTTGTGTTTAAAACTTCTTAATAACTTCGTCAGTTTACGAGAATCCACTATCTTATCACTCTACCACCACTACACTACACTACAATTCACTGCACTACACTACACTGCACTACACTACACTACACTACACTACACTACACTACACTACACTACACTACACTACACTACACTACACTACACTACACTACAATGCACTACACTACACTACACTACACTACACTACAATTCACTGCACTACACTACACTGCACTACACTACACTGCACTACACTACACTACTACTACACTACACTGCACTACACTACACTACACTACACTACACTACACTATATATCACTGCACTACACTACACTGCACTACACTACACTACACTACACTACACTACACTACACTACACTACACTACAATTCTCTGCACTACACTACACTGCACTACACTACACTACACTACACTACACTACACTGCACTGCACTGCACTGCACTGCACTGCACTGCACTGCACTGCACTGCACTACACTACACTACACTACACTACACTACAATTCACTGCACTACACTACACTGCACTACACTACACTGCACTACAATACACTACACTACACTACACTACACTACACTACACTACACTACACTACACTACACTACACTACAATTCTCTGCACTACACTACACTGCACTACACTAGACTACACTACACTACACTGCACTGCACTGCACTACACTACACTACACTACACTACACTACACTACACTACATTGCACTACACTACACTACACTACAATCCACTGCACTACACTACACTACACTACACTGCACTACACTACATTACACTACACTACACTACACTGCACTACACTACACTACACTACACTACACTGCACTGCACTACACTACACTGCACTGCACTGCACTGCACTGCACTACACTACACTACACTACACTACACTACACTACACTGCACTACACTACACTGCACTGCACTACACTACACTAAACTACACTACACTACACTACACTACACTACACTACAATTCACTGCACTACACTATACTACACTACACTACACTGCACTACACTACACTACACTGCACTACACTACACTGCACTACACTACACTACACTGCACTGCACTACACTACACTACACTGCACTGCACTGCACTGCACTACACTACACTGCACTACACTACACTGCACTACACTACAATATATTACAACACTATACTACCCTACACTACACTACACTATACTACACTACACTACACTATACTATACTACACTACACTACACTACACTACACTACCCTACACTACACTACACTATACTACACTACAATATACTACACTACACTATACTAGACTACACTATACTACACTACTACTACACTACACTATACTACACTACAATATACTACACTACACTACACTATACTACACTCACTACACTATACTACACTACACAGTCCTACACTACACTATACTGTAGAAACATAACTAAATGGTGATTATTGTTGTTTTTCATGGTAAATATCAATACATAATGTTTAGATGATTACTATACAAAACTTAAGTCTCTGTACTATAAAATTAACCCGAACTTCCTTCTCTAAGTATTATATTATATTTCCAATGCTATAAAAACCCTTTTATCGATCAAGAAATAGTCTCTGCTTACAGATAACTAAGTCTCCATGTAATAAATTTGTCATTTGCCTGCACGGGGAATCATCTACATATATATTCTGTATCACAGAAAATCCATATTCAGCACACAGAAATATGTAAGAAACAGGAAACAATTTATGTACATTTTGGATATAAAATATACAGAAAAACGTCTACCTATTTTCAGAATTCTAATAGTAACTTGGAAAAAGATTATTTATTGTTAAAGTACTTGTTGGTAATTGTCCTCTTAATTGATGGGTTTATAAACATGTCTATATTTGAAGGCTGACAACGGGGTACAGCAAAAGAGCCTATTATAAAACCGCTGTACCCCAATTACTGTCTTTATGAAGAGATAAATAACGTTTTCGCCCTGTAAACAGTATACAGTTTATACATTTGCTAACTTCAAGTGCACTTGTCGTTGTATAGCGACGTGAGTATACCCTTAAAAATGTTAGAGAAATTATATCACGCTTTCTCAAATGCGCAAATACTGTTTATAATATCTGCATTGCATTAAATAATTTTCTGTTATTAAAACAAAATATTAAAATTTATATACAATTAGTGCTTCTGTCTCTCCAGAATAGAATGTAGGATATAATCAAAATCTGATTTTTTTTTTCTTTTGTATCGGCCATCTGAGGAGCACATGCCAATTTCAATCTTTCATTCGTTGTTCTTTTATTTTTCTCTAATATTCTTTCATCTTTTCACTATGTATCTTCTTCCTGTCTTTAGTGCACTTTGAACCTGCGTTATTATCTCTCCTATCCTGGACTACACTTCCATTTTTAACACTTTTTCCAGAAAAATGTCTCTTTCAATTGCTTCTACTGCGTTTACATTATTTTTTTCAAACTCCTTTTTGACTTTTATAATCCAACTTGATGTTGATTTCTTTCCCCACAGATATTTGAACATCTGTGTTTTTAACTATTGTCCATTGTCCATTGTCTATTGTCGGCCGGTCTATAAATGTCCAAAAAACTAGTCTTCTTTTTCTCACTCTTTCTGTTATATTTTTCTATACTTTTTCCTATATGTTATATTTTTAAATTTTTCTATATTTTTTATATTTTTATATTTAACCATATCTTCTTAATTTCCAACCTTCTGAAGTTTTCCGTGGGCCTAATATTTTTCTAATAATTCGTCTTTCCAATATTTCTAGTTTGTCTAAATTATAATTCAATGCTAGACACTGACTTGCGTATAGGCATTCTGGCCTCACTATTGTACTGTAATGGCTGATTTTCGCATTTTTAGATATAAGCTTTTTATTTTAAATATTTTTAGTTACACCATATTTTTTTTCCATTTTATGAATCTTTTCTTCTATAGCAGATTTGCTAATATGCTCACGGCTAAAATGCTGTTCTACACAACAGAAATTATAAAATTATTGGTGTTCATAATAATATAAATAAACCATATTTGTCGGATAAGTATAATGTTGTTATTAAAATTCAGACCCTGTGAGCCGACGAGTAAGTGGTTTGCAACGTTGTGGTACTATTAGTGGTTTGAATGTTATGGCAGTATAATGTTTATAATTTCAACAGCAACAAACTATGCAACAAAAAATTGCTTTCCATATATTAGTTCAACCTATGAATAATCGCCATCGGTAAAACAGAAGATTTAAATTATAATTGAAAGTAGATTAGGTAGGGCATATTTTTGAAATAGTACGTACATTTGTTTATTCCTAGTCTTTTATGTTTTTGAAAAAATTGCATTACTAGAACTTGCAGTAAATTGAATGTCAGAAATCGCTGAAAACTGTTTGGTGTGTGTACCAGTATATTAAACTGTTTGGTGTGTGTACCAGTATATTTGTTTTCTACTGAATAAACACGTCTTATACAGTTGCTATTTCAGAATATCTAAAAATATCTTAAGATATCTGAAAACACCTAAGAACTGAATCATAAAAATCCTATTATCTTCAGTTTGGTTCTTAGTACCTATTAAAAACTAGTAGGCTATATGATAACGTGATTAAAACCCCGTTTTTGTAGTGCTGCAACTATAGTTCACAAAGACTATATAAAGAAAACGTTCAAAGAAGGAACTTCTGAAAACCAATAAGCTCACAATAAAAACGACAAAATAATAATGATACCAAAGGGCTTTCAAAAGACAATCGGAGATTACAAATTATAAGATTTATAGGACATTAGCCATCGTAAGTTAAAATTATTAAACACCACGTTTCGATATCTATAGAATTAGAGGTTTTCTTCAGGCTAACAAAAAATTAATACAAAAATAAATATATCACTATCAAGTAGATATCGTCAAAACGTAAAACCTTAGTTATAAAACATAGTGATAAAATAATACTAAAACAGTACTCACCATTCCATCAAAGAAGGATACCCCCGTGGTTCCAACTTAAACAATCCTTCTTTAATGGAATGGTGAGTACTGTTTTATTATTATTATTATTATTATTTTAGCAATATATTTTATGACTAAGGTTTGGAGTTTCGACGGTATCCATTTGTTAGTGATTTACCTTTGTACAAATCTATTGTTCGCCTGAAGACGTCCTTTGATTTTATATAAGTCGAAACGTCGTGTTTAATAATTTTAACTTACGATGGCTAATGTCCGAAATCTTACAAGTTGTAATGAGTATTTTGCGAAATTGATTAATAATAATTTTAAGAATCCCAACAATCAGAGATGTTATATAGGAAGAAATACGCAATGCAGGATGAAAAATATTGGAGGAAATATAATGACTGTACTAAAAAATACCAGTCTATCAGAGAGACAACTGAGAACACATTCTTCAGTAGTAAAAATGACAATAAATTAATTATTAACATACTCTTATTTTAGTAAGAAGAAAGTAAGGAAATATTATACTCTTTGAACGCATAACCTGCTTTCTTCTCTGAATTTTCCGGTAAGTCTTTCTGCAACCGTTCGTTCGGTTATATATAAAAGATTTTGCTACAAAGTAGGCAGTAAATCTTCACACCGTTAAAAGTGGGTTGTGACAAAAATTAGAATAACTTCGCAGCGCCGCCACCAGCTTGATTTATGTGAACACTCCTCGCTTTCGCTCTCAACGCACAAGTCTGCGTGCGTGTGTAACCATAAATCTTTGATAATAATATTGTTGAAGTTGTTGAGCAAACCTCTGCCAAGGGTTACCAAGCTCGAGCCGATGCTGCTGTTAACAGGTTATCGATTTCATACAGTCGAAAACAGACAGTACAAGTAACTCTTGTTTTATAGCAAGATAAGCGATATTTTAATGAACAGTGATAATCGATTCCAAAAATTCGATCAGTGTATCTTTCAAAGTTGCCTTCTAATGCTGTTAACAGGTTATCGATTTCATACAGTCGAAAACACAGTACAAGTAACTCTTCTTTTATACCAAGATATGCAACATTTTAATCAACAGGGATTATCGATTTCGAAAATTCAATCAGTCTATCTTCCAACTACGTTTCACGTTTTTTAACATGTATCTGTTACGGCTACTAATTGCTTTATTATTGTTGTTAACTATTGTATGAACTGTTCTGTTGTTTGGAATGTTGTTAATTACAATGATAACAATGAAATTAAAATCCAAATATCTTAACACAAGTTTGTATCACATACTGTATGCCATAATATAAGTTATGTGTATGATATTTCACTAAATAATAGCTTCGTGCTATTCATCTTCTTATTCTTATCCTCCTCTTCGAGGATTAGGTTATATAAACCTCTTCCGGCACCCATCTCATCATCGGACGACCCACGTCTCTTCTATCAATGGCTTTATTGTTCAATCATGCTTCCTACAATCGATCCTGTGTCATCCTTTGCAGATGATCACACTATTGTCTTCTGTAAATTGAAATAATTTCATTTCTGTCCCTTAATTCGAGATTTGCTCTGATATCTTCATTCCTTATTCCATCTTGCAATGTATAATTTAAATTATTTCGAAGAAACTGCTTTTCATCACACTAAATCTTGGCGCTTTCCTTTTTTGTCATGACCCATGCCTCACTCCATAAACCAATGTGGGTATTACAATTTACAATTTAGATTTAAATTTTGTATGGGACAATACACTATATTTACCTGAATATTTTATAATTTAGTGTTTAATTATCTAAAGCTTCAAACGGTGTCATTAGTGAATTACGCTACCTAAAACAGCATTATTTTTTATCACGCTCAAGTTCTAACAAGTAAATAGAATAAGTTATTTACTTATGCATTTCTATGTACTTATGCATTACTTATGTATTTCTCAAAATACATATTTTGTTTAATATTGTGATATTATTCAATACAGTGTCTTCTGCAAGTAGTTAATTGCATTTTTGTCGTTCCAATACCTGACGCATGTTTCAGGTATTGAAATAATTGAATTATTTAAAAAAATAATTGAAACAAATTCGATTATTCGCTAGTTTTTCTATTAACACAGAATTATTTCGATTATTAATGATTTACTTGCAAACCTCTCATGATGCTGATTTTTTCAGTAAAACGTGCGTGAGGCATTGAAACGACAAAAACGCAATCCACTACTTGCAGAAGAAGCTATATTAATTAATATCACAATATTCTATAATTGCTGCAAGAAACTGTGAGTTACATATATATATATACAAGTGATGGATATATTAGGTAATATAAATTATTTTTTTATAGATGTTTTTTTTTAAATTAATATTTATATATTCATGAACAGTGTGCAAAATGTGTAAAATATTACAAAAATACGTCATAATATTAGAAAACACAGAAAATATTTACTATCCTATTTCGTATTTCACAACATAAACTGTGAAAAAAAGAATCCACTTTTTTACACATTATGAGACATTCATAATGTAATATTAGTTACTCTTTAAGCCAGGTTAAAGAGAGATTTACGAGAATCAATTAGATTGGGACGTACGATATTTATGAAAGGTAGTTCTACACTTCAAATGCTTATTGTTACAGCTGGAATTTCCCCAGGTTCTCGTTATACTTGTTTAAGTCGATCTTATGACGGTTGCTAGAAAATCCCATCTTGACTGCTCTGGAACAGAATCCTGGACCTCTACATTAGTATCCACGAGCCATGCCTATTAGTCTACCAGGAAGGACTCTTTGATTATAAGGTTGAGTAACGTTAGAAATGTCTTCTTTTTCTGATAGTTTCTACCCGTTCCGGATGTTTGATATCATACAGACTATTTTAACTTTCTGCACTAATGCACGGAATAAGTCAGTTGTATTCATGCCAAACCAGGTCCTTAAATTTCTCAACCATGAGATTCTCGGTCGCCAAACTCCTCTCCCTCCAAGTACTTTTTCTGTAGTATGGACTACATTAAGTAAAATCTCTGTCCATTTCTCATGAGATGTCCCAGGTACTGAAGGTTTCTTATCTTCACTGTGTTAATAACTTCCCTTTCTTTCTTCATTTTTTCAAAAAACTTTACAACATTAGTTATATGTGCTGTCCATGAAATGCTCAGTATTCTACGGTAAAGCCACATTTAGAAAGTTTTCAAGTTTTTAGTTGTGGGTTCAGTCAAAGTACAAGATTCTACACCGTAGAAGGGGACCGAGAATATGTAGCATCGTAAAAGTCTCATCTTTGTATTTATTGTTAAATCATGACTTCTGAATAAACTTAGTTCATTCATGTGTACACTGCTCTCCCTTTTAAATCCTGCTCTTTATTTCTTGAGAGTGGTCCCATTGTTCATTGACTGTAGTACCAAGATATTGTTTGAAATGTATTTGGCATAAAATGTGTGTAAAGCTTTAGTTGTCTGAAAAGAGACTCATTGATTCCATTGACATTTTAGAAGCAATTATCTTATTTTATTCAACATGAGAGCAAAGTTCACAAAATTAAATTACGTAGACATAACAGACATTGCACAGCAACGTTATGCATTTGTATTTTGCGTTCGTTCATGAATATATATGTACTCATCATTTTCATTCCTCGGTTGTACGTGAGCGACTGTGCATGTCTACCCCTTGTGAATACAAATCTATTCATCGATTCTTTGATGTATTTCAGGTTGATGAACTGGAAATTCATTTTCTAGAAAACAATACTTAGAATACGATTTCTTGAGTAACAATGGTTACTCCGATGGGACTTCCGCACCGTAGGGAGAGAGACATCCACGTACGACGTAACGCAGCGTAAAGAAGAAACACGGTGGAGGGGTTTATGCCTGTAACTTTGAATAGACACCGACTATGCTGATTTCCGTGCGCAAACATGTTTCAAAACCTCTCAACGTGCACTTGTTTCTTTATATTTTACTGTGTATACGAATGCACGACTCTATTTATCTGTATTTCAATGAGTAAAGAGAACAATACAAGAGCGTCGTGATTTTCTATCATCGATACAGTGTTATTTGAATAACTAAACGAGACTTTGAAGCGCAATCCTCTGTGTGTGTGTATTGCAAAATAAGATTATAAATTAAATGTATTCAGCAGACGTATTACAAATATACATTATATAATATGTAAGCTACTCGCAGGGAACACACTCCCTTGCTCTATTGATGCACACTTCTTTCTCTAAATAGGCCTATTTCTATTTACACCGTTTATTATACTTCCGTGGAGTAACATTCACAGTATTATATCACAATATATGTGTTGAAGTACGCTTTTGCACTCATACAAAAGAGTGAGAATCATTCAGACATATATGTATTACGTAATAGAAACGTGTCTTTAAGTAAACTTGGGAGGAATACAAAATATATAAACTGTACATAGTCCATACATGACGTTTCTTGATAACTACCCTTTTCTAAGAAACTTCCTTCACTGTATTCCTATCTTCCCGCTTAAATGCTTCTTCTGGCAAGTTATAAATACTTATATACTTCAAAATCGTCAACAGCTGTTAAATACAAACTTTTCACTTTTTTTGTAACGGCCATCTGGGACCACATGCCATTTTAAATTCTTTATTCCTTGTTCTTTTCTTTTTCTCCAATATTCATTCATCCTTTCAATATATCTCTTCTTCCTGTCTTCAGTCTATTGTGAACCTGCGTTTCTCTCTCTCCTACCCAGGACTTCTTCCATTTTTAACACTTTTCCCCGAAAAACGTCTCTTTCGAATGCTGATTTTGCGTTTATATTATTTTTTCCTAATTCCTTTTTGACTTCTTTAATACAACTTGATGTTGCCTTTTTTCCCACAGATATCTGAAGATCTGCTTTGTTAACCTATTATCGTCCATTTTATATGAATGTCCAAAAAATTAGTCTTGTTTTTATCATTGTTTCTCTGCTAAATTTCTTACAAACTGATATGAAATGTCTTCCACCGAAAATTTTAAAATCAAAATTAACTCATTATAGACCTGCCTACTCTATGATTTATTGGCTGGTATTTTTTGAAATCTGACTATAAATACCGCTGTTCACTTATAAATACCGATGTAAAGTTGTAAGTTATTTCTTGATCAATATGAAGTATATGAGATATCGTGACATTTGTGTGCGATTTGTACAAACAATGATCTCTGCTTAAACTCTTAAGATTAAAAATAGGACAAGTAACAAATACCTCAACAAATCGTTGTATATTAAACATAAAATGTTTTAGTGTATAATAAGAACAGTGTATTCAAAGAAGGAGAAACCTGAATACAAAACGGATCTAAAGTCAAAAACGTGTAAAGAGAACCATTCAAGTCACCTTGGTAAGAAACCTGTGTGCAAATTAAGATGTATTTTACGTTTATTTACATAAATATTTATTCATACGTAGTGCAAACATAATACTGCTACACTGCTACAATGTATCAGCTTCACTTCTCCACAGATATTTGAAGATCTGTTTTGTTAACCTGTTGTCGTCCATTCTATATAGTGTTTTTATTCAAAATACAAAACACGCCAGTAGAAGACTTGCAAGTCTTAATCGATGGATGAAATAGAAGTAGTGAATAATATTTTACCTCTCAGTAACTCTAAAACAAATTATATGCGGTCGCTTCTTTGAATCATACTCTTTCTTATTTCTAACTATAAAATCGAACTCTGAAACAGTTTGTTTTCCCGCGGAACACTGTATAAAAAATATATAAGCGGGATCTTCAAATCTGTTTAAAGAGAATTTTATATCTAGATTTCATGATGGAAGGCAAATCTGAAGTGCCGATGTATGATAATATCTCATACCACACATACGTAAAATCAAGTACCTAAGAAACTGCTCCAACCAAATGGTGTAACTTACGTAAAGCCAAAACTAAATACGGAATCTATCAAATTCGGAATGTTATGTTTGAAAATGTTCGTTTAATCTTTACCGTATTTTACTAATTACATTGTTGTTAAAATCAATGTTTCAAACACTTCAAAAAACACGTACATTTTGTTAGTATTTCAGTATTTAAGTAATTCATATTCGTTTTAGCTGTGTCAAGAATTGTAGTGAAAAATGCAACGGCCGTACGTAACACGACGCGTCCTCTTCAACACAGAGTAACGAATTGCATTGCGAATAGTATAAAGATCACAAGTACACTCGAGACAGTCTTACAATGGGGTGACGATGCGATGCGTACCATTGACACTTCGTCTTTTCATTTACACTTCCACCCTACGCAGTGAAGGGCTCTCTTACGCAGATAGCATAAAGCCTAACACATAGGGGCAACAATCTCGGGCATGAATCTTGATGGATTAGTGAGGACTTTTGTAAACAAAATTGATACGTCTTTGGCGCAATTGTTTTTCACAAACGTACATACACAATTAACAGAACACTAGTTTACACGGTTGGTATTCGTTTTATAATTAAAAAAATAAAACCCTTATGTGAATTAATTGCTTACTAAAAATGAACGTATTAAACATGTTTTCATGTAGTATTCAGCTAATAGGTGCTCCTTTGGTCTGAGACCCCTGTTTTAGAGCAGAACAATTGCCAGGAGCATCAAGTTGCTTCTGCATAAAACACTGATATGCCCAGTGTTTTATGCATACAACACTGTTTTATGCATAAAACAGTTCTCACCCATAGTTCTGAGGCCTGGAAAATTTCTAGACTGTTTGAGTCGAGCCTGCTGGTTCATGAACGCAAAATCCTCCGCAGCATTTTTGGTACAACATGCGTGGGAGGTGAATGGAGGAAAAGGACCAACCAAGAACTCTGAGTCAGTTAGCCTACTGCGACCGGGCAGAGAGAGGTCGTCAGCTGAGGTGAAAGCAACTTTCTAGGGGAAGAGCACCCCGAAATCAAAGTTCTTGGTCCTCCAGGTTGGGGGTTGGATCGGAGAATTCACATAGCCCATCTGCAAAACTTGTATGTGCAGAAACCTATCAGTTTCTTTCGCCAGCCAGTTTTCACAAACGTTGGGAAGACGGTGAACTACGATGCGCGCCATATCCTTGGGACCCGGAACTGGAGAACAGCTGCATTTGACCGGGACAACAGGCGGAGGCTGTTAAGGAAGGACTTGACTCACTAACGGGTTGTCGCGCCGCTCAAGCAGACGAAGATTAAACATGTAGATGGAGTAGAAAACATTTTCAGTGTATTTAATTTGACAATTTAAGGCTTCGTTGATCCAACTCAAGTAAGACAGACTTTATTCACTTAACGGTTTATAAGTACTTAGTTTTCCACTTGTACTTTCGTATTGCGCTTCCTTAAATTTTTGTAAACTACTTTTAACTTACTTCTAATCATTACGTTATTACACAACACATTTTTGTACCACGCGTGGCATGGAAAACCAAAATCTAAATAATTCAAATTTTACGTAGTGTAAAATACATATTCACATAGGTACTTACGTTTATCATTTTATCCCAGTTCATGAAAATTTGAATTCTAGATAATACACTTTTTAATTATTCAAGTACATAACATTTCTTCACGAGTTAATTTTCACACCACATAAAGTATTGTTACGACGGGCTTACTGATCGTTGTATGATGAAGTCGAAACAAAGACCTCATAACAAACATGCACCAACAATGAAAATTGATTGTTCACATTAAACTAAATGGACTATGTGACATTAAACTAAATGAATTAATACAGTATGTTATATTTATCGCTTTTAGGTGTATATTAGGTTTATATGTTAGTTTGCTGACTAAAATCGCAATGGTTTTATTTTTTGTTCACCACTGATTAAGTAGTGAAGGACGAAATTGACATACAATTGTGATGTGCAATGATAGGCACTGTATTCAATGACATACAATGACATTGATTGTCTGTCTCCAGACGTACTTAGTTTAAGTATCATGTAAGTAACAAAACAACACACACACACACACACACACACACACACACACACACACACACACACACACACACACACACACACACACACACACACACACACACCTTTGTGCTGAATATCCAATATGCTTGTGTTTTTGTAATGTCAGAATGGGGATTGATTTCGATTAAACGAGTACTGCTTGCACCGGCTTTCATAAACTATTTACCAAGTGTAAATAAATACAAGAAAATTAAGAACGAGGAAACAAGAATTAAAAATTTTTAGTTTTCTGCACTCACGCTTCACTTGCTGAACTGCTATTTGTCATAATCCGGAGGAGGCCTTTCTGTGTTTCTACCATTTTCAAGTTGTAAACCACAATAAAAAATAACCCTCTGGAACCCGTATATATACCCATGGATATATACGGCTGGTCAATTTGTAAACAAGTTACTTGTCACTACCCTATTTGCTCAGGTCCGTTAAGCCACGCCTCTATTACTTACTAGGAAGCTTTGTATCTCCCTCTATTATCCTTATTAAGCCACAACCAGCTTTGTCTACTTACATAATACTCTGATGGAATTCACATATTTCACCCTTGCAAAACATGACAAAATACTTCTTCATTACTAAATTATGTTTGTATATTCATTTGTATATTATTATTCTTCCTCTTACCTTTAACATTTCGAATTCTTCATATAACCTCATTTTATTTAAATTATTTTTCACTTTTAATATGTCTACATTTTCAAGAGGGTTGGCAACTTTAAGCCCTATGTTCATGAAATGCCTAGCGTATAGTGAATTAGTGGTCCTATCCCCCCTTGAGTGTTCTCAACCTAACCTCAAATTTACGTCCAGTTTCGCCTAAACACATTCTTTATATTTTAATTTGTACACCCCACTCTTATGTAAAGAGTATGTAAAATGTAAAGAATGTGATAAGGTGAAAATGGTGGAAACACTGAAAGACCTCGTCCGGATCATGGCGAGTAGCAGTTCAGCAAGTAAACAGACAAAGTTGAATTACAGAGACTGCTAATTCAAAAAACAAGATGAATAAATTCACGCTTCTCTTAGATACCTATATTTGCCATTCATTTAAGTAACACCATAATTCGTAAGAATTATAGTTTTGTTTAATTGAAATTTATCAAGTTGTTCCAGGATATTTAGAATGAAAAAAAAATCTGAGACTACAAACTATCATCACCGCGTCCTTGGCGCAGCGAATAAAGTAAATCCAATTACATAGCTAATCGTTGGGGGGCCGGGAGAACAAACTGTTTGATGCATGAGTCATCACATTCCGTCCAATCTTTCAAACGTTTGCGAGTACACGTTGAACACACATGTGATAAACACTGCTTTCTTTGGCGTCAGCAAAAGTAGTTTGGTTAGCACATTTTGAACGGTCGGCGGTTACGGCACTTGCGTATTTTGATGGGAGTAATTTATATCCGTATCCGTGATCGTGCATATCATTTACGGTAACATTAAAACGCATATACATTTCAATGAGAGACATGCACTATATTATAGGAATCACTGCGAATGCGCCGTTAACTCTCCTTCTAATAGGATAGAAACTTATGCGTCATTCTAATTTCTATCTTGTTTTTAATTTTTTGGGTTTAGATAGCTGAAAGTCCCACACTCACAATTTCTTTTAGTTAAAGAAAACATATTCTAAAGTATGTAGTCATTGTCTCTCAGGATTCCAATGTTAATGTTTCATAACTGATTCATTAAACGCTGTCTAGTCTTTAAATCTGTACGAGCACAAAGAACCTTCACTTGTGCCCTGTGAGAGGGCAAAAAAGCCCTCCTACGCGTGAACATGTTCGTGTAGTAAGTATGTAACTGAATTAATTGAATTTAAAAGCTACGAATTGCCTAAGCTATTGGTATAGATGTGGTCAATCAATTTGTGTATGTACAAATAATACATACAGCGTAACACCAACAAGGCAGGGTCCAGTTACCATACCACCCACCCGCCACTACTACACTATAGGCTATAACTGAGTTCGCTTGCTGGCGTTTTCGTCACTTAGACCTGAGGATACTCATTGTATTATGAGTGAAACGTGGTCATACAAGACATTTTTGACCCATTCCATACCTGAAGAAGACTTTAAAAACATGGAATTATAGCTGGACTACCAATTATTATAAAAATTATATCTGAAAATGACTTCATTGTAAACATTATTCAGTATACGAAGTATGGACTTTTATTTACATTTCTATACTAGCAGGTATACTAAAATTAAAATTGAAAAACCGTATAAATACCAGGAATTGCTGAAAAAATTGCGTACGACTGTGTGTACATACCACTTTACTTGTACTGGTGTAGTAGGCCTACTCGTCAGTTTTCTAAACACTCTTATGTCCAGCGTTTGTGTCTTTGATTTCTCGCTGAAACAGTCGTGTGGTTTGGAACCGCTTTTTTTGGTGTGGAGTACACAGAGCTCTTTCTGAGTCTGTGTGCGTGCTCCCTTGTAACACATTTTTGTGTATATTCATACCATTTTAAACGATCGACTTTAGAGGAAAATAGTAATTTCAGGATGGGCAGAAGTAATTTATTTAATTTAAATAAAATAAACTGTACTACCTACAGATATTGTAACAGATATTGGTCGAATAGAGAGGGTTAAAAAATTTAAGTATCTAGAAGAAATAATTCAAGAGAATGGTTTAGAAAAATCTATAGAAGAAAGGATTTATAAGATGGAAAGGGCATATAACTAAAGATATTTACACTAAAAAGTGCATATCAAAAATGCGAAATAAGACATTACAGTACAGTAGTAAAGCCAGAATGCCTATATGCAAGTGAATGTCTAGCATTGAATTATAATTTAGACAAACTAGAGATATTGGAAAGATGAATTATTAGGAAAATATTAGGCCCACGAAAAACTCTGGAATATAACAGAAACAATGAGAAAAAGAAGATTATTTTTTGGACATTTATATAGGAATGGAAGACAATAGGTTAACAAAGCAGATCTTCAGATATCTGTGGGGGAAGAAGTCAACATCAAGTTGGATTAAAGAAGTCCAAAAGGATTTAGAAAGAAATAGTCGACATGCAGAAGAAGCAATTGAAAGAGAAGATTTTCGGACAAAAGTGTTAAAAATGGAAGGATTCCAGCGTAGGAGAGAGAAAAACGCAGTCTCTAAGTGGACTGAAGACAACAAGAAGAGACATAGTGAAAATATGAAAGTATAGTAGAGAAAAAGAAAAGAACAAAAAATAAAGAATTGAAATTGTCATGTGGTCCTTAGATGGCCGATAAAAAAAACTGTGCCACTTAAAAAACAACGCGTAATATTGTATGTCTTCATTCATTTTGGAAATTTTACGCTGTAGTTAATTAAAGGAACATAACCAATTTTGTACCGTTAAGTGAATTAAAAACCATTAAAAACCGTTAAGTGAATTATTGGAGCACCTAAGACTAAAACGTTTCTAATTCCTGATTTTGTACCCTGCTTCAGTTTATTGTTATTTCGTGTTTTCATAAAACTAAGCCAGTACTACTATTTTTGGTGTACGGTGTTTATACTCTTATTAATAATTAGTTGTGGTACTGAAAGCTGTTCCTTTGAAACCAATAATAGTTTGCGATTTCTTGGCGTATACCTAATTCGTATTCGGAAACACTATTAGCCGGGCTTTAGGCCGTAGTCTATAGTATTTTGACAGGCGTTTCGACATCACTATCGGAGGTCATCATATATATATATATATATAATAGGGTTGCTACAGCTAGTGCCATCTCCCTTCCTTCTACCTGGCTTTCCAATTCTCCCGATGTTCCCATTGTCCTTCCTCAAGTCCTATACGTTGCATAGATTCGTCCACTTCCTTCCTCCAAGATGTTCTCGGTCTTCCCCTTTTTCTCCTTCGTAATGGACTCCATTCCGTCACTTTGTTGATCCACCTATTTTGGGCTCTCCGGACATGACCGTACCACACCAATTTGTTTTCTTCGATGTAGTCAATTGCACTTCTTACCGCTTCCATTCTTCTTCCGATCTCCTCGTTTGTTATTCGATCTGCTCTCGTTATTCCACAGCACCTCCTCCAATATTCCATCTCTGTTGCAGGAATCTTTCTTTCATTCTTTTTGTTAATAACCCATACTTCCGCTGCATACATCATAATGCTTTGGACTATGGTCTGATATATAATATTTTGGTGCTTTTTCTAATATTTTTGTCCCATAAAACAATGTGTAATTGTATAATCCCTGTCCTAGTCTGCCCTAATCTACTTTTTATTTCCTCTTCTGTTGTGCCTTGTTTACTCAGTGTGAATCCTAGGTACTTGAATTTGTCTGTTCCTCTAATTTTAACATTTTCGTCTACTTCTAAATCTGTTGTTTCTTCATCTCTAATTGATTAGTATTCAGTCTTTTTTATGTTTATTTCCAATCCCATCTTTGTGTATTCTTCATTCAGCTTTCTGACCATGTAGCTTAGATCTTCTTCATCCTGGGCTATAACTACTTGGTCATCGGCGAAGCGTAGTGTGTACAAGTGTTCATTTCGTCTCATCAGGAGGTCATCATCATTTCGTGTGTACAGCTGTACAGGAGGTCATCATCAGTGTCGGAAAAAATTACTGATTATGGTGTCCACATTGATGATGGCCTTCGATGGCGAGGCCGAAACATCTGTCAAAACAAATTATAGGACACGGCCTAACAGCCCGACTATGTGGACGCCAACAAACTATAGGACACGGCCTAACAGCCCGACTATGTGGACGCCAACAAACTATAGGACACGGCCTAACAGCCCGACTATGTGGACGCCAACAAACTATAGGACACGGCCTAACAGCCCGACTATGTGGACGCCAACAAACTATAGGACACGGCCTAACAGCCCGACTATGTGGACGCCAACAAACTATAGGACACGGCCTAACAGCCCGACTATGTGGACGCCAACAAACTATAGGATACGGCCTAACAGCCCGACTATGTGGACGCCAACAAACTATAGGACACCGCCTAAGAGCCCGACTATGTGGACGCCAACAAACTATAGGACACGGCCTAACAGCCCGACTATGTGGACGCCAACAAACTATAGGACACGGCCTAACAGCCCGACTATGTGGACGCCAACAAACTATAGGACACGGCCTAACAGCCCGACAATGTGGACGCCGCGCCTGCCGCGAAAGCTTATTCTTATTCTTATTTATCCCAAAATGCATACTTTCAGTTCTGTAAAGCTACTCATAAACCATAGAACAACATTTCTAATCGCTTTGAAAAATGAAATCTTAAGAAATGAATATTCTATTGTGTATTCATGTTTTTAACTTACGGAAGTAAAGCGCAGTAAAGTTACAGTTAATGAATTTCATGGGTGGACACAGAGACTGTTAGTAACGTTCATATGAATAATACATGTGAAACAAGTATTTAAGTAAATACCGTAGCATTGCTAAGTGTGTCACCAACTCTAGCACCGGCCCCCCTTTGCTACTTGAAAACAGACGCAACTGTGAGAAACGTTGCAAACGTAAACAGAATGTATAAATGTAAATGAATTCGCTCACGGTAGCGTATACGGAAGAGCGATACCACTTACCATTGTGCATCGCGACGTGTCACTCTTCATAAAGCTGTCTCCTCATTTCGCATTGTGCGGCTTCGTATCGTTTCCATCTCGGTTAATTTTAACAAGACTTAATTAACTTTTCCTTCCTTGGAAATTTTTATTACAAAAGACGTTCCAATGAACATTGTTTATATTAGCGTTCCACCTCTACCAAGTTCTGTGAAATAATTAATTCCACGTTCGACCTTTTATCTACATTAACGTCATGTTTTGTTTAAAATCTTAACGCCACTTAGTCTATGTATATTTTGAATTAATGTAATCTTTTTCCCGGGATATGTGCACAATAAACAATCGTTTTGATTAGCTGCATATTGTGTAAAATTTTCTTTGATTGTAGTGTTTATTGTACTTGCATACACCTTGCATAAAAATAAAACAAAAGTGTGTGATTTATATTGGTAGTCACTAGGCGATGAAGAGTTTTCCCGTTTGAATATAGGTTCTATAGTTAAGGTTCTTGAATTCATTGTTTCTTTGCGAGAAAGGGGGAAAGATGGTTTGTGGAAGATTTATAGCTTCTAATATGATTATGTTTTTAATATGTTTCATTATTAATTGTTAGTAACCTTTTTCATTATTACGGATGCAGGCCTACTGTGCTTTAAGTCTTCCCGCTCTTTATATATCCACAAAACAGGGAACGAGGGAAAAAGAGAAAAAGTGCCCCAATCTACATCGAAATATTTAGAAATATTTTTTAAAATAGTATACAGAATATTTATGAAAATAGTCTACTGGTCTTCTACTGGTCTCCAGCAAAGATTTACTATTTTCATAAATATTCTGTATACTATTTTAAAAAATATTTCTAAATATTTCGATGTAGATTGGGGCGCTTTTGTGACACTCATGTATTATAAGTGTCTGACGTTCAGCATGCATGGCGGTAATTGATCATAGGTTGTTTAAGACCTGAAGATGTCAGTAATGACGAAAAGCTTAGTCGAACAATAAAAAATTATAGCAGTTAGCAAATTCATAAAAGAAATAAAAAAGAGAAAAATATATAAAGAGAGACATAATAATAGAGAAAAAGTGTGGTGGGTGACAAAGAGAAGTGAGAGACACATCTGAGATTTTTCGAGTGTGAGAGAGATCGATAATGGAACTAAGAGCGTCTATGCCAGAACCAAACCGTACGTATTGGTTCTACTAACTATTGTTTATAACAACTACTAACTACTAACTAACTGTTAACTACTAACCGCCTACTAACTATGTATGCGGCAGTAGCCGTACTGTTACTACTGTCACAGTTTCTTATTAGAGACAATGCCAATTTTCTTTACATCTTTGTTATATCAATAGTTTAACTTTCGCTCTAAACTTAACTAAAGAGAGGTGAGGAGGAACTCAATGCACATAGCAGTGTTATATGAAAACTTATCCTTTCTTAATAAATTAACCACCTAAATAAATTTAAGTCAAAAATAACAAAGACTGAAATGGATAACTTATGTAATGTTAAAATCATTATTACTGAATGAGGATCTCCGGTATCCTTGCTGGTTGGTAGAATATTTAACTCACAAGTTTGACTACAAACTCAGCCTGTGAGTAATTTTGGGTGAATGACGCTAGAGATGAGTCCCTACGTTTTAGTAAATATAGACCTATTCCTATTGGTGTATTTAACATTGTTCTAGACTCTACTGGTCTCCAGCAAAGATTTACTATTTTCATAAATATTCTGTATACTATTTTAAAAAATATTTCTAAATATTTCGATGCAGATTGGGGCTCTTTTGTGACACTCATGTATTGTAAGTGTCTGACGTTCAGCATGCATGGTGGTAATTGATCATAGTGAAAACAAGTGTTAAGAAAGTATTTTCCACTTAAAGATAGCATGTCGTAACTCGATGTCCTGAGTACTTTGAGTTTATAAACATCAAGACCCGACTTTATCTACATGAAATTTCTCGAAGATTTTAAATACAAATTATACGGAATTCCAAATTCTGAGTAATATAGAGTCTAGGTGATGTAGAGGCTTATCCTATCTCCATTTTCTCCCTTGTCTCTTTTACGCTTATTGTCAGAGATAAATTTTTTAAATTTAAAAACCGCCATTGCAAATACTTAGATATACATCAGCCATCTAGAAAACTGTTATAAATTTATGCTGTTGAGGATATACCGATAGCCACGAGGATGCAAATAAATCTACGAAGATGTAGGAAGAAACTTGTCAACCATCACTGAGAAATGATTACCATAATGGAGACTACTCAGCATTTTCTTGGTGCGTTTAAAAATGTGTGCAACGCGTTTTTATTTTTACATTTTCTGCGTCCATTCATGACAGGAGTAATAAGGGTTGACAGACAACAACAGACTCGGCAAAGCTTCAAGCTTCACTGCCAACGTGAAACCGTTACATCCACAAAATGATAGGAACTGAGTAGATTCGTTTGGATTTCACTTGAGGGCAGCAAGAGAATGGGAACCGAGCAAGAGAGATCAAGAGAATTTTGTAGAGAATCTATGAGGGCTATTTTTTTTTCAACCTCCGGTGAGTTGGCAAACCTGGTTCTGTTATCGCAGCAACAATCTGATTGTTGATTCATGTTTTTGAGGCTTTGTTCTAACCTGTAACCACTGGTTGTGTAGTTATTTTGTCTATTACTGTGGTGGCAACAGTTTAATTATGGCAGCTACAATTGAAATTCCTTCCAAGTGTGAGATTCGGTCTGTTATTAGATTTCTTCAAGCTGAAGGTCATAGTGCTGCGCAATTCATCGAAGCTTATGTAATGTGTATGGAGAAAATGTGATGAGTGATGGTTTAGTTCGGGAATTGTGTCGAAAATTTAAAGAAGGGCGAATTGATATTCATGATGAAGGAGGAAAAGGAAGAAAGTCTGTGGCTACTGATGATGTCGTTGAAAGGGTAGACAGGATGGTTCGAGAGCGCCGTTGTTTCACAATTACTGAACTTTGATTTTCCTGAAATTTCTAGGTCTGCTATTTATGACATTCTTACTCAGAAGCTTGGGTATAGGAAACTCTTTGCTAGGTGGGTTTCTAAACAACTCACAGATGTTCACAAGACTCACACAACACCTGATTCATGAATTTGGTTGGGAAGTCCTTGATCACCCACCATGTAGCCTAGACTTGGCACCAAGTAACTACCATTTGATCACTGACTTGAAAAAGTGGTTAGGTGGGCAGCGGTTTGACTCCAATGATGAGTTAAAGTCCAGTGTGGCAGATTGGCTGACTACTCAGGAGCGAACATTCTACAACATGGGCATAGAAAAGTTGGTGCCTCGCTTTGATAAGTCCCTCAACAATGGTGGTGACTATGTAGAAATGTAGTGTACATTTATGTGAAACTTTTTTATATAATAAAATTATTGATGTCATTCATGTGTCTGTTTATTGGTCTATCGGAGGTTGAAAAACAAATAACCCTCGTATATTCTTTGTCTCAATGGGAAAATGGCCGCTTAATACTTTCCCTGAATATTTCCAACCGCGATCTAAAGTATTCGCCTGCAGTTACGATGACGTAACCGCTGGATGACGGAGGAGTACCTTAAGGGAATACGTTTTTTCTGTAACGGAATTATCGATTTATAAACAACTTAACTTTGATGTCTGAATTCATTTAGGTATTTGTAAAATGCTAAGAACCTTTGTCTCACAGTAGTGTCGACGTTTATTGGGTGACTTGGATTTAATGTAAACATAGTTAAATGAAATAAAAGTATATTGCGCATTTGTTTTAATTATTTTCTACTAGACCGATTAATTTTTCTTTTTGCAAAAATACTTAAGCTACCATTCACGTACTATAATGTAAAATTTTGTACTAAAATGCTTATGCTGATGAGAGTTATCTTTATTAAAACGTTTATGTAAGACCGTACTCCACAATCTGTATTAACTATTTGTTTCAAACGCACGCGTACTTTAACCTTCCCCCCTAACCTCAGACGCAATAACAATAAGACAATATAATATTCAAGGTAGGCCTTCTAAATTAATATTTTAATTGATGGCAAGACCTTGTTTAGCCATTTCATTATATTTTCTTTTCCTCAATATTGTTTCTTGCTTTATAAAGTATTTATCAATATGATCTTCTTGTAGCAGAGAATAAATTATCATCCCACTGTCATCTGAAAAACACATTGGTAAGATTCAGGATATAATATATTTGTAATAACAATATAAACTTTATCTTCTGTTACATAATACTTCATTTAAACCCTACTCGTTTCTGAAACAGATCAATCTCTACGTTGTCTGTTATTAGAGGTCAGAGCGAAATTCCGTAATACAGTTAAGGTAGTTCTCTTTCACAATGTAGGTCACACAGGCGTACAGTAATGCAGAGTCGAAACGTATTACAGCCACTAAGCATGATGTAGCACTACCGGCAAATTTAATTAAATCAGATACCCATTGCTGCTAGCGGGATTATAGTTATTACAGTAAACGGATATTATTGTCTCAGCAAGATACCAAATCGTTGTCGATATGCTATTATACTACGAGCAGTTTAATTTCAGGGGCAAACTATTTTAACTTAAGGAACTGGATTGATTACGTATTTCTTATTTGAAGCTTAACAATATTCCACAATCATGACCAGTTTCTTTCAAAATACTTATATATTTCCCGATAATAATAATAATAATGAAAGAACATATGTTATAACTAAAGATATTTACAATAAAAAGTGCATATCTAAAAAATGCGAAAATAAGGCATTACAGTACAGTAGTAAGGCCAGAAGGCCTATGTGCAAGTGAATGTCTAGCATTTAATTATAATTTAGACAAACTAGAAATATTGGAAAGACGAAATATTAGGAAAATATTGAACCCACGAAAAACTTCAGAAGGTTGAAAATTAAGAAGTAGTGATGAAATATATCCAAGTATACAAAATATAAGAGAAACAATAAAAAAATGAAGATAATTATTATTTGGACATTTATATAGAATTGACGACAATAAGTTAATAAAACAGATCCTCAAATATCTGTGGGGAAAGAAGTCAACATGAAGTTGGATTAAAGAAGTTCAACAGGATTTAGAAAAAAATAATATAAAAGCAGAAGAAGCAATTGAAAGAGAAGTTTTCGGGCAAAAGTGTTAAAAATGGAAGAAGTCCAGGATAGTAGAGAAAAACGTAGGGTTAAAGTAGACTGAAGATAGGAAGAAGAGACATAGTGAAAAGATGAGAGAACATTAGAGAAAAAGAAGAGAACAAGGTATAAAGAATTTAAATTGGTATGTAGTCCGTAGATGGTCGATACAAAAAAATAATAATAATGATAGTGTTTGTGTGTCTGTGTATTGGTGTGTGTGTCGGTTTATCATTTTTGTTTCATTTTTCTATAGAACTGAGTTACTAAATGTTTTGATAATATAAAACTGCTTAGTACAACACTGTTGGTTTTCTCAAAATAATAATTTAATATACATTGTAAACCATATAAATGTACACTACACAGCCGGATATTCAACAGTCCATTATAATATGCTTACAAAACTGTCAGTGTTTGTAAATTTTAACGATCCCGCCTCACGTGTACTTAGTATATGTATTCACTGCTCGTATAGGCCTATTATATTGTTCACCTAAAAACAGGAAAAGTTTCACTTAAAACGGCTGCAAAGTTTATAGTTTTTTTTTTCAACTCTATGAGTAAAGCAGGTACCATATACTTTTCAATTAGAGTATCTGATAATTTTATATAATTTTTTTTTATAACACACAAAAAACGTTAGTTAATCTTTGCACTAGCATTGACACATATTTCATGAAAATAACATCGTTAAAACATTGATTTATGAAAATATAATTTTTCTGCGGTTTTGTAATCACTTTTAATTTTCTTTTAATATCGTGACTTGCTTTCTGCGTTTCCTTAAAACTGAAGTCTGTATTAATGTTAAGTCTCTATTTTTTTATGTGACCACCCTCGTGCATGTTAAAAACGCACTAAAAATGCAGCAGGTATTGCGTTTCGAAGCGAGGGACTTTGAAAACGCAGAAGAGTTGAACACCCGTGGGTTTTTCCACGTCTGTGTGACCAATTTCATTGGCGCCTTTGTGTTAAATTCAATGCGTTTCAAAACCGCGCGCAAACAGCTATGAAAAAAAGCTCGTGTAACCGTAACCTTAGCGTTATATGCTCATTTGTACAAAACTACATCTGGACGGAGGTAACATAGCTTGTACAGGGTGGAGCAGGGAAACGCAAAATTTGAAGTTGATGTTGGCAGCCCTGTAGATGTAGCAGAAGTGAAACTGTCTAGCAGTAACGGACATTTAGTTACCATGGAGCAGTGGAGCGGTGCAGAGCGTGCGGTCGCCGTAAGGGCGTTTTACCGACATGGTGACAGTTTGACAGCTGCACAACGAGAGTTTGGACGCCACTATCAGATTCCGCCCCGCGGTCAAGTTTCTTCGTTACACGTAATCGAAACGTGGGTTCGTAATTTTGAAGAGACTGGTTCAGCTTTGAAGAAAATGCCTAGTGGGGGTGTACGGTCTGTACTTACCCCAGAAAACATTGATGCCGTGGGAGTTGCCATCTTAAGGAGTCCTCGTCGTTCGGTGCGAAAAATTACCTCGTCATTGCAGCTCGGACATCGGAGTGTTCGTTCAAAGAATACTCCATGAACTTCAATTTCATCCGTACAAACTTCAGATTGTGCAACAACTGAATCCTAATGATTGTGTATTGCGCCTGTAAATTTGTGAACAATTGTTGGCTAAAATCAATGAGGATGCTTACTTCATTCAAAATCGTTGGATGTCCGATGAAGCCCATTTTCACTTAAGTAGATACGTGAATAAGCAGAACGTCCGTTACTGGGCTCAAGGAAACCCTGCTCAACTTCACCAGCTTCCATTACACAGTACCAAAGTTACCGTATGGTGTGCAGTGTAGTGTCATGGGGTGATAGGCCCTTACTTTTTCAAAATAAAACGAGGCACTGCTGTCACTGTGACGTCTGAAAGTTATGTCAACATGGTAGAGACATTATTGGCTCCAAGACTCCATACTTTTCCAAATCTTGACATTCAGCACACCTGGTTTCAACAGGATGGAGCCACCTCACACACTGCCAGGCAGTCTATGGCAGCAGTGAAACGTTTGTTTGGGGATCGCATAATTTCAAGGAATGCTAACATCGCTTGGCCGCCCCGTTCTCCAGACCATTCAGTCTGTGACTTCTGTTTATGGGGACATCTGAAGAGCATCGTGTACCAGACTTGACCAAGGACCCTTGCTCAGCTGAAGACACAGATTGAAGAGGAACTCGCCAAAATCCCAGGTGACACATTGCGCCGCGCTATGCAAAACCTACAGAAACGACTTACTGAATGTGTACGGAAAAATGGGCAGCGTTTAACTGATGTAATTTTTAAAAAGTGATTCCTAATGTAAGTTCTAGTCTTGTAGAACATATTTTGAGCCACAAATAAAGTTTTGTAAAGTTCCTTCATTTTTTCTAATTATTTCAAATTTTTCCGTTTCCCTGCGCCACCCTGTATATGAAACGTTACTGTATGTGGCGCTAGAGAGGAGAACGTCAAATAATGGAACTACGCGTATAATGCATGTTGCAAGTGAAGCACTTGGCCTGAAGTAATGTCGAGCGGTTTGCGTGCACACAACAAACTTTTCCAATCAGTCTGCACTTATGAGTTTTGGAGCGCAAAATTGAACTGAACCAGGGGAACCGTCAGTAGCAATTATCGTCATTGAAAGGTCTTAAAGTCAGCTGTGTGTTTGTGGCAAAACAGTATAAAGCTATTAACTACTTCAATTATATACACATTCAGATTAAAAAATAGTAGTTTAAAATAAAATATAAAACATTACATTATATAAGTAGTTTAAAAAAATCTACACTAATTTCGTTGTTGTAACGACTACACTGCACTTTGAGAAAATCGTGAAAGCACATATAAATAAACCATATTGTCACGACATTACAGAACAATGTAAAGTGTTTCTCGAACGATCCAGTGGAATACGGCTAAATGTTGTGGCGTACGTGATTTCAACATGCGCTCTCGAGACTTTTCTGGAAGCCGCCAGCCGCGCGGATTGTGTCAAGGCAGCAATTAATTACGTCGTAGTTTAGAGACAGTTGTGGAATGTTCTGGTCTGTGAACGGGGTATGAATACTAGGCGGCAGCGGCTTTAGTTTAGTTATAATCGAGCGATATTACTCTGTGTGTTCAAGTGGTTATTAGTGAAGTATTGTGTTTTATAATCGGGCGGGACAATTGTGTTTTATAATTTGGCGGGGAAATTGTGTTTTATATTAATTGACATTTTGTTGCGTGTGAATAATTTTATTTCATTTGTTCTAAGAGACTGTCTTGTTAATTACGAACTGTTTAACTGTAATAATTAAAGCTGTTGATTAGTGACTTAATTGGTGTCTTGTATTTTGCTTTCAACTGTACTATACGACGATCAGTATACCGTCGTAACAAAATGAACTGGATTTTATACACACTACATTATTCTCATATATGCATTTTTTGTTGGTGTCATTTAAGTAAAAATAGCGGATAGCGTATTTACTTCCGTTAAAATAGACTGCTAATAATAAACTGTTGGTGTTTATTTACATAGGCATACTAGCTGTTACCCGCGCCTTCGCACGCGAATATTTGACTTTAATTAAGTATTTTAACATAATTTTTATTGTCTATGTCTATATGGCGTTCTGTCAGCTCGTATAACAATTTTGTACTCATTAGTCGAATTCTTTCCAAAGCTGTTTTCAAAATTGTACCATTTTAATTTGTACTAAATTATTATTTTGGTGCAACAGAATTTGGAGATTTAAAAGTACCCGTTTATAAAGCCTTTGGACATATTTATAAAGTAGGCCTACCTGTCAAATCAAAAACACTAAATTCTTTATTTTAAGTGTCACTGTGTTAGAGACATTGTATAACACATTAAACGTTATGTTTTCCTCAACCCTGGCTTTTATTTATTTCAGCAGTAAACTAAAAACCAAAAACCCTTGTCACCTAACCTCACAAATGAAAACGACACGTATTTTCGCTTTGCATTGACAATTTACATTTAGTACACTTTCCACATAGTGATATATCGATACAGTCGCATATTATATAAAACATCAAAAATGTACTGCAGGAACGGATAAATGTACAGTTCCGATGCTGCTAAATAGGTTTTGTTTATTTACTTGTTACTATGGTAATTGATTCTGGTCTCCATAGTGTTGTTAACATCTTTAGTGGTATTATTTAACATATTTCATTACTTATTTATTGCATCATCAGAAATACGTATAAACATAAATTTTATAATCGTTTAAGACAATTACAAAATATATAGGCGTATCTGTATACAAAATTATAAAGTATATCGACAGAATCGCATATTAAAAACATTAAAACCTGCAGGAACGGATAAAGGTACAGTTCCGATGCCGCTAAATATCATTTAATTCTTTACTTGTTACTATGGTAATTAAATCTGGTCTCCATGGTGTTTTTGACATCTTTATACGCGTCAACGAAAAACCATTATTAAAAGGGCCTAAATCGTGTCATAATATCAAATTCCAAGTTAGACAGAATTTTTGCCTTGTGTCAAAGTTCAGGCCGCTAAGAGATTTTTTTATCACCTTGGCGTTTCTTAGCGTCCGACACTGTTCCATCCGGAATTTATACTGTGCAAAATTTTGTGGCAATCGGTGTAGCGGTGTGATTTGTATTCAGTACCCATAAATCCTCATACTTTGAGTTTTATATATGTAGATTTAATATACGCATGTTGCGAAAATATGCACTAGCAATTATTTTATTACAAATAATTCAAATATGTCTTATTACAAACGACAGACATCCATAATATGAAGTGGACAACGTTTGTTACATTGGTACTTGCCACTGACACACGTGAGAAATACCATCTCTGGTTAATGCTATGCCATTGTAATTTAAACAAAAAAAAAAAGTAACTAAATGTCTTACTTTACACATCCATGATAACGCCTCTATAAACTATACATGTATCTATACTTGTTTCCTGCTCATAATGATTATTTCCATCCGATTTGTTTCTTTGTGGCTGTAGAGTACCATGAATCCTCTAAGGACGTTACCAACGTCCTGTAACCTAAGACCAGTGGTAGGAGTGTCACGTTGGAGCTTTCGGCCTTTGTTTCGTTTGGAAACTCACCTCCTACGTTTTCCACCATTAATTGCGTTGTGGAACCTTCCTGCTGTCCCGCCTCTAGTACCGTTGACCATTTGACACCTTTAACCCTGGCCGGGCGCTTACCGGATAGAACGAAAAGAAAACAAGAATTATGTAGTTAAGCTGAAGTATGAAAAAAATGATAAACTTAGGTATTCCATAAATAAAATACCTGTATTTTAAATATCATATAGTACACCATATATAAATACCTAGGTCAATATCATTATAAAAGCGTAACTATATCCTATACAAGTCTTTGTAAGTTGTTGCACGGTTTAAAATTTGAATGAATAAGAGACAAGGGTGCTGTGTGCAATACATTTTAGTCTCAAGACACACTTCGTGCTTGCTTATAGTAAAGTACCGAACATCGTTGCTTGGGAAGATGCGTTATAAAATGTCACTGTACACAGCACACAAAGTGAAACAACTTTCAAACTAAGCGTGAACACTCCAAGTGACGTTGCTAGTCTCAAAATAATGACATACATGAAACTTTTTCAATTATTCTCTAACTACAGGTTTGAAAATGCAAGTATCAGGAGCCTAGAAAATTTAATAAACTTTATCTTATAGTTGGCGTTAACACCAGTGGCGAAGTTACATGGAGGCAATTGAGGCAATGCCTACCCTAAAAAATTCTGTAGAATAAAAATTATAAATACGTATGAACTACATAACGTAAAGATTATACATTGTTACCGCGACTGTCGAATTTATTTGGCCGAAACGTGCTTTACTGAGCGACCGCTAGATGGTGACAGGTGAGATTCGGCATAGTTCGTTTAAAGCGAATGAGGCAACCTGAACTTGCCTCAGCGTTTGTACATACATCGTATGTAAGCAATGTGCCGGAGTGATAGAGAAGTGAAGGGAGGGGGGATTGTCCCGTGCTGTACACATAGAGCGTTGAGGCATGCCTCACTTCTGTGGTCCAAACATTCAAGTTAAAGCGCACTGTGTTGTTTATAAGTGTGTTTATTTTATGCGGTTATTAAAAGTGTCACTGTTATTCCGCTGAACTAACAGATGATCAAGATTGTTATTTGAATTATTTGTAACATTAAACATATATATAGAAACTAATCAAGTTTAAAAATTTGAAGTTCAATCAGTTGTATTATTGTGTATGACTAATACAAGGATTGTTCAATAGAAACACGTATAGAGCTGTAAAGCATTTTTATTCAACGATTTTAAAAGAAGTCTCCTTTAACATTAAGACATGAGTTCCATTGTTGCACCAACCTGTAGATTCCCTGCTAGTAAAATTCTTACGGCTGTTTGTGGAACCATTCGCTTACAGCAAACTCTACATCAGCGTCCGTTTTGAACCACCATCCTTTTAGTGATTCCTTAAAAAAATTTAAGATAAGATTTTTGCCTACCCATTCATTAACTACTAGCTTCGCCACTGGTTAACACTAGGATTTGTATTTACATAAGAGAAAAGTTTATAGCGTGATGGCATGATAATTTCGTTCAATGAAACAGAATGGACTTAATATGCAGTAATTTTATAAATTACTACACACGTTACTAACACCAGTTAACTATTACAATTATTAGCAAATATTTGTGATGTAAATAGTCTCATTTCTCTTTGAATTTAATTTTGTGTGTATATTTGTCGGTTATCCCACACTATAATATTGTATTAGGATAGCTTAAAATGTCACTATACGGAAAATGCGTAGCGCTTCAAATTTGATGTTCATGTTTTAAAGTGTACATTACAGAAATTTTAGTGTAAATAATTGAGCCCAATCATGTGCCCATAACTGTTATGCAATCAATATTGTTAATATTTACGAAGCATGTGCAGTTATATTTTAAGTGTGTCAATGCTAACAATAAGGGGATTTGTTACGAGTTTATCACAAAAAGGTAAAACTTGTCATGCAATATTATGCACACATGCAGCTCATAAATATTGCAATGCTGAAGTCGTAACAAAAATTTTACATTGCGACCGCGATAAGGCGCTTATCAGACCGTAAAAATTAATAGTATACTGTACACGGTATTTGTGAATAACGGCTATGACGGTCAAGATTATTACGTGTTAATGTAAATATGGGATAAAAATAATACTTGAATGAGCATTGCACACTATTACTACTGTTCTATTTCAAGTACTAAATACGAGACTTAAAAAAAAAAGAAATACTTTTCAGTAGTAACCCACACGAGAGATATAGTAAAAGCAAAGAGTAAGTTTCAATCTGTAGATATTAAAGAATATTCAGTTTCTATAATTGGTTACTGAGAAGACTCTTATCAGTGGTTCGAAGGGTAATGTTTAGTATTTTGTTAATGCGATAATAGTATTAATTAAAGACTTCGTCACTATAAGCATCTGAACTATAAACATAATAAAATCTACTGCGAAATAGAGATTTTAACAACTATTCCTTGTTAACCATTAAGTCCTTAACTTAAAACATTTTAATCTATTTGTTGAACTATACTTGTAGAATAACGAATTTACAGACTACTAATTGAATACTTCGATTACACACAACTATGTACAGCTAGAGAGAAATATTGTTTTACAAAATAGAAGCAAACAAGTTACTTTTATAATTCTTATTAAATAATTTATATCAGTGTAAGGTTCAGTTTTAATAGAATAGCAAAAAAAAAATTCTTCTCCTTTATTGCGAACGTTGAATTTACTTAATTTATTTTCACTTTTGTAAGATCTTACGATGTTACACTCCTTAAGAAAAATTCAAGTTCCTTCGAATTTTAAACAGACATGTTTCTCATACTACTAACTTACTACTACTATGAAGCAAAAAGAAATTTGAAAGTATTTCATGTAACTATAGTATTTTCCGAAAATTTAGCTATATTATATTATATAATACCTTACTTTAGTAAGGAACGTAACTTTTGCTGCCAATGATTTGTAAACACATTCTGTTGACAAATTTTTGAATGTTGGTCACTCAGCTCTAAGTGCATGGTATTCTTCATTGTCTACCAATATGTTTTACTCACAGGATACAAGCGTCTGTTGGCACAGTAAGTACTCAGCGTGGTGAAAGCAAGCATTTACGTCACAGTATGGGCGAGGTAAACGCATAACCTTACCTCATGTTGGTCACATTACATGACCTTATGGTACAATACATCGCCATTATTATCGTCATCATCATCGACAACAACAACAATAACATACGACGGCTTTAGCTTTTCTTCGAGCACTTGTGTTTCAATATGTGAAGATGGAATTAAGAGTTGCATCACTTCTCACTGTCAGTGTAAAGAATCTCATTATTTTTGCCTTCGTGGCAACGTGTTAGTGTTTCTTCCATCCTCATACCTTCTGTTATTCTAATACTTTATTTGCTTTACCTTTAATAATAAAAATACAGAATACTTTCTTTAGTTTGTCTTTGGTTTTTTTGGGTGTCTTAATAAGACTTTATATTCTACAAAACTTAATCAAATAAGATTCCATATCTTATGTGTATCCGAGCCATCTTACGCTTTTCACTTCTACGTTTTTCAGTGTCTTCAACGTTTATTTCATCCATCAGTATTCTTATTTTTAAGCTTCCTACGTATCCTTCTTCTACCTTCTCTCATATCCCGTCTCAGTTATCTCTTCAAGTACACTCACAATTTGTTCATCCCGCACAGCGTGCTGTTTTCCATAATTCCAAGAACTGTTTTACGAAGCATTATTATAGAAATGCTATTTCATATGTCTTATCAGATATTCATATATCTGTAGTAGACATTACTTTGTTACGAGAGCCCTATAAAACAACCTAGAACTTCCGCCACCCGTTCCCTTCACCAGCCAAGCAGGTGTGTGTTTCAGTCAAGGCCGACCTCAAGTACGTTCCAGAGTCCTCTGGAGAACACTTGAAATACGCATTAGCTTACACACTACATTGATGATGGAAATTTTTTAGAAGACGTGCGTTACCTATAAAAAAACCATAGCAGCCGGGTTATCAGTTAGTTAACAGTGAGCGTTTTCTTAGCGCGGATCGACTGTTTGTAGAAATATTGTACCAAATTGTTGTTGTGTGCGGAATTGTTTATAGTTGTCATTGTTATTGCGTGTGGACAAATTTTAGTTGAATTGTTGTAAGACACTATCTTTTGTTTATAAATTATTAATTGTGATAATTAAAGCTGGTTATTAGTGACTTCATTGTATTTTGTTTTCCACTGTACCATTCGACGAGCAGTGAGACCGTCTCATATCAAAACTATGTTCAGTTCTGTGTATAATTTCGATTCACGACAAATTACTGTCGATGTGCTTCTATTGTAGTGTATAATATGTAAGTTTTTAGATTTATAAAACCATGAACTAATGCAACAGAGTCATGTCGTACCCAGCGATACGATTTTGTTTCGTAGACTGGGAAACGCGGCGTGGCGCAACCACAACGTATAAAACCGCTGTCTCTGCACACGACAGTTGAAACGAAATGACACACAAACAAAGCGGAACTAACGTGCAGATTCCATGTAGCGGCGCAACGTCATGAGAACATTACAAAGTTCTCAAGTCAGATTAAACTTGATATCTGTAAACTTGGCACTTAATTTACTTATTTAAGTAGCAAATAAGTTATTGGTTAGTTAATTACAGATTTCAATAAAAGTTAAATTGAAGGAACGTTGGTGTCAATTTCTTTTCTAATACACTCAAACATTTCTTGTTTTCAATTTTGTAGTAAAGCTGTTGACGACTTTGTAACTGATTTTTAAAAAGAAGCGTCTTGAACAAACAGCATAAAAAATTAAGGATTTTAAATTTACATATGGAATAAATGCGTTATATTTTGTATGTGTACACACACACATACACACACACACACATGGGAATAATTCATGTCCAGTGTTTATTGCATGTGTTACCAAATTAGATTTGAATATTTCTGGTTTTTTGTAAGCGTTCATGTGTTCAAAATAACGTTTTTACCCCTAACCAGAAATATACAAATATATTTTGGCCAAACATGCAATAAACACTGGACATGAATTCCCAAATATAACCAACATGACGCTAATCAAACACATACCACACAAAAGCACCATAATTAACATTTGGGAAAATTTACAAATATACAAACATAAAACACAAAACAAACTAATACCTGAACAAATATAAATCAATACAAAACATGACACAATTTTCAAAGCATTCAGCGTCGAAAATACACAAAATACTAATACATACACCACAATCACACACAATAATAGCAATTTAAAGTACCAGAAGCCAACAGGAAGCCACAATAACAACCAACCAACTGTGCCGTACCTAGGTGTACGGCAAGTTGCGTTATATTTTTTCTGGGCGATAATTTCATGCAGTTGTGTAGTTCGCCTTGGACAGTGGACTCTCTGCTATCGGTGAGACGTTACGGCCACTGTTTGTTATATCGAACATTCTGTTTGTTTCGAATCGTACGCCATCTAGGAGACGTTACGGTAACTTCGAACTACGGTATCTTTCGTTCCGTCTGCTAGAGGGAGTCTGCTGAACTTCGTCGCGATTTGTAGGCGCCTTTGGGAAATCTGTGAGCTGTGGAGTGAGATTGTTTCGGACTCAAGTAGTGGTTGGCCTATGGTTTTCTTTTCATTGAGTGGAGAGCTGCGTTTTTGACTCGATGGGTTGGTTCCGGTCAGCGTTTCTCATCAGGAGCGGATCACGACCACGTGTTGGGCTGATTGTAGAGAGCTGAAAAGTCTTGTGGTTTTTTTTTTCATGCCGGCGTTTTTTTGAAATGATTAGGTCAGGCTAAGGGGACAGTGTGCCATGGGGGTCCCTGGCGGCCGGCGTCCGTGATCCTGTGAAGACCGGGATGTTAAATTGTGTGATATACGTGTGTAAGTATTGAGGAACACAGCACGCGTGATTATGCACGCACTATGAACAGGTATGGAGAAATAAAATTATTAAATTTTGCCCTGGGACTTTATGGGTCCAGTGGGGGTCTGGCTGATTTTTTAAACACTACAAAAAAAAGAAAAAACATTTTTTTTCCTACAAAAAAAGAAAAACAAAAAAAACACAAAAATAAAACTTAAGAAAATGTGTTAGTTATTGGCCAAGGTGTTCATTTGGCCTAGTGGGGCAAAATTCAGCTGAGTTACTTAAATGCTTGTATTCCGTGTGTGCATGTAATTGTCTTGTGTTGTCCATATACGCATGCAATGTTCAGTACAATTTTTCCTTGTAATTTGTGTGGAACTTATATGGTGGCTGTTTTTATTGGAACGTGTAAATCTGCTTGTGAAAAGAGTTTCAGTCCCCCTACAGCTGTAACAACACATTACCTTGTGCTAGAACAGTAATTCCTGTGTTGCCACTGTCAAAGTTGCCACTGTGTTACAACAAACGGAAAGTGGTATTTAGTAAACTTAGCTTTGCCGCAGAAAATCTTTTCAGAGCTTAATATTAGGTATAAAACACCATTCTGGCACAGATTTATAATACCATTACATCTCAATGAATAATGATATTGTTTCATAAAAATAAAAGTCCATACAAAAAAAAAACTTGGGAGTTTTACACTAAAAAACATTGTGATTTTTATAATATTTAAATTATTATGAATTGTTGATATATACTTTATTTAGTAAAATTTATTTATATTTAATAAATATGTTGAAAATTGTAATATATTTTTAAAAACTGTGAACCTGTTAAAAACTATTTGCAAAAATCTATTGGAAACTGTTATTATATTACTTTTATAACTGTATGTAACTGATTATCTGAGTTTTTATATGATTGTGCACTCTGAAATCTGTGAGCTGTGGTGCTACACCAGTTTATGGAAGTTAGGGCAGGGTGAGCACATGCACTTGTGAGTTCCACACAAGTATATAATGATTTATCTTTTGTTGCATGATAATTTATTAATTTGATGATTCGCCTTTCTAGCGTTTGACTTAGATTTCAGAAGGCGCATGTTGTTATGCAATATAATTGTTTAAATTGTTGTGGCTTTACTGAGGTTGTACGATAGAATTGCTTGTGACAGGGTTTAGAAAGTTGTTTATATTATTGAAAGCTGCATGTTAATGGTGATCAGTATGCCCTGTGAGAGATTTTAAATGTTTTATATATTTTATAGAATTTTCTGAATGAAGGCTTTCAGTCTGGACACTATGAATCATTTTGAGAACACCCAGTAATATTTTGTAGATGTTTTACAGATTTATATATTTCTCATGAAATACCTTTAAATATTAAATTCTGATTTTTTTTTTTGAAATTTTAAGTGTCGAATGGCATGTAATATAATGAATATTTCACCAACTTATATCTTCTAACGGAATAACCTCACAGCCTGATTTTATGAATTTCATTGGAACAAAACAACATGATAGCCTCAATAAACTTGTTATTTTTTTGAAATTTTAAAACTGAGGTCACCTCATTCATCCAATTACCCAAAGGTTACCCAGCATGTGGACATTCTTCCACTAGGAGGTCTCTCCTAGTTCCCGTGAACAAGTGAGCCGGTCATCAAGGTAAGTTGTAGTTTAAAAAAAAAATTTTTTTTTTGGATGTCAAACTTGGAAAGTTAAAGTTTGTTGTGACGTCATGGGTGATGAGCGGCTCACAAATGGTAGCAGAGCGTGGTTGGACGTAGTCCTGGCCACCTCTGAAACGAAAATGGGAAATGGATGACGTGACCTCCATATCTTAGTGGGACATGTTATGTTAAGTATGATATGTTATTAGTGTTGTAAATCTTGGTCTTTGGGTGCGGTTGCCGGTCCGGGACCCCTAGGGGGAGTTGCGCTCAGCCTGGCGATTTCTGATTGTATCTTGGGTGTTCTCAAGTGTTTATCTGTTTGTTTGTGTTCTTGTGTGGTCATTTTTGTCTTTATTGTCTTAGCACATCATCTTGGTCTTGGGCGTTAGTCCGGTGTCGGGTCGGGACACCCCAACTAAATTTGTTGTTTTATGGGGATGCGAGCTATTGTCAACGGTACAGTGTCTGGTGTTTAAGTGCAGAAATACGTTGTTTGTCATTTTATCCGGAGTCTAGAAATTGTCAGAGTAACTTGTAACCAGCTGTATTGTTGTAAAATTTGTTATCTGGGCGAGTTGGACTATGAGCTGTTGATAGCCGGCTGCAGGGTGGAATGTAGTTGTTGTCGTTTGCGTAATCTGATAAACCCGTCCTTGTCTCATGTATCTGGTCTAGGTTTGATATGTCAAGTTCACGGTCGACCTGTTTTGTGCAGCAGCTGATTGAACTTTGTTATTAAATGGCCAGGCTGCGTTCCCCTGTTAGGATTAATTAGGGTCCTCGGGTTTGGTTTTCGGGGGGCTTCGCTGGAGGGATTGTGTTTTATGGTTTTACTTTTAGCGTTTTATTGTTTTAAAGTTTTATCGGTATTTTAGCTCCTCTCCTTTCCTTTCCTCTTTTTATTGCTTTAGGTCGCGGCCGCTCACACTCCCCGTATCTTCTACACTTACACACACCCAACTACACACACACACACACACACACACACACCTTGTCCTTCCTTCTGGTGTCCTTTCGTTTTCAACTTCCGCCTGGTTTTATTTTTTATTGGTTTTTAGTCAGTCCCGGCTCTTCCTCCAGGGGTGGCAGTCCCGGTGTCGTCCAACCCGTTGGACTCCTTTTGTTGTGGGGGTGTGCCGTACCTATGTGTACGGCAAGTTGCGTTATATTTTTTCTGGGCGATAATTTCATGCGGTTGTGTAGTTCGCCTTGGACAGTGGACTCTCTGCTATCTGTGAGGCGTTACGGCCACTGTTTGTTATATCGAACATTCTGTTTGTTTCGAATCTTACGCCATCTAGGAGACGTTACGGTAACTTCGAACTACGGTATCTTTCGTTCCGTCTGCTAGTTAAATATTAAATTCTGATTTTTTTTTTTGAAATTTTAAGTGTCGAATGGCATGTAATATAGTGAATATTTCACCTACTTATATCTTCTAACGGAATAACCTCACAGCCTGATTTTATGAATTTCATTGGAACAAAACAATATGATAGCCTCAATAAACTTGTTATTTTTTTGAAATTTTAAAACTGAGGTCACCTCATTCATCCAATTACCCAAAGGTTACCCAGCATGTGGACATTCTTCCACTAGGAGGTCTCTCCTAGTTCCCGTGAACAAGTGAGCCGGTCATCAAGGTAAGTTGTAGTTTAAAAAAAAAAAATTTTTTTTTGGATGTCAAACTTTGAAAGCTAAAGTTTGTTGTGACGTCATGGGTGATGAGCGGCTCACAACACACATGTACTTCACCAGACCCAAAATCCGGGAGGCTGAGGATGGGTACACAATGGTACCCGAAACAGGTTCCTAATAAGGAAAGAAATATCTTGAGGTAAATTCATTTTAAAAATTAAATATAATATTGTAACGCAACATAGTTGAGGTTCCCCAACGTTACATAAAAGATTGAATGAAATATGGTCAAGGACCATACCCTGACTTAAGGTTGTTCAATAGATCATGTGCTCGAGAAGTAACTCAAGCCAAAAAGAGGCAATGACTAGTATTGAATATATAAAAGAGCCAGACCAATGAATGATTGGATGTAATGAAATGTTTGTTTTGTACTGTGACATGTTAAGGTCTACAGAGTATTTATATTGTATGTTGAATATGTTAAAAATGAAATGATGTTGTTTGATAATAATACTTAATCAATAATTATGTTTATATTTATATTAGATTTGTTTTTATACAGCCCAGTATAGTTACCAATGTTAGACACTATACTAAGTTGTCAGTATTGTATAAAATTGAAAAATACTGTTATTCTAATTAATGTTTATAAACTGGATCAGGAGTGTGACCAGTGTTTCAAGTCTAACAAGTAGTTCTGACAATTATGTCAGAAATTAATAAAGGGTTCCAGAACCAGTTAATTAATATAAAAACAACTAACCACCAGTAAATTAAAATTCATGTAATTAACTGTGTAATCAATAATTAATTGTACAGTAGGTCAGGTAAAAAGAAAATTAAGTTAAAAACCAAATAATGTTATAATGGTTGTAAATGAATCTATAGGCCTAAATTCCATATTAGTGAAAGGAAATTAATACCTTTTTAGTAAACCCAGTCCAACGAAACTCTAGTAAAACATTTACTGTTTAGTAAGGAAGGTTAGGGGAAAGTTTTATGTGATTCAAGATTAATCCAAGCATGGAGTATTTTATTGGAAAGAAGTAGTAATATTCTATAATGCCGGCTCAAGGATATATAGAAAACGTGGTTGTTAAGGCAACTGATATATAATAAGTTGTTGATTTTGAATAGATGGTACTGATTGTTACAAGCTATTAGATTGAAATGAACCGATATATTTAAATATATGAATATATATAAAGGAAAGATATATCCAAACTGATAAAGCCTTTTTGTAAAACAATTATATTTGAACGCTAATGAATCATACAAATTAAATAACACTCTAAATTATCAATGAGTACAATAAAAAAGAATTGAAAGCTTCTCACCTCAGTCACTAAATAATTCCGCTGAATTTGGTATCAAACCAATTCATGCTATAAATTGAAGACCAGTAAAGAGATAAAGCCTGAATTAACGGAAATATTTGGAAATACAGAAGACTCGGTTGACGAAATAACCTTCATTGACAGCGTAAGCTGAGATCCTAATTCCAGTTCATTGGGACCAAGAATTGTGAAGTCGCAAAAGAAGAATCGAAGCACAAGAGTTCCTGTGGGATTACCAGTACACACCATCATCAATTCATTGAAAACCAGAGCAGTTTTACTGGGTGAAGACGATATAAACTGGATTTTGACCGATGTTGACAAACATTCACCGCCTAACGAAGCTTTCGTCGATTGGGTAAAAAATAAATTATTTTCATATCATTGTATTTTAAGTAAATAATTTTATTCTTTTGTAAATTGAACAACCTTAATTGTGCATTTTACCTGGCCTTACTAATGGTTCAAAGAACTACACGAACCCTGGTATAAGAATTAATTGTAATTATTTTCAAGTATATATGTTTTTAGAGTTTGAATAATTAAGAATCGATATATGTTGGGATAGTCGATTGGATCGTCTTATTGTTTGTCTGAGACAACGTAACTTGTTACATACCAGAGAAAAATAAATAAAGTACGTTTGTTGTATGAGATAACGTTTTAATCATTGCAGAGAAAATACTATATGTAGTTGGTGTAATAATTTATTAACCGATTGATACAAAAACTCCGAATAACTAACCTATAAGTACACTTATTTCTACTAACAGCGCTCCAAGTTTGCAGCTGGTGGGACGGGAGATTGCTGAACTAACTGGTTTTTTAATACTAAATTTGAACAAAATTTTTATCGTTGAGGGACTAGGGTTGAAACAAATACCACTTACATTCAGTAAATACTCCATATATATTGCTCATAGTAAACAACCACTGAGAACTAAATTAAGTCTATAGAATAATACCATTATAAATTCAGGAACATAATTCTAATTTTGTTGACTTAATAATCTATGTTCTGAGGGTTTCACCGGTCACAACCGAAAGGTATATTAGTTAATAACATATTAATTAAACCAGGTAACTGCAGTTTAATAGTTACGAATCGCCACCTACGACGTATTACTTGGCATTTGTTACACAGGAGTCTCTTATAACTAATTACACCCATAGAAAAGATTTCTTTACAATTTGACGTCTCCAGCTGGTATCATACAATATAACATACGTCCTCACATAATTAACAAGTAGTTCGTTACTAAATTGATTTACATTACTGAGGCTTTAAGGAGAGGTATCGGTTTTGTTTCAAATTGCCGCCTGCAACGTGGGGCTTAAACGAAAACGAGGACGTCTATATTAGGATTTGTTTCAAATTGGCGCTCAACGAGTGGGCTTTAGTTAAGTAAAAATTCATATTATTTGTTACTTAACTTGAGCAGGCAACCATTAGAGGCACAGGAATGCATACGAGAGGTGTTACGAAAAGAATGGAGAAGGAACAAGAAACAGAAGAAGAAAGGAGGGAAGAAGAAACAGAGGCAAGTACAGATATTGAAATGGAACAACAGGCGTGTAATACAGAGGATTCCCAAGGGGACCAATCAGATAAAGTGGAAGGCAGAAGCGAACCAGATTGGCAAGCAATGATGAAGCTAATGATGGAGAAAATGGATAGCATTAAGGAACAGAATAAACAAACTAATGAAAATTCAGGAAGGCTAGAAAATAAAATAGACAGTATGAACGAAAGGTCAGAAAAGGTGGAAAATAAAATAGACAGTATTAAGGAAAGTACTAGTGAACTTTTAATGCAAACCATAAATGAAAATAATGAACGATTGAAGGCCGATTTTAGACAAATCAATGAAAAGCTGGAAAGTAAAATAGACAGTATTAATGAAAACTCAAGAAAACAAAACGAAATTTTGAGCGAAAATTTAATCAAACAAATGAATGAAAAGTTTAACAGGAATGACGAGAATTTGAGACAGATTCAAGACGATAACAAACTAATGAACGAAAAACTTGAGGAAAACAATAAACGAATGAAAGCAGATCTTGAGAAAATCAATGAGGATAATCTAATACGAATCGATGAGAGAATTGAGCATTCTAACAAGGAAATAAGGGAAAATGTTGATAAACAGAATGAAGTATTAAGACAAGTTATCAATAAGAAAATTGAGGACGCTAGTGAGGCAATCAGCCAGAAGGTAGTTAAGAACGACGGCGAAATAAAACAGGAGATCGCGGAAACAAATAGAAAACTGAAAGCGACCGATGAAGTTATTACACGAAATAGAGCTTAACTAGAGGTCAAGCTGGGCCATATAGAAGAAGAAAACCGAATTCAAGTGGAATCAATACGAACAGATTGCGGAAACCAGCATCGAAATTTAGATACGGTCATGAATGAAGTACAGGAGCAAGGACAACGTAACCAGGATAGAATCGAGAACCTACAACGGTCAGTTGACAACCGATCGATCACTATCCCATATACACAACATATAGACGACCGGGAGACTATCAACTTTAAGGCATACAGGAGAAATCCAATGGAATTCTTGGAACGGGTCGGCGAACAAATCATGAGAACTGGTGAAAACAGGTGGCCAATAATTCGTCGTTATTTAGACGAACATTTTAAAGAAGCTTATGATAACTGGTGGACAGCCACCAGGCACGAGATACGAAGCTACGAAGAATTTAAAATAGCTTTTAAAGCCAGGTACTGGTCAGACGCCACCCAGAACGTAGTAAGGGAGAGCATCAGTTATGGAAGATATGACGCCAGCAGGGGGACAACACTTACCGCCTACTTCCTGGGAAAAGTATGTTTGGCAAGACATCTTGAACCAAAAATCCCAGAGGAAATTCTCGTCAACAGGTTAGCATACCACTATGATAACGGTATATCAATAGCACGATCGGGTGGACAAATAAAAACTATACAGGCCATGTCAACGCTATTGGAAGAGCACGAGCGTGAGGTACATTATCGAAGGAGTCGTCAGAGAAACGACCGGTACGGGAACAGGGATTTCCCAGACTATAACAATAGAAACAATAACCATAACAGTCATGAGACGAATAACCGGACGAACTATAATGGCAGGCCGGGTAATTATGGTAATGAGGCGTACCAACGGCAAAATAACAACAACAGCCCAAGGAACAACGGAAATAATTACGGGAATAGACAGAGTATTCCGAACAACCAATATAACCGGTCGTATAACCCAAGTTACCAGAATCAGAACACGAACAACCGAAATTATGATAACAGTAACCGTAACCCGAATAACCAAAACCAAAACTACAGAAGAGTTAATTATGTGGGGGCGTACGACAATTATAACGGGAGGACATACTACCAAGGACGTCGAAGTTTTGATAGGGACACCGACTGGAACCAGTACAATAATAACGATAGAAGGGAGACTAGAACTAATAGGGGCAGAAGTCGGAGTCAGGAGGACTACCGCCGGATTAATTACGAAGAAGACCGTCAACGGCCGGAACCCAGGTCAACGGAAAATGAAATAAATCAAACGAACCAAACCGGCAGAGGAGACGAAGAATCCGAGCCGATTTTAAACATCACACGGCAGTGAAAACACCAGCAGGACCCTCACTGAACCACTTCATCGGGTTTAACGACATAAGAAATCACAGTAAAAATAATAAGTGTATAACAATAATCTGTAGTAACTATTTGAAAAATTTAAGGGACGAGTTGTTGGAAGAAGAAGACGGAAATCCAAGAAAAAACAGTAACGAAATAATTTACATAACGGCAGAGATCAACAGTGTACAAACCAAAATTATGATAGACACTGGGGCTAACGTGTCTCTAATCGACGCAATAGAACTAAACAAAATACTTGAAGAAGGGAAGAAGCACATACTTACGTTACCAATAAGCAACATTGTACTGATAGAGGCAACGGGACGCCAAAATAGAACGGTCCGGAAACAAGCAAGGCTGGAGTTAACGAGTAACAATAAAACAATCCCAATGACTTTTCTAGTAGCCAGTGGCTTACCATTTAACATGTTGATCGGTTGTGACATGCTGAAACAATACTCAGCTATCATTGACATGAACAGGTCAAAATTATCGTTAAAAATCAATCAAACAGAATGGACGGCTGACTTAGTTAACAGCGACAGTACGACCCCAACCAGAGTAACATATCACATACAAAGAAATTTAGATCAACAGGAACAATCACCAAGTAATAATATCTTTTACGAGTTGGACGATGAGCAATTGTGGCATGACAAAATTAACGAGATCCGTAAATTTGAATGTGGAATAACTAACATGCAAAGGGAACAGTTAGTTGAAGTGTACAATAGATATCGCCATGTATTTTCAAATATACCTGGCAAGGTAAGAGATTACCAATGCAAAATAGAGTTTCGAGAACCTGTAAATTTCAACAAAAAATCATACCCAGTCGCTTACTCATTGAAGGAAGCTGTGAGGGCAGAAATTGATAGATTAATAGACGAGGACATCATTGAACCCAGTTATTCCCCGTATACCAGCCCTATCCTCGCTGTCCCGAAGAAAGGTGGCCAAGTAAGAATTTGCTTAGATGCAAGGGAAATCAATAAAGTAATAGTGAATGACCGAACATCCCCGGGGGAAATCGAGGAAATACTTAAAAAGTTTCATGGAATCAAGTACATCAGCACGTGGGATACCGTCTGTGGATACTGGCAAGTCGATCTCCATCCAGAGAGCCGCAAATACATGGCATTCATTTTCGAAGGCCGAAATTACCAGTTTAAACGGTTGCCATTCGGACTGGTTAATTCAGTAGCCGTGTTTGTAAAAATCATGGACCAAATCCTCGGACAGGAAACACTCCAATATACAACAGTCTATGTGGATGATATTTTGATAACTTCGACCAATTGGAATGACCATTGCCAACGAGTAGAGCAAGTGCTAAAAAGGCTGTCGGAGAACCATATTACATTAAAGCTGGAGAAATCAAAATTGATAGCGAACGAAGTGAAATTTTTAGGGTTTAACTTGTCGGAGCAGGGGATCACCCCATCCCAAGAAAAAATTGAGTCAATTCAAAAATTCCCAAAACCAAGGAACAGGAAGCAGCTCCAATCGTTCCTCGGCATATGTAATTATTACCGTAAATTTCAAGAACATTATTCGGAAATAACATCAAGATTTGTACGCCAATTATCATCCAAGGACAAGTGGACGTGGGGAGAAGAGCAAGATGCCACGCTTGAACTAATTAAAACTAAATTTTTGGAGTCAGTAATGTTACACCACCCCAATTTCAATAAACAATTTTTTATGAATTGTGACGCCAGTGATGTCAGTTTGGGATCTGTTCTTTATCAGGAGGATGATGAAGGGAACCATCAAGTCATCAGTTTCGCTAGTCGAGTCCTGAATAATTGTGAAAAAAACAATAATGTAACAGAGAAAGAGCTTTTGAGTGTTGTATTTTCCTGTAACAAGTTCAGGACCTACATTTTAGGATACAAGACGACCGTCAGAACTGATCACAAGTCAATTTCATTTCTAAAAAGTTGTAAGTTGAATCATGGAAGATTGACCAGGTGGAGCCTGACGCTGCAAGAGTATAACCTAAATTGGGAATACATTCCTGGAAAAGGAAACGTCATTGCAGATACATTATCAGGAATCAATATCAGGGACCAGACGTTTGAGGGGGAAAAAGAAACCATAATTAAACTATACCATATCATCAGTAATAGATCTGATCTGACTAATATAATAACAGGACTCGAACAACAGCAGAAACAGGACCCCAGATTGAGAAAAATTTTTGACAGGCTTGGAGAACAAGACGACCGCATAACACAATTTTACTGCGAACACCAACAAATACTATTCATTAAGACACATTACAAACTTAACACATGGAAAATTGTTATACCACAAAATATAGAAAAGGATCTCATAATGGATTACCATATCAGGTATGGCCACATGGGGGCATTGAAGGTAGTCAAAGCACTCCAGGAACACGTATACATCAGGGATGCCAACAGAAAGGTGCGAAACCAGATTAAACATTGCCACATATGCCAGCTCGTAAAAGTTAACAATCACAGGAAAGAAGGCACAATAATGCCAATCACATCATCAAATAGATTAGAAAAAGTATTTGTCGATATTTGCGGCCCATTCCCGCGAAGTGGGGGGAGGCACCAGTATAAATATTTTATAATTCTATTCGACCATTATACCAGATTCACGAAACTATACCCGATCAACCGGGCGACGACGCAAAAGATATTAAACATTATCTGTCAAAATTACATTAGTGAGGTAGGAGCTCCGAAATCCATTATTACTGACCACGGAACACAATTTAAGGGGAGCAAGTGGAAAGACACTCTACGGGAAAAGGGAATCAAGACGTATAAAACATCTGTATACCACCCGAGCAGCAACCCGGCCGAACGAGTATTAAGGGAAGTAGGGAGGATCCTACGCACGTATTGCTTTAACCAACAGAGAAAGTGGTCCGAGTATTTAACAGCTGCAGAAGATTTCATAAACTTATCACACCACCAATTTATCGAAATGACCCCCTATACAGCAATGTTCCAGAGACCACCACCCAGAGAGATAGCGGAATTAATACAATTCCCTAGCGGGGATGAATATAAATTTAACAGTGTAAAATTTTACGAGAATATACTAGAACGAACCGAGAGAACGAGAAGAAAATACCAGCAATTTCAACCAAAACCGGAGCGATACTTAGTGGGAGACAAGATACTGTTGAAGAATCGAGAATTGCCCAGCACAATGGAAGGCATCGCTAAGAAGTTGTTACTATTGTACACGGGACCGTATACTGTAAGTAAAGATAACGGAAATAATACCTATGAAATATTGGATCCCCATACACTAAAGAAGAAGGGTACATTCAACCAGTCCTCAATTAAGCGATACTATGAAATGGTTGATGACAAAATAAATACAACTATGATAACTAGGACAGAAAAAATATGAAAAAAAAATGTACATAAACTTAATACAGACAAGGTGATTTAATGAATAAAACCCAAAATTCCAAAGGATGTAAGAACAACTTACTCAATAATTATTCAGAAACAGATTTAAAGTGAAGAGACTAATACCCCGAAATTCAAAAAATGAAGTAAGCTCAACTTACGAACAAGTATCTAAGAAAACAATTTATGAGGTATACAAGAAAGAGAATTTTGAAGATAAAAAAAAAAACAACCAAAGTCGAAAAATAAGTAAGAACACCTTACTATACAATTTAGAAGAAATTGCTTTAAACAGATATGAAAAAAATAAATAAATAAAATAACACTGATTCAACCTAATAAAAAATCATCAAAACCAAAAGACGAAATGAGTTTATCTAATGTAACATAATAGTGAGAAATGTAATTTAGAATGTAAAAGAAATAATAATGATTGTGCCAGAAGAATAAAGCTACATGATGTAATGTATAGTACTGACCAAAATCTTATAACCAGCTGTATTGATCACAAAGGAATATAAGCCAATGAAGAGAAGAGAATGAAGAAGCCAAAATGGAACCCTCAAAAGGATCACAAGAAAAGAAAAAACAAATATTTAAGAATTATCCGAAAACAAAACCCAATTAATAAATGTCAATAAAATAGCCAACTATTGGAGAGGAGAAGTGTATAATAGAAGGAAGAATTAATATGAAGAAATAATATGATCTGAGTTAAAGAACAGTGAATAATCACTAGAATATGATTATTATTTATTATTTTATTGAAGGTCACATGATGACTACCTTACGAGGTTTATTAATGAAGATTGACTGTAGAATATTCCAGCAATCATTTGACTGGGCAGAGATGATGTTCCTCTGATCCCAGAAAGTATGTAACGGACGACGGTAATTGGTTAGCCGATAGAGCACCACCGATTCGATTCCAGTTATAATGTTAGGGAGGTTTAGGAAAATTAAATATTAGAGGGAAAACTCACAAATAAATATAGAGAATTAAATAAAACCAGATCCAAAATGTATAATTAATAAAGAATGTCACAAGAATGATTATAGAAATAAGATTTAAACTTGGGAAACAATTGATTTTAAGAAGGAAGGAAGAAATGATAATAATATAACGGATAATTATGAAATATAAAAGTACTATAAATAGGAAACCAATTGGCCAGATACAAGTTAGGAGTTTATTTCTTGCTAAACTTTGTTTATACCAAAATAAACTTATTTCGAAGGGGGGTGTTATGTAACTCAACATAGTTGAGGTTCCCCAACGTTACATAAAAGATTGAATGAAATATGGTCAAGGACCATACCCTGACTTAAGGTTGTTCAATAGATCATGTGCTCGAGAAGTAACTCAAGCCAAAAGGAGGCAATGACTAGTATTGAATGTATAAAAGAGCCAGACCAATGAATGATTGGATGTAATGAAATGTTTGTTTTGTACTGTGACATGTTAAGGTCTACAGAGTATTTATATTGTATGTTGAATATGTTAAAAATGAAATGATGTTGTTTGATAATAATACTTAATCAATAATTATGTTTATATTTATATTAGATTTGTTTTTATACAGCCCAGTATAGTTACCAATGTTAGGCACTATACTAAGTTGTCAGTATTGTATAAAATTGAAAAATACTGTTATTCTAATTAATGTTTATAAACTGGATCAGGAGTGTGACCAGTGTTTCAAGTCTAACAAGTAGTTCTGACAATTATGTCAGAAATTAATAAAGGGTTCCAGAACCAGTTAATTAATATAAAAACAACTAACCACCAGTAAATTAAAATTCATGTAATTAACTATGTAATCAATAATTAATTGTACAGTAGGTCAGGTAAAAAGAAAATTAAGTTAAAAACCAAATAATGTTATAATGGTTGTAAATGAATCTATAGGCCTAAATTCCATATTAGTGAAAGGAAATTAATACCTTTTTAGTAAACCCAGTCCAACGAAACTCTAGTAAAACATTTACTGTTTAGTAAGGAAGGTTAGGGGAAAGTTTTATGTGATTCAAGATTAATCCAAGCATGGAGTATTTTATTGGAAAGAAGTAGTAATATTCTATAATGCCGGCTCAAGGATATATAGAAAACGTGGTTGTTAAGGCAACTGATATATAATAAGTTGTTGATTTTGAATAGATGGTACTGATTGTTACAAGCTATTAGATTGAAATGAACCGATATATTTAAATATATGAATAAATATAAAGGAAAGATATATCCAAACTGATAAAGCCTTTTTGTAAAACAATTATATTTGAACGCTAATGAATCATACAAATTAAATAACACTCTAAATTATCAATGAGTACAATAAAAAAGAATTGAAAGCTTCTCACCTCAGTCACTAAATAATTCCGCTGAATTTGGTATCAAACCAATTCATGCTATAAATTGAAGACCAGTAAAGAGTTAAAGCCTGAATTAACGGAAATATTTGGAAATACAGAAGACTCGGTTGACGAAATAACCTTCATTGACAGCGTAAGCTGAGATCCTAATTCCAGTTCATTGGGACCAAGAATTGTGAAGTCGCAAAAGAAGAATCGAAGCACAAGAGTTCCTGTGGGATTACCAGTACACACCATCATCAATTCATTGAAAACCAGAGCAGTTTTACTGGGTGAAGACGATATAAACTGGATTTTGACCGATGTTGACAAACATTCACCGCCTAACGAAGCTTTCGTCGATTGGGTAAAAAATAAATTATTTTCATATCATTGTATTTTAAGTAAATAATTTTATTCTTTTGTAAATTGAACAACCTTAATTGTGCATTTTACCTGGCCTTACTAATGGTTCAAAGAACTACACGAACCCTGGTATAAGAATTAATTGTAATTATTTTCAAGTATATATGTTTTTAGAGTTTGAATAATTAAGAATCGATATATGTTGGGATAGTCGATTGGATCGTCTTATTGTTTGTCTGAGACAACGTAACTTGTTACATACCAGAGAAAAATAAATAAAGTACGTTTGTTGTATGAGATAACGTTTTAATCATTGCAGAGAAAATACTATATGTAGTTGGTGTAATAATTTATTAACCGATTGATACAAAAACTCCGAATAACTAACCTATAAGTACACTTATTTCTACTAACAGCGCTCCAAGTTTGCAGCTGGTGGGACGGGAGATTGCTGAACTAACTGGTTTTTTAATACTAAATTTGAACAAAATTTTTATCGTTGAGGGACTAGGGTTGAAACAAATACCACTTACATTCAGTAAATACTCCATATATATTGCTCATAGTAAACAACCACTGAGAACTAAATTAAGTCTATAGAATAATACCATTATAAATTCAGGAACATAATTCTAATTTTGTTGACTTAATAATCTATGTTCTGAGGGTTTCACCGGTCACAACCGAAAGGTATATTAGTTAATAACATATTAATTAAACCAGGTAACTGCAGTTTAATAGTTACGAATCGCCACCTACGACGTATTACTTGGCATTTGTTACACAGGAGTCTCTTATAACTAATTACACCCATAGAAAAGATTTCTTTACAATTTGACGTCTCCAGCTGGTATCATACAATATAACATACGTCCTCACATAATTAACAAGTAGTTCGTTACTAAATTGATTTACATTACTGAGGCTTTAAGGAGAGGTATCGGTTTTGTTTCAATATATACATCAAGAAACGGACTGTAGCAAAAAGTGTTTGAACATATATATAGCTAGCTTTTTGCATAATTATGTAATTAACAGTGACTTATTAGAAACTGAAATTTCTGCTTTAGAAGTAAAAACACGATCATAAAACTATGTAATCGTTTGTAGAAATAACTGCATTTACTACAGATTGTAACGACTGCAGACAGTACTGTGCAACGAATTATGCATCAAAAGATAACTCAAGCTACTTATATGAGTTATTTCTAACTACAGGAGGAAATCATGAGTGACACACGAGAATATTAAATTTTTATGGTTTTAGCAACAACGAGTATACGTTACAAATGTTTTTCACCAATTAATTTTTACTAACAAATATTACACGAAGTAAAGAGGTGTGTTCCTTTGTAGGCCTATAGGGGCTTTACGTGCCTTACACGTGTTATTCCAGTTTATTCTTTTTTGAATTCATGTTATTATGTTTCGAAAGAAACGTTGAGATGTTCTGGCTTGTCTAACAAAATATTACAGTCTTCATGCTATACTTGACTGATACTCACGGATACGTTATCTATCAGAATGTTGTAGCGTCCGCTCCCAGTGGTTACGTGTAAGATTACCATTAGACATATTTAGTTTTATTTTTACTTGGCAACACTGTAAACATTGGCCTTTTCATTACTTAATTGTACTGTAAAAATACATTGTGCATGAAAAATACATTGCCTGTATCAATTAAACAATTTTAAAGACAGCAAGTAAATCTGTCAAGTATTATAATTTGTACTTTTCTGACATATTTCTGATTGCAATATTTTTTATGTTAATTTTTCAAGATCACAAACGCAACATAAAGGAACAGGCACAGAGTAAAATAGTTTCAGTCATAATAAAACAATGAAAGTATAATAATATTTTAAAATTCCACATTGTATTTCTGAATTAAATTATTAGCCACTTTCCGACTGACCTGTCAAGGACACTGTCTTACCGAGTATCAGATATACTGCACGCGATTATGCGACAGTCACGTGTAGTCAAAGTGCAGGTGATCACGTGCAGGATAAACCCCGAGTGTGTAATTTATAGAGACACTTTTGTTTTCGTAGCAGTCTACACTATAATTTATATTACTTCCATAGAATTCTTACATTTAATGAAACTATACAGAGAATTAGATGTGAATAGGTATTTAAATGATTGTGACTTGTTTCCATCATACTTTTTACGTTTTTTTTCAAAACAATTCATTTAATAAAACGCTAAATTACTGTCGTAAACTCAATGTATGTATGTAGATAAAAAATGTTAAATCCGTTAAAGCCTTGAATTTTCTTGCAAACTTCAACTTGTGTTGCATTGTCATGCTCTAAACAGAAAATAAACCTGAACACTATTAGGCCTAATACATAAGATCATGCAGGTCATTTAAATACTTTCGTAACAGAATGACACTTAAAATTAATTTTAAAATTACAGATGCCTACAGTAACTTCATTTAAGGAATTGCTTATTCAAATAAGTATTACCACAGGACGATATAATATTTTACAAGGCCTATATGTACATTTCGAAGAAGATATGATATCACGCTTTATTTTTAGAATTAAAGTACAAACTACACCGTTGTTTAAGTTTCCGTAAAATTGGTTTAACTATTAGAAGACCCAGTTCGGCAGGAACACTGTGAGAAAGGTTTGTTCAACAACATCCACAAGTTCAACAATATTATTATATCATTGATTTATGGTTTCGCACTCCGTAAACAGAGTTAGGTGTTGCCAGGAGTGCCAACATAAATCACCATGCTACTCTCGTACACTTATTCTAATTTTTGTCACAACGCATTTATAGCGTTGTGAAGATTTACTGTTTACTTCACAAGGAAATCCTTTATTTAAAACTAAATTTTTCCGCAAAACAGGCTCAAAACTTTATCAGTAATTTTCACGTTTGCAGTAATAATAAAAACAAAAGTTTTAATCCTTTCTGAAAATTTTTTAATCCTGAATTTCAGAAGAAAACTGTTTAATAATTCTCCGTTTATTATAACTTGTGTTATAAAAATGTATTTCTATATGGAAATAAATTTTGTCTAGTTACTAATTTCTATTGATTTTAGGACCAGTCTGTCATAGTACCGGTCACACGACCTTTTGTAATAATAACTATTACCTAAACACAAGGATAACGCCAGCAGAGAAACAGCCACGGTTAGTACGACATGGTACCCTTTACTTTCTGGTTTGACTGTAAGTGGGTTGACTGACCACAGAAACAATGCATACAGCGTTAATATCTACAGGGCAGGGACAACTTAACACTCATCGCCATTTCTACAGTATATAACTGAGTTTGCTTGCCGGCCTTCTTGTCACTTAGCCTTGAGGATACTCATTGTAATACAAGTGAAACGTTGTCACACAAGACATTTTTGACGCGGTCCGTACCGGAAGAACACGTCAAAAACATAATGGACACCGGCCGCGGAAACCTACGTGAGAAGACAACTGTAAGTTCGACAGGATGTTTATTATATGACTATGATGTGATTAAAATAATACTATGATGAGAGTGATTGAATTTATGTGTGTGTACAATGAATATATAATGTTCGAATTAATAAAATAGTAGTACAAAGTAACCGAATTCATCCTTAAATGATAGTCATAAATATATTTATAATGTGAGATGTTGTCACTGACAATCCTCAGCAGGTTCAACATTTCATTTTCTTATTTAAGATCGTTAGTCTCCTGAGATTGAGAATCGATGAGATCATTAATGATCCCAACTAATCTATTGATACATGTCGTCTTTGCTTTCCGGCCCGGTCTTACAGAAGTGGGAAAATTTTCTTCGTTCCAAGGTCCAAAGTCCCTTGAGGTACCAGGAACAGGGTTATCAGCCGATCTGGTCACATGTTCCATTTGCTCCTGACGTTCATCTTCTGGCTGTTCCTGTGGTCGCTGGTTAAAGTTAAAAGTTCGTTTTTTCGGAGGACGTCCCTTGGTAGGCATCTCAGACAGTCACAAAGAAGCAAAAGCAACAGTATATGAAAATAAAAAAATAAATAAATAATTAATAAAAATAAATAAATAATTAATAATAAATAATTCACCCTGATATTTAACACTTACCTCAGAGAATGCAAAAAACACAACAGCGTATAAAGAACACTTAATAGTTTAGATTATGTATATACCTCAGAGAATGCAAAAAACACAACAGCGTATAAAGAACACTTAATAGTTTAGATTATGTATATCATATAGACTGTACAAAAATCGTTGCGCAGAAACCCACAATTGTATGTCTCAACTCTTAGTTTGTTTATTTACATTCATAACAACAGCTATTTATATTTATTTATAAACATCGATACTGGGATTGTATGTCTCAACTATTAGTTTGTTTATTTACATTCATTGCAACAGCTATTTATATTATTTATAAACATCGATAAGATCTATTCTTTATAAACAGAATTAAAATTAACGTTTTAATTTCAAATAAAAAATATTTTTTTTAAATATTTGTTGCTGGGTAACAGAGTTATAACAATAGCAATTGTTGTGTGAATATTTAAACCTACATGAATTAAAATGTATACTTAAAAGACCCTACGGTTTAGGCCTTAGGCGATTTTTGCGGAAAATGAGACCTAGCCCAATCGATTTGTAGGGTCCAAATACGCTTAAGTACCAAATTTCGAGAAAATCGTTAGAGCCGTTTCCGAGAAAAAAAGGACATACATACATACAAAGATTGGTCGCTTAATAGTATAAGATATGCATCAAGAAATAGACTGTAACAAAAATGTTTAAAACACACACACACACACACACACACACACACACACACACACACACACACACACACACACACACACACACACACACACACAAGTGAGTGTGAGTCTGTTTGTGCGCGTGTTATAAAAGAGATAAACGTCTTCCTTTCCTTGTTTTATATAATCTAACACTTCACACGAAAATTTTCCTCTCGTAACCATTTGCATTTATTTTCGTTACTTACTTGCAAACCCCTGCTTTAATCAGGCTTAACAACTTATTTATGGGCTTTCGTTTTAATTAAATTGTTCTTTCTTTACGCTCTTACATTCCCTGTTAAAATATATCACGAAATGTATAAGATATTTACTTAAAACGAATTTTCTACTCAGAGGGTAAACTCTGAAATAACATAATTCATCTCGCTACAATTTTAAAAGAAAAGGAATGTATTCAATGGAAGAAATATCACACATTTTTAATTAAATTGTTACGTCGATATGGCGCAAATACTCTAACAAAATTAAGCGCTACAGATAATATTTGAAATTACGGAAATTAATATATCAATATTGTATTCGTTTATTTACTGAACTTTCAAACGGGTAAAGTTAGGCCTAATCTTGTTACTTGAATTAGCAGTGTTTGTAACTCTAACTTCATCGTGCTTGTCTGCTAAACTGCTAAATGTCATGTTGTGGACGAGGCCTTTCAGTATTTTTACCATTTTCAAGTCATAAATAACGATCATCACCATTTTCACCTCATGACTTAGGACTTGAAAATGGTGGAAACACTAAAACGCCTCGTCCAGAACATGACATTTTGCAGTTTAGCAAATAAGGACGACGAAGTTGGAGAAATGGGTAAAAGTTAAAAAAGTGTAAAATGAATAGGGTAGTGGGAAGCAGGAAATATAGAGCAGAGATGTGTGTGTATGTATGGAGAATACAGAAAATCACAATTAGAATTTTAATTGAAATACAACAGAAAATTACTGAAAATTAAAAAACGTCTTTAGTAATCTTTACATAGAATAAAGTGTGAAGCCACAAGCAAAAAAAAAAGAGTTTATTTATAAGAATTTTTAAAATTACAAAACTAATTATATTTGTATATGTTATACCAGGACCGGAACAAGCGAGATAAATTAACAATACATTTAAAAAATAAAGATTACAGTGACTGCAAATTCAGAGAAAAATGGTAAAAACAAAATTAATGCTACAAGTAGAAATTACGTGTTATTTCAGAACACTGTATGGAATACAATGGATAGTTTATGAATACATAGGATATCTGGAGCAATGTCGAAGAAGCAGTTTCGTCCGCAGTAGACGAAACGTTTGTGAATATACGCAAATAAAGAGCACAAACTTTAAGAACTCAAGCTGCTGGACAGATTGGAAGAAACTTACTGTTAAAATAAAAGTAACTACCAAAACTAACAAAATTATTAAACACGCTAAGGATACCTATATAAAAATAAACTAAGTAATGAAATTATTACAACAACAGAAACAAAGGAATGGAAACAATTAAGACAAACATGGCAAACATATAAAGAAAAAGTAATGTGTACACATTGGTAAAACAAAACAAAAAATCAGGATGGTACAGATGGAATAGAGGAGGACAGAGAATGGATGGAGAAGCTGACAAAGTTAAGTGGCACTGATTAGAGAAAGTGCAAGCAATCAGAAATAAACTTATTACAACAAGAGGAAATAACAAACCATGAGATTTACAAAGTAACCGCAAAAGGACAACCGGAGGAATCACCGACAATATGTCAATGGAATAAAAGGATGACAGTTACATGACAGTTACATTTACTAATGAAATAACAGATTATGAATATAATGAAAGAAATACTCATGGCGGATGCATACTTAGGCTTATACCAACATCGGCAATACCGTGTCGAAGAAGGCAGGCAACAGTGTTGGGGAAGAATCACAATTCTTCCGAAACTGAACACAAATCTTTACAAACAAGTGTTAGTGAGAAATTATTAAACCTAAATTTTGAAAACACGATGGAAGAAACGCAGTTGTAATTCAAACCAAGTCAATGTGTACAGTGTCAGTTTAAATAATCAAAGAAGTAAAAGCAAATACAATTAGGCAAAATGTAAAGGCATTTGTGCTTTACAGAGCTTGAAAAGGCATTTAATAAAGTAAATTGACTTGGTTTGTAAAATAAACCAAATTGGAAAGGTGTAATAGAATTTATTTGTGTTGTATATCAAATAGAGTTTATATCAAATATTTTAAAAATCACGAGCTAATCCTAAAAAATAATCGTCTTTGACTTGTACTTTGGGTTGTATACGTATCGGATGAAGCAATAAAAGAAGAAAAATATAAGCGACGAAATTGAAAGTAAGGAGTTGTAGGTGTTCAATAATAATAAAACACAAATTTGTCTTTCGATTCATACTTTTCGGTATCCAGGCCACTTATATGTCCCTATATGAATAGTAAAATAATTTACCTCTTTTTTCTCCGTCTCGTGGCCTTTTCCTTTTTAAATATTACAACCCGTTTCGTAGCGCGTAATATTATGAGTATTCCGTGGTGCGCACCAACGACATCGCGTGTGTTCCCGCGTTTAAATATATTTATTTTATATTTAATTATGTGACGTGTAAAATTGTAAGTAAATTATTTTACTATTCATATAGAAATTTGTCGTAGAGGGTATGGTGTTAATCGCTATAGATGTATGTGGAATAATATTGTTACTTTGTGTTTATAGAAAGAATAATATTAGAGCTACATAAACAAATGTAACGACAGCAGCTGAAAGAATAACCCGCAGTGTAAATTCTTTTTACGTAATTGATAAATTTCTAAAATATCTCTACTACCAAAAATCTTGTCTTTATTACTACTGTACTTGACAAACTTTGTTATACAATTTTTACATTTTTTTGTTTAATAACAATTTTTAAACAATGTAGAAGAGAATATTTATTAAATACATAAATAATGTTTTTGTAATTCGAATATTAACATTTTTTTTAATAATAAATTAATAACCTTAATTTAGCAGAGTCAGGTTTCTTAAAGTTTATTTCAGTTTATTTAATACAACGTAGAATACGTTTTTCTGATAATAAATAACGGTGTTTTGATACGCAGTATGAAAAACGGTAACATTGAAACGGATAATTAAAAAGACGAAAAAAATGTACGTTATTGTTGTATTGGAGTGTTAGTGGTCTCAAATATTTCTACTAGTAATTTTATACAAACCACTACGTTGTCTTTGGTATTGACGAGCGCTTTCGGCAGTCAAGCCATCTTCAGGTCATTTACCAACCTAGACCTGAAGATGGCTTGACTGCCGCAAGCGCTCGTCAATACCAAAGACAACATAGTGGTTTGTATAAAATTACTAGTAGAAAAATTTACGATAATTTATTGATTACATTAAAGACAAACAAATTTATTGGACAGTGTTATTTATTGTTATATTGGTGCGACGTTACAGGACAGTCTACGCGTTTGTCGAATGTGCCAGAAGAGTCTCGCTCTAATGTGTGCGGCATACGTGACTCTGGACGCATTCGCGAGAGTTCCCTCGAAGCCGCGCGGACTGTGTCAATGCCGCAATTAATTACGTAGTTCACACTGGCGCTAAGACGCAATTAGGAACGTTCTGGTCTGTGAGCGGAAGTATAAATACATGGCGGCAGCGGCCTTAAGTTTCAGTATTAGTTACGATATATTGACAGTGCGGTCCGAGTTTATTGTTGGGGCGATTACAAGTGATTGTCGGGCGATATTACTGTGCGCGTTCAAGTGGTTATTAGTTAAAACCGAAATGTTACAACTGTGGAAAACGTGGTCATCTACAGGTAGACTGTTCGGAGGAGAAGATACCGAGAGAAGAGAGTGATCGCACCAATTGGAGAAGTAAAGCCCCAGAACAGCACACAGATCCCACTCTACATAAGACCAGTAGAAACTTGATTGTTAATGGATTTACGGAAGGTAAACCAAGATCATTTACAGTTGACAAGCGCGCAACAGTGTCCATTGTGCGCCCTGACTTAGTCAGCAACCGCCAGCCTCTAATTAGCTCTTGTACAATACAGACTGTGACTGGAAGCCCCGTCAAGGTGCTAGGAAAGGTAGACGTTCGTGTACGCCTGGGGCCTCTCGAGTTTAACCACCAAATGCTCGTTGGGGACATTGTCGATGAAGTGATTCTTGGCACGGACATTATGAATGCCTACGGATTCGTTGTGGACTTTAGAGAAAATGTCCTGAACGTTGGCCAAGAGAAGACAAAGCTTTGCATGGCTAAAATGACAGGGTCTACCAACCATTCGATTAAGCGAGTGGCGTTAGTCGAAGAAAAAGTCAACAGGTCTGGTCAAGAGGAACCCTCCCTATTGCAAGAAGAAATGGAGGAAGAACTAGCAGAGGAAATACAAATAAGTGTAACGATAAAAGAAGCGATTGGAAAGCCAGCTATGGGTGTCGAGACAAAACTCTTGCTTGTTCCTGAGCTGATAGAAACGCCCGAGGGCAAAGTGGCTGAAGATGAGGTTACGCAAGAGGTTGTTGATGAGAACCAAACAAACTTGCATCAGCCAGTGGTGTTTAGGTCATCAGTACATGACGCAACGGGAGTGATTCCAGCAAAACTAGTGGTTGAGCGGAAGACTCGCATTCCTGGGAACATGATGTTCGGATCACACGAGACTGGATTCGAAGAAACGGGGAATTATCTTTCGCCAGGACGTCCACCTAGATCGCCTGGTCGAGTATCACTTCAGAGACGGTTTGCCAGTTCGGGACGAACAGGCTTAAGGAGAAGGCAGTGTTACGACATTACAGAACAGTCTACGTGTTTGTCGAATGTGCCAGAAAAATCTCGATCTAATGTGTGCGGCATACGTGATTCAAGACGCATTCGCGAGAGTTTTCTCGAAGCCGCCAGCCGCGCGGACTGTGTCAAGGCTGCAATTAATTACGTAGTTCACACTAGCGTTAAGACACAATTTGGAAAGTTCTGGTCTGTGAGCGGAGGTGTAAATACATGGCGGCAGCGGCCTTAAATTTCAGTATTAGTTGCGATATATTCACAGTGAGCGCCGAGTTTATTGCTGGGCGATTACAAATGATTGTCTGGCGATATTACTGTGCGCGTTCAAGTGGTTATTAGTTAAGTGTTTATATTATAATAGTTTGTTTATGTTAGTGGTATATTGTAATACAAATGTGTTTTAATATTTGTTGACATTTATTTGCGTGTGAACAAGTTTATTTGATTAGTTATAAGAGACTGTGTTGTTAATTACGAACTGTTAACTGTGATAATTAAAGCTGGTAATTAGTGACTTAATTGGTGTCTTGTATTTTGTTTTCCACTGTACCTACTTGGATCAAGTAGACCGTCGTAACAATATATAAAAATATACTAGTAACCTGAAATACGTGTTGTATTTTATTAAAATATGAATTAATAGACTGAAATTTTTGGTAATTGTATGTATCAGTTAAGGATTTGCAGTTGTAAATTGTAAGCTAAGAGTTTGTAGACGATACAAAAAAAATGTTTGACTATAGTTTATTCAACCACACCACCGCCGGCAGAGCTCACGAGTAGACCACCAAGACGATGTACGCTCAGGTGGACGTTGAATTTCTGGGTGTATTGTTGTTGTTATTGTTATTGTAGACTATTGTTTATTCAACCACACCACCGCCGGCAGAGCTCTCGAGTAGACCACCAGGACGATGTACGCTGCGGTGGACGTTGGGTTTCTGGGTGTATTGTTGTTGTTATTATTATTGTAGTTTGACTATACTTTATTCAACCACACCACCGCCGGCAGAGCTCTCGAGTAGACCACCAAGACAATATACGCTCAGGTGGACGTTGAATTTCTGTGTGTATTGTTGTTGTTATTATTATTGTAGTTTGACTATAGTTTATTCAACCACACCACCGCCGGCAGAGCTCTCGAGTAGACCACCAAGACGATGTACGCTCAGGTGGACGTTGAATTTCTGGGTGTATTGTTGTTGTTATTGTTATTGTAGACTATTGTTTATTCAACCACACCACCGCCGGCAGAGCTCTCGAGTAGACCACCAGGACGATGTACGCTGCGGTGGACGTTGGGTTTCTGGGTGTATTGTTGTTGTTATTATTATTGTAGTTTGACTATACTTTATTCAACCACACCACCGCCGGCAGAGCTCTCGAGTAGACCACCAAGACAATATACGCTCAGGTGGACGTTGAATTTCTGTGTGTATTGTTGTTGTTATTATTATTGTAGTTTGACTATAGTTTATTCAACCACACCACCGCCGGCAGAGCTCTCGAGTAGACCACCAAGACGATGTACGCTCAGGTGGACGTTGAATTTCTGGGTGTATTGTTGTTGTTATTGTTATTGTAGACTATTGTTTATTCAACCACACCACCGCCGGCAGAGCTCTCGAGTAGACCACCAGGACGATGTACGCTGCGGTGGACGTTGGGTTTCTGGGTGTATTGTTGTTGTTATTATTATTGTAGTTTGACTATACTTTATTCAACCACACCACCGCCGGCAGAGCTCTCGAGTAGACCACCAAGACAATATACGCTCAGGTGGACGTTGAATTTCTGTGTGTATTGTTGTTGTTATTATTATTGTAGTTTGACTATAGTTTATTCAACCACACCACCGCCGGCAGAGCTCTCGAGTAGACCACCAAGACGATGTACGCTCAGGTGGACGTTGAATTTCTGGGCGTATTGTTGTTGTTATTGTTATTGTAGACTATTGTTTATTCAACCACACCACCGCCGGCAGAGCTCTCGAGTAGACCACCAGGACGATGTACGCTGCGGTGGACGTTGGGTTTCTGGGTGTATTGTTGTTGTTATTATTATTGTAGTTTGACTATACTTTATTCAACCACACCACCGCCGGCAGAGCTCTCGAGTAGACCACCAAGACGATATACGCTCAGGTGGACGTTGAATTTCTGTGTGTATTGTTGTTGTTATTATTATTGTAGTTTGACTATAGTTTATTCAACCTCACCACCGCCGGCAGAGCTCTCGAGTAGACCACCAAGACGATGTACGCTCAGGTGGACGTTGAATTTCTGGGTGTATTGTTGTTGTTATTGTTATTGTAGACTATTGTTTATTCAACCACACCACCGCCGGCAGAGCTCTCGAGTAGACTACCAAGACGATGTACGCTCAGGTGGACGTTGAATTTCTGAGTGTATTGTTGTTGTTATTATTATTATAGTTTGACTATACTTTATTCAACCACACCACCGCCGGCAGAGCTTTCGAGTAGACCACCAAGACGATGTACGCTCAGGTGGACGTTGAATTTCTGGGTGTATTGTTGTTATTATTTTGTAGTTTTCTTGTTATCGTCGTTCGTATTATTATTATTGTTGTTGCCGTTGTTGCTATTTTTATTATCATCAACATGAATCTATAAAATGTTACTTTAAGGTGGGTCCAAACGTGAGTAGTTGGCTCTAACTTGCCACTTCCTAATGGTTTAATTTATAATTTGCCGACAAAGGATTTCTCGGTACCTAATTAAATATACATTCCGCACTGTAATTATTTTCATAATGCATTTTATGAATTTAAATTGGTTTTTAATTAAAACCAACAGTAATTCCAACCAACAGGCTGATATGAAGCTGCAGTACGTAAGATTATAAAACTCTGCGCCAATCTATTCCAGTCATTACGTACTCAGCTGAAAGTGAGATTGAATTTATTATACAACTTAAACATCATAAAATAAATCAAAGGAAATGTACTAACGTTACATAATTTCTCTGTAATATCCCTCGTCACCCCTATGTTATGATGTTCTGGTTTTTGCTTCTTTAGTCGTATTAATTCAGTTCCATTAGTTTTTAAAATATTAGAAACATAAACAGTAACATTAAATTTTTAACGGGTTTGCAAGAATCGGTCAAAAAAGTATAACACAAATTTTATATTATTTGTGTCGACGTTTTGACAATATTTATTGTCATCAGGACTTGTGTATGAAAAGGTACATAGGTAGACAGGACCCTGTCATCATTTAGACAGGTATATGTTTAAATGGTTTCTATACAAATTCTAATGTATAATTGTTGATTACTGCTTTTATAATTAATTTCAATTACAATTACATTATAAGTCATTTAAATTGTAATACAGTATTGTATTTATTAGGTAAAGGGCTATTATAATTTTTCATTGTATTTAAGAAAAACAGCATGTAATACTGTAATTATTTTTATGATGTAAAACATACTTTTTTAATTCCTTCGCGCGTACACACACTCACTCACATACACAAAGACGTTCACTCAACTAATTGATCTGTTGTGTTTGATATTTTCTCTTGTATTCGTACACAGGCCCTGATAACTGCAATAAATATTGTCGAAACGTCGACACAAATAATTTAAAATTTGTGTTATACTTTTTTGACCGAAGTGTTAGATAATATTTCTTTCTTTGTTTATTTCTGTATCATTTACATTCATTTACATCCTAAGCATCCGGCAAATCGTGGAAATAAATTTTGACATTTTATGTTGGGGAGGGTGGTTAGAATTATTCTGTATTACTGAATCAGTTTGAGTAGCATTTCTTGTATTCAAAATCTTAACAAATATTAGAACTACAACTTTCTGTGTTGAAACCCGGTTTAAATAAAAGTGCTGAATTACGATACTTAACAATAATATTACTTATTGTATGCTTTCATTATCAAAAATGTGATTTTTATAGTTGTGATCGTAAATATATAGGGAAATCCGTCGCCTTTAGCAACTAAGCCGTGAATCATAAATTCATGTTCTTGGCCATTTGTTTAGTGGTCAGCACTGAATAAATATGGGTGGAAACTCATACATACACGAATAAATTTCAGCCTGTCGAACTATGATGCCACGCCACAATTAACATATAATTATACTATTATTCTGGTGACATAATAAGGAAAGCCTATCTGAACCATTTTTAATAGAACTCAGTTTTCAAAAAAAAAGAATCTAATTTTACCTCTGGTTGTGTATTTTCTTTTTCCTTGTTTCCAAACATGCCAAATACGAAAGTCTTAATTACTTTTTTAACACTCCCAGCATACAATTGTAGCTTGTAAAATTTCACGAATCTGTGTTCGAAAAAATTCATCTTTCAACATGCACACTCTATTAGGTTTTCAGATATATGTGTATAATATTATATTATTAGTATGTATATAATATTATGATATTATTCAATATAGTTTCTTCTGCAAGTATTGTATTATGTTTTGTTGTTTAAATACATGACGCACGTTTTACTGAAACACAAACGGTTTGGAAAATTTTTGTGTGTATATTGTTTACGTTTCCGCTGAGGAACACACATTAAATCTGTGACATAGGCTAATACATGTAAGTGGCAATGACTTTACATTGGACAATCCTCATTCTTATCCTTAAAAAACAAAACATTTTTTTAAATTTAGGGTTAAATAATTTAGGTAAGTATATATCGGCTTCTTTTCACACAGTGTGCCAAGAACACGACCATGCTTTCACCAGTATTATTTAATTACCTTGATTTGTTACTATTCCATTTCACTTAATGTGTCACATGCCAGCAATATTCAAATTGTTAAAGTAATATTGCAATTAATTACGCACAGTTTTTATTTATTCAAAAGTTTACATGTATAGAATTGAATTTAATACGCAAGTAATTTACTTGTGGTTCAATTCCGCTGACAACGATTTACGGTGAAGACAACGGCCGCTTTATTAAGTTTGCCTTGGAATGGCTTGGACGTGAGTGAATCCCACAGGACTTGGTGCCGAATAGTAGATTTATAATCTGTAATTACTGTACTATGATATGCCGAATAAGATGACTATTTTATTGTTTTGGGGACAAGAAGTTCCCTGTTATTTGTTACGCTATAGCATTTTGTATTGTAGAATAATTTTGAGTTTTGTAAAGTTAGTTTCAAATCTGACGGAAATAATTGAATATTATAAGTCACTTTACCTAAATGATTCAACATATATTACAGGAATGATACTATAATACCATAGTAGGCCTATAGGTATTATTACATTCAAAATAACCGATAATATTAAGACAGCGTACTAGAGTTTTGGTTATCATCATCACCACTCCAAGGACTAGGCCTTAGGCCTGTTCCGAAACCCATCTCCTCCTCGGTCTACCGACATCTCTCTTCCTAGTAGGTTGATAACCCGAGGCCGCCACAGGTATCATATGGTATATTGATATATTGATATCAGGCATACGATTCAACTGTTCACACCATTTCCTTCTGTAGTCTTCAATCTTCTGGTGCAATGATACTATGTTTAAATCACGTCTTATCCTCGTTCCTTCTCCTATCTAAAAGGGAACAACCTAGTGTTTTGGTGAAATTACAAATATTGTTTTGTTTAGATAGACACGAACATAGTTTACATGTACTTAGACGTAGTTGAGTAGGTGTTCGAAGTATCAGTCAGCATTCTTTAATTGTTATTAATAGGACAATACTTGCAGTTTGCGTTTCAGTACAGACGACACATTTTAGAAACTAAATTAATTTCTCAAACAACAAGCTAATATTTTGAACCATTTATTATTATGGATACAGGTAAAGACGTTTACAATTGTTAATTTAAGGAACGTTCAGACAAACCCTTAGTAGAAATATTTAAACATGTTTTGTGAGCCTAATAACATACTGTATAGACTTGCCTAGAGCATAATATCATACGTATGAAAATTAGAAAAAATAATTTAATATGTAAGTAAAATAGACATAAATGTTGTGAAACAACTGTCAATAAAAAAAAAAAACGGAATAAATTGAGAAACAGATTTGAAAAATTGTTATCATATTTTATTTTTTGTAAACAACTCTAATTTGTAATACAAACACTTTATTCTACTATGCAGACGACGTTATTCTAATAGAGAAAATGAAAATGACAAACAAACACTTGTGTAACAAAGCATGCCAGAAATATAACATGAAGGTTGCGGGAAAGAAAACAAAATTAATTACAATTTCACATGACCCACTAAGAGATAGGCTTGTAATAAATAACAGAATGATGAAACAAGTAATGCAGATAGACTACTTAGGAACAAAGCTTAAAAGTAACAATAGGGAAGAAGAAAAAATAATTCATCAATTAATGAAAGCAAGAAGAATTGCTGGATGCATGAATAACGTAATATGGGATAATAAATACCTCACACAAGAACCAAAAACTAGAGTTTACAAAAGCACAATACGTCCAGTAATATCCTATGCATCAGAGTCCAAGCCAGATACAGCAACAACTCAGAGAAAACAAAAAACTCTAGGAATGACTATATTACAAAAGATACTAGGAAAGACAAGGTACTATAGGTTGCCAAACAACAGTATAAGAGAAACGTGTAATGGAATAGATATTAATTCTTGGATTGCGGAAAGAAGAATGATATGGAATGAACACATATCAAGAATGGATGACACAAGGCTGGTGAAAAAGGCAAGAGATAGCCAACCAAACCTAAAAAGGAGCATTGGTCGGCCAAGGAAGAGGTGGAGTGACAGCATGTAGGACCGTTGTTATAGAACATGACAGAGTCCTAACTAGGAAGTTAAAGAAGAAGATTTTATTTTAGCCAATTCTGCATGGTTCGTAAAATGCATTGTGTTAAATAAATGTATGGTTAACTATATTGTTTAAACTAAAAAGCTTTATGTAATAAATGGAAAATACGTGGTATAATATCTGTGTTGGAAGTAAGATATACTACTGTGAATTAAGCGGGGTTAGTAAAAATATATTCTAAAGATATGCTGTGTAGGTTTTTTGGAATGGCAATGCAAAAAGTCATATATACAGTAGAAGAACAGAGTATTAACGTTGTTGATTCTGAGCTGATAATGACTATTACTTACAAACATTGAGGATCCTCAAATTACCATATCTTACGGAAATATAACTTGGAGCACTTGTGTATTTTGAAAAATCACACATCAGTATCGAATAGTAAGATTTGAAATTCAGTTTAATTTTACGTGAGCTTTAACAAGAAATATGAACTCCAAGTTTTGGAATAAGAACGCAAATATATTCACAAAAGACAAGCCATACAGCCTTTATTTAGAGAACATGCAGATCAGATGTATGGAAAGTTAGAGGCTTACATGACTTGAGTAAAATATTTTGGGTTATCAGCGTATACGGTACGCTGTTGAATTAGAAATGAAACGGAAAAAGAAACAGAGAGCTGAATTATTAAGTTAGGGTTGAGACGACGATATTTGAAGGCGTGTATTGGAAACAATGGGTACTGTAGTCAATGAACAATGGGACCACTCTCAAGAAACAAAGAGTAGAATTGGAAAGGTCAGAGCAGTGTACACTAGAAAGAGCAGTTTATTCAAAAGTCACGATTTAACAATAAACACAAAAATGAGACTTCTTCGCTGCTACGTATTCTCGGTTCTCTTCCACGGTGTAGAATCTTTGGCTTTGACTGAAACCACAACTAAAAATTTGAATCTTTCAAAATGTGGCTTTACCGTAGAATATTGTGCATTTCATGGACAGCACATATAACTAATGTTGAAGTTCTCAGAAAGATGAAGAAAGAAAGGGAAGTTATTAACACAGTAACGATATGAAAACTTCAGTATCTGGGGAAGCTCATGAGAAATAAACAGAGATTTTATTTATTGCAGTCGATACTACAGGGAAAAGTACTTGGAAAGAGAGGAGTTGGGCGACCGAGAATCTCATGGCTGAGAAATTTAAGGACCTAGTTTGGTCGACTACAACTGACTTATCCCGTGCAGAAGTACAGAAAGATAAAATAGCCTGTATGATATACAACATCCGAAACGGGTAGAAAGTATCAGAAGAAGAAGAACCACTTAATGCGCAGGAAAAACGAAAGATGGTCTTAGCAAGCTACACTTGTTACATAAGGGAAACCAAGAAAAGCCGGCCGGCGAAGATGGGAGACGAGTATAAAAGAAGCGATGAACAAAATGTAAAAGTTTGAGGACAATAATGTAGCAACAAGAGTATAGATTTGGAACGGAGAGACTATCAAGCTGGAGAAAAATTTCATTTTTCGTATGTGCGCACGCAAACGTGTGTGTGTGCGCGCGCGTGTGCGTAGTTATCTTCAGTGCTGTTTGAAGTTGGATTTCATTACTTTAATATTATGTATGAATTTCGTCTGACGTAGTAGTTGAAAAAAAAACGTATACGTTGTATTCAAAAACGTCGTTATTCGCCGTATTGAAAGCTCTTTCATCTGTCAAATGAGCGCGTAAATTGCGAGGCTATAGGTTTATCCCGAATATTGATAAATTTGCTATCTGCTTTGTGTTTACTGACATCAAAGGTAACAGATGTTTTTCATGTATAAATTATCTCGTCTGTAAATTGACTGCATGCAGACAATATATTACGTCAAATATACTTCCAGCAGTATCGAAATATTGTCTGATACTGTTACGACATTACAGACATTCTACGTGTTTGTCGGCTATTCTAGTGGAACCAGCTGAAATGTGCGTACGTGATGCTTAACAGGCGTTAACGAGATTGTTCCAGACTCACCTCTTGTCGCGCGCGCTGTGTTCAAGGCCGCTAGCAATTACGCTCTAGTGTGGTGTTGACATTCATTATGGATTATTCTAGAATATCAGCGGGGTATAAATACAGGCATTAAGAAGGGACGGTCAGTTCAGTTTTTAAGACACGATTTATTCCAGTGTTGTTCGAAGTATTGTGGCAAAGTGTTATGTGTTTTATAATTGTGAGCGACTCTATTAGTTGGCATTATTATTTCCTGTGAACAATTTTTATTTGATTTGTTGTAAGGGACTCTCTGGTTGATTACAGACTTTAATTGTGATAATTAAAGCTGGTGATTAGTGATTTCAGTAGTGTCTTGTATTTTGTTTTCCACTGTACCGTACGACGATTAGTGGACAGAGTGGACCGTCGTAACAAGACGTTACTATTATCAACTAAATACAAATAAAAGTATAAAAGTGAATACAAATTTTGCCAGTAAACTTGATCAAATAACACGGGATCGTTTGCTGCATACTTTGTATCGTGTGTAGCATAATGTTGAAGCACTAATTCCTTAGTAGGCCTAGGATATATACTGGACGATATGTTTCGACGTATGCTTCATAATCACGTACAAACGCCGAACACTTTAAGATCCAGATAGTCGTTGACACGAAAATGTGAACACACGAAAAAGTCTTGTCCCGTTCAAAGTAATTAGTGGATCACCACTTGCCTAAGACTGTGCTGGAATTGCGTTAAATTGATTGAGTATAAATTTTTAGCTTCCATCCTCAACAATTATACATGGATCTCTCTTTCTCTCTTTACGATCTATTTAATGGGCCATACAACTTTCTCTGTTAAAAAACTCATATATTCGGTTCTTTAATATACTGACAATTACTAATATAAGGCCTTTCCATTAGGCTCATTCTGGTGCAAATATCATCTTAAAATTCCGCACAGAAGAAAGATTATTCAATTTAATACGTATTTCTTTATTATTATCCAGTAAAAATAATTACATATTCTCGCACACGCGCACTCACTACACGCCTACGCATCTTTTGGCACCATTTTACAAACAGTAACTGTTTTTTTTTTGTCTAAAAATACTGAAAAATAACAATTTGAACATGTGGAACATGTTATCGAGTAACATAATGTGCATGTGCATACTTACAGTCTTTACTTACACAAATTTCCATTTTAAACATGCTATCATATGCTTTGAGCTTCAGTACTATTTTATATGCATATTCTACTCATGGCAATATATAATTGCTCTTGTTGTTTCCGTATACCTGTATTGTTTTTCTATCGGCCAACTTAGGACCAATTTCAATTCTTTATTCTTTTCTTTTTCTCCAATATACTTTTATCTTTTCAGTATGTCTCTTATTCCTGTCTTTAGTCTACTTTGAACCTGCGTTTTTCTCTCTCCTACCCTGGACTCCTTTCATTTTTAACACTTTTGCCCGAAAATTTTTTTATATTATATATATAATTTTTTATATTATTTTTTCTAAATCCTTAGTGAGTTCTTTAATCCAACTTGATGTTGACTTCTTTCTCCACAGATATTTGAAGATTTGTTTTTTTAAACTATTGTCGTCCATTCTATATAAATGTCCAAACAATTCTAGTCTTCTTGTTTCCACTGTTTCTGTTAAATTTCATATACTTTGGTACATTTCATAATTATTTCTTAATTTCAAACCTTCTGCAGTTTTCATGGGCCTAATATTTATCTAATTATTCGTTTTTCCAATTTTGTCTAAATTGTAATTCAATGCTAGACATTCACTTGCATATAGGCATTCTGGCTTCACTACTGTACTGTAATGCCTTATTTTCGCATTTTTAGATATGCACTTTTTATTTTAAATATCCTTAGTTATACCATATGTTCTTTTACTATAATTATAATTTTTTTTATTATTATTATCGGGAAATGGTTAAGTATATTGAAAGGAACTGGTCATTTGTGTGGAATATAGTTTATTATATTTTTCGAAGTATTATAAATTGATGCTTTCATAAAACAACTGTGCACATTGATCCAAAGTGGTCCTACCGACTGAAGGGGTCTGTAAATAACGAAACGTGTCAAAGTGTTTAAATTCTAGCTCTTCTCTCATTTTGCCTGTTCTTATTACAAAGTGTGTTTCTCACAAATATAGACAAAAATATCGTTAACGACATTTATAAGTAAATAAAAATATCATCATTATTATCGTCATCATCTTCAAGGGTTAAACCAAGGATAGTTTGTTCCGGTCTCAAATAAGCAAAGATTAGAGCTGGTCACTCCAGCGCTTCCTCGGACGTCCCACAGCTCACCGTCCCCTCGGCTTATAGTTCCAGAGCTGTTTGGGGATTCGCCAGTCATCCGTTCGGCGAAGATATTCCCAGCAATTCAGCCGATACTGGGCAATCCTGTCGAGTATACTCATAATATTCAGTAACTTGCCATATATCTGTATTCCGTCGATGATCATGGGGAGAATGTATACCCTCCCATGTGCCTGAGAGATCTCATTTCAGTCGCCTGGAATGAAATATTTTCAGAAATAAAAATATGCTTGCCCAATTCGTGTCGCTTTATTTTCTATGTTCATCAGAGTAAAATAATTATCAAAAACCGAACAGTAATTTTATTTATTATCAAATATAAAATAAAAACTGGAAAATTAATCAAAATGAACAAAACAAAAATAACAACAACAATAAAAAATGGGCCACATTCACATACATAAATAATAAAATGACAAAACTAACAAAACTGTTTAAGAACACAGACATTAAAATAGCATACAAAACTAACAAAAATAATATACAAAAACTAAATAACCCACACAACAAAGCTAATACAACAACCAATTGTATATACAAAATTGAATGCCAAGATTGCAATAAATATTATATAGGACAAACAAAAAACCAATGGATAAACGTTATTTTGAACACCTAAACGCATACAAAAAACCAGAAATATACAAGTCTAATTTCGTCACATATGCAATAAACACTGGACATGCATTCCCAAACATAACCAACATGACACTAACAAAACATACCACACAAAGGCATCATAATGAACATTTGGGAAAATTTACAAATATACAAACATAAAACACAAACAAACTAATACCTGAACAAATACAAAACATGACACAATTTTCAAAGCACTCAACACCGAAAGTACTCAAAATACTAACACATACACCACAATCACAAATAATAAAACCAATTTAAAGTACCAGAAGCCAACTGTAAGCCACAATAACAACCAACCAACACACATGTACTTCACCAGCCACAAACTCTGGAAGGCTGAGGATGGGTACAAGATGATACCCGAAACATGTTCCTAATATGGAAAGAAATATCTTGAGGTAAATTCATTATAAAAATTAAATATATATATACACATACATGTAATAAGTAACTAATGACAATTTTAACATCTTCAGCATAAATTTCAACGTAGCGTACTGTACATTAATTAAGAAGCAGGCAGTTATATCAACTCTGTGCGAGCGCACGTTAATTGCTGCAATTATATTTCATCAACGCAGTAAACTGTGAATAATAGGCGCTAAATTATAGCACTTAATTACGACGAGCTTGGCATGTAAAATGACAAGCTCATACCAGCGTACGTTTATTGTCCATTTAAATTCTCCAACTTTTATCGTCATATAATCCGCTATGTTTTTACATCGAATGTGTACATACTGCGTGATGATTTATCCTACACTTATTTACGACGTCACAGAACAATCTACGTGTTTGTCGAATGTGCCAGAAGAATCTCGATGTAACGCTTGTGGCGTACATGCTTGCCGACGGTGCGAGAATTCACAGGGCCACTCTCACTGTGTCAAGGCTGCAAGCAATTACGTCATAGTTTAGAGGTATTACGTAGTATGTGGTATCGTCTAGATATTCGACTGGCTATAAATACCAGTGCTCAACGACGTTCAAGTCAGTATTAATTCGATATATTGGCAGTGCGGTTCGAGAGTTATACTGTAGTAGCGATGTTACTGTGTACGTTCAAGTAGTTATTAGTGAAGTGTTACGTTTTATAAATGGGGCGGTATAATTATAATACAATTGTGTTTAATTTTAGTGGACATTTTATTGCGTGTGAACAATTTTCATTTGATTTGTTGTAGAGACTGCGTTGTTAATTACGAACTCTTTAACTGTAAAAGTTAAAGGTGTGATTAGTGACTTAATTGGTGTCTTGTAATTTGTTTTCCACATTATCTACGACGATCGAGTAGACCGTCGTGACAGTATACATAGTCGCTGTGGTCTCCAAGTTGCATGTACAATTAAATTGTAACAATTACCATGTGTATCCACGTTTTGGGACAGACAGGCAGAAAATTCCTGGATAGGTACAAGGAACATCTGTAGGGTGACATTAGGAACATTAAATCGAATTTCGCCTTACATGTCATCAATCACAACCATAATTATTCTAGTTTTCAAAACAGTTTCAAACAATTGCATAAACGAAAACAATAAGGAAAGTAAAGTTTTTAAATATCTTAAGTTAAAAGTTAAATTGAAGAGGGTTTTAAGTAAAATGTGGTTTAATAAATAATGTCTGGATAATTATGTCATCCCAAAGTACGCTCAAGTTAAAATTAAAAATAAGAACAGTGTAGCCAAAAAAGTAAAAGAACAAAGCGATAAGTTGTGGATAAAACTGGAAATAAGGTCACTCTACGGCTTAATCAATAGATATAATAGGGAATTATATGACAGACACATAGAATTGTTAAGAATATACTCGTATGTAGAGTTAGAAGAAATATTATATAATTTTGGTTTGGGGTACGTAGAAAAGAAATTGGAAAATAAAAATAAAATAATGGTAGATAAGTTAAATAAATTAATAAGGAAGAACGAAGTAAAAAAGGAACACCTCTCTAAGAATAACTATGAAAAAAGAGTAATAAACCTTACAGAGGTAAATTTCAATACAGAAGAAAAATAAATGTTAGCAAAAGGCTTAAAATACGCACCGCCACCAGAATTAAATCAAGAAAAAACGATTATTGAATGCGAAAGCATAATACAAAAACTAGGAAATGAAAATGATAAAAAAAGAATAAGGTGGGAAGTAGGGAATGTAGTAGATAAAATATTTAAGAAAAGTTTGTATAATTCAAAAAATGAACAAAAAATCAAATCAACTGTAACTAAACTAAAGAATAAAATAAAGAAGAATGATATTATAGTTACGAAGGCGGACAAAGGAAATACAATGGTACTACTGAGAAAGGACGAATACATAAAGAAAACGGAAGAATTTATAAGGGAAGGACCATACGAGGAAATAAAGTATGATTATACAAGTAAGTACCAGTCAAGGATAAAACAAATGATGAAACAGATAACATTTATAGAAGAAAATAATAAAAAGTATTTATTGGAAAGTAATCCAACAGCACCAACTTTTAAAAGTCAGGTTAAGATACATAAAGAAGGAAAATCAATTAGACCGATTGTTTCTTTTATTAATGCACCTATTTATAAATTGTCAAAGGAAGTTAGCAGAGCACTGAAAGATAAATATGAATTTGGGACAAAATACAACATAGAGAATAATGTAAAATTGATAGAAAAATTAGAAAACATTAGGATTAATGTAAATACAAAATAGATATCACTGGATGTTAAGGACATGTTTACCAATATCACAGTAAATAAAGTTATTAAGTTAATAAACGATAATGAGATAATGGGAGAATACAGATATAAAAAGCAGTTGATGAAAGTAATTAAAGAATGTGTAAATCAGAACTATTTTAGGTTTAATAACAAGTTTTATATACAGAAAAAAGGTTTACCTATGGTTTCTTCATTATCCCCTATTCTTGCTGAAATATACATGAATGATTTTGAAAAGTACATGAACTTCCACTAAGTATAAAGACAATATAAAATTATGGTCTAGATACGTTGATGATGTATTTATAATTTGGGAAGGAAGCATAGCAGAAGTGCATGAGTTTATAAATGAGGTAAATAATAAGGATAAAAACTTACAATTTAAAGAAGAGATAGGAGGTAAGAAAAAAATTACTTAGATTTAAACATAGAAATTAAAGATAATGAGAAACTACAGTTTGGGATATTTAGGAAAGAGTCGTATTCTGATATAATTATACCAAGAGAGTCTTACCACCCATATAGATATAAAATGGCGGCAATCAATTCATTTTGTTACAGAGCTCAGAAGTGTTTAAAAGAGACCGAATCAAAAGATAGGGAGTTAAAAACGATAAAGGGGATTGTAAGGAATAATAATTATAACACCAACATAGTGGACAAAGTTATGAAAAGAGTTAACATACAAAAAGTTAAAATAGAACCAGAACAAAAGAATTATGCAGGGTCATTGACATACATAGGTTCACATACTAGAAAATTATAAAATGTTTTAATAAATATGGAGTAGATATAGCTATTAAAAAATGTGAAACAGTATTTGATAAGATAAGGAATAAGAATATAGAAAAAATTCCAGTATTACAGAAAAGCGGAATTTATAAATTAAAATGTAAAGACTGCAACAAAGTGTACCTAGGTGAGACAGGACGGAAATTCGTATGCAGGTTGTCTGACCACAAACGTGGAGAAGGTAATAGAACAACCAATTCGTTATATGCAAGACATTTCATAGAAGACAACCATAAGTCTGTTAATCCTTTGGAAGAATACGAAATTGTAAAAGTAGTAAATAACACAGTTGAAAGGAAGTTTAGAGAGGAGATAGAAATATTGAAAGAAAGAGAAAAAGGGTTAGACAATTTAATTAATATTAAAATTAAATTTGATAATGAAGAAATATTTTATAACATGATTAAGAAGTAAATGAGAGAGGACAGATAGATAAGATTAAGAATTATATTGCATAGTACTAATTGGTTGTTTTAAAATAAGGGTGTGTGACTGACGCACGTGTGTGGAGAGGAAGAGGGTAGTTTAAAGGATGCACACACACACACACACACACAACACTGAAACACAAGGAATTTGCTAGAAAAATATGTAACTGTACAGATGGTGGGACAGGGTTTAGGGGGTGAGGAAGGCTCATTAATTTATAGCTTGTTGGGTGTGAGTAGGGTGGGGGAGAGGGGTGAAGGGTTTGTTTTTACATATTTCCTGTCTATTTCGATCTGACGATGGGCTGTGAAGCTTGAAAGCGCTAATCGGAATAATTTTTATATAGTGGTGTGCAACAGTGATCATTCTGATTGTAAAACACAACAGTTTAAAGAAAAAAGTACAGGTGCTTACAAAATGGTTTGTAATGATTGCGATATGGTGTATATCGGTCAGACAGGCAGGGCATTCAGACAGAGGTTTAAAGAAAATCTACCTAAAAATAACTTAAATGCCTGTAAATCAAAATATGCCGAACACTTAATGGTGCATAACCATAATTATACTGACTTTGACACCAACTGCAAGCCATTACATCTCTGCAATAAGGGACGATACATGAACGCAGCCGAAGAATTTGAAATATACCGGGCGTTTAAGTGCAATCCTAATAACATGTTAAATGACCAGCTGAATTTTAAATCACATCAGCTATACGATATGGTTGTGGACAAATTCATATTAAGCAGGAATAGACAGCAATCGATGGTGGGGCATTGTGACGAGACCGTAGAGGAGTTGCAGGCAGTGCGTCGCGAGCCAGCAAAGGGTGCGCACCCAGACATCGGTTAACTTGTGTAGTATGTTTTATTTTAATATGTAGTAGTTTAGTTTTAATGTGTTAACGACGTCCACACGGGACTGAAATCTGAAGATGAGACCTTGAGCCTCGAAACGCGTTATTTAATTAAATACAATAAGAAGTCACACGACGGATGAAAAAAAGGTAAATTAATTTTAATCTGTATTGAATCGTGACTTGGATACCAGAGAACATGAGTTTAAACAGATTTTTCTTAAATTAGATAACTTACTTCACACTTCTTTTGATATTAACAGGAAATTGAATACTGTCTGTCGACAACTGTAAATACCCAAGTAAACCGTTCTCGGTCTAGTAAATCTATACTTATATAATATGAAAAAATAAATACAATTTTACTAATAATTACATTGAATTGTTTTAATACTGTTACGACTGTCTAACTGATCGACGTATGGTACAGACGCTCTAGGCTATTCTAGGTGGTTCCATTCGTTTCAGTATATAACTAAACACACTGCGTTCCGCTCAACTGCATACGCACGGGTACGCGGAGGGATCTAAGGTGGTACGAAAGAAGACCTAGCTAGGAAAAAATATTTACTTAAAATAAACAAATGAATAAATGTATAAAACTGGCCTACGTCACGGGGATGGACTCTTCCCTATTCTCTTTAACTGTGTCCTAGATAAAGTCATGAAAACCGGAAATAAAGTCAATTCCACTAGGGTTAGAATAAGTAACAAATCCAAAGGCACAGAATTAAGCTGTTTAGCTTTCGCGGATGATCTTATCATCTACGCCCAATAAGTAGCAAGAAAGCAAGTTCAAGATCTCAAAGAGATAGCGGAGAAAAATTGGCCTCCAAACATCCTTTGCTGAAACGGAAATTATGACCATCCTATTTAAATTCCTGAAAACGTGCCTGGACACGTTTTACGTAACAATTTTAAATATCTTGGGGAAAACATATCCCAAAACGCCTCAGACAAAGAATCCTTTAAGATAAAGAAACTCAAATTAGCAAAGGTCTTTACTCTAACCGGGGAACTGTAGAAGATGTTTACTTTACTTTAAGATGTAGAAGAAAATGAATAGTTTATGGGGATGACAAGTGACACCTCTATGAACGATCTCTCTGAAAAGAAACATCCCCTAGAGTCTTTTCGAATGGTAACAAAAACTGAGTACCCAGTATTCATAAGTAAGCATTAATGTCTTTAATACCTTTGTAAAAGTGGAGTCTTTGTGTTCGTTTATGTTAAAAACAAATATAGAAACAGGATGTCTATTGAGTGTGATTTAGGTTTAAAAATATACATCAATATAAACTGGCATTAACTCTCTGCTATGAAATAAGCAGCAACAAGTTTCATATTAATTATTTTCTTTTTAATGTGTTATTATTTTTCAGTACTAACAAGAAAATTGGTAATTGGTAACTTTAAACTTTATTTTATCATAGAACGAACATGAAATTAATTTTAAAACTCAGTTCCCGTTTTGTAAATTCTATGTATTAGATTTACATAATTATACGCAATTATTAATAAGGTTATACGCAATAATCATCCTCCCTAACATAAAATGGCAGCATTCAATTCATTAATATACCGTGTGTATAGAATCCCATTAAGTGAACAAGAAAGAAACAAAGAAAGAAATATTTTCAAACAAATAACAATAGACAATGAATACAAAATAGAAATTTTCAATAAATTAGAAAATAAAATAAAACATAAACTCACTAAACAAACACCATACAAACCTTTATGTAAAAATCGTTTCCACTAATGATAATACAAAATACGTATATCAGCTTTACTTATCTCAGAAAAGTAACTCACAAACTAAACAAACTATTAGAGATACAAACTTAAAAATATCTTATAACACGGATAATATTGTTTTTAATAAAATAAACTTAAAGATGAATTCAACTTTCGTAATAAAAATGGAGTTTACAAGATAGAATGTCCAGATTGCAATATATTTTACGTAGGCCAAACGAAGAAAAAACTGCCCGAGAGATACATTCAATATCGCAATGCGTTTTTAAAACATAACATTTATAAATATAATTTAGTAACACACTGTTTAAACAATAAACATACATTTTCAGATATTCAAAATGTCAAACTGATTAAAAATATACAAAAAATTAACAAAATGAATATCCGGAAAAATCTTAATATTTAAAAACACGATAATAATAATCTACAAATTAAAGAACAAATTAAAAATAAAAAGAGAGCTAAATGATTTATTTAAACCATAGATTTATTAAAATAACATTAAATAGCTGACTACATAAACAATGGAAAATGAAATCGGAGTAAAATCGCTTATTCTTTATCTCTATTGTAAGCGAAACATTCAATTACAATTCAAACAAATCTCTGAAGATACAGAGTAAATTCTGTGTAACGTGCGTCAGGTGGAAATAAATCTACTTGCAGTGTAGTTATTTGAACATATTAAATTATTAACAATAAGATATACTATTTACGCTGTATCTAGTTTTTATCGATAAAACCACAATAACCTTTCATTAAGCTCCGGTAGTACTCGAAATGAACGCGGAAGACCAAAGAGGTACACGGGTCCAGAAAGGTTGGGCACCACTGGTCTAGACTAACTTTAAAGTTGCGGTCGCAGATTCTTTTTGTATTCCCGATATACACAGTTCCATCACTTTGTATCCCAACACAAAATGTGTACGTTTTTGAATTTGCATTTCTAATGGGCGTTTAATCAATGTACAGTTAATTAAGCTATAATAATTAAATGTATTGTTTAGAATAAAAGTACAAGGCAACCCCTTTAAAGGCAATTAAAATACAGTTAAGTCGAGATGGCAGAGACTGTTCTAGTACATCAGGTGAATTCGCCGAAAGCATAACATTTTCTCCACTGTTAAAATCAGTTGTCCCTATGTACCTACTAATGAAAGTCCAGAGGCGAACCCTACTAGAGGTCAAACAAACCTCTGAAGGTACAGAGTAATTTATGTGAAACGTGCGTCAGGTGAAAATAAATCTACTTGCAGTGTAGTTATGTGAAGATATTACATATTAAATAAACACGAGCTAACAAAGAGACATCTACGATTTACCATAATACACATTTTTTTTATTACCTTCATAACTCATATCTTCTTATTATAACATCACATAAATATAAAATCCAGAAAACTCATTAAAACAGTGGTAGTTATTTTAAATTAACATGAAGTTTTTTAAGCGTTAAAACAGATATTAAAAGTAAATGTTAAATAAATCTTTTGAAAAGCGTTCAAGGATTTATTATTTTTACAAACTATGGAACCTTCATAACGTTTATAGTTTTGAGGTGTATAAATCCTGTGAATTTTGTCAGCTTTGTCTACTGCGTCCTCAACGTTTTCAACTTTAATATTTTCCTCAACTTTGCAAACTTTGTAATTTTATACTGCCTACACAGTCCCCTCTCCGCCCCTTTATATTTTCTTTGTATTAAACCTTGCAATCCATAATACGAATAAGCCATTTACCTGTCAAATTCATTTAGTGTTTCCTGGAAAGACGACGTACACAGAGCTTCAAAAAATGTGTAATAGATAAAGTATAAAGTAACTTTTAAGTATAATAACTTTCGTCATACCATTAAGTTAACAAACAATTACTACAATAATTATATTTCTCAATCTTCTATTGTGATGTATTTGTTGTTCATAACCTAAATATACCATACATATGTTTCAGAAGAACGTTTTAATTACTCACATTCCGTCGCTTTCGGTCATTGACCATTGTCAGGACATATACTCTGTGCACTCGCGGTCACAATATTGTGTACATGTTCTGACGATTATCCATGACCGAAATCAATCGAAATATGAGTGTGAGCAATTAAAACTTTATTATAAATGGTATGTATGGTATCTTTAGGTTGTGAACAATAAACACACCACAATAGGAGTTTGAGATTATAGATATAATTAGTAAGCATTAGGCCTACGTCTGTGTATATTATAAATACATCACATTAGCATTAATTTTATTTCTGTTATCATATAAGATAAATTTCATACAACTATAGGACCACTTAATAAATGAAATAATTTATGCTTTTAAAACAAGTGGAAAAGAATATTAAATTTATGTTCAAATTTTGTCGTATCTACGACATCTTTTTATGCAGGAAATACACTTGCGGGTTTGTTAAACACTTTATAAGAATTCACAGTTGTTAAAACATATAAAAGCACTGGTCGCAAATTTATATTTTAGTAATAACTTTTTAATCATTTTTCACCTATATATATATATATATATATATATATATATATATATATATATATATATAATAGAAATAAACCCGACTCATTATTTGGATTAAGCTTATGATTGGCTATAACATAAGGGAAAACTGTATGAAGAAATTTACAACTGTAGCTTAAAAAGATTTTGTGAACTTTTTGGTATACTATACTAGCTTGCAAAAATGTCTAATGTATATTACATAACAATTTGATAAAATTTCTAGCGGGATCGGAATTTTACTATTCTGCAATATTTCACTGGGTAGCGTGAAGACACCCTATTTTCCGTTATGTTTTATTATTTTAGAGAAACTGTAGCCTGTACAGTGCATTTAATATCAGCTACCACGATGACCAAATTGCATATTTCCATACTGGGAAACAATCACTGGGATAGCTTCTCGCATAATCGTGTGGAACGTACTCAAGACGACTTAAAGAGAGAATTAAATCGTATTTGAACAAAGATTGTCATACAGAACTCGCCAATAGAACAGGTGCCAGATTTCAAGTGTCTAGTGTGTAGCATGATAAGGATCTAAGATGATAAGGAGGTTGAAAGCTAAATTAGTCTCTTCCAGTCGCTTTGTGGCTGTATCATTAAACATTTAAAGATGAAAACAAGGAAAGAAACGCAATTGAAATATTATAATGTAATGGCCACATCTCAACTACGGTATAGTAGTGAGATTTGGATTAGAAAGGCCAAAGATGTAGCTCGAATACAAGGAGCAGAAATGAGGGCTGTAAGGAGATGCACCATGAGATATCTTATCGGAAATGATCATATTAGAATGGACCTAAGCATAGCTGCAAGCTTAACTGAGAAAATCTCCCGGCACAAAACGGAGTAGCCGTTACACGTAGAGAAAATGGATCCAACTAGATTTTCAAGAGCCAATGATTATCATCCAAGGGAGAAGACCCCGTAAACGATGGTTGGATGACTTCCATTGAGACTGGAACACGCTACTAGCCTAAGCTGTAATGGATGACGACGAAGACTAAATCGTACAAAACCGTACGCTCTGTGTTACCTAATGCAGTCGCTCATGTGTTCCTGTCAACAGTGTGCATTCAAGGAATCAAGAAATTCCTTACGTTTTAAAGGTAAACTTACAGATGAAATGACTGTGATCACGAAAGACTAGACCTAAATAAACTTTACATTTTCACAGTGTCAAAAAATGGTTTACATTTTCTTCTTAATAAGTTTTTTTTTTTTAATAAGTTTATTGTGTCTACTTAATATTCTTAGCGAAGCAATGTATATTCAAGTTACTGTATTATGCAAGTTAATGTGTGCAATGGGAGGAGGGGTATTCGCGTCTTGATGCAGCCTATAGAGATATTGTTTTTCTCGATTCGATTTGGTCGAATTTTATGTTTTCCTCCTCTACAGGTCGTCTTAAAACTGTTAGACTATTCAGACATTTCAAAATTCATATTATTCTTCTTCGTGACGAATTCGTCGGAGCAGTCAAAAAATTGAAAAGAGTGACGTCGACTGTGCCACACGTGGAAACAGATCCTATGCTCGCGCGCGTGCCTGCATGTGCTTTTTGTAGATTTCCTCAGATGACATTGTACTTTCAATGTCCTTGGTTTTCTGGATTTTCCTTTTTGTCCTTATCTGTACATTTTCAAATCTGATCTGGTATCAGTAGTGTCACATGTACTGCGGTACCTGAAGAAGACATCAGAGCAAATGTCATAATGTACAGAAAAGCATACGGAACAAAGATGCAGTCACATCCGGAACTCCAGTCACTTAATCACTTTCGATCTAAACATAACATAATCACCTTAGCTAAACATAAATAAAAAATAACGTTCTGCAAAACCCATTGTTAGAAGTATCGTGACTTACGTTTCAGAAGTTTGGACTACCAATAAACACACAAGAACAGAATCAATGTCAGCAGAGATGGACTTTTGAAGATGTGCTGCAGGAGTATCCAGACGTGAGAAAATTAGAAATGAAGTCATTAAGGACAGAATGAATGAATTAGTAAAAATACTTAATTGTTGATTTTATCCAAACAAAAAAATTACAGTGGTATGGACACACGGAAAGAATTTCACAGGAACGATTTCCAAGGAGAGTTATGGAATGGACCCCACCAGGAAGAAGGAAAACAGGAAGACCACTTGGATCGAAAAATTTAGACTATACTGATGGAACGAGAAATTGAAGATCTTTGGATGGACAAGAAGCAGTGGAAGATGAAAGTTTAATCACTTCTGTAATCTTTGTTTCCGGAAAATATGTAAACATTTTACAGCCGGAATAAAATAAAAAATAACGTTCTACAAATTTGTCTAAAATGTGTTTTTCCTCATCGAAATATTAATTTTGTAATTAGTATTTCAATTATACAGATCGTAACAATATTACTTACACTGCGCAATTTTATTTCTTTTTAATTATGACCACCGCAAACGAGTAACGAGTTTAGAGATTAATTGAATAACACGATGGACGTGCTTGCTCACCCCTTCAGTACTTTGTATCGGTATGTACGTGCGAGCGAGTGCCTGTGAGTGTTTGTGTCCGCACTAGCGCCGAGTTAGCAGCTGCGTGTGTGTGTGGTCAAGCGTTGATCTCCAATGCATTAAAATTTGTTATTCAAATCATATGGAAATTATTAATCACACCAATGTGCGATCAGCACGTAGGCCAATTTCATAAATCCCATTGAAAACTTTATATCTAATTAAAACACGTTTCTACAGCAATAAAAACTGAAATGTAATTTTCCAGTCACTACGTCTGGTCATTTAATAAAGCTCATTAAAGTGAAGGTTATAATTAAACGAAAGACGAGATTGTTATATTGTATAATGCAAGAAAATATTGTGGTAATATCAATATTCATTACAGAAAATATTTCCACTCCTGCTGCATGAAATGGTCAATAAACTTGAATTTAGCTTTTCCGTACGTGACAAAACAAAACAGAATATTAAGTGTGGGCTAAATTTAACAAATATTCAAGTATTTGGTTATTAGTTTTAAAATGTTATAAATTTAAAATGTTTGTTGTATCTAAACTAATATATATAGATATAATTAATATTTTCTGGTCTATCAGGACGTGGTCCAATGTTGGAAACTTCAAGCTTTTCAGCCACTCCATCGGTGCCCATCTTCAGTGCTGGGAAAGCTGAAAATACTGACAAAGGTCTCAGTAATTAAAACTACAGTACTGTTGTTAAGGAATTGTCAGTACTATGGTTTTACTCCAACTTCGTCATGCTTATTTCGTAAACGGCTAAATGTCATGTTCTGGACGAGGCGTTTCAGTGTTTCCACCATTTGCATAGGTGGTTTAGGACTTGAACATGGTGGAAACACTGAAAGGCCTCGTCCAGAACATGCCGTTTAGCAGTTTACCAAATAAGCACGACGAAGTTGGAGTTACAGAGACTGCTGATTCAAATACCAAGATTAACTGGCTGGTTTTACTGGCTGAGACCTTTGTCAAAATTTGCAGTCCTTCCTGCACTGAAGTGGCCTCCGATGAGTGACTGAAACGTTTGCTAATTCCAACCTCGGAACACGGCCTGATTGCCCGGATAGCCACTACGCCGGCCGTGAAAGACTAAGGCAACAACTAATATCTTACATTTTATGACTATCATCTTAGTCATATCTTAATGTACAAAGCAACTCTTCGGTGTGGTGTGCAAGCATGTTTACCATTTATTTTAAGAACGTTAAAAATAAAAGATAAACAATCAAAAATGCACATCTAAAATTGCGAAAATAAGGCATTGCACTACAGTAGTGAGGCCAGAATGCCTATATGCAAGTGAATGTCTAGCACTGAATTAAAATTTAGACAAACTATAAATATTGGAAAGACGAATTGTTAGGAAAATATGAGGCCCTCGAAAAACTTCAGAAGCTTAGAAATTGAGAAATAATTATTAAATATATCAAAGTATAAAAATTGTAAGAGAACCAATGAGGAAAAGAAGACTATTATTTTTTGACATTTATAATAGAACCGATAACAATAGGTTATCAAAACAGATCTTCAAATATCGGGGGAGGGGAGAAGTCACCATCAAGTTGGATTAAAGAAGTTCAAAAGGATTTAGAAAAATATAATATAAACGCAGAACAAGCAATAGAAATAGACGTTTTCTGGGCAAAATTGTTAAAAAATGGAAGGGTCCAGGTTGGAGAGAGAGAGAAACGTAGGTTCAAAGTGGACTGTAGACAGGAAGAAGAGACACAGTGAAAAGATAAAAGAATACTGCAGAAAAAGAAAAAACAAAGAATAAAGAATTGAAATTGGCATGTGGTCCTTTGCAAAAAAAAAAAATAAGCAAAATTATTAATATTTATTCACAGAAAACATATTGCAATGAATTTGTAGAATATTTCTTTGCAATTTAGAAATATATATTTCTATACATATTTACTATATATTAAATAGAATTTAGATAAATATTGTTGATTGGCTGATTAACATGTTCCAACGTTAGAACGTTTTGAACAAAAATCAAAGTATTTACTTTTTAATTTTTTATTACCACATGTACAAAATGATTTTCACACCCTAAATACTGCAACGTGTGCTTTAGAATCTGTGACACCACTACCCTTCTATAACGTTTACAGAAGTTAATTTAACAGAATCTATATAAGTCAAAGAATTGTGCTACTACAGTGCTAGATATTACACTCATACACTTTAGCCTCACACATAACTACAGTCAGAAACATCTCTTTTTATTTTCTTCTTTCAAAGAGACTTGAGTTCACTAGTTATTAGATTCTGTTACAGTATGGTAAGTCTTTTCACATGCAAGTATTGTGTGCTATGTATGCATCTTTTGTATAGTTATACCTTATATTCCAACATTTTCTATTCAAGCTGTGAGTTCACATTTTTTCCATTTGCTAGAACGCTGACGTTTCTTTGAATTTCTTTAACAATTTCTTTCACTCTAACCGTTTCTCGTTTACTGTTCTCTTGCTGCCTTCTCCATACTCTAATAGTTTTAATCGTATTTTATATCCTTTTTTGTTATCGGCCATCTGAGGATTACATGCTAATTTTAATTTTTTATTCCTTGTTCTTTGCTCTTTCTCCAATAATTTCTCATCTTTTTACTATGTCTCTTCTTCCTGTCTTCAGTCCACTTTAAACCTGCGTTTTTCTCTCTTCTACACTGAACTCCTTCCATTGTTAACATATTTGCCCTAAAAACTTCTCTTTTAATTGCGTCTTCTACGTGTAAACCAATTTTGTGAGGGAATTTTTTGTCTTGCGTAAAATGGAACAGTAGTGAGTGTCGGCTGTCAAAAGTGATGTATGTTGGAGCCGACCGGCCGCCGTTAGACAATAACACGTGCGACGCGTTAGCGACAAAATAGGCTCCGCTAAAGGAGACAATGCTTCGGTTATAGCAGATTTTTGACATAAGAGAACGGCATAGGAACATGCTGCAGTAACAGAAAGACAAATGAATGCGTCTTACGGGACCAATTACGAAGAAAACGTATGCGAGGGCGACGCGAGTATTGTCAAACCACGTGTGGGAGTTTAGCGACGATACACAGATGAGACAGAGTCCACAATGGCAAGATTCGAACGGACGTTACAGGAACAAAAGGACCACGCATGATGATATAGGGAGGAACTTGTTTACCAGCCATAGTAAGGAATATGCAAGAGAGCTGTAGAACAGATGTTCATTACCGAGAAAGGGACCACCGTCAGCGTGTGAACGTAACGAAGGAAGTCAAGGACAATACAGCGATTGGTCACACCCGAGTTAAAAGACACGTGCGTGACTGGACGAAAATTAGTAGGGAAGAGCTGAAAGGAAATATAAGAACAATTGGATGATGGACAACTATGAAATCTGGTCCGTCGTCATACGGCGAAGGAGGAGCGAACAGCAACATCTAAGGGAAAGGATCCAGAGGAACCTACCACGAACGGGAATTTGGCAAAGGCGGTCTTTGAGAAGACGTCACCATGGAAACAAGGGTCGAGAACGAATAAGGAGGCAGCCGAGAGTCTAGCTCGAGACTCAAGGAAGAGTCTTCGCAGAAAATAGACGAAAAACCAATAAGGACGTAGGTGGTGGGAAGTAGTACACGAGATGCAGAGATGGTAGTGGAACTCGTGACATAAAAATAAGTATTGGCGAAAAGCTGGAGATCAGTCATTCAAGCAGGCAGTCAGAAGTTAGTTAATCAGTTAGTTGGTCAAGCAGTTAGTCTGTTTGTCAGTTAGAGAGTGAGTCGGTGTTTATTGAAAGGCTGTTAGTCTGTTGAAATTGGGTTAGTAAAGTGAATGGAGTTAGTGAATTGATCGTTGAACTTATATATGTTTGAGAGAGTTAGTTAAAACTTGTGAGTCAGTTGTTAAGACGATGTTAGGTTAATCCCAATCAGACTTTGCAATATATCAATATACTGACGAGTCGAAAAGTGCGTAATAAAATGTTAATAGTATATCGCATACCTTAATGTATGTGATGAAGTAAAATTTTAAAGGGACTTAGCTAAAATTCAAAAGTTTATATAATAACGAATTGTGTTAAGACAATCAAAATTTCAGACGATATGAATTAAGTAGAGACATCGTGCGTAAACGTGAAAGATAATTCGGTAATACGAACTAAACATCGCAATTGTGTAATACATTAACGCACTATTTGTATCAATTAAATATTTCAATGATCGTAATAAAAAGGGTTATAAGTGGAATAATCGTGTCAACGAAATAAAGTACAAACTATCAGTGCTTGTGAACAAAGTGTAAAGTTAAAATCACACGCGAATAAGTCATGAAATAAATAAATCAAATCCGAATGACCGCACTAAATAACATTCGTTACAAGAATAACTTCTAATCGAGTGCGAATTAAAAAATTGTTGACGCCGGAGTGCGAATCTCAACGATAGTGAAAGTGCAAATTCAAGACGATGAGGATAGTGCCCACCAAGCCATCAGCCAGCCTGAGGATCAAGGGAGAAAGATGATCATCCTAGATACTCGCCGTTGAGGTGAATACGTACTCCAAGTAAATAATTTATGTATCATTAGGTTTAGTAGCCACTGTACTGTTCCTCACAAAGAACACACCTCTGATTTAGTTAGAATGTAGATTTAATTTCTTTTGAGTAAAGCCGAATCGTATAATACACAAGGAAGAGTATGAAATATGATTCCATGAATCAGAGTAACTTTGTAATGTGTAAAGTAGATTATGATTTAAACACTTAATTAATTACGAGATAAGATATCAGAGAAGTAATAGATGACTTAGCAGTAGAATGCATCATATGTTATTGTGTGGTAATGTTAGAATTAATTACCAAAATTGAAGACTATTGCAAAAGATCTAAATAAATTGTTGTTAATAATGAAGAATCTGGTGTTCGAGTCGTATCATTATAATCATCCTAATTAATAACAATTACTTTAGGTAGATATACGACGATACAAATGACACCCAAGGTATGGAATCAAGTAATGATAACATTGTCATACTCAGAGTAAAGTCAAAACCAGCTGAAAAATAATTAATGGCAACGAATGATAAACTAGTGAAATAAATTAACATTGCACATGGCGCTCCACCGCGGTGCTATTAAATAATATTATATATGTATCCTTTATAAGAAAGTAATTAGTAATAACAACATAAATAGTTATATAAGGCTCCCAAATGCGGGACATAAACAAGTAACGTAAGCTAACAAACATGTATTATACATTTATTGTTTATATATGAAAATACACATTATAACATGGTACCCAAACGAGGGGCATAAATTAAGATACACTTGTACAAAATCACATTAACGTATGGCTCACCAACGTGTGGCAAGAATTAAAGTTATACCTTAATTACAGTTCAATCCATTACTTAATTAAATTAAATTAGTAAATAATTAATTAAAATTACGTTGAAATAAGGCGCTCCAATCGCGGGGCTTAAAAAGGCTATAAATCACGACCCAATAATCAATTTAATTAATCAAATTAGTTAATTAGTATAAAAATAAAGACTTACATTCGTTTATATTATTGTTTCCTAATACTTTGGACTTCTTTCTTTAACTTGATTTTGACTTCTTTCTCAACAGGTATTTAAATATCTGTTTTGATAACCTACTGTCGTCCATTCTACATAAATGTACAAAAAAACTTGCCTTATTTTTCTCACTGTTTTTGTTATATTTTCTATACTTTGATATATTTCATAATTACTTCTTATTTTCCAACCTTCTGAAGTTTTTCGGGGGCCTAATGTTTCCTTAATAATTCGTCTTTGCAATATTTTTAGTTTATCTGAATTATTATTTATATTTTATATTATTGTCAGTTATTTTCTCTGTGTTGTTGTAGGAAGAACTTGATAATGGTTGCGAAACCGAAACGCCTCGTTCGAGGGAAAATTGTACATAGCAGAGAAGCAACAAAATTCGACAAGGTTTTTATATTATTATTAACTCATTGTATATTATTGTTACCGATTTTTATGTTAGAAGAGAATTTGTTGTATCTTCAAATTAAAAATTGATGTTTTTTTTAGTCAATAATCTCGTATTCCTTGTACATTTACCATTAACTCGTTCCAGCTGTTTTCTTTGAAGGTTCTGAGTAGATTAATTTCTTCATTTTAGGGTACCAGCCTTGAGATGGTTAAGTCATGTGGAGGAGGTGTTTGCTTACATGCCATGACTTCCAGTAATTTTTATTCAGGGTAATCTTCTCCTAGCTTTTCATGGTCCATCACTCAAATACAAGGTAACAGCAAAATATAATTAAAACAATAAGATTCAGTATTACAACCAAATAAAAGCAGCTATATTCTCGGTTGTAATATTCCAAAAGTAAGGCGGTCAAGGAACCTTTTTAACTATTTGGGAAATAATAATGGCTAAGATAAGAATTATGATACTGATGTTAAGTTACGAAAGTTCCAGACGATCTGTAGGACAATCAATCGTATTATTAGAAACAAACTTCGCCGAGATTCAAACTTAAAGTTTTACAACGTTACGCCGGTCCCTGTACTGTCCTATAGGTGTGACCTATGGACGACAGCCAGGATACGGCGGTCCCTGTACTGTCCTACAGGTGTGATCTATGGACGACAGCCAGGATACGGCGGTCCGTGTACTGTCCTACAGGTGTGACCTATGGACGACAGCCAGGATACGGCGGTCCCTGTACTGTCCTAAAAGTGTGACCTATGGACGACAGCCAGGATACGGCGGTCCCTGTACTGTCCTACAGGTGTGACCTATGGACGACAGCCAGGATACGGCGGTCACTGTACTGTCCTAAAGGTGTGACCTATGGACGAAAGCCAGGATACGGCGGTCCCTGTACTGTCCTATAGGTGTGACCTATGGACGACAGCCAGGATACGGCGGTCCCTGTATTGTCCTATAGGTGTGACCTATGGACGACAGCCAGGATACGGCGGTCCCTGTACTGTCCTATAGGTGTGACCTATGGACGACAGCCAGGAAACACAAAATTAAAATACAGGGTTTATAGTCCGTAATGGTGTTAGTAGAATGAGCTAAAATTGTTCTAAGCTTGATCGTATAAGGAATTGTACAATAAGAGAAATTTACACCATAAATTCCTACATTTTGTTGTTCATGACGTGTCCGTTGAATAACCAGTTATAAATATGTAACTACTTACTTGGATCACTAATTAATGTTTATAAAAATGTAAAAATTTTACCCTGTAGGCTTTAACTTTTGTCTTGTAATCTACAAAGTAATTACATTTTTACAAAAGAAAAAAATATAAAATAATGATCCGTGCCAGTATTATATATTTACAATTACACGTTTTCAATTTGAAAGGCTGACAGGTTATAAACAACAGTCGAGAAAACACTTTAAAAAATGTCAGATTCAGGACTGGCCAAACAAGTTTGAAAATATAAGTTTATAGAATACAAGTGTATTGGTAGACCCAGGAAGAGATGGCTGAAAGATTTTTGAAACCGGAACAGAGAGCGCCTTGACGATGACGTGGTGTAAAGATGATTACATTATTGACGACGACGACGATGACTTGTAAATTTATTTTTAATTAAGCTATGTGACATACCTTATTCTTAGGATGTCGCGAGTAAGGGACATGTAACTAACATTTATTTTGGTAAGAAACACGAACACTCAACATAAGCTTCATCTAGATGTCTCACAACTGTGGCTTATTGACCAATGAGTTAGATTACTACTGTTAGTTCTTCATGAATATGTCATTTTGTCTCCGCAATTTATGTGAAAAAAATAGCATAAAATTGAGAAAACGCAACTAAGTTTTGTTATTACTAATAAACATTTAGGGCAGCACCGCTTTATACATGAAATATAGGCGTTCACATTTTTTCAGAATATACAAGAAAACGTCTAGTATTCTATAATGTTTATGTCAAAAATATTATATAATTAATAAAGTTTTTATTGGGAAAATGTAATTATATCTTTGATCTGATAATGGGCTGTAAAGGTTAAACGCGCAAATCGGGAATTTTCAGTTCCATGTTCCGTAAGGAAATAGAAAAAAAAATAGGTGATCGCGAAAAAATCGTGTTTGAGATAAGCGCTGATTCTGATTGTACTACCCTCAAAAAAGGAAAAAAGTCATTTTACGAAAAATGTCTGTGTAGGTGTCTGTGTGTAGAATTTGTTTTTATGGCGAACGATAACTGCCGCACATTCAAACAGAAGCAAATAATGTTTTGCATATGTGCCTGACTTGTAGGGGACTTAAAGCCTGTTGATTTTGGTGAAGATCGGTTAAGAGGAACGAGTAGTTTACCTGCAACGATTTATGTTTTAACAAGAGTAAAGTACTTAGTTTTGATAAATAAAATATCCTGACAAGAAGGTCATAATAATCCACTGTAGAAAGGTAGATGAAATATCTATAAATAAAAAGGATAGTTGAAGTGGGAGGGGATAATTTTTTATATGTGTACTATATTATCGGCAAGAAAGAAGTCGTTTTTTGTTAAAATTCCTTTCCGGACTGTTTGGCCGTGGTCAAATGTTTTCTCCATAACCAGACGTTTCGGCAGTCCCACCGACTGTCATAATCAGTGAAAATCGAGTGCGCTAAAGTGAGGTGGTATACGTTAGTGACCAAAATCTGTGGTTAAAGCTGAAAAAAGAAGTAGAAAGAAGTAGTTTCTGTGGAAATATTTCATTTCGAAAATGAAAATATTTAAATATAAATCTTAGAACATGGAAGTCATGTATAGTTCTCCATATCGATTTACTTATGGCGATGTACAACATTGTTATTTCTGTTTGTAAAAATATGATTGTTCTCTTTTGTCTGATTGTTAAGTTTTGTTGGCACTTTAGATGGTGATGTATTGGCATGTAGTACGAGTGTAAAGTGAATCACTCTCCGTATTATGTTAAAAAGTAAAATGTAAAATGTAGACCGATATAATTATACGTGAGTACTATACACTACAAATAGTAGCCGATATCAGTTACAATACTTTGCAGTATTAGTGTGATAAACAATATATCGATCTTAAGCTGCCCGCTCCAAACTTGTCAGCGCCGCGCCGGGCTAACTGCTTGCAGGACAGCTTGCGGGAACTTTGTAAAGATTGCAGCACCATCTGACGTTGCTTTACCGACGATAACACTATCTTTCCGCTCACGATAAATACAAACCGTTAAATAGATAATAAGACTGCGTATTTTCAGAGGCAACATATTTTTCATTGTTCCATATAATATGATTTGTGTGTGTGTCTTGGTGTAAACGTAAAATTTTGTAAGCTTAAAAATTATATATGATTTTCTTAATGTAGGAATTCACATATGATTTATATCATACATCGCACAGCCTAAGTTCTTTCCTACACGCTTATATAGTCATAGCCCCCTCATGTGTCTCTCTCACTCTCTCTCTCTCTCTCTCTGTCTCGATATTATCACAGCAAGTCGTCTGGAAGAGAGTTACAGGAAAGGATGACTTGGTAAATAACAGACCCCTTCTTAACGAAGCCGTTCTTCGACTTCTGCACATGATTAATATTCAAACTTGTGTAAAGCTTGGCAGAACAAATTTAGCTAAGTATTACAGATATACTTTCCGTAAGAAATAGTAACGCTAACCTCTGTGATGAACACAATCATAAGATTAAATTTCAGTAGTAGTAGCCTAACGTGGAAAAACATGAGCAGAATAAAAAAAGATTCTGTACGTTCTGTGCGACATACAAGCGTGCGGGTAATCACACATACGCTGGAAAACTTGTTTGTGTAATTGACTCATCATCATTGTTTTGTTACAAAATTGACAACATTTCAGTTGATTTGCAATTTTGTTGGCCCTAACTAAACCCTAATTTACAGAATACTGATGAGAATCATACGGCAGGAACTGAATATTATGAGTATACTCGACAGGATCGCCCACTGTCGACTGAATTGGTGAGAACATCTTTGCCGAATGGATGACTGCCGCATCCCGAAACTACTGTGGAACTAGAAGCCGAGTTGACGGAGAGGTGTGGGACGTCCGAGGAAGCGCTGGAGTGACCAGCTCTAATCTTTGCCTATTTGAGACCGGAACAAACTATTATTGGTATAATCCTTGAAGATAATGATGATGATGATTTATGAGAATCCGTTATCGCTGATCTAAAATTACATTACAGTACTGCTATCACTAAAATTATGTTAAATTAAACTATGACCGCCGCTTAAGCATTTGAGACTTCAAACACACAAAAGTCAGGAAATATTCAGGCACGATATTTTGTGACGTACAACTGTACTTGAGAATCACAATTCTATAAACGCGCTTTTTATGTTAACGATGACAGTAAGGGTTAAATTAAATTATGACCGCTGCTTAAGCATTTGAGACTTTAAACTCACAAAAGCGAAGAAACATTCGTATAAGATATTTTGTGACTTACAACTGCACTTCAGAATTATAGTTCGATGAATGTGCTTTTTATAATAAAGTCAAGACCAACGTTATTTTTAATTGTAAATGAACAAAGATTTAGGAGATTAAAAATTTAAGTATACAATTACCTTACAATAAAAATTTCAGTTAACGCAAAACAAGTTGCTTATTTAATGATTGCAACATTATCTTTATGACACGAAACACCTTATCTGGACCGACAGTAGACAAATAGAAAAGGTCTGAATTATTAAAATGCGTATATTTTGCAAATCATGAAGACTCTTTTTAGTAAAAATAAGTAATAAATAAGTAATTCTTTGAATATTCACGTGAAACATGAACAGACAGAATAAATATTAAAGAAAATTTAAAATTACACTGGGAAATCTAAGTAAAGGTGTAATCTAAGTACTGGGTTCCAACAAACGTATAATTGTATTACTAACTAGGTTGAAGAACACTATTGCTTGGATATTGAAGCATTACTTACTGCGTATAAATACTGATAGCAATACAGTAAGTGTAGAATTTAGGAAGCAAATTCAAATAGAGAAGTTATATCGAGGAAAAATAGGTTAAGAATAGTTGTAAATGTTGGTCTGTATCGAAAGCCATGATATGGAAAATTCGCAAACGTTTGGCGAATATAAGGATACTAAGAACGCAACCTACTAAGAAAATCAGTACACGCAATAAATATTAGGCAAAATAACAATTATTAAATTAACCTGTAAATATAATTTATTTGTATCTTTAGTTGTTATTTTAACTGAACGAATTAGAGAGTATAGGAATAAATGGTAATAAATTCTAATCCTTACACCGCCGGAGTCAATGTTGTTGAAGATCTTCAGATTCCGGGCTGTTTGGCCGTGGCCCATTGGTACACAAATTAGCAAACGTTTCGGCCGTGCCATCGACGGTCTTCACCACTGCTGATCGAGGTTTCCCTAACGCAGATGTCGCAGTACTGTGGTTATGGCTAGCGGCCCCGTACTGTGGTCTCTAACGTGTGTTAGAGAAAGGTCGAACAGCACTGATGACGGCCGTCGACGGCACGACCGAAACGTTTGTTAATTTGTGTGGCAATGGGCCACGGCCAAACAGCCCGGAATCTGAAGATGGGAAAGAAAATTTACAATGAATGAGCACTGAGAGGAAGCAAACGTCTAAGTATAGATATCGACCGAAAGATCGGAGATCCATCAGAAGAAGTGGTGGAATAATGAGGTCACAACAGGCTATTAGCCTAATGCTTGGTTAGAAGAACAAGAAAAATAAGAAGGAATACAATTTATTAGGAAATACATTATTCTACTTTTACGCCAGAATAATTGAAAGAAGATCATGAATCTAAAACATGACAATCGAAGGAATATGTAAATTATGTAGCAACCGACGGAAATTACTTGCTGTTCACATAAGTTGGTAGAGAGATCAGATTGAGGAACTACGTTTATTGAAATCCAGCTCATGGTGTAGAAGAAGGAAGGGGGATACCACACCACTACATGGAGTATAGGGAAACTAACAAAAAGTAAAGGAATTTGTAATCATATAAATAATATGTTATTGGAATAAGGAGTAGGAGAGTTGAATGTTACTTACTTTTACGTAGCATTACTTTTATAAGCAATGTTAATATTATTAAATGGATGGAGGACAAACACGATTCAACTTTTCCCACTAAGAAACATAAACAACAGTCAATTTACTGCAATATTTAATACTTTAAAATTTTTCAGTAATTAATTAACAGACGGAGTTGTTCATAAAACTATTTTGAATAGTTTTAATTGACACAGGTGGAATGCACTCAGCTGTACATTTATAAAACCGATGTATAATAAAAGAATTGCGCAACAGGCTTGGAACAAACCATATTAGTCCTCCTAGTGAAGTTGAAAAGCAATTAATTGCTTACAATAAACTTTGCACACAGATACATTTTAGTCATACGTAATAATTGTAGACATTTTTCCTTGCAAATAAATATTTTGATTACACACTAGCGCCCGTTGTCACAAACATTCACTTATTGTCAACAAAAGTTATTTTATTGCGGTATAACTTTCAATTTTTCGTTCACATCATATATAAAATAATTTTTAGATTTTTTTCCTTCGTATTTCTTTGTGTTAATAAAGTTTGCGAATCAACCATAATTCTTGACGTTGTTCTTGAGTCAGCTGTACAAAATCGATTCGAAAACCAATTATTGAAAAATCTATTTAATCAACAATCGCTTCTTTGTTATCACTTGGTGTAAAATAGGTAAACCCCCTCCCCAAACAAAACCATATTATCAGTTACGCAGCTAAATGAACAGATAAAGATGTCGTGTAATATGAAAAAATTTTACACTATGCTTTTAAACTATAAACTATCTTCATTTCGGCAAGTTTGAAATAATCATTATTACACATACCACATACATTACTACGCTAATCAGTAACACCGTTTGATCCGTGTAAGTATTATATATATTACTCATTTGTGTAATGCGCGCTCTCGTATAATGTAAACACTCTGAAACTGAGGTGACAAAACATAACAAAATTAAGACTAGAGTAAATTTTAATTTTTGAATAAACCGCTAACTGTTTCGTGTAACTAATATAAACGGCCGGAGTTAACATTATTAAAACGAGAATTTTCAAGGCTGTTGGGCCGCGGAGTCGATTTCTTATATTTCCGTCTATTATAAACGTTTCGGCCACACCTCCGGGGTCATCTTCAGTAGAATCGTGTTCCACTGGACGGTATGCCGAACTCACCTCACTTTATGATAAGCCGAACGGTTTCGTATTTATCATGAACAATAATCTTCACAAAACGATAAAACGACTAAAGCGAGACAAGTTATAAAATCAGTATGGAGAACCATACATGTCTTCCATGTCCTAAAATTTATATTCAAAATCATTTAAATATTAATTAAATAAGTGGATGCTTGAGTTCCGAAGAAATTACGTATCAGCTAAAATGGTACCACCATGACAGGTGGAATAAGACTATCCTCAACCTTCGTGAGTAAGGACTGTACTTTTGGTTAAAATGTCTGTAGGTCGAACGAAGAGCTAGCTAAAGGTAGCTGCGATCTGATTCCTGTAATGAAATCGGAATCTTGCCGCGAGAGGCCGAGGGATAGTGTTATCAAAGTCTTTCCTGTCAATAATATACTAGTCGTTTATCTTTTTTAAAATCAATTCTTGATTTCTTTCTTTCCATTTGTCTTCTGATTTCCTGAACGACTACTCTGTTCACCCGTATAATTATAAATTTCTCAGCAAAACATTTCTTCCTTAATACGTTTGTGTCTCTTGTTTAACACCCACTATTCTGATGTACGTCATAACGCTATATTCCACACAGGCTAGTAAATAACTAGCCATCAGGGAAGTCAAAATATTTTCAAGGAGGGGCAAACAATTTTCCAAAGGAGAAAAATATTTATATATTTTACAATACATACACACATGCACATAATATTTTGTAATTCTCATATCATAATAGAAATAAATACACAGGTTGTATTAATTGCTTTAATTCAACAACACTGCCCAGCGATCCACAGGAAGCAAATCGATGTCCATCTTTTCGGCTTGCACGCGTTATGTTGGTGTGGGTTTCGGCACTTTCCATTTAAAAAGCGTGCAAACATAAGAAAATAAACATGAGTGAGGCCAGAAATAACGCGAATTTTGTGTGTGTGTGTGTGTGTGTGTGTGTGTGTGTGTGTGTGTGTGTGTGTGTGTGTGTGTGTGTGTGTGTGTGTACTTCCGGCCTTTTTATTGCGGTAATCACAATAATAAAACTTTGGAAAAGTAAACATTACATAATTGAGATATGCGTGCCTGTCAGGAACGATATATTTCCACTCGTACGTGATTTAAATTAAAATGAAGTATATGGAATTTTTTTAAATTGAAATTAAATGTTTCCATAGAAACTACTTATTTGTTGTCAATAACGTAGTACACATATAAAATAAAACTTATAAAAATTTACCTCCTCCATCATCAACTACCATTTTAATTTATAAAAAATCACCTCCTCCCTCCTTCAACTACCCTTTTCATTTATAGGTATTTCATCTACCTTTCTACCGTGGATTATTATTACCTTCTTTCAGGGTACTTTAATTATCAAAATTAAGCACTTTACTCTTGTTAAAACGTAAAACGTTGCCGGTAAACTACCCCTTTCCATTAACCGATCTTCAGCAAAAACAATAGCCCTTGAGTCCTCTACAAACGTACCTTTTACGATCATCAATCAATGTTAACGAATTCGGTTTTTCTGTAAATAGTAACTGTTTCACAATATAGTGACCGCGAGTGCACAATGTCTTGACGATGGTCTATTGCCGAAATCGATCGAAATTAAGAATATGAGTAACTAAAACTTTATTATATGTCATATGTACGGTATCTTTAGGTTAGGAACAATGAATACACTATAATAAAAGATTGGTAGACAAAAAGGTAAAATTTTGTCGATGCTGTTAAAATATTGCAGGTACGTTGAAAAAACAAAAGTTAGTAAATGAAAATTAAAATAATTATGCGACAGAATTAATACAAAATTAATAGAATGTTACTACTAAACACAAGACGTTATGGAAACACGTGTTAACGGTCAAGTTTTCACGTTAGCAATGTATCCATAACCGTTAATTGCAAGGAAATACTACCACTCTGTACGATGTATATATTTGTGTGTCTGTCTGTCTATCTAACTAAACTTGTATAAGAACGATTGCACTGACTGTGTTTAATGAAGATTATTTAAACAGTTCTTAGTTCCAAAACTCGAAAATTCCTTATTATTATTTTGCTGGTAGTAAAGCGAAGTAAAAGGAAAGCAAATATCCTTTTCGCGTAAAACGAACGCAGGAATTGAAACATTGGCGGAAAATATAGTATCCTCATTCTACCGCTCATCCCATCGCTCGATCTCTTTCACACTTAAACTGACTATACAGTAATTTGCAGGCAACAGCTAGCTGGAAAATTGGCTATTGTGAGCGCTGCTGGAAGAAAAATCTACTCGAGCGCTGCACGGTGGAAATCATTGGAAACATCACGGTAAAATCAATACCCTTTGACCAGCAGCATTTGTGTGAGTGCACAATTTTATTTTAATTATTTAAGTATTGTTCTTCCGCAGAGGATATGATACACATCTGTAATATATTCTCTATAAATTAATATCTGTAATACACATTAAAGAATTATACATATGATATAACATAAAACAGCACGCTATATTATATGCGTTATTAGTTGTTAATAAAAAATAATATTTATAATTTCTCTACAAGAATATAGTTTTTGTATACAATTTACAATGCTCCGACATTGATGTTCGCTGTTGTACCTTATCATATTATATTGGTTGACTCAAATTCATTTTTCTTTTCCGTTAATAGTAGTTAATTAGAAATGACCGTTATAATTAATTTTTTTATAATTAATAGGAGTTAATTAGAGTTTCCATTTATTAGAAATTACTTTACAGGAAAACGATATAAATATGAACAAAGCTTGATTAAAAATATTTTATGGTTAATTTTTTAATAATTTCAATTAATAGAGCACTAGCGTATAAATTTTATAGCCTACATTCATTATACATTTTATATTAGCCTTTAATATACCCCACAGTCAATTCCCCTAAACACAGCGGAACAGTGAAAGTTTCATACAAAAATTACAAATTATGGAATACCTATATTATATTACTCTAAAATTCACTATTATGATGTGACATACAAAAGAACTAATATTAAAACATTCATGTTCCGTATTTTTCAAGAAGATACAGTCAACATTACCCGAATATGTGTTAGTCTTCTCCTTCTTGTATGGCGACACATAGCTTAGCCTCCAGAATCATCCGCCTCCATTGTTCCCTGTCCTTGGCGATCGATGTCCATCGTTTTAATGTTAAGCAAAGTATCAGCATCCCTCGCCACTGCGCCAATCCAGCGATGCTTGGGTCTTCAGACAGGCCTCATACCCTCGATTTGACTGAAGAGTACGTTCCTAGGTATTCGGTTGTGTTCCATCCTAATGATGTGTCCTGTCCATTGCAATCTATGTAGTCGGTTGGTGGTGGTCAGATCATTGTCTTTGTATAGCTTGAATAGTTCCTCATTGTGATGGACTCTTCATATCCCTATGTGTGAGTCTACACCTACTAAATTCGCAAACACGAAGTGACCATGAAAACAAATACATTTCCTTATCGCTTTGTACAATTTCAGTAGTAGTAGTGGTAGTAGTAGTAGTAGTAGTAGTAGTAGTAGTAGTAGTAGTAGTAGTAGTAGTAGTAGTAATGCTTTCCTTCTTCATCATCACCTTCTTCTTCTTCTTCTTCTTCTTCTTCTTCTTCTTCTTCTTCTTCTTCTTCTTCTTCTTCTTCTTCTTCTTCTTCATATACTATGCTGTCATATTTGAGCCATACTTACGCATTTCCTGAGCCGTGAGTAGTTATGCTTCGTTTCGGTACAAATATCGCAGCTATTCTCATTTTGTGTCTGTGTACCACGAGGGTTCATGCTCATTCTTGTATTGCTCACCAGTAATGGATCACATCGGCATTATTTTATTTTTATTTATTCCGGCTGTAAAATGTTTACGCATTTTCCGGAACCAAAGATTGCAGAAGTGATGCAATTCTCATCTTCCACTGCTGCTTGTCCATCCAAAGATCTTCTTCAATTTCTCGTTCCCTCAATATAGTCAGAATTTCATCTATTCAGGTATAGGCGGTCTTCCTCTTTTCCTTCTTCCTGGTGGGGTCCATTCCGTGACTTTTCTTGGTAATCTGTCCTGAACCATTCTTTTCGTGTGTCTATAACATTGCAATTTTTTTATTTGAATTAAATCAACTAATGAATTTTTTACATTCATGCTGTCCTTAATGACTTCATTTCTAATTTTCTCACGTCTGGATACTCTTCCCGAACGTCTCCAAAACTCTATGTCTGCTGTCTTTAATTTTGTTCTTGTGTGTTTATTAGTAGTCCAAACTTATCGGTATTATTTTAGTTGAGTAAATAAGTCATGGCAAGAAGGTAGGGTCGGCCCAGAAAACGATGGTTTGATCATATTGAGAACGACCAGCGCAGGCTCGGTGTAAGAAGATGGAGACTGAAAACAGAGGATCAAGACGACTGGACGCGGCGGATTTTCCATGAGGCCAAGGCTCTCCAAGAGCTGTAGTGCCCATTAAGTCGCGGGCCAACATACTATTATTCATCTTACCTTGAAGTATTTACATCATATTTACTTACTTTTGACCTACTTTATTGGCTACCGAAAAGTTGCGGGTTTCCCAGTTCCAAAGTCGTAATTTAATTCGTCTTCACTTGACTTTCAATCAGCCCGTAGTGCGCAGCGGTGATTTCCTTGCCTCGTTTTCCTGGAACTCAGGCAGGTCCCTTTCCTGTCTGGACCTCTGCAATTTCTATACTAAATATACTGTACATATGCGAGGCATCTATAGCATTGCAAGGCTAAGAATATTTTCCTAAACCTATAGTTCACGTATCACATCTAGAATTTAACAGGTTTAAACAAAATAATTTGCCTCTTCTTTACTCAAGTTAACTATTTCTATCTCAAGTCACATACACAACAGCCTAATACATGTTACGACGGTCTTCCTGATCACCGTGTGGAAAACAAAATAAAGACACCAATTAAGTCACTAATCACCAGCTTTAATTAATCACAAATACAGATTCTAATCAACTTGTAAAATAATCCGAGCAAAATTTGTCCACACGCAATAGTAATGTCAGCTATTAGAGTCCCGCACAATTATAACACTTCGCCACAAAACTTCGAACCTCACTTGAATAAATCGCAACTTAAACTGAACTGAACTGACCGTCGCTGGATGCTTATATTAATACACCGCTGAGATTCCGAAATAATCTGTTACTTTTCGATGACGTGTTAAACAGGCGCTTTCGAACCAACTAGAAACAGTCTCACTGTCTGGCCTTGAACACAGTGCCCGACCGTTACGGTCTGGAATAGCCTCGATTGTTGACGCATGACAAGTGCCACGTAATTGTCTTTCATCACAAAGCAGCAATATGTACGCACACACACACACACTAAAACTTGCATCTGCTGATATAGCCGAAAAAAGAATAGAACAGCGTTCTCCAATGTACCAGAACGTTTCGTATTGCGAAAAAATAATATTATTGATTACAGTATAAAAGCAAAAGACGCTGCCTGATTTCTTGTGGTCAAGGAAACGACGTTGTAGTTCCGCAAATTAAGAATGCGAGAGATAAGGCCGCAGTTATAACAGTCTCGCGATTGCAATAATGCTCTAAGGAGGTGAGATTTATGCAAACTCGATCATATAGAAGACGGCCGGCATCTGTACACACAACTGGGACGATGAGAGTAGCGAGCGCCTATGACACGGTATCAGAAGCTGCTGTACTAGTTATAACAGAGATAATGTCTACTGATTTACTTGCACAAGAACGAAAGAAGGCTGGGGAGAAGAAGGATAAATAAGAGAGTTTCCAAGCTCTAAGGAAAGCCAGGGCCGCAACGATAGCACAATAGCAAGAAATATGTCCTAATGAAAAAGAGGAAAATGGACTGGCATAGGCATGACTGGCATAACAAATTTACCCAAATGGCTGAACAGCAGACAAATGAATTATTTCCTCACACAGCTGCTAACAGGGAATAATTTGTTCAGAGTGTATCTACACAAGATACGGAAGACACCAAATCCACTGTCATTGTTCATCTTGTTATTCGAATTAGCAGTCTCTGTAATTCCAACTTTTAATTAAGAAAGTTGTGTTAGTGGTTATAATCACAAACAGAATTATCACTGTTACATACTACTATAGAAAAATGATTCTGATTAGCGCTTTCAAGCCTCACAGCTCATCGTCTGATCGGAAATCTCCAAATCCAGCTTTATCATATTTACTACCTGAACTGGTACGTATCATGTTCCGGACAAGGCCTTTTAAGTGTTTCTACTACTTTTAGGTCTTGAAAATGGTATAAACACTGAAAGGCCTTGACATGACAAGTAGCAGTTCAGTAAGTAAACACGACAAAGTTGAAACACCAAATCCAGCTTGACCACACTGTGAATGCGACAAAGATGGTGGGTGGCATACATTTTTTTATATGCGATAAACGGTCTGTTGAAACACTAAAGCTTAAAGGTAAACTAGGTCACATTACGTCAGTAAATATTGTGTAGATGTTGCAGAAGTAGGAGTGTTGAACAGAGATAACTCCATATGCGGAAATGATTTTGAAAAAAGAAGAAATGGAAACACGGTTGGCAGGAAAGCCTGATGTATAATAGTGGTATACGGGACAAAGAAGTTGTAAAACTAAAGCGTTTTGTAAAGGAGGCCTCAAAAGTCAGCAAAATGTGTGACCATCGCAAAGTACTGTACCGCATTGGATTAAGTGGCAAGAGAAATGTTTTATTAGTACGCTCTCTAGTATATCCAAATAACCTTAAAGTGGGGTTCCCTAGAGGTATCTGTTAGCACATTTTTCGCATTCTCGTAATAAAGATATTATTACTATTATACAAAAATGGCAATAAAATACTTACAGTAAACCAAAGGCAGAATGACAATGATAATTATCAAGAATTTGTACGCCTGGGTAAACAGAAAACTCGAGGAGTATGAATACTACCTAACACAGTTTTCTTAGAGGACACGAGCAATTTCAATCATTTCTTCATGAGGGGAATACATCTTCTTCTTCAATGCCATCACAGAACCTTACCCTCCGTAATCAGCCGCCTCCATTGTCCCTGTCCTTGGCAATCGATGTCCATCGTTCTATTTTAAGTAAATTATATCAGCATCACTCGCCACTGCGTCAATCCAGCGTGTCTTAGGTCTTCCGACAGGCCTTCTACCCTCGATCTGACTAAACAGTACCTTCCGAGGTATTCGGTTGTCTTCCATCCTAATTATGTGTCCTGCCCATTGCAATCTATGCAGTCGGATGGTGGTGGCCAGATCATTGTCTTTATACAGCTGTACAGGTCCTCATTGTGACGCATTCTCCATATCCCGTTTACCTGGATTGGTCCATATATTCTCCTCAAAATTCTCCTTTCAAAAGTATTAACTATGTTAGCGGCTTGTTTCTTGAGAGTCCAAGTCTCGCTGCCATATGTTATCACCGGTCTAATCATAACTTTATGTAATGTGACCTTGGACTGATGGTGGATATTCCGTGTCTTGAATATAGATGCCAATGATGGATATGTTCTATTTGCGACCTGTATCCTTTTCCTTATTTCATTTATTTCTTCATTATTTTCTGCCATCCAACATCCCAAATATTATACTGATTCACTATTTCCCGGTTTAGTGGTTCAATTTCAAACTGTTCAGGTTTGATGTTGGGAATACATCTGTTAGACCAAATGTCCACACTATGGAAATGGGAAGGTAGAGCTTACCATACATTCTTTGTACGCAACAAATGAACAGATTAAAGACGGCACCTAGAGGGCATACTGGAACGCATTGTTCCCCACAACATTGCTAAAAAAACGCCAATAAAGCAGGAAAAGTGGACTGAAGTGGCACTTTATATGGAGAAGGGCCTACTGTTCAATAGTAACGGTTCAAGAAAAGTAAAGCCTAAATATTCAACGAAATGCCAATAACAATACCGTGAAGCATTGTGCATATTGAGTAACAAGGTGATTTTTGCTAAGACAAAGGAGGTATGATTTTAGTGGGTGCGAGCTCCACACACCGGGACGCACGACATTTCCCGATGGTGCATAGACATTTACTCTTTCTGAGGAAAAATGCTTGATATTAATCATCATCATTACCTTCTTAACGGTTTTAGGCTTTAGTGGCCTGTTCCTATTCCACAGACCAACTTCTCTTAGGTCTACTAACTTTTCTTCTGCCTCTAGGGTTGTAACCTTCTTGATATTAATAATAGCAATAACTGCATATTTATGTAATGCAAAGGAGATTCTAACTGCATTTGGAATGTCGCAGAAAGTAAAAGATTGCATGGACTGAATAAGTGAAGTTTGTAGGTTTAAACGTTACAAATTATTTGATAACGAACATGGTTACAAATATTTATTTTTAAGCATATTTAGGCTTGTAAAACAACTTTAATTACTGTGACAAATTACGTATGGATGCATAGTCGCGTTTTCGTGTATATTTGTGAAAAACACGTTAATTTAAATAACTTTTATGATAAGGAAAATTTTTAGATGGGAATTAAATCATAATGTTCGTAATAAAAAAACTTATATGACAACAATGATTATCTTAAAAATTAGTAATTAAATTTATGCATATGTAGAAAAAAATTGTTATATTCATAAAGTCAGTCGTAAAAATTATCAGGTGTTTTGAACAAGAATTGATCTTTTTGGAAGCCGTCGTGGACAAGAACATTTAATATCCGATCTGATGATGAGCTGAGAAGCTTGAAAGAGCTAATCGGAATCATTTATCTACTGATGTGCAACAGTGTTAATTCTGTTTGTGATTATAACCACTAACACAACTTAGTTAATTAAAAAAATAGTCTCTAATATATACTTGTAAGAAAAGTGTTATTTATTATTAATAATAACAAGATACACAAGACTAATGTGAAAAGAAATTAATGTAATTTTATGTATGATATCAAAATCATAACTATGTCTTATGACTTTATATCCACCGTTTTAACATTATATATAAATGTATTATTTAAATATGTTTACATTTTCTTCGATATTAATATACTTCAAATAACGATTTGTGACTACTAGAGGAACGCCACATTCACGAAATATATTACTTTCATTAAATCGCAATTTACTGAGATAGATACAAATGAAAAGTACGAGTTAGTATCAGAACAAATAACCAACGGAGTAATGCGATGTTCCTAAGCAAACGTTACATAAAACATGAACAGTTTGTCCTTTACGGAGTAGAATCCGTAGTAGCAAACACAAGAGTGGGAATCACCTAGATTGCAGCGAACTCTGTTCGCAAAGAAAGAAACTACAAACAGACAATGTAAGTAATTACAACATACACTACTAAATGCGTCAAATTACTCTACATAATGTGTGTAAGATATTATTAAAAAAAATATTTTAAATTTCTTTATAAATAAACTTGTCATTCTCAATTTACTAAACTCAATTACCTCTGTACGAAGGTAAAAAATTATTATTTATTGTTTTGTTTCATTTTGTGAACTAAATGGATTAACTATTTACATATTATTGTTAATTTTATTATTAGATGATCACATTACGTATGTTAATTGTGATGCACAGAAAACGAGAATTCTTTCGCAAATAGGCAAGAAATTATATATATAAATCAACCCGAACATTTTATTGTAGCATTGTTTCTCTCTCTTCCTTTCTCTCCATTTCTTTCCCTGCCTGCCTCTCGCATCATCTTGCTACTATCTCTAACAAAAATGGAACTAATATTATGAAAATTTGCATATAAAACTTTATGCTATCTCACAACCCTCCCCTCACTCTCCTTACCATCGCTCCATCTGCCTCTAACACAAGAAGTAATTATTGCTATGTACATTGTTGCACAGCTGATCGCTCTCCTTCCTTCCCTCACTCTCTATTTTCTTACCCTTCTTTCTCTCTTACTAATAAAAATAGAACTCTTATTATCAACAAAATCTCTCTCTCTCTCTCTCTCTCTCTCTCTCTCTCTCTCTCTCTCTCTCTCTCTCTCTCTCTCTCTCTCTCTCTCTCTCTAGCTAGCTATCAATCTTAATTCAAACTGAACTGTAGAATTTTAAGAACTACAGAAATGTAAACTAAAATTTTGTTAACCGCAAAACTGGTACAAATAAATGTTTTATAGCACTGTATAATGATGTACATTGACAAAAAATATAACTAATTATATATTGTAACGTTACAAGTACCAAATGTAATTACCACAGCAAATAAGATCTTATAAACCAACGGGAAAGCGTAACGTTGGAAGACCTTTTTCAAAATGGGACTAACTATGACATTGTGCAGATGGAAGAGGCACTTTTGCCTATACCATGAAGTGTAGGAGAAGAAGAACGTTACAGTTATTATAACGAAAATTACACAAATACATTACCATGTACTCAGCTCAACTATGAAGTATATTACACCGGCCACGTTGCAGGATTTTTTATTCTCGTTGCGTCAAGTATACGAAGTTGCACAATAATTACATAAATTTCAAAGAAGAATGAGATGTTGTTGACAAGAAGTAATTAATTAAAACCATTTCAAATTAATCATTCTATGATTTATTAATATTAATAGAAAATATGCAGATATTAAAAAAATTTGAATCTTAGATAAATAAAAATATTTTCTTTTATCAGTTTACACAAATACAATCTAACCTTCTATGCTGTTTATGACATATAAAATAAACAACCATATAATCTTACTAGCTAAACAGATGTGTTAAACAACTTATGTAAACCTTTTTATTTCAGTGTGTCTGACTTTGACTCAAATTTTAAATAATAGCAACTCATTTACAAACGGAAATAATATTCACTCTTAAGAATAAAATTAATTGTTGTTATAAACAAAATAAAAAATATAACCTTTACTTTCAACCTTTTATTTATTTCTATTGACACATCCAAATTTTAACATATAACAGAAGATTAGTATTTTTAAATTTTCTTGTTAAAATAAATTATTTTCTTTAACTATTATTTAAATTTAAAATTTTAAGTCTTTACTGTTCATATATAAGTTTCTTTTTGAGAGTATTTTCACACAAAAAAATATAATTGTTTATTCATCACCTGCGTGCTGCCGACGTTACCGTTGCGCGCGCGCGCGCGCGTGTGTCCTGAATCCTGAGAATTTGGTGATGATGATGATTATGCTGATGCTGTGTTCTCTGTCTCTACGGGTTGTTGTTTGTGATGGTCCAGAGTTCCTCCATAAGTCTTGGTGTGTGTGGTAAAGATGATCGTTCGATCTGCAGACCAGCAGCGTGACGTTGTGTGAAGATATCTTGAGTCTCTGAGACCGCCTCAAAATTGCCGGTGGTATTTATACTGGACGGCAATCTGACAAGTCCAGGACTGTTTTCGACCCATTAGATATTGTCACTTCGTGCAGAGCATCCTTTTAATTACAAATCACTTTTTGTTTCATTTTCGCGATTTCGTAAACATCCTCGTAGCATGAGCGATATCACTGTTTGCGTAATTTTTTTCTGGTCACTCACATATAACACACATATTAATTACTAATTACACTAGTAATTAACACTAAATTACCTGGCGTATTTATTATTGCAAATTTTTGCAATACTTTTACATCACTATATTCCTTAAAAGTTCCTTAATTTAATGGTGTTTTATAATTTGGGTAAGTCTTTGTGTAAAGTTTTAAAACGTATTAATTAGCTTATTTTTATCAGGTCAAAACCTGATTACAGAGAATTCGTACGCGTTACCCCATTGTAGATTCTTGCCTGTCGTAGCTTGCGTTCACACACACAAACACACAAGCGCTGTATTCACTCGCGGCGGCAGGTGTACGCTTTCTGACAATTCTTATCCTGCATAATATTGTTAAAAAATTTTCGTCATATATTTTTCTGTGCTAAATATTTACAAACATACCGCCCTGGGCAAATATGCATATATATGTATTGTTGCAACACACACACACACACACACACACACACACACACACACACACACACACACACACACAAAGAGATTACTACCTAAGTAATGGCGCGCTTGCAACATTTACTTTTAATTCTAAACGACGTTCTCAAGAACATACTAACACTATATACATTGAAACCGGAGTTTAATTTTAAGTGAGTTTGCTTTGATGTGTTTGAGTGCTGTAATTCCTTATTCAATGGAATTACACAGTGTTCTTTGGAAAAGTATATACTTTTATTATATAGATGTTAATTTTATTTGGCATTGAATATGATTTACAACACGTTAAATGAATACTGAAAACCATATAGGCAATTTTCTGTGCACAAAATATCCCAATTTCATCGATTATTAAATATTGATTAAATTAATTTTGGTCTTCCAGCTTAACGTATTAATTTTCCAGTTGCAATCTGTCAGTTGTAATCTGAAGGATATGTTATTTTTGTATCAAAGTCATCAACTTGTTAAGTAACTGGAACGTACTGTCCTAAAATTAAGCAGTTCATAAGAATTAATAATAAACCCATTAACTGTATCATCCGGACAATAAACAATAATTTCCTAAATTTTTCTGTTGTTTCGTACAAACTCAATCAATTACTATCTGTTATACTGTAAACGACATTCTCATTTTCTCATTTTACTTTGTTAGATTGAATATTGTTTTGGTAAAAGTTCAATTCTTCTTCGTATATTGAATGGATTCACACCTCACATTACAAATAAGGACGAAGTATGTGTGTGCGTGTGTGTGTGTGTGTCGGTACACACACACACAAATATGTATACATATAATGTTTATATACATATATCAGAAAAACAGAAATGAAAATACGATTTTTTAAACATATTTTTATAATTTTCTTTGCCTAAGCCTTTTATTTAAAAATATATTTAAGGTTAATAAACAAAATGTACGTTTTATATTATATTTAAAAGTACTTCCTCTTTTAATAACTCCGATATACACATTTGTATCGGAGCATCGCTTTGTAAGTTACCCTAAAGTTATTTTGCCTTCGGGTGTCAAACAAATAACTGATGTGTAGCAGCTGTTATTCAATCCTTTCTGGACAGATTTTCTAATTTATTCTACAACGCGTAAGCAATTTCATAATAAACGGGAAATATCATCAATTTACACTATAACTATTTAAAGCAAAATCAATACATTCCATTTTCTTGCAGGTTTCTTAATGCGCATACACATGAAACAATGAAACACTAGTTTTATGTAGACTTCGAATACTTCACTGCATTAGTTTTAGCGGTTATTACAAAGACACGTTACGAAAACTATTACTAGAGCTATGATGAAGTCCTTTATTTAATGTTATGGTTAATAGCAGTATATTTTACACATTGTTTACTTCCGGGAACTCAAAGAACCCAATATCATGGTTGGTTATAAAAAAGAACATGATTCATATGAAAAGAAAATTTATGACATACATTTTCCGCTTTTAATGTTAAGAGATTAAAATAGAAACGTTAACGTAAATGTTGCTATACGTACCCCGATAGAGAAACTATGTCTCGAAACTTTTACTTGTAATTCACGGTTTTACGTCTCTTGTCGGGCGGTTAGAAGAGACAGGACGCGGGCACCACTTGAAGCTCTCCAGTTATCTTTCCGTGCGCGTGGCTTAATAAAATTGAGCGATCGTATTTTAGTTAAATAATGTTTTAATATTTAGAGAACAATAGTTCGAAACCTAGAGAATCACAACCAACTATTCTTTCCAGGTCATTAGCGATTGTAAAATATTCATATTTTGTAATGCGTAAATAAAACTCCCGTATTACAAGCTAATTTATATAGTAAATACTATCACTAAATTATAAATTGTAATAAGCCTTTTAGAAACAGTTTACTCTATATTATACATAACTGTTTAATTTTACTTTGAACAATAATGTTGCTAACAGTAAGAAATAAAATGTATAATCTGAATTAATGTTTTTTTAATTAATAAAGGAGCCCCTCAAATTACTGGAGAGCAAGTAAATATATTTGAAAGGCATAGATACTCAGACCAATTTTTGGCCCAGTGGAAGAGGGAGGAAACTGGAAGGAAAAGAAAATTATTTTTCTATAATTTTATGATGAACCTGATGTGGTCACCTTTATATAATTAAAAACATTAGAATGGGTTGGACGCAGTAAACGTGCTTGTGAAATGGCTATGAATAGAAAAGAATGGCGAAATCGTTGAAGAATGGCAAGCCCTGCAAAGGACAGTCGAACCAATGATGACGATGATGATGATGAATTAAAAATGCATTAAATATTCAGTGAGCCCATAGAATATTATTTTAAAGAAAGAATAAACAAATATAACTCTCATCAATGTCTGCAACATAAAAAAATAATTTTCATGAAATATGTATAATATAGTGAAAGAATTATTATTAAAAATAAAATATAGAAAAATAAATTTTGCAATTGTAGTACACTCTTTATTGATGTACTAATTTTTTGTTTAATGATTCCTTTCTCGTTATTAGCATTTTCACGTTTACTGCCGTCTTGCGTGGCGGGTTATTGCTTCGAAGAATACATTTGCATTCAAAATTGGAATACGTCATATGTCGACCATAAAAAACTCCGCATTTGTTTAAAGTTGAATTAATTTTTTCACGATACATTGTGATATAGTTAAAAATTCAAATTAACCTAGATGTATACAGCATGTAGAAATTGTAGATTATTTTAAGCTTTGTGATTATATGTTTTATGTAGTATGAAAGTATAAATAACCTATTTACATATTTTACTGTGTCTGGTGTACAATTGCTATTACTTTTATGTTTACGTACATTTAATTTATTCTTTGTGTTTAACTGTAAGCGACACAAATAATAGAGGATAATAATCTGAATTTTAAAAAAAATACAACTTTAAAAGAAATCTCTAATTGCTGAAGGTCAAACTATGAATTGCCCAAGCAGGTCTGTAAGGCAAGAGGACTTATATAATGAGATTAATGTACAATATTGTTACATCAGTCTCTCTGATCGTCGTATGGTACAGTGGAAACAAAATACAAGACCTAGAAGTTACTAATAACCAGCTTTAATTATCACAATTAATAATTTGTAATCAACAAGACAGTCTCTTACAACAATTCAAATAAAATTTGTCCACACGCAATAATAATGTCAACTTTAAAGAATTCCGTACTAATTATAAGACAACAATACTCCGATACAATACTCCTACAAACACCCCACCCGCGCTAAGGAAAATCGCTCACGTAACTAACTGACAAGCCGGCTGCTATGGCTTTTTTAATGGTTGCGCACGAATTCTAAAAGTTTCCAACCTTAACTTAATTGCTGATGCTAATGGGTATTTCAAGTGTGCTCTTGAAGGCTCCGTACGTACTTCAACGCGGCCTTGACTGAGACAACACATGCCACACTTGGCGGGGAACGGGTGGAAAGACGTGGTCGGCTGTTCTAGGCGGTTCTCGTTACAATATTTTTGCAGTTTTTTGTCACAGTGAAAGCAAAACGGTGTTTTTTGGAAGGTTAACTCACAACGATTACACCCAAAATTATTGAAGCAAAACAGTCGAACAATAGAAATGATAAGAAACATCTGGTACGTTTTGATACCACACTGCTAAGATACAGATTACAAGATAAGTGTTCATTATGATGTAGTGGACAGTTGATAATAGCTCCGGAAACGGCGCAAGAACCTAATACGTAAAACTGCATCGGTGTGCGTGTGTACTAGTACGGGTTTGTATGTAATATTCATGACATAATCACAGACACTTATGCATATTTAACTATACAAATTTTATATGATCCAAGGACAAAATCGTGGGGTGAAAACTTGCTAACTGCAATTGCAAAGTTATTTGCCACTGGAACGAATACAAAACCTGAATGGCTAACCCTAAAAGACAGGATCGTGTAAATTCTTTAGCGTAAACTGCGAGTAAAAAAGTTCAATTTTATTTAATACATGTCACTGTAAAAAGAAATGTTTATTCAAATGGGTGTTTAATTTATAAGTACCTAATATATGTGTTTTAGAGACACTATTTTATTTACTGAATTAACATTTTAAATAGTGTAGCAGAAACGATTCGATTTAAAAGTTAAAACAACATTCTCAGCAAGAAAGATAATTTACTAGCAATATTTGAAACAGAAAAATTTTCAGAGCAATTGAAACCAAATAAATTTACTGATAGCGCCAATGATATACTGATTCATTTTGTTTACTTGTTTTATAATATTTAGAGAAAATTTCGAGTGTGATATATAAGTAATGTGCTATAAAGTTCAACCAATTTACAAACGTCCAATAAAAAATAATTCCACATTTATAGTATCACACTCTTCAGAAATATTAATCATTTCTTAGAACAGTTACATATTGCATACATTTGTACTATTTGTAAATAATTTGTAGATTTTTTGAAATAATTTTTATGTGTAGGCATGTAAAAATGTATCGGGAAGGAAAGAGAGCCAACAGAGGCTGTCGAAACACAAAACAGGCGGAAGAATGAATGTAGAACGACCAAAGAAAAGACAATCGCATTCTTTAGGACAGAACATCTTATGTCATGCAAGAGAATATGATGGTGACACACAGGAAAATTACGTTAACTTCCAACGGTTTTTATGTAGAGGAGATCAAAGTCACACGTGTCTTGTAGAAAATGATACACGCTGCAGACGAGAATGTAGTTATAAAGTTTTGGATAGTTTTGTTGGGCGTATACGTATTAATGTATAGTTTTCTTTATATGGTGTTCTGGCCTAAGGCAGGTCTTCAAATGATAATAGCTCTCCAAGCTGTCCTATCACATGCCAGTCTTTTCGTTACTGCGTAACACCCTCTGATTTTAATGCAATCTATTAACTTCATTCTTCTACGACCTCTTCTTTTTTCTCCTTCCATCACACGCTCCATGCCAGTTGTAAGCAAGTAGTCTCTTCTTAAACAATGACCTAACCAATTCTTTTTCGTATGCTCTATCACCTTCAGGATTCTTCTCTCTTCCCCTATTCTTCTTAAAACTTCATCATTCCTGACTCTATCAACCCGCCTCACTTTTTTCATTGCTCGCCAAACCCACATCTCAAATGCTTCAAATCTTTTCTCATCCTCTTTCCTCAGTGTCCATGTCTCTGCACCACATAAAGCAACGCTCCACATATAAGATTATAATGTATAGTAATGTACTCGTACAGGTAACATTTACTTGATGCACGAAAGATACGGTGTTACAAAACGGTGGTGGTAAGTTGGTAAATGCCAGTTACGCCGTAGTAGTGCAGAGCAAACACGAACAAATCTCAGTTTGCTTTAAAACAAACGTATTCCTCCAGTGTAGAAATTGATTAACGTCGACTCTGCTATCTGACACAAATATCCTGTTGAAGCTTTCGTTTGTGTGTGCGCGTTTTCCTACCGGTATTCCATAAATCACATGAGCACACCGGAACTCGGTGGTTGATCGAAAATTTTTACCGTCAGATTATTATCTCTTCCGGAACGATGTAATTGTTTTGCCGGATACGGTGAAATGAAAAATTAAAACTGCGCTTCCGACAGGTTACAGAATTTAATTTTATAATTTAAAAAAATATATTGTCTTCTAAGTGAAATTCACTGAATAAGTGAAATTATCTAGATTTATGTGTTTTGTTTATTTCTCAAAAGCTTAGGTCGTTTTGTTTTAATTCCAATCCGATTTCCGAGGCTCTTATGAGTTCTGTAAGTACACATACTTTTACTTAAGCAGGTTACTGGATTACTGTAAAACCCCCAACCTGGAGGACCAGGAACTTTGATTTCGGGCTCCTTTTCCCATATAGAGTTGCTTTCACCTCAGCTGACGAGCGCTTTCAATTATTTTATATAATAAAATTTTATAAAACTATGGGTGTCAAATAACTATTTATAAATTAGTGTACATGTCTATGTATAAACTGCGTACGTTATGCGGATGGTACCGTCACATCGCAGATGGCTTAGAGGGGCTGCAACAACTAATGAATAGAGTGACAGACAGCAACCGTAGATAAGGTTTAGACATAAATGTTAATAACACGAAGCTAATGATTGTATCTAAGAACAAGTTTACAAACTGCATCCTTAATATAAAACAAAGGCCAGTTGAACGTGTAACCAAATTTACATATTTTGGTACTATAGGCAATTAACAATGGGACCACTCTCAAGAAATAAAGAGCAGAATTGAAAAGGGAAGAGCAGTGCACAACAGAATCAGCAGTTTATTCTAAAGTCACGATTTAACGATGAACACAAAGATGAGACTTTTATGCTACTACGTATTCTTGGTCTTCTTCTACTGTGTAGAATCTTTGATTTTGACTGAAGCCACAACTAAAAAATTGGAATCTTTCGAAACGTGGCTTCACCGTAGAATACTGAACATTTCATGGACAGCACATATAACTTTATGTTGAAGTTCTTAGAAAGATGAAGAAAGAAAGGGAAGTTATTAACACAGTGAATATATGAAAGCTCCAGTATCTGGGACATCTCATGAGAAATGAAAAGAGATTTTATTTATTGCAGTCCATACTACAGGGAAAAATACTTGGAAAGAGAGGAGTTGGCGACCGAGAATCTCATGGCTGACAAATTTAAGGACCTGGTTTGGCATGAATAGAATTGACTTATTCTGTACAGCAGTAGAGAAAGTTAAAATAATCTGTATGATATCCAACATCCTAAACGGATAGAAAGTATCAGAAGAACAAGTTGGCTGTCCCTACAATCCTGTATGCTAGTGAGACATGGACTCTTGGTAAAAGGGTCGTGCAGAGGATTCAGGCGCCGAAATGCAATTTCTAAGAGTATTGTTCTCTCTTGGATCGCAGAAAAGACGAGGATATTAGACGCGATTTAAACATTATGTCATTGCAGCAGAAGATCGAAGACTACTGAAGGACATGGTGTGAACACTTGAACCGCATGTCTGATATCTGTCTACCTGGGGCTGCCTTGGATTATCACCCTACTGGGAAGAGAGGTGTCGGTAGACTGAGGAAGAGATGGGTTCCGAAAAAAGTCTGAGGCCTAGTCCTTGGAGTGGTGATGATAATGATGATGATGTTTATCTCTCAGTCTGTCAGTGGTAGACGTTAATGACTACATTACTGTGATTAAGGCTGTAATGTACTTCGTAGGCTTGCATGGCCGGAGACAATGTTAACATTCCTACCCGGGCTCTTTGGCCGTGCTCCATTGTTTTCTGCAAAAACTCGCTACATTTCATTACATTAGTAATGAAAAACTAATACATTACAAACATTGATGGAAAGAACACTTAGAAATAATGTCAGATTCCTGACTGACCAAACAAGTCTCCAAATGCAAACCTCTATAAGACACAGGCAGGCTATGTAGGTAAACCAGCCAGATGGCTGGGTAAACCAGGACGAGATGATTGGAGGAATTTTGAAGGCAAAACAGGCAGCACCTTGCCTTCCCCCGCCTCTCTCTCTCTGTGTGTGTGTGTGTGTGTGTGTGTGTGTGTGTGTGTGTGTGTGTGTGTGTGTGTGTGTGTGTGTGTGTGTGTGTGTGTGTGTGTGTGTGTGTGTGTGTGTGTGTGTGTGTGTGTGTGTGTGTGTGTGTGTGTGTGTGTGTGTGTGTGTGTGTGTGTGTGTGTGTGTGTGTGTGTGTGTGTGTGTGTGTGTGTGTGTGTGTGTGTGTGTGTGTGTGTGTGGATAAATTTTGCTCGTTTGTTCGAGCGTTCCTGTATACTTAGACAATTCAGAGTTTTCATTAACGTAGGAATATTTTCTTTTCAAATATTTGAGCTTTTCTCTACATTATTAAAAAATAGTTTTTGCTGTAAATCTTATACTCAGTTATAAAAATACTTTGCTTAAGTTCTTACTTGAATACAGGAGTGTTCATAAAAGCCGGGTCATTTGTTTATAATTAATGCGTTACTTGTCTATGAAGTAGTTCTAGTAAATGATAAAATACTTTATAAACCGTATATGCTTTTAGTATTTTAAAGTGTCAATGAGAAATATATTTAAATGAATCCTTCCAACATTATATTCAGGTCAAATGCTTAGTTTTTTTAACACAAAGTATTATTATACACTTTTATTAGTATACGGAGCTACCGTCATCACGCTACTCTCACAAAAGCACCATGAACACGATAACGCGATGTGTAAATTGACAGAGATGAATTTGCGGCAATCAGACCACTGATTGCTGCCAATCACTGACCGGAATTAAACTGTTGATTGCCGTCAATCAGTCACCGGTCAGTCAGAGTAACACGGCCAAATTGGAAATAGCAGAAAATTTCAAAGCCGACGCAATCATCTGGACTACACTCAGGGCTATGGGCGAGTCTACAGTTACTATTCGACTTTATTCCAAACGAATGTAAAATTTAGAAACGCAAACTACTTTGTGTACCTGTTATTAAATACAAAGAAAACGTTTGCTTAGGAAGATCTCAGTTTTTAATTTTCATTTAATATTAACACGTATCTTTATAATACGTAGTATATAAAGATTACCTGTAAATAAGTATATGTCTCAGAAGTTCGAATTTGAGAAATCCAAATATATATTAGCTTCACACAATTTTGAAATGTCGCAATCGTCATCATACATCTCGAAACAGGCTGTGACAATTAAATATTAAATATTAAATTAAAGATAAATCTGCAATAACCGTAAGATCTTTAAGTGTAGTAAATAACATATCATATAAATTCATGCATGCATTCAGTTTGACAGTAGTCTATGCGGTGATTGTTTTATAAAACTTCAAAATACATATATAATATATAATATCTGGAACACATAAAAAACCACTGTTTTAACAAACCAGTTAACACATTGGTTATACAACAATTAAACGATCTCTGTATACATGAAATTAATCGGTGAAGTGATAAAGTGAACAGCGCGTGGACTGAATTCGGATGCAGTGTTTGCGTATTGTTGGTGAAAGCGATGTTTTTAAACGATATATTACCGCACATAGGCTTAACCAAAGGGTAATGTGTTACGCTGAGCAAATAATTAAAGATATTCACGCTTGAACTGCAGTGAAAGCGAAACCATTCACTAAGTCTAACAGAGCAGACAAATCTCTTTTCTGTCCGCAACAGATTCCAAAAAATGTGTTTGTTGGCAGTACTGTATTGTTAAAAATTTGCCAGTTATAATGTTTAAATAAAGATATGGTATTTGGCGATTGAAAAACAAAACAACGGGAGCAAATAATTGAGATAACATGTTATCCGTAATATTTTATATATATTTTGAAGTAAAGAGCATTGGTAGCTTAAAATATACAAAATCGAATGCTTTTCGTTAAGGTAACAGCCATTAAATTTATACCACATTTATACAGTTTAACATGAAGGTTTCTTAAAATTCGTATTAGCTGAAGAAATAAAAATAAACCTATTTTTTAAAACATGGTGTAGTATTTTTGAAAAAGTGCTGTAGAAAAAAAATGTATAAAGTATGAAAAGAAATTTTATTTTAAATTCCTTCTGTTAAACCACATACAACTGTCCGACAAAGAGACTCTAAAAATTCCATTTTTCAATCTTTTATAGTTTCTGAGAAAAGTGTGCACAAATTTGTAAATTTAACATGTGTAAGGTAGACCTTACCAAGTTCCCTTAAATTCGTTCAGTAGTACAATGCAATTTTGTCACAAGCCCTGACGTTTTAGGCTTAAGACAATAAAACTCTTCCCTTTTAAGACAATAAAAATCTTGAATAATTATATATTCAAGCTTGGATATTATAAATAACTGAATATAAGGACAACGGTTTTCAATTATGTATTTTATAGAATGCCAGCTGTTACCCGCGGCTTCGCAAGCAAATATTTGACTTTTAATAAATATTTTAATATAATTTGTATTGTCTATATCTATATGGCGTCCTGTCAGCTGGTATAACAATTTTTTACTTATCAGTCAAATTCTCTCCAAAGCTGTTTTCAACTTTTACTCCAAATTTGTCTCAAAGTTGTACTATTTTAACTTGTGCTAAATTATTATGTTGGTGCAACAGCCTTAGGAGATTTAAAAGTACCAGTTTTTAAAGACTTTGGAGATATTTATAAAGTATCTGTTAAATCGAAAACGCTAAATTCTTTATTTCAAGTGTTACTGTGTTAGAAGCATCGTATAACACATTAAACGTTATGTTTTCCTCAACCATGACTTTTATTTATTTCAGCAGTAAACTAAAAACCAAAAACCGTTGTCACCTAATCTCACAAATGAAAACAACACGTATTCGCTTTGCATTAAGTAATAGGCAATTTACAATTAGTACACTTCTTCTTTTCCACATCGTAATGTATTGATACAGTCGCATATTATATAAAACATTGACAACGTACTGCAGGAACGGATAAATGTACAGTTCAGATGCCGCTAAATAGCTTTTGTTTATTTACTTGTTACTATGGTAATTAATTCTGGTCTACATGGTCTTGTTGACATCTTTATACTTGTCAACGAAAAAGCATAATTAGAACAGCTTAAATCGTGCGAAAGGGGCAAAATATCAAATTCCAAGTTAGAGAGTATTTTTTTGCCTTGTGTCAAAGATTACCTGTGCAAAATGTGGTGGCAATCGGTGTAACGGTGTCGATTTGTATTCAATACCTATAAATACTGAGTCTTTGAGTTATGGATATAACGATTGCAATAAATTTACTTTATTTCCTATATTTTAACGATTGAAATTCACCTTACCATTGAAAAATAAGAAAAGCTGAAAACAATTTTTCCTTTTTAACTTAAAAAGTTATTCTCATAAGAACAAACGGTTTATAAAAACAGGGTATAAAGTTTGCCATTTCATTAAAAATATTTAAGATATTAGAGTGTTGGATGAAATGCTGTCTTATATAGACAAACAGTATTGCGAGTGTCTGTATGGTCGGTAGGGTGGAACGAAAAAATCAAGTTTGGATTTTTAATTTGTAATAGCGCGGAAAAGTTGCCTTTTGGTGTAAATAAGATAAAAAAAAGATATGAAAAATATTGGAGCACGTCTTGAGGTGCCGCAAGGACGATAAATTTTCATAAAATTGCAATTTTCGCTACATTTTTAAGTTTTTTTGAGAAGTTGTCAAACATTTTTTTTAAATTTCAAATACTGTCAAAAAAGCAGTTTTTATATAAAAAAAGACATACAATTTTTTTTTAACTTTTTGGATTATGTCTTGAGGTGCCGCAAGAGCGGTAAAGTTTTATAAAAACACACTTTTTGTAACTTTTTCAAAGAATTTTATGTGTCTCGATTATGCAATAAAAGTTTCAAATAGGCGTTTTAATATGAATAGAAAGATAAAAACAGTTTAACTATTGCATTGTTTTTTGATGGAAGAAGAGACAAAACAATTCTTCAAGAAAAGAAAGGAATTAAGTTGTACAAAAAAGTTATTTCAGAAGAGAACGTTTCACTAATAGAGGAACCAAACTAGAAGTTTTTAGGCCACGTAACACCTAAATCTGGCACTGGAAAGGCATAGCAGACAGTATACAGGAGTTTCTTGAAGATAGAGAACACAACGAACAACTTTTGAACTTTACTGCTATTGGGTGTGATGGAACCGTTGTAAACACTGGACATAATAATGGTGTGATTTCTTTGATGGAAAATGAAATAGGAAGACCTTTACAATGGTTAGTTTGTTTGTTCCATGGAAATGAGCTACCTTTGCGACATCTTTTTTGTCATTTAGATGGTAAAACGAAGGGACCCAATGAGTTTAAAGGCGAAATAGGTCAGCAGCTGGAAAACTGTGCTAATCTTCCTGTGGTTACTTTCTTGCCAATTGAAAATAACCTTCCTCTTTTGGAGAACATAAATGATTTAAGTACAGATCAGAAGTATTTATTGGATATGTGTATCGCTGTATCAAGTGGAAATTGCTCACTAGATTTATCTTTAAGAAACCCTGGAAAACTTGCTCACTCCAGGTGGCTTACATTAGCAAACCGTATACTTAGATTGTATGTGGCAACTGAAAATCCAACTGAAAACCTTAAGACTCTGGCTGAGTACATTGTGAAAGTGTATGCACCTGTGTGGTTTAACATTAAGTTATTCACGCTATCTCTCTGATGATTTCAAGAACGTTCTAGACCCGGTTATTCAAAGAAATGGGTACTTTGCTGCTGCAGAAAATCTCCTTTTGTCCATGCTATGTGATCAGCACAAAAATGTAAGAGAACTTGGTTTACGACGTGTTTTAAAAGCAAGAACAGAAAGTAGAGGCGGAGTCAGGAACTTTAAAGATCCAAAGATAAACTTTGACGCAAAGGATTACATCGACATGATCTCATGGGCTGAAAATGACGTAACTGAACCCCCCTTGGTAAAACATGTTTCCATTGACTCTCTTAAAGACTTTATACGGAAGACATCTGAAGCTCAACCAAATAGTAAAGTGGACCCGCTTATCGACTTTCCCCGGCTTCCTTGTCACACGCAAGCAGTGGAAAGAGCTGTGAAACTGGTGACCGAATCGGCTCAAAATGTCTGTGGTTCAATCGCAAGAGAAGGATATATAAGAGCAAAAATTGACTCACGTGAGAACATGCCAAAATTTGATACAAAAAAAACAGTTTAATGTGTCAATGAAGTAGAAACAAACATTTTGCAGCTGTAACATTTGTAATTATTAAGGGTTTTTTAAATCATAAAAAATGAACTTTCAATGTCTTTAAAAGTGTATTATGATATTTTTTTACGTGTGCTCTAATAAAAAAAATATATAGTTGATTTGACGAGCTTTTATTTCAACCTTATTTACTACTATTTGTAACAACCAAAATGTTCGCAAAAGTTTCAAAATTAGCAAAAATATAAACTTTTTGACATTAAAAAATATTTTTTTATTATTATTATATTTTGTAATTAATAATTTTTTCCAATTCTAATGCTTATATATGTATTTACAACTATCTTTTGTAACATTATATGTGCGAGAAAACCATAAAAAAAAATTTATCAAACTTTATAATTTTTCAATTTTTTAAATTTTCTTACAAATTTTAAGCTTTTTGCGGCACCTCAAGGTGTTGTAGTAGAGCAACCAAATTTTTTTTTCTTCTTTTTGAACCTAAAAGGCAACTTTTCCCCACTATTACAAAACTAAACAACAACAAAATTAAAAAAAGGCCATTTTCGTTCCACCGTAATGGTCGGGTTAGTTCTCACACTATAACACAATGTGTAAGTGTTTTCCATATAAAGTTTTGATTTGTAATAAACATAAAATTGTATTAATCGATTAGTGAATACATCATCATTATCATCTTCTTCAAGGAATAAACCAAGGATAGTTTGTTCCGGTCTCAAATATGCAAAGAGTAGAGCTAGCCGCTCCAGCGCTTCCTCAGACTTCCCACACCTCTCCGTCCCATCCGCTTACAGTTCCACAGTTGTGTCAAAAAAAAAAAAATGGTGTCATTGTGTGTGGTATATAACCACAGTCACACACAATAACACTAATTTTAAATACCAAAAACCAACAGGACACCGTAACAACAACCAACCAAAATAAATACTCCACAATGTTCTCACGCAGGCTTCCGCTGCCGGTGTCCATTATGTTTTAAAATCTTCTTCCAGTATGGACAGCATAAAAAATGTCTTGAATGACAACGTTTCACTCATGTTGCAATGAGTATCTTGGACTTAGTGACTTAGACCTTAGGATACTCATTGTAATATGAGTGAAACGTTGTCATACAAGACATTTTTGACCCGGCCCATACCGGAAGAAGATTTTAAAAACATAAAATACTCCACAATATATAAAATCAGGAAGGCTGAGGACGGGAACAATAAAATTCCTAAAACATGTACCAAATAAGGAAAAAATCATTTTGAAGTAAAGAATTTATAAATATTAAATAAATTGTGTGTGTGTGTGTGTGTGTGTGTGTGTGTGTGTGTGTGTGTGTGTGTGTGTGTGTGTGTGAAGGAATGAAATTTTGAATATAAAGTATTCTAAACCCAAATATCAGATTCGAAAACATGGACAAATACACGCACACAAACACACGTCCATAAAATAAATTCAGAATTATAAACTTGTATTAAACATTTATAACGAAGTCGTAAAGCTGGTAGAGAAGTCTAAAAGCATTACGTATCTGCGTAAGGGCAGGGGCGGGCGGTGAATAAAACACTTTCAGTACTACACGGGTTTTTTACGATTTACATGTAAGATGAAAATGTTGTCGTGCTCACGCGTGTGTGTAAAATGTCTTTCAATTTTCCACGTCCCTGACTGCGCACACACAGCGGTGGTTGGTAAATCACGACGAAATTTAGCCGTTCAAACCGTGAAGAGTGAAAAACGGAAAATCACATTTTTATTTAAATTTCGAAAGCAGCGTATAACAGATAAAGCTTAAGAGAATTTTTGCTTTAAACCATTTCCACGAATTAATGTGAATTATATGTGAAAAATTTCCATTTTCATTCATGAAAAGAAGCTTATGTGTTAAGCATATATGATGGGTGCTATGTATAAGGTTAAAGAACGACAAATATAAGGAAAGTTATTTTTTTATAATCACTTGATATTCATGTGTGTTTAAAAGAATTATTATATTCTTAAACACAATACAGTCAAAATTTAAGAGTTAGCTCATACGTATGGCTTTATATTTTGTATTTTCTGTTATCTTACACGCAAAAACACTCTCCGATACACACACACACATTATGTACAGGTATTTTTACAGGGCTAAATTTAAATTGATCAAGATAAATTAATTTTAGCTTTAAATTACAAAAAAAAACATCATCTCAACGGTAAATTTACAAATTAATAATGATATAGACTTTTTAATATTTACATGGGCGACATATCACGGCAATGGACAGGTAAGGTTGACTCGGGAATATCACTTCACCGAAATATTCATGTGGATGGATTGCTTTATGCAGATGGCAAGGTAATGATACAGAAAACAGAAGACCAGTTACAGCAGGCGATATTTACGTTCAATAGCATCATAAAAGGCTATGAGCTACAGATCCCTGGTACAAAATCTAAAACGATGGCACTTCAGGGCAAGTATCCTATAAGAACTAAGTTATTCATGAATAATCAGATTTTGGATCAGGCTAGTCATTTTAGTTACCTGGGTTCTAATGTCTCATATGGAACTGATATTGATTGGGATAGTAAGCTAACAAAATTTAGACGCATTTGTGGAACGATTCATAGGTACCTGAAAAATAAAACACGAAAGAATACCCGAATGAAATTTTACAAAACTGTGGCTGTTCCCACTTTCCTGTATGCGAGTGAGACATGGACTCTTGGTAAAGGGGCATGCAGAGGATTCCGGCGGGCTAAATGAAATTTATAAGAGGGACGCAAAGTTGGATTCTTCTCTTGGATCGGAGAAGGAACCAGGGTATTAGACGCGATTTAAACATTGTATCTTTGCGCTGCATGTCTGATATCCGTCTACCTGTGGCTGCCTTGGGTTATCACCCTACTGGGAAGAGAGATGTTGGTAGACCGTGGATGAGATGGGTTCCGGAACAGGTCTAAGGCCGACTCCTTGAAGTGATGATGATGATGAATAACGATATAGACAGTCTCCGCGAAGGCTAGACACCAGAAGGAATAAGTTGTTAGTATATCATATTTGAACTTGGAGGAGCTTGCGGTGTCTTAGGAAGTCCTATATTAATATTAATAACAATACTACTATTAATAGTAATACTAATACTAATAATAATAATAATAAACATTTATATGTAAGTTATATAATATTTGGACATTTATATAGGGTGGACGACAATAGGTTAACAAAACATTTCTTCAAATATCTGTGGAGAAAAAAGACAACATTAAGTTAGATTAATGAAGTGAAAAGCAAAAATGATTTAGAAAAAATAATATAAACGCAAAAAGGAATAATTGAAAAAGACGTTTTTTTAAAGGGTTAAAAATTGAAGGAGTCCAGGTTAGAAGAGAGAAAACGCAGGTTCACAGCGTACTGAAGACAGGAAGAAGAGACATATCGAAAAGATGAAAGAATATTGGAGAAAAAAAAACAAGGAATAAAGAACTGAAATTGTCATGTGGTCCTCAGTTGGCCCATATAAATAGAAAAAATAATAAAATAAAATGATAATCATCATTGTCACGTACACAAACGTTTTTAGGCAGAGACTAAATAAAATGACCACTCGTGTTGTTATTGATAAACTTATAACCTGGAACCCACCAATTTGCCAAACAGTGTTACGTATAACCCAAACAGTACACCGAAATATAACTTTTTTAGAAAATACCATTACAGTATAGACCACTGAGGCACAGTATTTAATCATTTGTGTGTTTCGTATTTTTTAATTGTAGGTTAATTTTCATCATATAATTTAAATTGCACCGTGAGGTGATTGGTGTGTATTGTTAAATTAAAAAAAAAGTCACTCTCAATGAAAATAAATGTTACCTGGTGGAATGTAAACGGTCGGTTTGTAAGCGGCGGTCAATCGCATCGTTGAGTGGACAAATGTTTCACAGCTGCCTTAAATTTGGGGAGCGCATATGTGTGGCAGCCAAACACAGAGCCGTATGACACAAATCGAGTTTCCCCAGTGACTCAGATATGACGCCTCAAACACACACGGTCACCGTCCACGTCTCACGCTTTTCACACTTTCATGGCGTATGTCTCCCACAAGAGAAGTTGATTTCACACTTCTGCGCTAATGGCGTATATTGTAAATTGTTTTATACTTATGTAGATTCTTCATTATGTCGTTGTTTTATTACTGAACGAGTGCTATACAATAAAACCGTAATGCATATAACGCAAAAGCGCAGTGATCAACTACGCAGAAAGTGAAAAGAGGTCGTAACACGCACTCGCGCGCGAACTAGTAGAGATATATTTGTTATTATGAAGATGACCATTAATAGTGTTGAAACAAAGTAGATATACAACAATATACCGGTATTATATTTAAAACAAGTGTTATTTATGTACATACTGTAGTTGTTGTGGTCTCCGAGTTGCGTGTACAATAAAATTGTTAAAATTACCTCTTTTATCCAGGTTTATTTACCTCTTGTATCCTTGCAAATTATTTTTTTTTTTTTTTTTCTCCACAACGCGTTTTGAGACCTATAGTCCTTTCATCAGGTTATAAAATATGTTCACTCACATACGCGTACTAGAACAATATGACTGATAAATGCGGGCACAGTATGATGAATCGTTAGTCATTCGCGAGGCCCGTAGCGATGCGCATCGTGAGATAACGCGGGTTGGGAGTCGCTTAAATAACGGGATGTGTATGACTTTTATTATTTGACGTACTCCACGTGAGTGAAGATATTTTATCACCTGACGATGGGACTATAAGTCTTGAAACGCGCTGTGCATAAAAAATAAACAAAGACGTTTCAGGAACGGGAACGTGGACGCATAAGATAATTTTAACAATTTAATATTATTTATTATAATTATACATACATTTATAAGCCTATGTGTACAAAACGCCACAACAAATATCAACCCGTATAAAAAAATTAACAGGTACTATAAGTCAAATACAATTATGTACAAAGTGAACTGTGTAAGAAGTTCGACTTAGAAATGTGCACAACCTATCAATGAAAAAAAAGTGTGCTGTTTATTAACAATGAACGCCATGACTTTTGTATGTAACCAGTGAATTTTGCTAAGTGTTTTCAAGTGAAGATTGAAGTTCTTTTGTAGCGAATAAGAAGAATCGCATTAAACGAAAAGTATAGGAGAAAATGTAGGCTTAAGCCAAAAACAAAAACCAATCATTTTCTTTCCTTTTATACTTATTAGTTTCTAGTTTAGTTTATGGTAATTTTGTTAGATTTATATAAATCAATTTAGGTTTATAATGTATAATTTTGTTTGTAAGTTGTAGCTTTGTAAATATCAAACACAGCATGAACATAATATAGTTGATCCAACTATAAATTGAAATATAGTGTAACGTTAGTTTCATATATAATTCTTTTCCTTCAAAGGGAAAGCATAATAAATAAATATAGACATACCTCACATCAAAATTTGTTCACGTGGTGGTTTGAAATTCGGAAAATATTTTTAAGTTTAAATCACTTTTGGGTTTCACTAGAATGCTGAACATGTTGAACATCACTTTTTTCTTGTTCGTAATACAATTATCAAACTAATTTTTCCGGTAAAGACCTTATGAGGATCGGTCAAAAAGTAACACAAATTTTAAATTATTTGTGTCGACATTTCCAAAATATTTGTTGTCATCATCAGGACAATTGTTGCCTAGCTGTTACGACACCATACAGCAACAATTGTCCTGATGATGATAATAAATATTGTCGAAACGTCGACATATATAATATAAAATTGTTGTTGTTTTTTTTTACCGATCCTCGTAAACCCTTCACCGGAAAATTTATTGATTGACGGTCACTACGAATTTAAGGATATAAAACTAATTTTCGTAATAGTACAGATAAAACTAGGAATCATTACAAACCGACAATACCTCTCATCGAAGTATTCATTATATTTCTAAAGGAAAGCATTCATTTCTGCCAGCCGATGTGATATTGTTAAGTATTAATTGCCGCCGTTGAGAAATCCTGTTCAATATTGTTGTTAAACTGCTGTATTTAAATTACAAAATATGATTACAACATGAATGCGTAGAGATAAGGACTAAATCATTTGTCAATCGAAAGAAAAGTTAATAATTATTTTGTCATTAGCCTGTTACAGCCACTAACTTTCCCGTTTAAGAATAGTAAAATGTAGAATAATAATTCTTACCAATAAGAATGGTTTTGAAAAATCTGCTATAGAAGAAAAGATTCATAAACTAGAAAAAGCATATGGTATAACTAAAGATATTTACAATAAACAGTGCATATCTAAAAATGCGAAAATAAGGCATTACATTACAGTAGTGAGGCCAGAATGCCTATATGCAAGTGAATGTTTAGCATTGAATTATAATTTAGACAAACTAGAAATATTGTAATGACAAATTGTTAGAAAAATATTAGGTCCACGAAAAAATTCAGAAGGTTGGAAATTAAGAGTAATTAAGAAATATATCAAAGTAACGTACACATAATATAACAGAAACAGTGAGAAAAAGGAAACTAGTATTTTTTGAAGATTTTTATAGAATAAAACAGATCTTCAAATAAATATCTCATGAGAAAGATGTCAACATCAAGTTAGATTAAGGAAGTCAAAAAGGATTTAGAAAAAAATAATATAAACACAGAAGAAGCAATTGAAAGAGACGTTTTTTGTGCATAAGTGTTAAAAATGGAAAGAGTCCAGAATAGGAGAGAGAAAAACTGGACTGAAGACAGGAAGAAGAGACACAGTAAAAAGATGAAGCAATATTGGAGAAAAAGAAAAGAACAAGTAATAAATAATTGAAATTGCCATGTGGTCCTCAGATGGCCGATACAAATACAGGAAAAATGCGCTATTTTCAAGAACAAAGATTTTCTTGAATAAAAATAAATTAAGTAATGTTTATTAATCACGATATTATTGTAGGCTAAAAGTTATATCAATAAGTGGTACTTATTAAAATTGCAGCGTATTCAAGTATACATATTGAAAAGTTAACTGATTTCTATTATTTTAACAAATACATGTTCAAAAATATTAATATGTGCAGTTATAGTATGAACGTTGAAGTTTTTCCCAGTTCGAGTATAATTAATTTTCTTTTACTGTCACAAAAGTGATGTGTACCTAAGACTCGTTTTAATGATTCCTTATGTGTATCTTGAGAGATTTGATCCTTTATCATAAAATTAGTTCAGTATCCTGTAAGAAACAAATATGTGAAAAATTGAGTAATGAATTAAATTTATGATTCATTTACGAAAAATAGTAATTTTAAAAACCCTGTTTATTAAGTTTTCAAGTATATAATGACTTTTGTTAAATTTGCTGATACTTTAATAGGTTAATTTACAACGTAACGTTTACTATCATTCAGTTTAGTTTTGTACATAATATTATATTATAAAGTATCCAATATAATGTCTTCTGCAAGTTGTTGTAATGTACTTTTATTGTTTGCGTTCACCTGACCTACGTGAAATAATCGAAACCATAAAAATACATTACAACGACTAGTAGAGGAAATTATAGTTGATAATGTATATGATATTATACAATACTGCAATAAACTGATCGAGTTACGTGTGTAAGTGTGTGAGTGTGTGTGTGTGTTTAATGCAAGATTGTTATTGTTAATTTTATGGTAAATTCAATATAAAAACATTTACAGTCTAATATTAAACATTTAAAATATTTTAATATTTAAAGCAACGTTGTAAACATTTAAAAACATTATTTAGGGCTATATAACACTATTTTTATAAATAAAAATTGTAAGAACAACATATAATTGAACATCATTATAATCTGTATTTAGCTATAACATGTTTTACTATGCTATATATTGACAGGTATATGTATAAACGTTTTCTGTACCAATTCTAATATTTAATTGTTGATTACTGCTTTATAATTAATTACAAACACCATTATATTATGTGTAATTAACATTGTAATACTGTATAAATTAGGTTCTGTGATATTATAATTTTGTCGTTTGTCTTTAAAGAAAATATTTTTATGATGTAAAACAAACTACCTAAACTCCTTCACATATACAAGGATATACACATACGCACCCACACGCGCGCGCTCACACGCACACACACACACTTACATACACAAACACGTTCACTCAAATAATTGTTCTGTTGTGTTTGACATTGTTTTTATATTCATACACAGGTAATGATGATGACAATAAACATTGTCGAAACGTCGACACAAATAATTGAAAATTTGTGTTATATTTTTTTACCGATCCTCACAAACCCGTTACCAAAAACGTTTTAGACGTATTGTTTATTTTTAAATAAAACTGACGTTTTTCAAAAATGTTTTCCTTGTCACTCCGTACCACTACAAACGGAATTAAATTAAATTACATTAATTACAATTAAATTAATTTTATTTTGCATGCCCCATTGTGTACATTTATCAGTGGGCTAAGTATTTAAGTACAGTACTTTAATACGTATACAAAGCGGAACTATTAAGATGGTATGTTACATATTTTTAAAAGTGTTTCTTCATTTTATGTAGTACAACATTAAAAATTATTACACAGTTCAATTTTGATAATCAGCTTATACTTTGGAGTAATATTTTTTGGTCACCTCAATATTTTGTTAACATAACGACAGAAATTGTCTGCAAACCTGTAAAATGTTACTAAAAAAGCTAAATTAAAAACTATCTTAAAAAAAAAACAAGTAACGTTAGTATTCGATACGCTGCTTCACAAAGAAATTACTATTGAAATGACATAAATGGCAAAATATAAAATTTATGTTATAAAAATCACTAAAAACATATCGAAAACTCATATATATTATTTTTGAAATATAGAATAATTATATTCAATCAACCGATCAATACAATTTTTACTAATATCTATTGATTAAGGTGTATCTGAACAGTTATATTGAACAACGGGTAAGATGAACATTATTTACAAAAATTGTTGTAATATATATATATATATATATATATATATATATAATATAATATATGTTATTTATAATTATTTGAAAATATTTAAAATTTATATCATTTTATTCATATTTTCTAAAATGCTAATTTGTGTATAATTTTAATAAGATGCAAGTGCAAGAGTCACTTTAGTTAGTAACATAAAATAAGATTAAAATATTCCTCAGGCTTTCACGGCCGGCGTCAGATGAATTGTTCATGATATCCGGGCTGTTTGGCCGTGGTCCATGGCTTATAACAAAACCAAACGTTTCGGCAGCTCCACTGGCTGCCATCATCAGTGGTATAAAAAAATCACTGATATTTAATATTTAATTCTTTTAAATTACGGCGTTCAGGATTTTTTATACCACTGATGATGGCAGCCAGTGGAGCTGCCGAAACGTTTGGTTTTGTTATAAGCCATGGACCACGGCCAAACAGCCCGGATATCATGAACAATTCATAAAAAAAAGATTATACAGAAGTGTAGGCCTAAATTATACTCATAAATGCTCATATAATTCTTGGATAAATATTTTATATTATTATAAAAATTACAAAATTTTGTAAGAATACAATATTTTATTATTTTGTGAATTACAATATTTTGGTAGTATTCAGCTAACATCATCAGATAAAAAATTAATTAATATAAAATTTTTTAAATTCAATTGTTCAAAAAGCTGTTGTGAATTTAGAGTAAATTTCATGTTTTTTATGCTTATATAAAGTATGTTATATAATTAATAATAAAATATAACATAAATATTTATTATTTTATTAAATTAGTAAGTTTGAAAATAATATATTTTTATTACTCTGAATTTCTTCTGGCAATAATTTATTACTTGTTTTATGTTTAAATATTTCTAAATTTTCCCATAAGGTCATTTTTGAACCTTTGGAAATATGTTGTAATAAAGTTTTTTTATTTACATTTGGAAATAAATGTTTGTTTTTGGTTGAATGTGTAGCTAAATTCGATTTATAGATGGTTTCAAATATGAATTACGGTGTTGTATAAATATTTCTTTTAAACGTTTTTTTAGTTTGCTCTACATAAAATTTGTTACAGTCAGGCCATTCAATTTTGTATACTCTACTTACATTATGAATTAATTTGTGTGCTGTAAATAATATAATTAATTAACTAAATAATACAAAAAATTTATATTCTTGGAAAAGTTTTGTTATTATTAATATGGAGTGTAATTGTAGCAACCTTTCTGTCACTCCTAACAATTAAATTCAGCAGAAGAATAGCTTTCTATGGACAGCGTGTCGTTTTGTTTCTTGTTGACGTTTGCTTCAATCTCAAAACACCTGATGTATTCCTCATCAAGGCATCACAGGCTCAAGGATTATCATTTTGTGGATATGAAAGGATTACTCGACTTAAAGGATTACTTAAAGGATTAATCGTGAAGAACAAAACTCATACGCACACACTCGCACTCGCGAACACACACAAACACGGGCACGTCTTGTTTGTATAAGTCTTTATACAGACAAAGACAGACATGATACAGATTATTAATCTCATCTTAATTAATATTTTAACGTAAATCAACGATATAATATATATGCATTTTGGTATGTTTTTATATGAGACAGATGCTACGGCAACAAGGGAATTTTACGTCTTACCAGTGGCTAGTAATTTACACAGCAACTCTGGCACTTCTTGCGTATTACGATACAAATTAACACAATCTGACGCGCTCACGCACGCACGCACACACACACACACACACACACACACACACACACACATCCGTTATCTATGTGAGGGGTATATTCTCTCATGATTTGTTTGAATTGAATGTATTAACTTTGAGAATAAACATTGTTATGTATATTGTTATGTACCCTTAAACATCAAGAACAAAGGCTATACAATTTTTTACATCTAGTGAACAAAGTTTTATAAATTCCTTCTTAATAAATGAAACCCAAAATGAAATATCAGATTACGTTTTAAGAATTTAAATATATTGCTATCGCCGAAAGCATCTTTTATTAAGCAGGAAAGAATGGTAGTAATTTTTACTTTCCACACGCAACGCTGTATTCAGTATTTTCATAAAAGCTGATATTTATTAAAATTTTGTTAACTTAAACAAAACAATGTTATTTATTTATACTTTTTATTATATAATGTATGTAATAATATATATAATAAAGCACTGAAACAGAAAAATAGTGGTCAACAATTACCGAGTGCTATGAAATGTCATCTTACTCTTCAGGTTCTTGTTTTCATAAACTTAAGAATTACAGTTGCAAGTACATGGTTATACAAGCATCCTCGATCTGACATTTGTATAACTGTTTTATACGCGTATTAAAAAACGGTATAATATTTTTATATCACTTCTTTAAATTATTTTGTAAATTTAATAAATTTTATATTGTAAATCAAACGATCTGGAAGGGTAGGCAACACCTTATTTTTTAAGAAAGGAAAGATAATAAATGTATTATCCTCAATAACTAGAAGTATCAAACGTAAGATTTATTTTTCTAAACCTACTTTAAAAGCATTTCTTATAACTGTAGAAGAGAGCTTTCATAATGTTCTCGTGGGTATAAAACAGACATAAGAAGACAATAGAATGTTGCGTTTACATGTTTTCCAAGAGAATGTAAAACGATTTCGTAATGAAAAAAAAACAGTAGACAAGGGGAAAGGAAAAGAAACCATAGAAATAAAGTATAGAATGTACAATCATATTTACTATATGAATACTGAACACTGTAGCTATTCTATTCACACCAACGAGTGAGATAGATCGTTAAATTTTATCAGAATCAAATCTTTCTGGTCATATGCTTTTATACTCGCAAGTAACAGTTGAAAACAAACTACCGTTGAACGTACAAACAAGTTTTGAAGTTTGTGTAGACTTACGGAATTTAGCTGTGGGGTTGTACAAAGACAACACACTTTGAAAAATACATACCTTTCAGAACAAAAGAAGCATAGTGAATGCCTCTTGATATATAAGGAACGACAACCTACATAGAGACCTCAATGTAGAATATGTCAGCGAAATAATAACAAAATATGTAGACAAACGTGATCAGATCCGCGATAACCCAATAATACGACACGTGGTGGAAGAAGCTCCACTAATCCTAAGGCGACTCAAAAGATAGAAGCCACATGAACTGGTATCGCAAGAGAAAACAATTAATATGATGTATAGATCCATGAAAATCTACGTGAGAAAAGACAGAATAATGTTGGGGTAAGCGACCGGGCTTCACCCTATCACCCGTGAAGGAAATATGAGGGAGAAGCTGGTAGATGAGCTTCTTCAGTTGTAGCATTAAAGAATATGTTTTTAGTGGGTTAGAGTCCCATAATACAAGGACCTATGGGGTTCCTAGTGTCTATAGAGATATTCACCTACTCTTGAAGAAAAAATATGCTTTTGTGAAACAAAGGAGCGTCACAGTGTCCTTTGTCTTAACGTTTGGAAAAATTTAGGACGTAGAAACATATCGAGTTGAAAACCAAATATTATGTACTAATTACTTTTGCACGAGGCTTTACATACGTAATTAAAAGTAAATGTTTTTACTTTAATCGCAAATTTCAAATGTTACAAATAAATAAGATGTATTATTATGTAATATTACATAATAATGTAATTATATAAACTACGCACACACACACACACACACACACACACACACACACACACACACACACACACACACACACACACACACACACACACACACACACACACACACACACACACACACACACACACACACACACACACACACAGTATGCGTGTGCGTGTGTAATTTAATATTTATAAATTCTTTACCTCAAGATGTTTTTATCCCTTAATTGGTACATGTTTCGAGAATCGTATTGTTCCCATCCTCAGCTTTCCTGATTTTATATCTTGTGGAGTATTTGTGTTTTGGTTGGTTGTTGTTGTTGTGGTTTCCTGTTAGTTTTTGGTATTTTATACTGGTGTCATTGTGTGTGATTGTGGTGTACATATTCGCTTTTTGAGTAGTTTTGATGTTGAGTGCTTTGGAAATTGTGTCATGTTTTGTATTGATTGGTATTTGTTCAGGAATTAGTCTGTTTTGTGTTTGTATATAATATCAGGAAGGCTGCGGATGGGTGAGGATGGGAACAGTACGGTTACCGAAACATGTACCAAATAAGGGAAAAAATATCTTGAGGTAAAGAATTTATAAATATTAAATAATTTATATATTCATCAAGAAATAGACTGTAGCAAAAAGTGTTTAAATATATGTATTTATGTATGTATATACCAAAAATAATAAAATGATACTATATAGTTTTAATAGTTGGCTCGAAGCATCGAATTAATAGTAGTTTCTGTGTGAGTTGCAGTGAGTCGAGAAAAATTGATTTTTCCGGCAGCGTCGCATTTTAGGTCCTTTTCGCCAGTGCACTTTATAAAAGGATCACTTAACCTGATTTGCCGAGAACTAGGACGCTAGCTAATGCATTCAGCCATATAGATCATGTATTCATAGTCGCCCAGACGCCAACCATTTTATATATGAATATATAGGGTTATAAACATTGAACATTCACGCTCCTCAAAGTACATTTAAAAATACTTTTACGTTTTGCGTGTTTGTTTGCTTGTCGCAAACAGTTTAATTCTTTCCAAGGGGTAACATATAAATAAAAGTAATATTATTTTTAATTTCTCGTGACAACAAATAATAATTTTAACATTTACTAATTTTTATGTAAATCCAACCATTCCAAAAGTATCATTTTTTTAATATAGACGTTATTTTATTTCTAAAAATGAATAATATTAATATTCAAAAATTAATATTTTGGTAACGTATTTTCACACTATGATATAAGAGAGAAGATAAATAAATTTAGGAAACTCTGTTGTACGATTCATAAAAATCTTAGAAATAAATGAAGACACAGAACAAGAATTAAATTTTATACGAGAATTACCCACGTTTGTTTATGCAAGTGAGGCGTGGGTCATGACAAAAAAGGAAAGCAGCAAGATTCAGAGTGCTGAAATGCAGTTTCTTCGAAATACTTTAATGTATACATTGCAAAATAGAATAAGCAATGAAGATATCAAAGCAGACCTCGAAGTAAAGGACGTACATGAATAAAATTATTGGAATTTACAGAAGACAATAGTGAGATCATCTGCAAAGGGTAATAGAGGATCGATTGCCGAAAGTGGTACTGAACATAAGGCCTTTGTTAGAAGAGACGTGGGTCGTCCGAGCATGAGATGGGCTGCCGGAACAGGTTTATATAACCTAACCCTTGAAGACGAGAAGAAGGAGAAGATGTTTACACAGGTATATGTAGGCCTATTCGAATATAAGTTGCAAGTGTACAGTGACCATTTTACTTTTATCTGAGTAATTCTTATAGCTGCGTATAAAACATTTTTTATAAATTGAGAAGTACACAGGGAGAAAAACGTTTTACGATAAGGCGTTGATAAAGAAATAGTTTCAGTTTAGGTAATGAGTGTTTCGATATTAAAATTTCCAATTAACACCTACAGCCGTGCAATGTCATTACATGAAAGTATACGGGGCGGAAAGAGGAACAAAATATATGTGTAACGTACTCATTGAAATTGGAATTAGTACAAAGTATGCAAAGGACTTGAATAACTTGTCACCGGACAAAAGGCTTACCGCATGACAAATGGCGCCAATCGTACACTCTAGTGTTTTTGGTGGCCCTAAAAAGGACCTTGTGGCGAGAAGGCTGATGTTGGTTGTGCCGTGCTAAGATGTTCGGCGGGTGCGCCCGCTGTTCGGGGCGTACTACAGTCCTCCTCTTCTTTCGGCACCGGTTGTTGAGTCGGCTGCCGGCCCAGCGAAATCCATCGCTGGCGCGGAACGGGAGTGCGAAGACGCAAGAACGGCGGCGGTTCTATTCTTCGGCTGTTCCTTCCGGCTGACTCCGCCTCGATGTCGTTCGAGAGAGGAGAGGAGATGAAGTGCGTCCGATGGCGTGGCGATGAAGAGTGCGCAAAATTTTCGCTCTGGGCTGTGCGGTTGTGCGTCGCATAGACGAACCGCTCGGGATCTGAGTTCCGAGCTACCTTCTGGAGCTCCTGCCTCGTGGCCCTGCCCAAATAGGGCGTGTGCTCTATAGCAGGCCGATTCTCGGCTGTTGTGCTAGCCTACACTAGCGCAGTATACACCGAGGGCGTTTCCACGAATCACCTGGACGTATACGGTACCTTCCCAGCCCAGTCACTAGAGGATTGTCTGGGAACCTCGCCGCACGTGCATAAAATTTGCGTGCAAGCCGCCTGAAAGTGTCGTCTAAGGAGCGGACGCCAAGTGATGAAAAGCGACGGGGGACTTTGGCCGCTAGCCGAAGACCCCTGACGAGGACGCTCTGCAACTTCTTTTCATGCATTGCGGCGAGGTAACCCCCGACCGGACAGGCGTAGGTAATGACCGGCAGCAGATACGCGCCGACGATCATCCTGCCCAATTTCCTGGTCATGGCTGAGCTGATCAGGAGTGGAAACAGTGCGCACAGACGAGCGGATGCTCGCTTAAGAACTGTCTGTGCGTGGGTACGCCAGGTGAGCCGACGGTCGAGGTGTAATCCTAGGTACTTGACCTCTTTGGACCAGCGCAAGTACGTTCTGCCGATACGTAACTGCCTAACGGGATTCTTCCGTCGCTTAGAGTGTTCGACGGCTACACTCTTGGTAGCGTTGAGTTGCACTTTCCAATTCTCAGTCCACTCCACGAGCGTGTCGAGCTGGCGCTGCAGTCGTAGGACGCAACATTCTATTGTCTTCTTATGTCTGTTTTATACTCATAAGAACAGTATGAAAGCTCTCTTCTACAGTTATAAGAAATGGTTATAAAGTAGGTTTAGAAAAATAAATCTGACCTTTGATACTTCTATGTATTGAGGATAATACATTTATTAACTTTACCTTTCTTAAGAAATAAGGTGTTGCCTGCTCTTCCAGATCGTTTGATTTACAATATAAAATTTATTATATTTACAATATAATTTAAAGTAGTGATTAAAAATATTATACCGTTTTTTAATACGCGTATAAAACAGTTATACAAATGTCAGATCGAGGATGCTTGTATAACCATGTTCTTGCAACTGCAATTCTTAAGTTTATGAAAACAAGAACCTGAAGAGTAAGGTGACTTTTCATAGCACTCGGTAATTGTTGACTATTGTTTTTCTGTTTCAATCTTTATTATATATATTATTACTTTAATATTTATACTAAATTTACCTCAAGATGTTTTTTCTATTTGGCACCACCACCACAACTACCACAAACCACCAGAAACAAGATGGCGAAGGCTGAAGATGAGAGAACAGGAACTCTCGAAACATGTTCCAAATAGAAAAAACATCTTGAGGTAAATTTAGTATAAATATTAAAGTATTATATACATCAAGAAATGGACTGTAGCAGAAAGTGATTGATATATTATTACATGCATTATATAATAAAAAAGTATAAATAAACAACATTGTTTTGTTTTAGTTAACGACACAGTCTGTAATAAAAAATAATATTTTCAAAATATAAGAGGAGACACACTGCTTTAACTTTATATAATATAACGCCATTTCTAATCTTCTATACCGATATTAAGTATGGGCATTAAATATATACAGAATTAAAAAAATAAAATGCGAAGAAATGTATATTCTTACTTATGTACGACCTGAGCCTTCCTAGATAGGAAAGGAAGTGATAACATCAGATAATAATTAAAGATATTCATTTAAAAAAATAAGGCTAACAAAAATTCTCAACAAATTTAAACTATCTAGATCTGCTTTCAACAAGACATGCAAATAAGGAGGGAAGGGAAAACTTTGGAGTTAGTGAATAAATTATAGTCAAAACGGAGAATAAAGAGTTAACGATTTGTCAGTAAGAGTTATGTTATTAATTCATAATTCAAATGCCAGAAACGTAACGTCATCAAGGATCATCTGTCAGGAATATTACAGGATATTAAGGTTTAAAATTTCCTTCGCCCATACATATTACTATCGTGTAATTCAAACAATGCTAATGCAAACAACGCGAAATAAAATAAGAGGAAGAAGAAGACGAAGAAGAAGACAATGAAAAAAGTGAAGAAGAAGATTAGCAAAAACAACAACAAAAGTAAAAGCAACCATAACATTAACTACAACAATAATAATAATAACATAGCATAACAATAACACCAACACCAACACCAATAACAATAATAACCCTCTAAAGAGAAGTCGAAAAGGATTTAGAAAGAAATAATAAAAACGCAGAAGAACCAATTGAACACACGTTTTTCGGGCAAAAGCGTTAAAAATGGAAGGATTCCAGGGTAGGGAGAGAAAAACGCATTTCCAACTGGACTGAAGACAGGAAGAAGAGGCATAGTGAAAAGATGAAAGAATATTAGAAGAAAAGAGAAGAACAAAGAACAAAGAATTGAAATTGGCATGTGGTCCTCAGATGGCCTATACAAATAGAAAAATAACCCTCTAAAGAACAGTTTTACTTTTTTCTTTTCCGTCTAGTGGCCTTTATCCTTTACGAAACTCTATGCGTGTCGGGACATATGTCCCACCATCAGGAATATCTCTTGGTGAAGTTCGTCAATAGTTAAAATATTAAAAACAACCTTTTTATACAACTTTACACATCACAATAAATATAAATATAAACACAAAAACACATAAAACCCCCAAACGTGAGAACACACGCGATATCGCTGGTGCGCACCATGAATTACTGTAGTCGACTGCTGTGCTCATGTTGTTATAGGTCGCGCACTATGGACCTTGTTTTGTATTCTTATCGCTGTGTCGTATAGTGGATTTAATTGGAAATTCAATTGTTCGTTAAGAAGGACCTCTTTTGTGTTTTTATCTTTATAAGCTTTATATATTTCGAATTCTTCGACAGTATTCAATTCATATAACTTCCTTTTCTGCATACGTGGAGGGGTTGAAAGTTCGTCATGAAATCGGTATAATTATGGTTTTTCTCCATGGATCTAAAACTCCAATGAACATTTGTAATCTACAGAACATATCTGAGTGTGTAATGCCATTTGAAGCATAATTGTGGAACTTGTTGAAACGGAACGGAATGGCCATGTTTGAAGGTTTCTTGTACACGTCTAATAGAAAATGTAATATGTTTAGTATTTATATATTTTTTGAACACTTAAATTGTGTTTCTTCGAGTTTACTTAAAATAAAACACTCAAACTGAGAAAAGTCTCAAAGAAATAAATAATAAAAAGTATTACATTATTTATAATTTTTAACACATTCAAATAGAGTAGCAGTAAATTATTGATATAATTTTAGCTAATATTTCTATTTAAAAAATTCTATTTAAAGTATATTATTAATATATTTTTGTTATACATATAGGCCTTCTACTATCTCTACTATATCTTTATTATACTAGTACTTATTCTTTTAATTAATAAAGGTGTGTTAGTGGTTATAATCATAAACAGAATTAAAAGTGTTGCACACCACTATAGAAAATTATTCCGATTACCGCTTTCAAGTTTCGCAGCTCATCATCAGATAGAAAATAATCATCAATTCGTATTTCATATCTGATGATGAGCTGTGAAGCTTGAAAGCGACAATCGGGATAATTTTTCTATAGTGGTGTGCAACAGTGTTAATTCCGTTTATGATAATTATGTATATGATATTTATTTGATATTATACTTAATTAATTATTTGATGGGATCGCTTGGTACAATAATGTGGGATGTAATTGTCCACTCTCTACAAAATATGATTTACAGGCAATTCTAAACACTACACAGAATGGCGTATGTTAATCTTAAGAATAATATACGTCCAAAACATGCACTTTTCGCAACGGTTACATTTAAATAAAATAAAATATTTTACTACATATTAAAGTACAATAGAAGTATGGACGATAGCAGACCGTTATTCTTTTAAAATGTGTTTGTAATTGTTACATAAGTTTTAATTAGTTAATTGGGGTACTCGACTTCCTCTCATAGAAACAGGGTGGTATATCCGTTTGCTGTAAGTGGAGAGTCGATTATGCACTTTCCCTCTATTACACATTACTGTTAAATGCAGATCTGTCAGTCTTTTATTATTTCAAATAAAATAAAATGCCGTCTTATGTTTAAGAAGCTGTAAGGATGTTCAATCATTACAGAGACATTAAAAAAAACATTTCCAGGCCGTGCAATGTAAATGTACAAAAGTAAGTTTTTTAGTGGTAACGGAAAGTGCAATGAAGGTGGCAGCAAGCATATGTCACAAAACGTAAAGACAATAAGTGAATGGAAGCAGATCTGCTTAAAATGATTATCGTGTACAAACAATCGAAAATAAAGTAACATTACGTAATTTGCACTGTTTTAAAAAGAGATATTTTCAAATGAATATTTTTTACAAATATTTAACTAAATAAAAACTAATATCTTAGATCTTCTATAGCATTATTAACGCTTATTTATAATAATATCCTGTGTCTGTTTGAAGAAAAAAACTGTGCATATAAAATAACGCAAGAGGGTGCAGTACATTACAATCTGAGAAAGTGAGAGATGGGTATTCTTAGACAATTAAAATAACACCAAACCAAACAATATGATACAACTTTTGTATGTGAGTTATTAGCAACCATAACTTTACTCATCAAATCACCAATTAAAGAAGGCAAGTAAAGGAATGCAGCCAAAGATCGACAGAAGATACAAAGAGAAGAAATGAAATTTCTGAGATCAGTTAAAAAGTGAAACAGACTAGATCATATAAGAGATGATGAGATAACAAGTGATTTAGATATTTTTGCGGTTAATGAAAGGATTGAAGAATACAGAAGATAATGGATTCAACTCGTAGGTAGAATGGAATAAAGTAGAATACTTAAGATAGCGAAAGATTACAACCTTTGAGGCAGAAGAAATGATGGTAGACCTAAGAAAAGTTGGACTGTGGTTTAAAGCCTAACACCGCTAAGAAGATGATGATGATGATGGGACCTTAAAAAGCAGAAGCGTAAGAAATATTTCCTAAGTAATCAATTTAACATCTATAAGTAACAGCTATACGATACTTTGGTGACTTAAGATAAGCGGAATGTACGAGTAAATATGCGAGTGATAGTAATGGCTTGACTTTCCCGTGGTGCATAAGTCACCACGCAACACTAGCACGCTTTCTGGAAAATTCAGTGACTACATGTACGCGCGCGCTCGCGTTTGTTTTACTGCTATAATGGCCTAATCTAAAGTCTGATAAATGTTCCCCGATGGTGCACCGTAAAGGGTGAAACGCACAAAGTTATGTAATCAGTCGTTTAGATTATCGAATATTGTTATTAATGTTTAATACATAGACAAATACTTATTACATAGACAATTTTGTACAAAATTGAATAATTTATATATATATATATATATATATATATATATCTAGTCTATATTACAGGCACTAAATAAACTAGTCGTAATATAAAATAGTCACATTTTATTGTATAACTAAATATATTTATAATAAAAAGTGCATATTTAAAAATGCAAATATGAGATAATACAGTACAGTAGTAAGGCCAGAATGCCTATATGCAAGTGAATGTCTAGCACTGAATTATAATTTAGAAAAACTATAAATATTGGAAAGACTAATTATTAGGAAATTATTATGCCACGAAAACTTCAGAAATTTGGAAATTAAGAAGTAATGATGAAACATATAACAGTGTAGAAAATATAACAGGAACAATGAGAAAAGGAAGACTATAATTTTTTTGGACATTTATAATGGACGACAATAGGTTAACAAAGCAGATCTGTGGGGAAAGGAGTCAACATCAAGTTGGATTAAATAAGTCCAAAAGGATTTAGAAAAAATAATATAAACGCAGAAGAACCAATTGAAAGATAAGTTTTTCGGGAAAAAGTGTTAAAAATGGGAGGGAGTCCAGGGTAGGAGAGATAAAAAAGCAGGTTCCAAGTGGACTGAAGACAGGGAGAAGAGACACAGTGACAAAATAAAAGAATATTAGAGAAAAAGAAAAGAACAAAGAATAAAGATTTGAAATTGGCATGTGGTCTTCAGATGGTTGATAAAAAAATTAAATAGTGCCATATTTATTTAAATACGAATACATTGCGGCTGAGGTAGTTGAATTTAGAAGATGAACGTATGTACGAAGCTTCGTAAACTAATATATTTCGTGTTCCTAAATTAACTAGATCCTGGTCAATAATTACAAGAGTAAGTCTACAGATTTTAAGTTATTTCAAGTTCAAATACACAGAATCTGAACAATAACTACAAAACATTACAAAGGTTTAGGTCTATATAATTTCATTATTTGCCTTGTAAACGATAAAACACACTACACGTTGGACTGGGATAAGAAAAATGTGTTTTAGTCGCACAAATCAGCGGCCGGCGACCACCTACCTAGAGCACCTACGCTAACAGAGCTAGGAGAGTAAGCACGGTTCGCAGAGAATAGTGTTATCGTTGTTATCGCTACTTTAACAGATTCTGAATATACAGAAACTTTGTGTGTGTGTTATTTTGCAGACTGTAGAGGCCGCTTTTAAATTGTACATTGTTACAAACTCGTAAACTTTCATTGTTTACATAGCAGGTATTATTTCACCATCTGATTGAAAAAAAAAAAATACTTTTTTCTGCTATCTAAAGCCTGCTCGCTTAACTTCTCCCACGAAATAATGTTAATTGAATACTCACGAATTATTATAATAACTATATAACATGTAAATAAAATTAATTTAATTCAATTTTAAACTTATAAATAACTTATTTTGAACTCTTTGATTTTAGTTTACATTTTATATTTCTTTATTTTTCATTTACCTGTTGTATGCTCACACACACACACACACACACACACACACACACACACACACACACACACACACACACACACACACACACACACACACACACACACACACACACACACACACACACACACACACACACACACACACACACATTCATAAATGCTCAAATTTGTCTTATTATTTTATGTTATTATAAACAATTAAAAAAAAATTACAAGAATATATTGTATATTTTCAATTAAAAATTACAAATGATTCCATGGTAATCCAACTATCATGATCAGATATAAATTTATAATTTTTATTACGTTATATATATATAAGTTGTGTGTGTGTGTGTGTGTGTGTGTGTGTGTGTGTGTGTGTGTGTGTGTGTGTGTGTGTGTGTGTGTGTGTGTGTGTGTGTGTGTGTGTGTGTGTGTGTGTGTGTGTGTGTAAAAGTAATGTACATTTTTTAAATAATTTATGTGTACGCAGAGACGTAGAATAAATACTTTTTTAATAAAAAATTTTTTTAAATGTGTAATTAGTTAAATAATTTTGTGAGTAGAGTACTTGGTAGCACAAAACAAATATTAAAATTTAATATTTTTTTATGTTTAATTTAAAACGTTTTAACGTGCATCGCTATACTTAATCTGCATTAAGAGAGGAAAAATCAGATGCGATGACGTTATAATTTAGATGGTGATTTTAATTTGTACTAAAAATACGTATAGTTAAAAAAATATATATATAAAATTTTAAAAATTATATATATATAGTCTAAAAATATATATAGTTTTAATATCATCACCGTAATTTTAATACACATTAAAAAGAGAAAAATTCACATAAAAAATTTTAATTTAAGTATAATATCAAATATATATTGGAAACACTGTGCCTTCTGAATCAATCTAGCGAATTAGTAATCACATTTGAAACAAATAGTAGTAGGCTATACCGAACAAGATAAACCGCTATGTTTTCACACATATTCAGGGTACAGTAATTTTATTTTAACATCCTTTGTTGCAAGCCAATGTTCTGAATTCCCTCTTTGCAAACACATACTGTAGAGTAAGCTACTAGTTCGTTGAAAGCGATAACGTGTGGACCACTGTTCCTCATTATGCACACAGTTTTCAATAGCTGTTCGGTGAAGAAACTAATAATAGGCGCTCACCAACGAGAGTCACGTTGAGAAGACTGGTGGTAACGGCGGTGATAAGCAAGAGTAATTCAATTTTCAACAATTATTTTATTCGTAATTTTGGTCAAGGACAAGTTATGGTGTAATTTGTAGTAGCAGTAGTGGTGGTGACTTATTCTTATACTTATATTTCTGTGCCTTCCATTGTTAAAACGATTATTATTATTATTATTAAATAGTAGTAGTAGTCGTAGTAGTAGCAGCAGCATTAAACCTATTACGGTAACATTAAACGTAAATAAAAACTGATTCCACGAAAATACGTATTTACGATAAGAAAGCAGATGTTAATCCAGTTGTATATGTCTAAGATAGTAATAATAATCATGTATTATTGAACACAACAATAACACTTATTGTTATTAGTAAGTATAAATGCATTTCATTAAACGTAAATAAATTCCGATTACAGGAAATTACGTATTTACGACAACGAAAGCACATCTTAATCCAGTGTTAGTTACCTAAGATAGTAATAATAATCATGTATTATTGAATATAACAATAACAATTATTGTTATTAGTAAGACTACACTAAGTATTGGAAAGGCATAGTAAACAATATAAGCATACTTGGATTATTTATTTGTTTATATCTCGGCGTATTGTTTGCTCGTCAGCCAGGCTTGACTGTTACGTACTGCGGCAGCACATCCTCAGATGCTGCCGCAGTTGTGGCTGATAAGTAAACAGTAAGAAGATTCAAGTTTGAAGCTCAACATTGAAGCTTACCCTAATGAACTGTATTACAAAGGTTTTTAAAAAAAAAAAAAACATACAAACACTAAGTTTCACAATTTATTATTTACCTCTGACAGCTGTTTCAGCTTATTAAGCTATTCGCAAAGAGATCATAGAAACAACTGAATAGCAACAACATAGAAACAACAAATAGAAATCTTTGAGAATAGCTTACTCAGCTGAAACAGCTGTCAGAGGTAAATAATAAACTGTGAAACTTACCAAGTCTTGGTATGATTTTTCTTTAACCTTTGTATTAATATGTTTCACCAACAAAACCAACGATTCATCAATCAATACAGTGAAACTGTGTTATATTAATTATAGTAACTTTTAGAAGAATAAACCATGTCTCCGAAGCATTATTGAAACGTATACGGAAAAGCGTGTGAAGCAAGTTTCTCACTTTCAGCATCGAGGATGTAATACGAACACGCTACAAGTCATATCAACAAATTTAATAAATATAAAGCCGTACGTAAAATACTACCAAAAAGATGTTTAGGAACAAAGCTCGGTTAGACACTAGTCCGCTTGTACAACATATTGGATCTAAAAACATAAAGGAACGAAGACTCCGAACGTCGTATACTAATTTTCTCAGAAGAATAAGAATATATTCAAAAGCGGATCTGATAACAAATTCAACCATACAAATTAGCAAACAGAATTATCACTGTTGCACATCCCTATAAAAAGTTATTTCAATTAATCCATTCGAGTTTCACAGCTTATCACCAGATCGGAAGCTTAAAAGCGTTAACCGGAATAATTTTTCTGCAGTAGTGTGGAACAGTGTTAAGTCTGTTTGTGATTATAACCACTAATACAAAATTCTTAATTAAATTTCTCATACATTTTAAGTTGAATGTAAGAGCTAGTAGATGAGGAAGAGTATAGACGTAAGACACGTTGGGAAGAACACGTGCCCAGAATGGGTGAGAACCGCAAACCGGAGACGCCGTAATGTGGGACGCCCACTGAAACGCTGGGTACAGCGGAAGAGCTCCAACAACCTAAACCGGCGAAAGGACACAATGGCGGCGAGGACGTGGTATAAATCTTTTGTTAATATTCCTCTACGAATGTTGTAATCCTGACGACAATATACATTTTACAAACGACCCGAATTGTTGCAAAGTGTAACCGTTAACTGTATTGTCTTATAAAAAATAATCAGTAATTAAAAATTATAAGCTTTCGGACATTAGCCATAGTAAGGTAAAATTAAGAAACACGACGTTTCGACGACCTCTATAGAATCAGAAGTCGTCTTCAGGCAATCACTAAAAAATAGATATCGTCAAAACTCCAGATCTTATTTAAACAAATATGCGGTTGTTTACGTTGCAACCACAGGGGGAACCCTTTTTTTTCTGGAATGGTGAGTACTGTTTTATAATTATTATTATAATTATTGTTATTATTATTATTTTAGCACTATATTTGTTTAACTAAAATTTGGAGTTTTGACGATATCTATTTGCTAGTGATAGATTTATCTTTGTATTAACGTTTTCTTCGCCTGAAGGTGACCTCTGATTCTATTGAGGTCGAAACGTCGTGTTTCGTAAGTTTAACTTACGATGGCTAACGTCCGAAACCTTATAATTTGTAATGAGTATAATCAATTAATCGATTAATAATGAGGTCGTCATCGATTAATAATAATTTTAAGAATCGCAATAATAATTAAATTCATTCTGTCACAGTCGTTACTAAGAAATAGGACAAAGTATTCGTCATTTGAGGAACGTAACACATTTCTCACTTCGTAAGTTTTAAGTGAGCAATTAAATCCACATAATTTTAAGCGTACAATATAAAAGGTAATCTGTATTATGAGCGCTAAAACCCCCGCCCCTTATTATGTATACTCCTACCGACATACACAATGTACAAGAATTAAAAAGATTAAAAAATTAAAAATTAAAATTAAAATACAAATACACAATTAAAAAAGAATTCATTTAATGTAGCTCAACAATCACCTTTTAAGGAGTGTACACTTGAGCGATTACGGGAGCGTAAGAAACACATCTTCCTAAACACACGAACATCGCCTAGATATAACGTCTTATAAAAAATAGAAAAGGCCATAAAATCTTATTTGAAGGCAATAAATTTTGCAGTCACTAAATATTTTAAGATCCGTGATATTTAAAATACTCAATAAAATCGAAAAGAGTGCTGGCGTACTAGAAATATATCATCATTCCTTTAACGTACCATTAAAAAGGGATATTATAAAATAATTTTCTTTGCAAATGTCTTTATCATTATATCCGTCCTCGTTTCTGGGGCTACTATTGGAATTGTGAGTTGTCGATTGAGACCACTGTATAAACAAACCCTATAATTTATAAAGTGTCGAATTTCACAAGAATATGTGGAACGATTTGGAGACCGTTTGGAAATAAATGTAGAAAAGAAAACCAAATAAAATTTTATAAAACAATGGCAATACCTACACTACTGTACGGTTATGAAACTTGGGTCATAAAGAAAATAGGTGAACAGAAGATACAAACAGAAGAAATGAAATTTCTCAGATCATTTAAAAGGTGTAATAGACGAGATCATATAAGAAATGAGGAGGTAAGAAGTGATTTATAAATTTTTGCAGTTATTAAAAGGAATTAAAGAATACATAGAAAATGGATTCAACACATAGGTAGAATGGAAGAAAGTAGAATACCGAAGAGAGCGAAAAATTACAACCCTAGAGGGAGAAGAAAAGTTGGCAGGCCTACGAAAAGGTGGACTGTGGAATAGGGACAGGTCGATAAAGTCTAAAACCGTTAAGAAGAAGACGATGATGATGAAATAATTTGAGAACGTGTCAAGAAAACAGTACATGCAGTGACGTAGTAGTGTTACTACTAAGGATTTTCAACGGCCATTAGCGACGCACTTCTGTCACCTTTGTCACTACTGTTATGTGACGCTCGTTATTAGTGAGAAAGAAGTAACAATTACAGTAACAACAATGTAAATGTATTATTATTTTAAAATGGGAAAACGCATTGTAATTTGCGCGGGTAACATTCTGTAGCTTACGTTTAACATGTCTAAATTTTGGTTAGCGTCATAATAATGACTACTTAGTATATAGTTTGTAAACTGTGAATTCTAAACATAAAGATAAATTTCAGACCACCATTGCGCTGTGATAATGAATGCTTATTAATATCAACTTAAACGATTATATCAGTGAATTTACTTTGTTAAATAAATTCGTCATAGCTCTGAAATAACCCAGTTATGATAATTTTAAAAGCCTGTTTTGTTTTTCATGGAATAATGTGATGATTATGGCAAGATTATATGATGAATTGTGGCTGTTCCTCAGAAGATTGAAATATATAATATACATTTCACCGTAAATTGTGAATAAATAAAATCCTTTTAAAAAAATTATAATGCAGAAATCAGCATTTCTAATTAGTGTGGTAATTATGAAGTAATGTATGTCTGCCATATATAATAAAGAATTATTTAAATTACACAAGGACCTATATATATTTGTGTGTGTGCGCGCGTGCGTGTGTGGAGGTGTGTGTTTGTACTCTTAGATGCAAGTAATGATTTTATAATAGAAGTTTTAATTTAAAAAATACATTAATAACCAAAACAAATAAAATTAAATGATACTATTTAATTCAAGGAAGTTTTTACAACTTAAACTTAAAAAAAAAATGTATAGGAAATAAGCAAATTTTTACTGGTTTTCTTTGGCTATAGCTATACTTCACTAGCCTTCCAACATTTATTCACGGGTACTTACTAATTTAGGATTATTATCATTTGTAGTTTTGCTGTTACTAACTGATGAAAACTACAACGAACAGAATTAACACGGTTGCACACAAATATCTTGTTTTAACAAAACGTCTTGTTTTTGTTATTTTTGACCTGACGATGAGCTGTGAAGCTTGAAAACGCTAATCGAAATAATTTTCTACAGTGGTGTGCAACAGTGTTAATTCTGTTTGTGATTATAACCACTAACACAATTTTATTAATTAAAAAAAACTATAACCCTTAAGCATAATGCTAATAACGATGATGTAACAATAAGACAATTGTCTACACTACAGCACTTTTAAGGAATAAACTAGTTTTTTCCTACAGGAATACACAAATTTAGTTTATTAATTACTAAAGACAATTTAGTATACACGTTCTCCTTATTGTGCACTCATAATGCTAGTGTGGTTGCACACTTAACTTGAATTTGAAGGTAAAAGAGTAGACCGATAAACTATCACTTATTTGGTCCTCATGAAAATTAATAATACCTGTCTTTTGATAAAGAATGTTTTTCCGTAAATTTTACACACGCGCGCTTGCGAGCGTGTCTACAAGAATATTTTGTATAGTTATGAATACACGAAATAATTAATTTAGTGTGTAAACATTCAATGATTATAAAGCTTTAAGTGTACTTTTCCTCCCTTAAAGCTTTGAATATATCGGCCAGTCGTTCCCAAAGTGGGGTCCGCGAACCCCTGGCGGTCCATGACAGTGTTTCAGGGGGTCCGCGGACACTTTAAGAAAAAATGGAGTATACCATAATTTTCTCCGAATTTTTATAGTTTAAAACTAAATTTTAGAATCTTAAAACAATTAGTAGAAGATTTCAGTATTTTTTTTTGTTCAAACTACTTGTAATTGTAAAAGTGATTTCAAGCTAACGGCTTAACGGCTTTAATAATGTGTCTTTAAATCATGCCGTGTAGCAAATATGTTTGTCAACCGAACGGACTAGGGCACCGCATCAACGCAGAACTGATCGCACTGTTTTAGTCCACGCATAAGCACTGTATCTATCAAAACTTTCTTCCTTTTAGCTGGTTTACGCCTAAATAGCTGGATTTCGACACGTGTGGCTGGAAAGATAGAGCCGGGGTTGGCAAATTAAGAAACAAACTTGATGTCGAGAGTGACTTAATATTGAAGTTATCAGACATTAAAGCTAATATTGCAGAGCTAATTGTTCAAAAACAGCTTCATTGTTCACACTAAACTATGTTTAATGTCATTAAAATTATAATTTTACAACTTAAAAAAATTGTTTTTAATACATTTTAATTAAAATATAAGAGTTTGTATCATATTTACCGTTCCTTTTATTTCATAACTCAGACGGGGTCCATAAAATTTTTAATTCTATTTGGGGGGGTCCGCGGACTGATAAGGTTGGGAACCACTGATATAGGCTATAAGAGTGAGAGTTAATAAAAAATGTTTTGTCGAATTTTGTTGCTTCTCTGTTATGTGCAATTTTCCCTCGAACGAGGCCTTTCGGCTTCGCAACCATTATCAAGTTGTTCCTACAACAACCAGGAAGGAAAGTTCTTCGTTGTTGTAGGAAGAACTTGATAATGGTTGCGAAACCGAAAGGCCTCGTTCGAGGGAAAATTGTACATAGCAGAGAAGCAACAAAATTCGACAAAGTTGTTATGAAGACTGCTAACACAGAGAACATAACTGATAAAAAAGTTTTTGTAGCACGCCAACTTGTGGAAAGCAGTCCATCACACAGGGTAAACTTTACAAGTTAAGATAAATAGTTAAACATACAAAAGAATTTACCTGTTGGTGGAGGAGAAGCCAGCGTCCTATGGTGAAAATGAATTAAAGCTGGGAAGAGAAGTAAAAGTCTACTGATAGCGATCATTAACCTGTGCGAAATCATAGTTTAGCGTAGACGATATCACATGGAGGAGCACCGCACTTAAAAACTGATGATGTTTTCAAATACATCTGATCACCAAATCACTACAACAAAGTGATCCACAGTTAATTCCATATTTCGGATAAATCTTGAGTAAATCACATCGCGGTGGCGAAAATGTCTGAATAAATATTTTCTTGCCAATTAGTTTTACTTATTTTGATTCACTATAACTTACATTGTGTCACACACTTTTCTTTAATTAAATGCTTAAATATGCCAGATTTTTAGTATTGTGGGCTACGTGAATTTGAAATGTAATTATAATTTTACACTCTGTTAGTTTGTTTACTACTATCGTGTGGGTATGATATTTATATTATTTTTTATTCAATGATAACATAAGTTATATTTATTTCGTTTACATGTATATTGTATATAGCGATAAATGTTCAAATATTGTGAAATATACAATTTTCTTGCAAAATGTATTTCACAGTAAGTGGATTAATATGTTCTATCCAAACAGATATTTTAAAATCACATCTTACAGAAGAATGGCGTAATCGATGGAGACCTTTTTTGTATCAGTAAGAGATAACATAATTTACTTAAATTAATAGACTGTACGTATTGACAAGGTAACACTGTAAAATATGTTTATCAGTTCAAATGTTTTGCAATCTAGTACTGTCAACGAAACCTAATTTTCAAATTTTAAAATATAGTCAGATGCTGCTTCGCACACGTCACTTATATTATGTCAGAAGATTGTATTTTATTTAACAACTTATCACTTTATCCGAATCGTTATCTCAATTTATCCAAAATAATGTGTCGACAGCTTCCATGGCAAGTTTGCTTGTAACACTTGAACACGTTATTATTGTTATTTCCTTGAATGATTATATGCACTTCTTATTAATAACATCACACAAATTTCACATAATTACAGCAATATTTAATTACTTATTAACTACTCTGTTTGACACAAATCCGGGCTAACCATAGTATAGAGTCTTGAAACAGCAACACTCCAAAATATTTTCACGTGCAGTTTAAAATTTCACGCACATTGGTTTCTCACAAGTATTGAAATCGCTCACGTTCAATGGAAATAAATGTATTTTTAATTTTTTTTAAATAACACGGCATTATTTGCAAAACTCACTCCCTAAATTCAACCACTGTACTGAATACGCCCAGGCGGCTACCTCTTGACGCAGTCGCTTCGGCCGACTTCGGAGTTACTCGTGTCGATTCGCCGTCCATCCCCTCTTTATAATGTTCGTACAAGCCAAAACATCATCGCCTTATAATTTTTTCATGCAAGCTATTTATGAAAAAGAGCAGTTTTGATTTTCCCCATGTAAAGTCGTACCTTCGGAATTGTGTAAGACTTTCGAAAAATTGTATGGTCAATTTTAAAGTCAAAGTTATATTCATATTACTCTTTTATATCACTTCTAAGAATTGCGCAGTTATTAAAGTTATTGTTGTCAAATTTAAACCATAACGAAACATTAATTAAACGATATATGTAGGCATACTAATAGGTTGGTATTTTTTAATTCAGTGTATTGATTTGTATAACTATTTGTAATTTATGTAGTGTATAGATTTGTATGATATGATATCATTTTAGTTTAAAACAAATATGTACATAATGACTTAGTGATTTAGTATTCATCTTATGCTAGACGATATTGAATTTATTTTTGTAGATGATAGACGATATTAAATAAAAAGGTCGAAATTACTTGGAGTTACTCGAAGCTATGCATTTTTTCTACCGTGTTATTTTCTATACCTTCTGGAATACGTTGATATTCTTGTACGTATTAAATCGGTACTGTCGACTGTAATGAAGAAATTTAATGACCTTTTAGCTTCATTAGAATAAAAGGCAATTTGATAGGAACAATTAAATTAATTAATGTATACATTACGTCAAAAAACAGTGAATAACAAAGTATAGGTATAAATATGTAGGTGAAAGTCCTACACCAGAAGAAGTTAGAATCTTGCTAATAGCGTATACATTATCTAATCTTCTTGCTGACTAATAATTCAAATGTTTGGACTGTGAGCTGAAATGACCTCAATGTATATATTTCTGTTGGACTTGCTACTTTTTATGTTTTAACCTCAGTATCTGACTTATATTGTCCGGACTATGGTCTTATGGTCTCATGGTATTTTTACTTTTTGATCACCACTCCACTTCTTGAGAGTTTAATTTTTTCCAAACTTTGGGAATCGTACGCATTAGTTTTATTTTCTGTGTTGGAAGTTTTTAGACAGTAGTTGCCCTTGTTTGAATGGGAGATGACTGGCCCCGAGAAGAATAAACTTTGTTGTGTTTTGTCGGACCTGTAACGTACTACTACTTTCCTGGTCGATGTCTTATTCAGCGGTCATACAATGGATGCACGAGGTTACGCATACAAGTAACAAACATTTGCCTCTATGTCGGGGTCGGTTTAAAGTTACAATCTTGCTTAGTACCGTTTACGTGAGTAGTCGTATATTTTTATACTTTTCGTAATAAGCAAGCAGGTACACATTAACCCAAAGTGCTAATGTTATCACATTTACAATCTGTGAGGTAAAACACAATATAATGTACACCAGCCTCTACTATGAATGTTTACAGATAAATACATTTCAAATCGAAAATCCGCATTACAGCGCAGATATCCTATACGAAAGTTGTGACTAATCAGATTTTGGATAAGGCTATAGTCATTTTAATTACCTGGGTTGTAATATCTCATATGGAACTGATATTGATTGGGATAGTAAGCTAACAAAATATATACGCACCTGTGGAACGATTCATAAGCACCTAAAAAATAAAACGCAGAAGGATATCCGTTTTAAATTATAAACTGTGGCTGTCCCCACATTCCTGTATGCTAGTGAGACATGGACTCTTGGCAAAAGGGACTAATCAGAGGATTCAGGGAGCCAAAATGAAATTTCTAAGAGGGACGCAAGGTTGTACTCTCTTGGGTCGAGGAAGAAACGAGGATATTAGACGCGTTTTAAACATTGTATCATTGAACCAAAAGATTGAAGACCACAGAAGGAGATGGTGTGAACACTTCAATCGCATGCCTGATATTAGTCTCCCTGTGGCTGCCTTGGGTTATCACCATACTGGGAAGAGATGTCGGTAGGCCGAGAAGGAGATGGGTTCCTGAACAGGGCTAAGGCCTAGTCCTTGGAGTGGTGATGATGATGATGATGATGATGGTGATCGAAAACGCAGTAACGCGGAAACTTTGCGTGTTTGAGGGAAACAAAGCCTTGACGTACAGTAACAATGCTCACTTCGGTCCCAGGCTGTCGTTTGTTATTAAACGTACGTAAACATCATAAACCTGGAAAGTGTACGCTACTAAGAGCTGAGAGTGAGTTACCTACGTATGCTAGAGGTAAGCAGAACAGTCGTTAGTTGACTGATATACGGTGTACATTGACAGGCGTGTAGTAGCGTGTAGGCCTAACCGTGGCGCCGCATACACAACTGGCACACACCACGCACAGCAGCCTACTGCCGAGTATTGACTGACTCAATGCACAACAAGCTCACGTTTAACATTAACACAAGACTAGAACAGAGTATAAAGCTTTTCATCTTCCCTGTTGACGTACTTTTCTCGCAATGTGGAATATAAAGAACAAGTACCCGTTAACTCAAAAACGTTAGGCTCTTCGTTTTAAGTGTTATTGTGTTATAGGCATTATATATACACATTAAACGTTATGTTTTCCTCAACCATGGCTTTTATTTATTTCCGCAGTAAACTGAAAACCAAAAACCGTTATCACCTAACCTCATAAATGAAAACAACACGTATTTTAACTTTGCATTAACATATATAACAAGTTACAAGTAGTACACTTCTTCTTTTCCACATCGTAATGTATCGATACATTGGCATATTATATAAAACATCGAAAATGGACTGCAGGAACGGGTAAAGGTAAATTTCCGATGCCGCTAAATAGCATTTGTATATTTACTTGTTACTATGGTAATTAATTCTGGTCTACATGGTGTTGTTGACATCTTTATATGTGTCAACGAAAAAGCATAATTGGAACAGCTTAAATCGTGCGAACGGGGCAAAATATCAAATTCCAAGTTAGAGAGTATTTTTCGCCTTGTGTCAAAGGTTACCTGTGCAAAATTTGGTGGCAATTGGTGTAACGGTGTGGATTTGTATTCAGTACAAAGAAATCCTCAGTCTTTGAGTATTATATATATATATATATATATTTCTCTGCTACATACGTAAATATACCCAAATATTCTATTGTGGTGTAGGCCTATTCGTTGTTCATAATCTAAAGGTACCACACATATAATTATTATAATAACATTTTAAGTACTCACATTCTTATTTTCGATCCATTTCGGTCACAGACCATCATCAGGCCATATACACTGTGCACTCGCGGTTACAAAATTATAAAATAGTTACTATTTACAAAAAAATGTATTTATACTATTTATAGTAACTGTTTTACAATACTGTGACCGCCAGTGCACAGTGTGTATGGCCTGATGATGGTCTGTGACCGAAATCAATCAAAATTAAGGATGTGAGTAATTAAAACTGTATTACAAATTATACGTATGTATTATATGTTTAGGTTACGGACAATGAATACACCACAATAGAAGATTGAGATTATAGGACCACTAGTAAGCAATGAGTGTGTGTATATTGTAAAGTAGATATGCGACTCAAACAAGCAAAGTAGCGTTCTTCAGCTGTTCCTTTTGGTGGCCTTTGCGTGTATTTAGTCGGTGATTGGTCCCAACTTCCACCGGTTTGTGACAGGAGTCTTTACAATATTGGTAACAATGTTCACATTATCATATTATAGCATCACATTATCCTTAGTAAGTACACCACAGACAAACCAATGGCGTAACCTTTAACAATGTAGTAAACTTCATCGTTACAGCATACATAATCTGATTAACAAAATACATATGCGTTAGTATTTGTACAATATAGTTTGGAGCTTAGTGAATTTTAAAACATTTATTTCATTAACAAATGTTAAATATAATTAAGAAAAATTCTTGCTTGAACGTAAACATTAGAGGTAATACGTTTCCTCTTCTAAGAAGAAAACGCTAGATTTCACCACCCATTAATGACGACAGAAGAAATGCACCAGCCTCTCCACCCCAACTCCACTCTCACTTACACGTCGGTGGACCCTGTTACGCCGAGCAATCCACTCTAAGGTTGTGGTAACCAATCCCTTCGACGGAGTGGATCGTTAAGCAAACGAGATGTGGTGGTTCTGTCAGTGCAGTCTGGGTGTATCCTTGGTCCTGGTCTGGCAGGATGGTGCACATCGGCAGCAGGGTGTGCATCTAGTGTGGAGGCGGAGGAGCTTACAGTAGGCCAATGGCTGCACACATGGGCTAGGTCAGTTAGCCTACTGCGACCGGGCAGCGAGCTCGTCAGCTGAGATGACAGCAACTCTCTAGGGGAAGAGCACTCCGAAATCAAAGTTCCTGGTTGGGGATTGGATCGGAGAATTCACATATCCCATCTGCCAAATTCTTTTATGCGCAGAAACCTATCAGTTTCTCAGCCAGTCAGTTTTGCACTTGACCGGCACAACTGGCGGGGGCTGTTGACGGAGGCCTTGACTCAGTAATAGGTTGTCGTGCCGCTGAAGAAGAAGAAGAAGAAGAAGAAGAAGAAGAATGAGGATAGAGTTTCGTTCTCAATGTATCAGACCACACAGTACTTCAAGCTCAGCCATGAGTTTGACATAAAGAACGTAGTTTGGCGCTTACTGTAAGAATTGATCTACACTACGTCAATTCCAGTTGTTGATCTGCTACTGAAAAGTTATCAAAATAAGGATTTCTTATCATGTGAAATCTGTAACTGATAAATAGTGGACAAAGTACTTTAACAATAAAAAAGGATCATGCTCAGAAGATCAAGTATTTCTGTGTTGTGCTCTGTGTCTTCTCTGTCTTGCAGTTAGATTGCGACTTAATTTACTTCACAACTGGATTTGAAAGTACGTCGTTGTAAGTTATATATTTCTAAGTAGATTTTAATCGCTAATTTACTTTTGTACTCATGTGACTCTTTATTGGTGGAGTGAAGATTAGCGTTTAAGTTAGTTGCTTTTACATGTTACAAATTGTGTTCCTGAATACGGCAACAACATAACCGAAACGTTACAATATTGTATAGCTATTGTCACTTTCTCTATTTATGTGTTAATGTAATTTTGTATTATTTAATTAATATAGTTGTGTTAGTAGTTATAATCACAAATTGAATTCACACTATAATTACTAAAAACTTCCGGCCTGAAAGGCCGTGGTCGAATGCTTGTTGATGAACTGAGGTTGCTTGTTCCCAGTTCATTGGGTGACTTGTTCGGCATACCACCTATCATGAACATTTTTGCTACTGAAGATGGCCACCGGTGGTGTGGCCGAAACGTCTAGCTACACAACATCAAGCATTCGACCACGGCCTTTCAGCCCGGAAGTTTTTAGTAATTATAGTGACACCGGCCGTGAAAGCCTACGTACTGAATTCACACTGTTGCACACCACTAAAAAAAAATTATTCCGATTCGCGCTTTCTAGCTTCACAGCTAATAATCAGATCGGAAATAAGGCTCTGAAGCTTGAAACCGCGAATCGGAATAATTTTTCTATAGAGGTGTGAAACAGTGTTAATTCTGTTTGTGATTTTGTATTACTCTAAATAAGAACGCGGTAATCAGATAATAAATAATTTCCTTTAAAATTAAACTCGATTCTTAACGCTTCGTTTCTGATTATGTTATCGAAACAAATATGTGTGTGTGTGTGTGTGTGTGTGTCGGTTTCAATTAACGTTTATTTACGGCAATATATTTAGTTTTCAACAATATACAGTATGTTATTGTATTTACAAAACTTTCACTTTCAAAGTACACTTCGTTTATTTAAAACACCCTCATATATAGCTAGGTCTAGATGAAACCCAAGTACAAACATATGATGGAAATTTTAAAAATGTTTGGTAGAGTATCAAACTGTGCTTTCTTACTTGTTAGAGTTATGCTGTTATTAATTTAAGTATATTCATCATACATTACTACACACATTTTATTAGAGACATTTAACCTCTAATGTAATTACATTAGATACGTTTAACCATTTGTAGATAAATTTAAAAAAAGTATTGTTGTAAAAGGTATCATTAGGATAGAACTAAACACTAATGTACATTCTTTGTAAACATTTAATTGATTTCGATTGTATTGCTTCTGTTGATAATTCTTTTAACATACTTTAAGATTTTTAGAAGTCAGTAAACATGTAACAGTAAACAGTAAACAACCTTAAGCAATATTCACAAGCATAAGCAATATTCGTCTTACTATAATAATGTAAATATTGTTACGATTGTCTAACTGATCGTCGTATGGTACAGTGGAAAACTAAATAGAGACACCAATGAGATCACTAATAAGCAGTTTTTATTATAACAATTAATAATTTGTAATCAACAAGATATTCTCTTAAAATTCAAGTAAAAATTGTCCACACGCAATAATAATGTCAACTACAAAGAATTCCGCACTAATTGGAACACAACGACACTTCTCTACAAACACTCGATCCGAGCTAAAGAAATCGCTCAACACAATTGAACTGACAAGACGGTTGCTATGGCTTTTTATAGGTAGCGCACGTTTTCCAGAAATCTTCCATCCTCAGTGTGAACGCCACTTAATGCTGACGCTTACGCGCACCTCAAGTGCCCTCTTGAAGAGTCTAGAACCAACACGAACGCGGCCTTGACTCAGGCAATACCTGCGACACTAGACGAGGGGGTGGAGAATGTTCTGGGCTGTTCGATAGGATTCTCGTTACAATATGTTTATATTTAAACATTAAATATAATACAGAATTTTACTTTAATCTCATCATGATGTACCTCTTCAAAAGTGTTTATATACCTCTTTAGTACAATAACTCAGCGTACATCTGAGGTAATCTGGCCAGCACGCCCTTTTATCTGTTACATGTTAAGTGTAATGATAAAATATAAATGTTGAGTGCTTAAAAATAACAACTTAGTAAAATCTCATATTGTTTGTATTATGACTCTTTCTTTGAGAAATACTGCTATTTACATAATAATAAGCGTTCTAAAACAACTATGGAACTATAAGCTAAGGGGAGGGAGGGGTGTGGGAAGTCCGAGAAAGCGATGGAGTGACCAGCTCTAATCTTTTCCTGTTTGAGACCGCAACAAACCATCCTTGGTTCATGATAATGAAGAATAAGCGTTCTAATATTTAAAAAAAAGGAATTTTAGTCAAGAATTAACTTTTTGATTGAAGTAACATTCATGAAATTAAATAAACAAAATGATTCATCTTCTACTTCATATACAATAATATTATAATTCTTAATGTTAAATTTATTATAGAATATATTACAATATTTTTAGGGATTTGGAAAATTATGTAACACACTTAACAAGTTGTTGAAATTAAAAAAGAATATTTATCAAAATGATTCAAATAAAATACCGCGTTAAAGTTTGTTTTCGTAGTGTTCCAACGTTATCAGTCACTAATTACAATGTGATGTATTTATAATATACACCCACTTAATGCTTACCATTGGTACCTATAATCTCAATTTTCTATTGTAGTGTATTCATTGTTCATAGCCTAAAGGTAACATACATGAACATCTTGTATACATAGCCTACTGTATGGTATCTTTGTATATTGTATACACTAGGCTATGTATGCAATATGTTCATGTATGGTACCTTTAGGCTATGAACAATGAATACGCTACAATAGAAAATTGTAATTAGTCAATAAGCATACCGTACATTTACTGATATTGTAAATGTAGCATGTGTATATATACTAAGTTTCCTAAATTTTGTTTACAGGTATGATTTAAGAGGTAAAACGACATGACTATCTTGGAAGAATGGAAGGTATTTTTTATTATTACACTGCCGTAGTAGGAGAGAATATTTAATTTCATGCATTTTGTTGTCCATAACGTATCCGTTGATTAACTAATTATAAGTATAATACTACAGACTCCGAACACATAGTTTTTTATTGGTAAAAATATAAACTTTTTACCTTATAGCCTGAACTAGTTTTCGCTTCACAGTTACCTTATAGACTAAGAGAAAACAGGTTCAAGCTATAAGGTAAACGTTTTACATTTTTACCAATAAAAAACTTTGTGTTCCGAGTCGGTAGCGTTATACTTATAATTAGAATTCTGAACACTTAAAAGCTTTAACCAACAACAATATACACTCCGCATTTGCCACACACATACACACAGAAAACCACAGTTACACCAACATAGACACTAATCTTGAAATTTTACATTACTTACCCAAAGGTCGAAAACTCAACACAACTGAACAATACGAAATATATAAACACCACACAACACAACCAAACAACATACTTAACGATCAACTACAATATAAATCACATACACTTTTTGACACAATTATACAAAAAACAAACATTAAGTTGAATCCCCGCGCCAATCCCCTTCCACACGCACCAATTCTACTACACTTCCACACAACAAGCGTTACCAAATGATGGCAGTCTGTCTCAAAGCTGAAGAAGGCGAATACGTTCGCTGAAACGCGTTCAACGAGAAGAAAAAACTGTAAGTTTCACAAGTAAAAGTTTCATTTTTAGATAAGTGTTAGTGCTGTGAAAGAAGAGATGAATAATCAAGACAACTATAATTAGAATATTTAAATTACTTGAATATGTGTAATTGTAACGCTCTGAATTAACACAAAAATATCTGTGATACCATCATTTGCTATGTGTGTGTATGAGTGAGTGAGTGAGTGAGTGTGTGTGTGTGTGTGTGTGTGTGTGTGTGTGTGTGTGTGTGTGTGTGTGTGTGTGTGTGTGTGTGTGTGTGTGTGTGTGTGTGTGTGTGTAGATGTTCTCGTCTGCTTGCCTTTGTCGGACTGGGTATTGTGTCTGGAATAATAGATGATTTATTATGTTACACAGTGTGTTCTCTTCTCTTCTAGGGCATCGTAACTGAAGGTCAAGTTTAACTTAAGTTGTGTTCCCCGCTGTGCTTTGTACAATGGAAACTGTACTACAAGTAACACAAAGGGACAGTATAGACGCGGCAGATGAATTTTCTTGTAGCAAACATGAAACGGAATTCAAAGCGCTCCTACTTCACAAACTCGGTACATATATAACTCCACCAGTTCACGATTTAACTTCGAGTTCAGAGTACACAGTCGATGTAACAATATTGCATAAAAATATTTACAATAGTATACAAAAATTAAAAAGATAAAATGTAGTCATTTTATTGATACTACTTTTTAAATGTGTTTTTATTACAAAATAAATTCTGTTATTTTTTTAATGTAACAATGATTGAGAATAAATAATAATTTTATTAAATAGTATTGCAGTGATTAGTAACAATTATTTCATTCTTTATAAACACTTTTAGTATGTTTATAAACTTTTCTTTTCCAAATATTGCTTCCGTCTATTTTAAAATTAGAAAACGTCTTCTCTTCTCGTCTTCAAGGATTAGATTATATAAACCTGTTTTGGCACCCACCTCATCCTCGGACGACCCACGTCTCTTCTACCAATGGCTTTATAGTCCAGTGGCGCCTTCGTCAATCAATCCTCTGTCATCCTTTGCAGATGATTCCAACATTGTTTTATGTAAAATGCAATACTTTTATTTATGTTCTTTACTTTGAGTTCTGCTCTGACATCTTCATTCTTTATTCTTATAATTAGGGCCTTTTTTGTGGGCTGCAAATGTGTTTCACCTATAAACTTACATGCATCTTACTTTGTTCGAATTGTAACATACGAACGCAAGGTGTAAATATTTCATAAAACATTCTACATGAATAACTGAAAACGTATTTTCTATATTCTCGTCACTAGTTTAAGTATTGTGTTAGAGCAGACATATATGTTGTTGTGAAATCATGTTTTTTTGTTCTCCTGCAGGCACCCCTGATTGGTTTCCGTGCTATATGGTTGTAACGGTTTAGTAATTTGTAGGTTATATTTCCATTGCTGTGGTATGTGTTTGAAAGCGGGTACAGTACATAACTGTACAGTACATTATGAAAATGAAGGAAATTGACAATACGCGACTATAATACCACGTTTACGCAATGTAACGTGGTGCTTAATTTAAAGGTAGATGGATCGATGTATTTTGTACCATGGCTGGCGGCACGACAACAAAAGGATTGGGGGGGAGGGACACAATCACAGGTGAAGTGGGCAGCAAAATTACTTAACGTTTGTGGGGTGTGCAAGGCAAGGGAGAAATACATAAAACATTAAACGCCGACACACGCAGTCATATACAGTACACACCGCTCGCTCTAATCCCAACGTTTTGACACTTCGTCATTTTTGCTTTTCACTTTCTTGCTGAAGAAAAGTAACCTTTTTCTCCTTTATAAAGTTACTAAAATAACTTTCTAGTTCAGGTTTAATCTGTAATTTCTTTTGTGTAAGGTGACAAATATTATGATAGGATAAGCTGTTATGTATTGACCGCAGAAGATTCTGATAAAGAGTAAGTGATTTAGTGAAACGACTTCTCTTAAGCCAATGAAAAGATCTAAATCTATATAAACACATATATAATAAACGTATCTACTGTTAATATGACAATTATGCTGTGTGTGCATGTGTGTGTGTGTGCATTCAAAAACTGTTTGCTACTGTCTATTTCTCAATGCATATATAATTTATTTAGTATTTATTTATAATTTCTTTACTCAAGACGTTTTTCACTTATTTGGAACATGTCTCGAGAATCCTATTGTTCCCATCCTCAGCCTTCCTAATTTTGTATCTTGTGGGGTATTTGTGTTTTGGTTGGTTGTTATGGTTTTCAGTTGGTTTTTGGTATTTTCTACTGGTATTATTATTATGTGTGTGTGTGTGTGATTGTGGTGTATATATTAGTTTTTGAGTATTTTAAATGTTGTGTGCTTTGAAAATTGTGTCATGTTAATGTATATACATTGAGAAAATCTAAAAAAGCTAATATATACACAAAAATCACACACAATAATACCAGTATAAATTATATTTTACAGGTGACCAGTAATATTTGCTTATATTAATAAATATTTTTTAAACAGTATTTCCCTTCATTTACTGCTATTTGTGTACATTTGTGTACCTTTTCAATCTATATTGAATCAATGCATTAGATTTTTTATCAATTAAGGTACTGGGAGTCAATCTGAAAAGATTTGTAGAACATAAAATCTAATTAAAATGTTATAATTTCTAAACCACATAAAAGTAGTGAATCAGAGTAATAAGCGTAAGCATTTTACAAGCATTAATAAGAATTAATGAGCACACTTGACAAGATAAAAACAGTGTCGTAGAAACGATTAATCAAAAGTCATCCTCGTAAACGCGATTCAGTTTTGTTTTCTATGTACAATGATGCGTTTGAAACCGCCGCCGGAGACAAGTCACTGTAATCAGTTAGTAAAACGCCGGCTTAATGTAGTGTCATAAATAACAACCAGAAGCCGGCTGCCTCATCTGTGTCTCAAAATAAGTATACATAAACTAACACGAAGTAAAGAAAATGTGAAAACTACTTACAGGGAAGGAAAGAGCACGTGAGGTTGCCGTCTCCTTGATAAGATTATATTAATATTAAAAATCATAATCATCATAATCATCGTCACGGATTAAACCAAGGTTCGGGTCCGAAATAGGCAAAGATTAGAGCTGATCACTCCAGCGCTTCCTCGGACGTGCCACACTTCTCCGTCACCTCGGCTTATAGTTCCATAACATTCACAGCTGTGGTCAGCAACGCTTGATCCGTCCGGCTAGTCCTTATTTGAGACAATTTAGTTATGAATATGTCCCATGGGTATGTTACTAGTATATCGCAGGGTAAGACTTATGGCGAGGCTGCCACCTTCAGGCTTAACGTCCAGCCCGATTTTCTGTCTGGGTGTTCTCCCATAAACTGGCTGTCTTATCAGACTAAAGGCACCAGTTTTCCCTCTTGAGATATCCGTAAGGATCTTTAATGTGGTGGTTTCTGCTTGCCTCTCACATCCTACGTCGTTGACCAATAGAAGGGCATCCGTCTTTAGTGGCAATTTCTCACCCCAAGGGCAAGAGGGTGCCCTAACCTCTACTTCAAAATGTCAAGTAGAGGAGGGACAGGGTACACCGGCTGCCACTCGGTCTCCAGACCCGCGTTAGCCACGTGTAGGTGGGGCCCATTTCCCACCACTTATAGGTGGGGCTGGATATTTCTTTCATGAAGGAATGAGACCATAAGGCATTACTCATTCTGTCCAGTACTTTGAAGGACAATATTAAATAATGAATAAGCAATCCACTAACTGCTTAATACTGTGCATCAATTATTTATAGCCTAATAAGTTTTGTATCATATATAGGAACGAATGTATATAACCGCACGTGCGCTCACATACATATCTATTATCATCATCAGCAGCCGTGGCTGCTCTACAGCCCTTGGTGGGTCTTGGCCTGCTCCAAGAGTTGACTCCATTCCTCCCTATTGCATGCCCTCCCTTTCCAGTTTCTTATGTTCAGCTTTCCGAGGTCCTGAAACATCCACAGTATCTATTTCACAATAATTTTATTTTCTAAGACACAAACAGCTGTTTTGATCTTTTAGATCTTGTTCGGAAAGTGTAGACCTACACGTTTATAAGTATAAAGTGACAACAAGGTTGTACAGGCCTACCAACATTAAAAAGATGGTCAAAAATATCAAAACAATTTTCTGAGTTTTGTAAAAGAAAAGTTATTGTTAAATCGTTGATAAGTGTTTATTATTCTTAATAATTGTTAATGTTTCACAAAATGTCGTGTAAGGGAAATGAAATATCAAAACAGTACCAGATTTGAAATATAATTTTTGTCGTATTTATTGCGTTTTAAAGTTTAGATCACGATAATACATTAGTCCTCCACGTAATAACAATACTCACTTCTAAAAACGGTGTCAGCGTATAATCTTACTTGATACAACTACTCAATGTGTAATTAGGAGTTCCTTAATAATGTCTAGAAAATATCAGGAAGATTATTTTAATAAGCTACTTCTTGTCCTACCCCAAATTTTAGTTATCTTTATCATCCTCATCATCATCATCTTCAGCCATTTTGTGGGTCTTGGCCTGCTCCAAGAGTCGATTCCATTCTTCCCTATTGCCTGCCCTGGCTTTCCGGTTACTTATGTTCAATTTTCAGAGGTCCTCCTCTATCTGATCTTTGGGGTCTTCCCCTTTTTCTACTACCCATTGGTTTCTGGTAGAAAATAGGTTTCGTAGGCTGCTCTTCCTCTATTCTCTCTACGTGTCCAAACCACCTTAGCGTGTATATATTGATTATCCTGACAACGTCCGGCTCTTTTTAAAGATGATACATTTCATAATTATAGCGCCTGCGCCACATTCCATTTTCTTGTACTCCTCTAAATATGTACTCACAATCCGTTTTCTACAGCAACCTAGAAGTCTCTCGCTATTTTTATTATAGTTCATGTTTCTGAAACATATGCCAGCACTGGTTTTATAAGTATTTGTAAATTTTGCATTTTGTGATTTTTGAGATGAAGCTAGATGCCAGGTGCTTTTTTAAGACATAGTATGTTTTACTTGCGAGATATGTCTTCTTACGTACATACTCATACACACACAAAAGTTTATATTCTTTCAAACCACCCTGATTAAGAACATTGCTTAAGGTAGATAATGAACAATATTTACTGAGTGATTTTCGTGGATTGTAAGTATATAGTAAGGCCATCATCACCTGATTAAGATAAACTTGAAAGGTTTTTTAATGTTTTAAGGATCAGTTAAAAATTTCTTTTTATTTTCGAGGAAAATATCTTATTATGGCTTCATCAGACAACTATTGGCTTGTGAAAAATTTAATGTTTTGTACTTTTCATTTTGTAAACTATTAAAATATTTTGCTTATCAAGTTTAATAAATATTAATTAATTTTGTTTTAAGTCTCTTAAAAATATTTACATTAATATATCTTACTATTTCCCTGTTAGTAGAGAGTTAATTAACTTTATCTGAATATCATTTCAAACAAAGGTTTTAAACTTTTCTTAAAACTCCTTCATAGTAATTAGTATGTATACCTAATATACTAAATAATCACTTGATTTTAAAATTTATTGATCATGAGGGATTCTGGAACAAGAATAGTCAAATATTCAGATTTTAAAATTTTGAAATCTCCTGTTCTGTATAAGTACACAACAAGGGAATTGGCAACTAACAATTTTCTATTATCATCCTCATCATCATCTTAACGGTTTTGGCTTTAGCGGCCTGTTCCTATACCACAGTCCACCTTTTCTTAGGCCTACCAACTTTTCTTCTGCTTCTAGGGTTGTAATATTTTGCTACCTTCGGTATTCTATCTACGTGATGAATACACTTTCTTTGTATTCTTTAATTTTTTCACTAACTGCAAAATTTCTAAATCACTTCTTATCTCATTATTTTTTATACGATCTCGTCTGCTACACTTTTAACTGATCTCGGAAATTTCATTTCTGCTGTTTGTACTTTCTGTTCATCTTTTCTTCTTTAGGACCCAAGTTTCAAAACTACAGAGTAGCGTAGGTATTGTACGCTTAGGTATTCGAAACAGTAGCCTCGGAAGCCAGGACGATTTTCTATTTTTACAAGTTAATTTTTTTTTTTTGTTACACAATCTCAGAATCTACATTCTAAATAAGTTAACGTCGATTATGTTGATTTAAATGGAATAAATCCATTGTAGTCCCAAGCCACGTGTTTGTTAACCAAATACACTGTACTCACCGTCTATGGCTTTTTTCCGTGATGTTTTTTCCAGTTTACATGTTTCAAGGCACTTGCCTCATCATCAGAACTTATAAAATCAATCTATGTCATAAATAATGACATTTGTCAAAATATTAAAAACACAATACGGCAATTAAACTATGTACATAAATTCGCTTTAAAAATGTTCGGTGTGCCTTGCAAGACAACACGCGCCGTACTCTGCAAGGCTTGCAAGGCACACCGAACATTTTTAAAGCGAATTTATGTACATAGTTTAATTGCCGTATTGTGTTTTTAATATTTTGACAAATGTCATTATTTATGACATAGATTGATTTTATAAGTTCTGATGATGAGGCAAGTGCCTTGAAACATGTAAACTGGAAAAAACATCACGGAAAAAAGCCATAGACGGTGAGTACAGTGTATTTGGTCGAATATGTTCCTGGCGGTTTAAGCCAAACTGGAACATTGTAGTTGGCCTGAAATATTGAGCGGTCAACAATCACAAATTTAACAAAAATTTATTTAATCAAAAATTTAATCACAATCTTTAACGGTCAAACACACACAAGTCGTCTCATAAATAAATGTCTTCAGTAAGTGACCATCCAATTTATCATTAAATTATTGAAAAGAATGACGCTTCCTTAAATCTATATAGAATATTTAAATAATTAGTTAAACAAATATATGTTTCTGTTAGGTTGACAATAAAAGTACTATTTCCTTTTCAAATATCACTTATAAAAACAGAACAATTTATTTTTTATTTTAGCACTGTAAATAATTGTATCTTCTGTGGGCATTTCTTTCTTAAAACAATAAAATGTGAATAATAAAATAATTTCAAAAATTAATTTATGTAACTTAGAGCAATTAATTGTTTTATTTCATGCTTCAACGTACACACACACACACACACACACACACACACACACACACACACACACACACACACACACACACACACACACACACACACACACACACACACAAATGTATGTGTATGTGTGTGTGTATGTAATTAAATTATGGTTAACTTATAAGTAGTTTTTAGCAAATATGATACTGACATATCCCAATCCTTACAAATTACCATTACTGTGGTGTAATTTAGTGCGTGTATACATTCGTATATATTTGTCTGTGTCACAAGAGTCCATTAGCTTTACGGGTGCAAAAAGCATAAAGCAAGACAAAGCACAAGGACTAAAGTTTATAAAACGATTGAAGAACAAACATTGATTTATGCGAGTGAGGCGTGAGTCACGACAAAAAAGGAAAGCGGCAAGATTCAGGGTGCTGAAATGCAGTTTCATCGACATATTTTAAATTATACATTGCAAGATAGAATAAGGAATGAGAATATCAAAGCACAGCTCGAAGTAAAGGAAATAAATTAAATTATTTCAATTTCCAGGAGACAACAGTGTGATCATCTGCAAAGGATGGCAGATGATCGATTGTCGAAAGCGGCACAGAACTACAAAGCCATTGGTAGAAGAAACGTGGGTCGTCCGAGGATGAGATGGGTGCCAGAACACGTTTATATAACCTAATCCGTGAAGAGGAGAAGAAGAAGTAGAAGGTGCGAAAAGTCATTAATGCCATTTGCCTTTGGTTCTGTGAGTTAGCGTAACTTATAAAACATATTACTCGTAATATGTGGTTAAACAACTTGAGTAGGAAAGAGGTTGGTAGCCTCACAACAGAGCACATACATTTTTCACGCCATAAACTTCAAACTTTATGCAGCTAATTAAATAAGTTTATAAATTTTGACGTAAAATAATAATGTCATGCATTTACTTTGGGGGAGGAGAAATCATTTCCACCTTAGTTCAGTACTGTCTGGAATTATAACTGCCATTAATAATACTACTACTAATACATGAAACTGCATGGTGTTGAAACGTAGTCATTACGAGCGTTATCTGCATGTTAAATTCGTCCATTGTGAAAATTAGAATACCTCGTGAAACGGCAAACAAGGCTACACCCCAACCGATTCTACGAGGTGAGGTTGACTGCTCTTTCTACGCTTGGGACGTTATGTTTTCCCTAGCTAGCGTATTGACAAACGCTATTAACATAATTTCTAACTTACGCTAGTACAGCTCCATACCAAATACACCTGCCTCTTTCAGTGTCGCGGACTTTCCCTTAACTGTGTCTGTTGGAATAACTACTTCTTTCTCTCCGCTTTCATCTCACTGAACCTGGCGTAACCATGGAGACCTGTAATTTGCAATGCGTCTCCCGCCGCCTACAGAGTATCCTTACTAATTCGTTTTAATACTTTAAAAAAAAAAGTTTACCTTACATGTATACTTTTTGAATAAAGTTACTATATACATGTATAGTTAACTATAGTGTAAGCAAAGTAAGCAAAACTTTCAATTAGAATTAAAAAAAGAAAAAACATAAATATACGGAATACTTTCTGTGAGACGTGCCTCAGGTGAAAATAAACCTACTTGCAGTGTATTTATTTGAAGATATTACGTACACACGTGCGCGCGCACACACACACGCTTAAAGTAGATTTATTTTCACCTAATGCACGTTTCACAGAAATTATGCCGTATCTACAGAGGTTTGTTTGAATTGTAATTGAATGTTTCGTTTACAATATATATAGTTAACGGGTAATCGTTTTATTTCAATTTTATTTTCGATTGTTTTAATGTTTATGTAGTCAGCTATTTATTATATATTTAATGTTTTTTTATCATTTAATATATAATTTTGTATGATTTGAAATAAACCGCCTTGTTTTGTTTTTATTTGTTTTTTTTTTCTTTCGATTAGTAGATTATTATTATTGTGTTTGTAAATATTAAGATTTTACAGATATTCATTTTGTTATATTTTTCTACGTTTTTAATTAATTTGACATTTTGAACGTCTGAAAATTTATGTTTATTATTTAAACAGTGTGTGGCTAAATTAGATTTGTAAATATTAGGTTTTAGAAATGCATTGCGACGTTGAATGTATTTCTCGGAGCGTTTTTTCTTCGTCTGACCTAGGTAACATTTATTGCAATCTGGACATTCTTTTTGTAAACTCCATTTTTTTATGAATGTTGAATTTAGTTTTAGATTTTATTTTATTAAAAACAGTAGGCCTATTATCTGTGTTATAAGGTATTTTAAAGTTTGTATCTTTAAATAGTTTGCTTAGTTTACGAGTTACGTTTCCATGGTGAGTAAAGTTGATATATTTTATATTATCATTAGTGGAAGGATGTTTACACGAAGATTTGTATGGTGTTTGTTTAGTGAGTTTATGTTTAATTTTTTTTTTAATTTTTTTTTTAATTTTTATTTTGTATCCATAACCTATTGCTATTTGTTTGATAATATTTCTTTCAGTGTTTCTTTCCTGCTTATTTAATGGATTTAATGGGCATTATTATGTTATATGATATTGTTACGAGGGTCTACTGATCGTCGTAGGGTGCAGTGGAAAACAAAATACAAGAAACCAATTAAGTCACAAATCACCAGCTTTAATTATCACAATTAAGCAGTGTATAATCAGCAAGAGAGTCTCTTACAACAGATCAAATAAAATATGTTCACACGCAATAAAAATGTTAACTGATATAAAACACAATTGTATTACAATCGTCCCGCAGCACGATTATAAAACACATAACACTTTGCCACAGTACTTCAAATATATCGCCACTAAAAACTGAAACTGAGCGTCGCTGACTACTTGTATGTATACCCCGCCGAAATTCCAGAAACGTCCATACTACGAATCAGCGCTACACTAGAACGTAATTGATTGCGACCTTGACACAGTGCACGCGACTGGCGAAGTCTAGAAAAGTCTCGCTAACGCATGTTGAGATCACGTACGCACGCAACATTACAGCCGGATTCCACTGGAACATCCGAGAAACACGTGGTATGTTTTGTAATGGTGTAACACATTTTTCGCATAACAGTATGAACTGATGTCTATGTTAATTTTTTTGGTCCTAAATATATCTATGAAAATCACCTAACGACAATGATCCACAAGAGCGGATTTAGTATGAGTATCTATGAGCCAATGCTCACGTGCGTGTGTGTCTATTATAAAATCGTTGCCCAATATACGGCCGATCTTCATTGAAAATGTGGATCGCATCGATTTACTACAACCGATACGTTATGAACAAAGGCCGCTGCGTCGTGTGCTGGCTGGCGTCACTGTTACAAAAGGGGGAATGGGAGCAATCACAAGTAAAGTGGCAGCTGAATTATTTGCCACCTTGGTGTGGCGTGTGCGAGGGGGTTCCACACATAAAACAATGTGGCGCTCACACGCGCATACACGTAAGCGCTTGTACATATTAATTTACTCCTACTTCAACTCTGTAATCGACTTACTTAGATAAAACGAAATTTTCCCCCGTTCAACATTACCAGTAGAATTTCAAACGTTCAAACTTATGTCGGTTTAAATAATGCAAAAGTTTTTGTTTAAAAAAAAAAGACTTGGCAGATAGTTTGTATCACATAATTCACTTCTATAACACTCGTGTAAATTATTGTGTACATCATTTAAGTTTTCCATTAAAGTTATTTGAAAGGTTTAGAAAAATAATTTACCAAAATATCATCCTAATTTTGAAATCATTTACATTTATAGTGATAAACTTAATTATCACAAACCTAATGCAAGTAACAATTTACACATGATCTAAACTATGAACAGTGAAAGCAAATTTTATTTGCACAATTTCTACGAAAAAACTGTTTTACTTCTTTTAATTGTTATGGCTAAAAGAAATATTAGAGTGTAATGGCTATATTTCAAATACTGTATGGTAGTGAGTCTTGGATTAGAAAGGCCAAAGATATATTCTAGAATGCAAAGAGCGGAAACGAGATTCTTGTGGGCTGTAAAGAGTTGTACTAGGAGAGACCTAATAAAAAATTATCATATTAAATGGAGCTAGACTTATCTGAAAGCTTATATGAGAAAATCGCCTGGTACAAAACGGAGTGACGGTTACAGGTAGAGAGAACGGATCCAATTAAATTTTCTGGAGGAGTCCTTGACTATCATCCAACAGAGATGAGAAGTGTGGGCAAACCCGGTAGGCAATGGTTGGATGACTTCCATTGAGACTGGAACAGGCTACTACCCTAAGCTGTAAAGGGTGATGACGACGACTACTCACAGAGAAGAGTGAGAAGACCCCATAAGCGATGGTTGGATGACTTCCATTGAGAATGGAACAGGCTACTAGCCTAAGCTCTAAAGGGTGATGACGACGACTACTCACAGAGAAGAGTGAGAAGACACAATAAGCGATGGTTGGATGACTTCCATTGAGACTGGAACAGGCTGCTAGCCTAAGCTTTAAAAGATTATGACGACGACTACTCACAGAGAAGAGTGAGAAGACCCCATAAGCGATGGATGGATGACTTCCATTGAGAATGGAACAAGCTACTAGCCTAAGCTCTAAAGGTTGATGACGACGACTACTCAAAGAGAAGAGTGAGAAGACCCGTAAGCGATGGTTGGATGACTTCCATTGAGACTGGAACAGGCTACTAGCCTAAGCTCTTAAGGATGATGACGACGACTACTCACAGAGAAGAGTGAGAAGACCCCATAAGCGATGGTTGGATGACTTCCATTGAGAATGGAACAGGCTGCTAGCCTAAGCTCTAAAGGGTGATGACGACGAATACTCACAGAGAAGAGTGAGAAGACTCCATAAGCGATGGTTGGATGACTTCCATTGAGACTGGAAGAGGCTATTAGCCTAAGCTCTAAAGGTTGATGACGACGACTACACACAGAGAAGAGTGAGAAGTCCCCGTAAGCGATGGTTGGATGACTTCAATTGATACTGGAACAGGCTACTAGCCTAAGCTCTAAAGGATGATGACGACGACTATTCACAGAGAATAGTGAGAAGAACCCAAAAGCGATGGTTGAATGACTTCCATTGAGACTGGAACAGGCTACTAGCCTAAGCTCTAACGGATGATGACGACGACTACTCACAGAGAAGAGTGAGAAGACCCCGTAAGACACGGTTTTATGACTTCTATTGAGACTGGAACAGGCTACTAGCCTAAGCTCTAAAGGATGATGACGACGACGACTCACAAAGAAGAGTGAGAAGACCCCGTAAGCATGGTTGGATGACTTCCATTGAGACTGGAACAGGCTACTAGCCTAAGCTCTAAAGGATGATGACGACGACTACTCACAGAGAAGAGGGAGAAGACCCCATAAGCGATGGTTGGATGACTTCTATTGAGACTGGAACAGGCTGCTAGCCTAAGCTCTAAAAGATGATGACGACGACTACCCACAGAGAAGAGTGAGAAGAACCCATAAGCGATGGTTGGGTGACTTCCATTGAGACTGGAACAGGCTACTAGCCTAAGCTCTAAAGGATGATGACGACGACTACTCACAGAGAAGAGTGAGAAGACCCCATAAGCGATGGTCGGATGACTTCCTTTGAGACTGGAACAGGCTACTAGCCTAAGCACTAAAGGGTGATGACGACGACTACTCACAGAGAACAGTGTGAAGACCCCATAAGCGATGGTTGGACGACTTCCATTGAGACTGGAACAGGCTACTAGCCTAAGCTCTAAAGCATGATGTGACGACTACTCACAGAGAAGAGTGAGAACCCCGTAAGCGATGGTTGGATGACTTCCATTGAGACTGGTACAGGCTACTAGCCTAAGCTCTAAAGGTTGATGACGACGACTAATCACAGAGAAGAATGAGAAGACCCCGTAAGCTATGGTTGGATGACTTCCATTGAGACTGGAACAGTCTACTTGCCTAAACCATAAAGGATGTTGACGACGACTACTCACTCACAGAGAAGAGTGAGAAGACCACGTAAGCGATGGTTGGATGACTTCCGTTGAGACTGGAACAGGCTGCTACACTATACGCTAAAGGATGATGACGACGACTACTCACAGAGAAGAATGAGAAGACCCCGTAAGCGATGGTAGAATGACTTCCATTGAGACTGGAACAGGCTACTAGCCTAAGCTCTAAAGGTTGTTGACGACGACTACTCACAGAGGAGAGTGTGAAGACCCCATAAGCGAAGTTTGTACGACTTCCATTGAGACTGGAACAGGCTGCTACCCTAAGCTCTAAAGAATGATGACGACGACTACTCACAGAAAAGAGGGAGAAGACCCCATAAGCGATGGTCGGACGACCTCCTTTGAGATTGGAACATGCTACTAGCCTAAGCACTAAAGGGTGATGACGACGACTACTCACGGAGAACAGTGTGAAGACCCCATATGCGATGGTTGGACGACTTCCATTGAGACTGGAACAGGCTACTAGCCTAAGCTCTAAAGGATAATGTGACGACTACTCACAGAGAAGAGTGAGAACCCCGTAAGCGATGGTTGGATGACTTCCATTGAGACTGGTACAGGCTACTAGCCTAAGCTCTAAAGGTTGATGACGACGACTAATCACAGAGAAGAGTGAGAAGACCCGGTAAGCGATGGTTGGATGACTTCTATTGAGACTGGAACAGGCTACTAGCCTAAGCTCTAAAGGATGATGACGACGACTACTCACAGAGAAGAGTGAGAAGACCACGTAAGCGATGGTTGGATGACTTCCGTTGAGACTGGAACAGGCTGCTACCCTAAGCTCTAAAGGGTGATGACAACGACTACTCACAGAGAAGAGTGAGAAGACCCCGTAAGCGATGGTCGGATGACTTCCTTTGAGACTGGAACAGGCTACTAGCCTAAGCACTAAAGGGTGATGACGACGACTACTCACAGAGAACAGTGTGGAGACCCCATAAGCGATGGTTGGACGACTTCCATTGAGACTGGAACAGGCTACTAGCCTAAGCTCTAAAGCATGATGTGACGACTACTCACAGAGAAGAGTGAGAACCCCGTAAGCGATGGTTGGATGACTTCCATTGAGACTGGTACAGGCTACTAGCCTAAGCTCTAAAGGTTGATGACGACGACTAATCACAGAGAAGAATGAGAAGACCCCGTAAGCGATGGTTGGATGACTTCCATTGAGACTGGAACAGTCTACTTGCCTAAACCATAAAGGATGGTGACGACGACTACTCACTCACAGAGAAGAGTGAGAAGACCACGTAAGCGATGGTTGGATGACTTCCGTTGAGACTGGAACAGGTTGCTACACTATACGCTAAAGGATGATGACGACGACTACTCACAGAGAAGAGTGAGAAGACACCGTAAGCGATTGTTGGATGACTTCTATTGAGACTGGAACAGTCTACTAGCCTAAACCATAAAGGGTGGTGACGACGACTACTCACTCGCAGAGAAGAGTGAGAAGACCCCGTAAGCGATGTTTGAATGACTTCCATTGAGACTGAAACAGACTAGTGGCCTAAGTTCTAAAGGATGATGACGACGACTACTCACAGAGAAGAGTGAGAAGACCCCGTAAGCGACGGTTTTATGACTTCCATTGAGACTGGAACAGGCTACTAGCCTAAGCTCTAAAGAATGATGACGACGACTGCTCACAGAGAAGATTGAGAAGACACCGTAAGCGATGGTTGGATGCCTTCCATTGAGACTGTAACAGGCTATTAGCCTAAGCTCTAAACGATGATGACGACGACTACTCACAGAGAAGAGTGAGAAGACCGCGTAAGCGATTGTTGGATGACTTCCATTGAGACTGGAACAGTCTACTAGCCTAAACCATAAAGGATGGTGACGACGACTACTCACTCACAGAGAAGAGTGAGAAGACCGCGTAAGCGATTGTTGGATGACTTCCATTGAGACTGTAACAGGCTATTAGCCTAAGCTGTAAACGATGATGACGACGACTACTCACAGAGAAGAGTGAGAAGACCGCGTAAGCGATTGTTGGATGACTTCCATTGAGACTGGAACAGTCTACTAGCCGAAACCATAAAGGATGGTGACGACGACTACTCACTCGCAGAGAAGAGTGAGAAGACCCCGTAAGCGATGTCTGAATGACTTCCATTGAGACTGAAACAGACTAGTGGCCTAAGTTCTAAAGGATGATGACGACGAATACTCACAGAGAAGAGTGAGAAGACCCCGTAAGCGACGGTTTTATGACTTCCATTGAGACTGTAACAGGCTACTAGCCTAAGCTGTAAAGAATGATGACGACGACTACTCACAGAGAAGATTGAGAAGACACCGTAAGCGATGGTTGGATAACTTCCATTGAGACTGTAACAGGCTATTAGCCTAAGCTCTAAAGGATGATGACGACGACTACTCACAGAGAAGTGTGAGAAGACCGCGTAAGCGATTGTTGGACGACTTCCATTGAGACTGGAACAGGCTACTAGCCTAATGTCTAAAGGATGTTGACGAAGACTACTCACTCACAGAGAAGAGTGAGAAGACCCCGTAAGCGATGGTTGAATGACTTCCATTGAGACTAAAACAGGCTACTAGCCTAAGCTCTAAAGGATGATGACGACGACTGCTCACAGAGAAGAGTGAGAAGGCCCCGTAAGCGATGGTTGGATAACTTCCATTGAGACTGGAACAGGCTACTAGCCTAAGCTCTAAAGGTTGATGACGACGACTGCTCACAGAGAAGAGTGAGAAGACCCCGTAAGCGATATTTGGATAACTGCCATTGAGACTGGAACAGGCTACTAGCCTAAGCTCTAAAGGATGATGACGACGACTACTCATAGAGAAGTGTGAGAAGACACCGTAAGCGATGGTTGGATGACTTCCATTGAGACTGGAACAGGCTACTAGCCTAAGGTCTAAAGGATGTTGACGACGACTACTCACAGAGAAGTGTCAGAAGACACCGTAAGCGATGGTTGGATGACTTCCATTGAGACTGGAACAGGCTACTAGCCTAAGCTCTAAAGGATGATGAATACTACGATGTTTAATAGTAAGTAAATAAATACTGAAAAATTCTACTTTCAATGAGTACTGAGCTGATGAATTAACTGAATTCTTTGCGAAAAGAAATACCTTCTATTTCCGACATGCTACGGTATACATTTCAATCTATATTCATTATATTTGGTCTCCAGTCGCAGTGAAATTGAAATTAATAAATACCTTTTTCTTTATCCGTGCTGCGACTACGTCTTTGATGTCTTACGACATGTTTCGGGAACACGTTCCCATCATCAGGTAAAATTTTGTCTTCTAGTTCATAACGAACGTGTCAAGAATATAATAATTAAAACACATCAACACATAAACACATAACACAATGAGTATGATAGAACTCAGTCCACGTAACAGTGCGCACTGCCGTACTATAACTGACCGCGTAATCAAACTATATATTCGGCTGGTGTACACAAGCGTTATCACTCTTCAATACAGTATCATATAAACAGTGAGATTTAAATGTTAATTCATCATTAAGCAGTAGGTTTGTTTGAAATAAAAACGCTTTATATATTTCATATTCTTCCATGGCATCCATGTATCGGCTCTTACTGCATATATGTATGGGCGTAAAGTTATCTGTGAAATCTGTGAAACCACTATAACTGTGATTGCTGTTTACCAGATGTAAAGCAAAGTTGGATTTGATTGACTTGATGTTCTTTTTTGGCATATGTTCTTTATATCTGTCTTTAAATTTCCTGTCCGTTTGTCCTATGTAGAATTTATCACATTCACTACACTGGATTCTATATATACCAGAACTGTTTTCGGTTGTTTTTTGTGTTCGAGGTTTTAATATGTTCAATATGTTATTGGTAGTTTTGAAGGACACGATGATGTCTAATTTTCTTAATTCATTTTTTATTATATTAGGAATCACATTAGTATATTCAACTGAAATCTAATGGTTCTTTTTACCATCGAATTTTAATTTTCTTTCCATTTGATTCCTACGTTTGCGTATTAAGTTATCTATTATATCACTTTTATATCCATTATTGACAGCTATATGTTTAACAATATTTACTTCATCTTGAAAATCTTCCTGGTTCATAGGTATAGTTAAAAGTCTATTTACGAAAGCATTAAAAGGGGCCATTTTCTGTGTATATGGGTGGAATGAATCAGCATGAACAGTTATATCCGTGGTAGTGGGTTTCTTGTATATTTTATATGTGATAAAATCAGCGTTTCTTCGAACAGAAAGGTCTAAAAAGTTTAGGCAATTTTAATTTTCTACTTCCATGGTGAATTTTATGTTGTTATTTATGTTGTTCATGTATTTGAGTAACATGTCCATTTGTCTACAAGTGCCATTAAAAACCATGAACGTATCGTCAACATATCGCGTGTATGAGATAATTTTATCGTGGTAACTGTTACATTTAGACAGTAGATAACTATTTTCATAAAAATTAAGATATATATCTGCCAGTAATCTACTTAAAGGAGACCCCATGGCTAACCCTTCTCCTTGTTTAAAAAACTTGCTGTCAAATGTAAAATAATTTTGTTTCAACACTATTCGTAATATCAAGATTAATTCGTTAAATTCCTGTTGATTTAATATTGCCGTATTAAGTAAATTGTTTTGGAGAATCTCTATTGTTTCTTGTATAGGTATATTTGTGTACAAATTGACAATATCAAAAGAAACCAGCTTATAACCCGGTAATAAGTCGATAGAATTAATTTTGTTTATGAAATCTTTATTGTTCTTGATACTATGATTATTCTCTAGCTTTATACTGTTTTTTATTATATGTTGAAGTTTTTTTTGCGATTTTGTACCCAGGTGCCGACGTGTAGTTAACTAAGGGACGTATTGGCATGTTGTCCTTATGTATTTTTGGCAAACCTGTGAATGCGGGTGCCTGTGCATTTATTTGTTTAATATGGTGTCTAACATTTGCGTCAAACAAATATATGCATTTGTTCACAGCGGAATTTAGTTCCTTTGTGTACTTGCTGGTGGGGTCATGCTCAAGTGTCTTAATAATGTTATTGTTAATAAATTCATAACATTTCTGCGTGTAATCTGCTTGACTCAATATAACTACAGTATTGCCTTTATCGGCTTTGGTAACTATTGCCTTATTTATATCAATCTTTTGTTTTATTGTTTTCATAAGGTTGAGCTCCTTCTTGTATTTTATAAACTGGTTTTTATTTTTACTTAAGCCATCCATTTTCAATATGCGATCCAATTTATTGTTGATTACCGATCGTGTTACTTGTTGGGTTTCTTGGTTTTAATGCATTTTACAGCAGCTTCAGCGTTTATAACTCCACGTAATAGGCTGTTTTTGCTAAGTTTAGGTAAGTTATATTTTAAACCTTTAGATATTAATTCTGTCTCGTCATTAGATAATTCGATATTGGTATAATTTACTACGCGTTTATAAAAGTTATGTTTACAATTTATGTTATCATTGTTATCATACATGTGTTGTTTCTTGTGTAGGTTATCGAACTTCTTAATGTGTTTCGATATAATGACTTTAACTACTTCTCTTATCTGTGCTTCTATCAATTCCATAACATTGCTAATGATAGCAGGATGCAAACTGTCTAATACTTTCAAATGTGCAATATACAAAATATGGTTCAATCTGTCCTTTTTCACATACAATTGCTTAATTTCTTCTTTTTGCCATATCTTCTGTGCTATTGATTTAGTTTTAACCGCTGCTAATGACTTATTTTGAATATTAATGTGTGTGTGTGTGCACTTGATATTGCGTAAACGTGTCTGCTCTGCTCTACCTGAATATTCTCATGCAATAAAGGACGTGCCTCGGTCATTACGAATACTATGTCATGATCCGACGCGCGCACACACGAACACACATACGCACACGTAATCACACATCTGACGTGCACACATACACGCACACAGACGCATACGCAACGTAATCAAACACGCAACGTGCGCACAGACGCACACGCACACACAACGAGCGCACACGTTGGCATGAATCATGCTTTTGGCTGTCCTAAAAACATACCATATCTATTTCACAGGACGTTATGTATTACAGCATTTTTAATTTTGTTTAGCAACACTCGTAGACGGATATGGGCGGTAGCTATTTCTGTATGAAAGTAAGCCATGTGTCAAATTAGAAGGTGAAAGTAAAATGCATCGATTTAGACACCAAACCTCTGAACATACATGCGATTATTTTATAGTAATCAGAAATGTGTGTGTGTGAGAGAGAGAGAGAGAGACAATTTTATGTGCATCAACTTTCAAACGTGTACGCTACCGCCGTATGATATATATACACACAAGACGACATGTCACTATTTCTCATTTGTATGAGACACTCATCGTACAATCGGCTATTGTGTATAACAACAACAACATTTAAGAGGTAAGTAAAAGATTTGCATATGTTACTAAGTAAAAAAACATAATTTTATTGAATATTCAGATTTTATTTAAATTGAGCTTATAGTCGTCTATTTGATTTTTTGGTCTGTTGCCTAATGAAGCACATGTGCTTAGGTCAGTTACTGTTGTCTCTCGATAAGAACGGTGTTTTTGTTTGACAGATATTTTTGATGTGTTTGTAGATTTCCAATTTTAAGTGTTCTAAATACGCTGTCCTGTCATTATTATTATACGAGGTTAATCTGTATTATTACATGAGTCATCAATCGTTTAACATGAACATTAATCGAGTAACTCAAGAAGCGATTACCGGGTACGTTTATGTACTATACATTTAGACAGAATTTACTGATATCACGAGTAGGCCTACTTAAATACGTTCAATACAAAAAAGGATTAATTGCCCTACACCTGAGTGCTGTATTTTACGAATGCGTGCGTATTTTCTACATAAGGATTAATATAATTACTCATACGTCTGATCAATAAGATCTTTTGTAAAACATAATGATTCCGCCTGGGTGATTGTAGATTTATTCTGTACTCAGTTTCTGAAATGTATCAATGAAAATACTATGAGAGTAGAATATATCGAGTACCAAATCCATCAATTTTCAGATGTTAATGAAACTGAACGATTGTGGCTGTAGTTAGAGAACAATTTTGTAATTTACAAATGTAACGAAATTTAGAAATGCATTTTCTCATAACAAAATACAACGTACCCTTTCATTTTATATTCAAACTATTCTTATCTGAAACAGAACGTTATATAGATAATACGCTGTCCTGTTTAAAAAAAAATGTATTCAGGTATTAATCTGTTTGTTTAAACGTTGATCTATGTACGTGACCATACGTACTTGTTTTCGTAATGTTTGTTATAATACCTTTCCTGTTCTGGATTTATGGTATGTGCTGTGCTGTGTGTGTGTGTGTTGAAAGCCTTGTGTATATATAGCACATAATGTATATGATAATGAAGCAGGTACTGTTATTATTATTATAGGAACGCACGTAGCTATCCTCGCTGAGGTGGAATGTACCGAAGTAAACGAGCTTCAGATATGGACGAATACGCACATTCTTTTATAAAACGTCTGAAGAGCTATTACAACATCAAACGTCGTGGGCATATTAAAATTTACGTTCCTATATACCCGCATGAGAACGTGAAATTGTACGATCTGGCTAATGCCGGGTTCTTTTACGAAGGCGACGATGATGTTGTAAGATGTTGTGTATGCAAAATAAGAATTATGAATTGGGAGGTGGGCGACAATCCCATCGAAGTCCATAAGGCATCAATGCCCACATGTAATTTTGTCCGCGAGTGGTTTGAGGACCCCAACGGCGTAGGATAACAGTACTTGTTAAGGTAACAAACTACTTTGAATACACAATTTTTATCACTGTGTGTGCGTATGTTTGACTGTAGTGCAGATTCTAATTTACAAAGTTTTGATGAATACTATTTGAAAGGACATTAACTTATGAGGAATTAATTTCTATTTTTAATTTATTTCACCATACACCTCTGAACCTATATGTAATTATTTGTAAACTGTGTTACCTGTTGCAGCAAACGTTAACACTAGAACGATTATATTATTATTATTCAGTGATATATACATACACTTTACTTATCATATAATCTGTATTTTTGTTTTACATATTTTGGATGAAAATTACACACCACTCTTTCATACAGTATTTTAAATTAATAAAACAGTGATTTTGTATTATTACTACTGATTGTATGTTTTTGTCTTTCAGGGATTAGAAAGTAGGACGCACCGAATCAATGACTTGGCTTAATGTAGTGAATATTTCTGTATCGTTGTGTGTGTGTGTGTGTGCACATAGTTAATCTTTCTATACAGTGGTGTTGATTTAATAATGTGTAAATATAGCAATTCATATATTCTGTATTTTTTGTTTTACATATTTTCTTTGTACCTTTCAACGTTCACATAAAGTCATGTGATTTGTACATTTTACTAACGAAGACGCATCTGTTCAATGTGTGTGTGTGTGTGTGTGTGTGTGTGTGTGTGTGTGTGTGTGTGAGAGTTGTTAAGCCGTTAACGTATGGATTTGTCATCTGTCACAGCACACACACAGGTAATTACATTATAAAGTAGGAATTTCTTCTGCCGTCTGTCATCTGTAACAGCACACAGGTAAGTAGTTCATTGACAACAACACACTTACATAGTTAATATTTGCCAAATATATATATTTCTAACAAGGATCAATCACACTGACTGCATTATAAAACTATTAATTAATTATTTGATACATGAAACATGAAGACGACGTTTGACAACGAGAGAGAGAGAGCTAAAATTATTTACTCATCACATCGATTACTCAATGTACGAGAGAGAGACAGGAGAAAGGGTATGAAACCTTGCATAGTTGAAACGCGTGAGAGTGAGAGAGAGAGAGAGAGAGAGAGAGAGAGAGAGAGAGAGAGAGAGAGAGAGAGAGAGGACGTTAATATTTGTTGACACAGTTGAAACAATGAGAGTGAGAGAGAGAGAGAGAGAGAGAGAGAGAGAGAGAGAGAGAGAGAGAGAGAGAGAGGGCGTTAATATTTGTCGAATAAATATAAACTTTCTAATTTCATATACATGCGCGCAATGTACACAGTGAGAGAGAGAGAGAGAGAGAGAGAGAGAGAGAGAGAGAGAGAGAGAGAGAGAGAGAGAGAGAGAGAGGGAGAGGAGAAAACGGTTTGAACGTAACGTTTGACAACAAGAGAGAGATAGTTTTACTTACATTCAAATGTGTAAGAGAGAGAGAGAGAGTAACAATTATGATCATATAGTTTGAATTTCTCACTACAGAAGAGAAAAAAATGTTGGCAGATCTGCTCTATACACACACACAATAATGTAAGATTGGTAACCCTGATCATATATTTTAATATATACACTATATAACACATATTTGAATTTCCCTCCCCCCGCCACAGAAAATGTTGACAAACCTGCTCATATAAAATATCTATACACTATAATAATAATACAGAGGTTGGTAAACCTGATCATATAGATTTAATATACATTATAACACACGACAAATTTGAACTCATGCAAAGGTTGGTACACCTGATCATATATTTTAATATACACTATAATGCATCGAGTTGGAACCTCCCACCCACCACCACCCACTGATATGAAATAAAAAAACCACCCACCCAACACCACCCCCTGATATGCAAATCAGCTTTATTAAAAAAATAAAAAATTATATTCACGGATGCTGGTGGTCCATTGAACCTCATCCCACCCCCTTGATATGCAAATCAATTTTATAAAAAAAATAAAAAAATCAAATTAAAAAAAATTAAAAAATAAAAAATCAAATAAAAAAAATAAAAAAAATTATTCGCGGAAATTCGCGGATGCTGTGGTCCATTTGGATGCTGCGGATCCAGCGGTGGCGGCGTCAACTCTTAGATCATGTTTTTTATCGTTTTTATTGTTTTTTAAGAAAGGCGGAATTCCTTTGTGGCTCAGAACCGGCAGTTTCCCTCTACTGTTACTACATAAGTTACGGAAACGTTACCGCGTTACTTGTCTAGTTAATATGGATCATAGGAGAAACGTATTGTGAAAAGGTTATAGAATAATTTATAATATTCCGATGAAAATTCTTATCGTATTATTCGTGTGTCCAATAAGTAAAATTAGAAAGATGTATAGACATTTGTTGTGACGAAGGAGACGGTGACATATAACAAGTGACTGACACTGACTGGTCAAACTTTGTACCCATGTGTACTTTGTAATGTAAATACTAGGTTGCGAAGCGTGCAGATGACGTCACCTTTGTTCTTGTTATTGCCAGCCGAGATTCAGACCGGCTGACTACAGACAAAATTAAATTAGTTCTACTATAGACTCCGAGCTGATCACTCGTTCTCACTCGCCGCATCGGCTACATACCGTTCTTTTTTCAGTATTTTTAATTCTATTAGCATGGACACCATGCGACTATTTCGTTAGGCCATCTAGGCTTTCGGGTTGCAATGCAAGCCCCCGCTTTACTTCTATTCAATTCTCCGGCACTCATGCCGTGTTAAAATCTGCACGCTTCAGCAATCAATCAATTATTTCAATCTAAATATAAATAAGAAATCAAATATGTCGCCTTGACTCAATAAACCATTATTTTCTGAAACATTGTACAGTCCACTCAATTATTTCATCACAAACCAGCAACTCCAATAGCGTTGCTAAGAACAACTCAAGAGCTTCTGAGACGCAACACTGACCTAAAAACAAACTCACAGTCTGAAAATACATTTGTTATTTGGTTAGATTTCATTACTTTTGTTTACACCATAAGATTAAAAACAAATAGTATACTATTACGGGAGCGACTTTGATTTAAATACAATGTTAGTAATCTCCATTTATAATCTTCGATCATATTAGCTGCAAAAGCGTGATCGCCATAAGACATTTGAAACTCGAAAAGTCAATATCGGAAACCTTCCATAGGCCATATATAAGAGAAATGTTTGGAATTTATACGTACATTTTTGGAATTTTTACTGTGATATACACGTCATTTCTAACGTATGCTAGAGATATTTTTAAACTATAACTAAATACACATATGAATTAGTAATTTGCTAACTGTAATAAATATGTAAGGAACATGCGAGATATAAACATTCAATGTAGAAAATACACACAGCAAGAACATTACTGTAACTTACTAAGAAAACTAAAAATTTAAACTGGATATGAGCACGGTTAATATAGCACTATGCATTGTATTTGTAAATTTGACACCTATATGTTTCCGGAAAAAGGTTATTCTTTGAACTCCAAAACACTACAAGGAGGTGTCTTGTGAATTTCATTTATGACATTTTAAGTACAATATCTAAAGTACAGACTATCTATAACAGTAGGCGATATAACACAAACGATAGGAATTTACACACGATAACGTTATAATATCGATAGCGTTATTTGTAGTTAATCTAACTAAAAAGATTGATTGAAAGTAAAGTAGTTACATTGATTAAAATTAACTCCCAGCCTGTTTGGCCGTGGTCCAAAATTTGTGACAAAACCAGACGTTTCGGCAGTGCCATTGACTAGCATCTTCAGTGGAAACGAGTCAACGCTAACGTAGGATGATACACGTTAGGACCGCAGTACTGTGGTTAAGGCTGGAGATGTTCCTTGAACACTACTTCTACTTATAAATTGCTTAATGACAGGCTTTAACACCGCCGATTCACAGCGATCGCAGCATGCTTCTGGCTCTGGACGGACTCCATATGAAGGCGAGGAAAGTACGCACTCACAGCCGACAAGAGCTTCGTCTCGTCGAAGAGGATCTGATGGTCGACATAGGCGAGAGCGTGTTCTGCCACGGCAGACCTCTCCGGCTGCCTCAATCGACAGTAGCCGCTATATTCACCCACGCGAGTGCGGACACTGCGCTTCATGGTTCCAATGTAAACCTGGCCGCACGAGCAGGGAACTCCTTAGACTCCACACGACTACAGCGGGTTTCTGCCGTCCTTGGCCGGCCTCAGGAACTGATGGATTTTTCTTGTCGGCTTGAATATCCGTCTTACACCGTGCCAGCTAAGCAGCCTACCAAAAAGGCACGGTCCGTCATTCTTTCCGATTTCCTGGCGGTTGATTTATTACCATATCCTGACACTTTAAATTAAGTAGAAGTAGTGTTCATGGGACATCCCCAGCCTTAACCAAAGTGCTGTGGTCCTAACGTGTATCGTCCCACGTTAGCGTTGACTCGTTTACACTGAAGATGGCAGTCAGTGGTACTGCCGAAACGTCTGGTTATGTCACAAACTTAGGACCACGCCAAACAGCCCGGGATATAATTTAATTAAAATGATACCGCCCGTGTAAGCCTTTGTATATAGTAGTTATTGTTTGTAGTTTTCCTTTGAAGTGTCCTTCTATGGGTGTATTTTTGAAGCGTAGATGTACTTTGTATAAAATAGAAACATAACGTCTTATAGTAGAGGGAAAATGCCGATCCTGACGCAACACAATGTCAACTACTAGAGTCCCACACCAATCACTTTCACTTTCTACTGGACCACAGCATCCACGACTTTTTCGCGTATATGCCGCCTTTCGTGAGCCTAGATCACTTTCACTTTCTATCAGCCCGCGAATTTCCGCGAATAAATTTTTTTATTTTTTTTTAATTTGATATTTTTATTTTTTTAATTAAATTGATTTGCATATCCGTGAATATATGCAGCCTTTCGCGAGCCTAAATCACTTTCACTTTCTAATTTCCGCGAATATAATTTTTTATATGCAGCCTTTCGCGAGCCTAGATCACTTTCACTTTCTACTGGACCACAGCATCCGCGACTTTTTCGCTGATCTGTGTCAAGATCCGCGACTTTTTCGCGTATCTGGACCACAGCATCCGCGAATATAATTTTTTTTTTATATGCCGCCTTTCGCGAGCTTAGATCACTTTCACTTTCTATCACTTGATGTATTATAGTGTATATATTAAATATATGATCAGGGTTACCAACCTTGCATGAGTTCAAATTTGTTATAATGTATATTAAATCTATATGATTAGGTTTACCAACCTATGTATGGGTTCAAACTTGATATGTGTGGGTATTATAGTGTATATTAAAATATATGATCAGGGTTACCAACCTTGCATGAGTTCAAATTTGTTATAATGTATATTAAATCTATATGATCAGGTTTACCAAGTATCCCTCCTCAGACGCTGGTGTTACTTTGCATTTTTGCATTAAATATATATATATCGTAAACAATGAAATAATAATATTTCGTCATTGTAAGATTTTAATAAAACAATTATCAGTTTAAATTCTCTCTCTCTCTCTCTCTCTCACACTTGTTGTGTATGTTTCTCTCTCTCTCTGTGGTCAGTACCGCGCGCATGTATATGAAATTAGAAAGTTTATATTTATTCGACAAATATTAACGCCCTCTCTCTCTCTCTCTCGCTCGCAGACGTCGGAAGCAATTCGAGGTCATTGACACGACTTTACACTGACACATTGCAGTCTCTCACTCTCTCTCTCTCTCTCGCTCTCTCTCTCTCTGGGTTAAGCTGGTGTTGTACGTTACTAAAATCATAGCAAATATTTTCATTCTAAGCATGTATTACTGTTTAGTAATAATTACAGCCCCAACAAAGGATATATAAGTTTGTGTACATGGATTGTATATTGCAAGTACGGAATTATTATTTAAATCCGATATCTGTTTTTATTAAAATCATACAATGTCAAAAGAGGATAGTTGTCTGTTACGAACCAGTACTAACTCTCCTATATGGCCGTCGCTCGCATCATCCGTATTTAAAGTTCGCTACTTCCAGTACACATGGCCTCTGTAACAGATTTGGTCTCCAACAGGTGTGATTCGAACGGTAAGAGCAAGAACAATATGAACAAGGCCAAGGACATTATATGTCTAGTATCCCTCCTCAGACGCTGGTGTTACTTTGTGTCATAAAATCTCGTGGCACTCAAGATAAGAGACAATACGTTTGCAAAAAACGACAAAATTGAACTTCTGGAAACAAAATTGTACGGTTTGTAAGTAATATCGACAACACAGGTCAGCATTTTTCGGTCATTGACAGATAAAGGGATCGTCACATTAGGACTACTGACTGCTAAATCCAGTAGTACAAGAACTTAGATATTTGTTGAATCAGTAGCAAAAAAATGTTAGATCTACTGTTTTCAGCGTACATAGACATTTGATAATATTCCATTTTGGTTGTATTCGTGAAGCCATAGTGTAATGGCTGTCCTTGGAAGTCATGTAACCCTTAGTGTTTGTGCGGGAATCGTAGTCGGATTTTAGTTTCTGTCATGTCTTTCGTCCGTTTGTGTGCAGGTTGTCTTTACAGTCATGAAAATCATTTCAAGAGGTAAGCCGCATTGTATTGTTCGCGTACCGCGAGCATATGCGGTGGTGATTGCTGTACAAGAATTCTACGGACTGATGTGTTACGAAATTAGCGTGGTAACCAAGTTCTATGACATAGAGCGCGGGTTTCTCCGTACAATTGTGTAACGTCGCGTAGCATTTTTGTGCGATGTTAAGCGACCTATAAAACGTAATGAACCTGTTGTGCCATGATGACGGAGTTGCACAGATGCGTGTGATAATAATAATAACAATAATAATATAAAGAGGTCGCGTGCTCAAACATTATTATTATTTCGCCTTTGACATGCTCCTTGTCAGTCTGTAATTTAGAGGTAGCGAATCTTTTTGCCATTCTTCTGCCGATGATAAAATGTTCTCTGTAGAGTTATTCGTCAAGTTGTTGGTGTAACAATAACATGGTGTAAGCTACCTCTCGTTTATCCATGAGAATGAGTGTTCGGTGTCATCTGCCGTGAGGGTAAATAGCGCCTTATTTTCGCTATTATTTACAACGGTACGGCTAAAATACTAGTAAGCGTAATCAAAAATTACTTCCTACCCTGCTAACAACATCAATGGATGCATTTTGAGTACGTGGCTATGAAAATGATCCGGACACAGGTTATGTCAGGTTGTAATAAGTTAGGCCTCTCCAGTTCTATAATTTTCTACAAAAAATTAGTTTTGTTTCCGATTAAGTATCTCCATTTTAATTACTTTTAACACTACACTGAAAAGTTTGTAGTTGTGGGTAGAGGAAAAAATATCAGGAAAGGTATCCGTAGTACGTCATACGATAGTGAAGGAAAGATTTCATCGATATTTTGACATGTTCTCTCGCATATGTTATAGGTTACAGTGGATATGAGATTCGGTTAGAACATGTGCACACTAAATAGGTAATTGTAAGGAAAATAAGAAATTACTGTAATAGGTAAGTTGTTCAGCACTACAGGAGTAGAAAAATATTTTCATATTCATCATTGTCGTAAGGAACTCACACCCTGATGGAAGGACACACAAGGTGCAGTACAAAAATCCTCCCAGAAGGTCCTTCCAGAGGGCGACTGACTGTACGCTATCATTAAAATTATACAAAACCACTGCTGTCCCGATTCAGATGTACGACAGTGAGGAATGTAAGCGAGACATGTCTACAATTTGAAGCAGCTGAAGTGCTTTCTCTGAGAAGAGTCAAGGGTTCCACACAGTTGGACAGAACGACTGCATTCGGAACGAGCTAAACGTCTATAATCCGAACCAGCGAATAGACGATTACAGATTAAAATGGTGGGAACACGTCGACGGAATGGACGAAAACAGGCAAGCAGTCCAGCGGGCAAGTGTGACATTAGAAGTCGTGGAATGTGAGAACAAATTTATGTGACTTTACCGAGACGGAACAACCATTTATGTCTAAACCATGAAATGAAGAAGCAGAAGAAGAAACGACGTAGTTCGTTTTGTCGTTATTTGGTAGTTGTTGCCTAGCTATGCAATAAATTATTACCTTCAACTAAAGGAAATTCTGCTTTTTATGTAGTCCTTCGACAACGCAGGCTTTACGTTGTACCGAGCAACACTCCGCGTGCTTTTACGGGAAATGTAACATGCGCATGCAATAACGTCACTTAAGCTGCTAGTTGGACATGTTTATGACAGCAGTTTCATGGGATGATTTGAACGGTTTGTTTCATCGAAAACTGTCTGCAGGCGAACATATATTTCTGATGTACACGGTTATGTAAACAGAATAGAGAACATGAACTATCAGCCCAAGTAACCTACAATAAATATTATATTTAATCGCTTTTCGTTATAACCGATATGAAATGCCACAAAATGACTACAATTATTGCGTATAACGGAGGATTTATGCCAGCTTTAAATAACAGAAGATTTATCTGAATGGTCAGGCGGCACTAAACGTAATTTCGATTCGTTCCAACGTGCCGTTATTTACCGGTTTAAATACTATGTATTCCACAGCGTTGTGATTTATACAGTAAAAGTGATAACGAAAACGAAACGTCGGTCGGAACGGTTAATTAGGCAGCATAATGGTAGGCGATTTGACACGTACGGACAAGTTCATGACAGCGGCGGCGATGATTATTGTACGTAAGAAGAAATGTAAATGAGCTGTGGAGTCATGACGGCTGTGTACATGAATTGCTTCACAACAATACGGACTACACCGTTATCGTACAACAATGGCTTTATACAGTGATTATTGTTGTATTGATTTTTATTCAGCGATTGTCGAAGCCTTTCAGTTTTCTTTGTCTGTTTAATTTCAGTTGAAGCTAATTCGAAGCGATTGCCTGTTACATTTCGTCTTGTCGTCTTTACATTTACTTAGTGTAACACATAGTTTTGTTTTGTGGCACGCATATTATCTTCAGAAGAAGGTCCGTTAAATTTATTTTTTAAGACAAACCTTAATCCCACGTCACCGGATTACATATGACCTATGATGTTGGAATCGTTGTTAATTAACACGTAGACCGATTTGTATTGGTTAATTTGTAGGCGTGTTGAATTTGTTTAATAAAGGACTTGTCGGAAAATTTCTTTTCCGACCACAACATTAATCCTTTGCGTCAATTATTTGGCCATTAAGTAGTTTTATCAGTAAGTAAAATTTCGTCATTTCTTGAAGTGTTGTTTATAAAAATTCCATATGCGGCAATTACAGTAATTTACAATGCAAAAGCGATGTTGTAAGTAATCTTACAGTTATAATTTTAAATTCTTTTTTATACAAAATTATTAAGAAATTTTAAATAAAATATTTAGTATCAATGTTTAAATATTTCCAACAACTATGTTGATTAGAAGTGCTGTAAGTTCAATAACAATGTTCGCTACGTAACGTATTCAAATCTGTTTACTCACCTCTTAAATGTTGATGCACGCAATTATCGATTTCACAATGAGGTATGAAGGCTAATTGCATTCTTCACGTATATATATTGATGTATCTTACAACGGTAGGGTAGGGGGTAGCTTGCGTGTTTGTTTTGAAAGTCGATGTAAGTCATTGTCCGCCGTTGGAAACTTTCAGAAGTTAGCGATACTGAAAGTATTTTCATGCATTAGTCAAAATTAGGAAAACAATGCAGAGAGAGAGAGCGAGTGGACACACATGTAAGTAGCTCGATACTCAGTGACAACAACACACACACACACAGTTAATATTTGTCAAATATATAACAACGAGTGAGAGAGAGAGAGAGGAGGGGTCATCGACCGTGATGGAAAAGCTTTACCTCACTGCTTTAAGAAGTTAGCGATACTGAAAGTATTTTCGGTCAAGTTAACACGACTGTTTTTAAGAAACATTCTATCATTTATTTGATGTCGATACCGGTATTAATTATAGATTACACTTAGTTCCATTCACTTCCATGTTCTTACAAATACTTGTAATTAGTTTCGTTAATAACTAGGCCAAAACATTGTCATTACATGTCAACTCTTCCGTCTGTCTCGTAAATTTTGCGCAGCATTGTTTGAGTCTTATCTTTGTAAATAAAGAGCAACAGCAACAGTGTCGTAATACTCTACTTATTTGAACAAGTCCTGTATTAAATGCACTTGTTAATGTTTTAATGTGAACAATTTTACGTTTAAATAAAATCTGTACATACAATAAAATTATGTTTCAGTTATTACTTTTACAAATACACACAGACGTTAGGGAGAGACTGCAATGTGTCAGTGTAAAGTCGTGTCAATGACCTCCAGTATTACAATGGTTTAGCATAGTTTCTTACTGAAGGTTGTACGCTTTAAATTCAGCTATACCTAAAATATATCTTCAATTAGGGTCATTGTACACACACAGTGGAATGCTTTCAGAAATTTGCGACACACACACACACACACACACACACACACACATACATACACAACGATATTTCTACTTATTTGAACAAGTCCTGTATTAAATGCACTTGTTAATGTTTTAATGTGAACAATTTTACGTTTAAATAAAATCTGTACATACAATAAAATTATGTTTCAGTATTAATGATATAAATATTACTGTTTTATTAAATTAAAATACTGTATATATATATATATATATAACCTAGGAACTTCGCAGGTGAAGAAATTAATTTCTATTTTTCATCTGTAACGACATGCGTGTATAATTTTAATTTATTTCACTATACACCTTCGCCACCGCTGCTACCACAGTCGTCAGTAATAAAAAAAGAAGAAGAAGAAAGATCAGTTAGGAAACGCATCAGTACTCGTTCGAAACGATTAACATCAGTCCCAATGGACCACAGCATCCGTGAATTTCCACGAATAAAAAAAAAAAAAAAAAAAACGTAAAACGTTCTACTTACGTTTCATGTTAGGTTAAAAAATACAGTCCACGTACGTTTCACGTTTACGTTAGGTTAAGATGCAGTCTACTTACGTTTCACTGTTAGGTTAAAAAATGCAGTCCACGTACGTTTCACGTTTACGTTAGGTTAAGATGCAGTCTACTTACGTTTCACGTTAGGTTAAAAAATGCAGCCCACGTACGTTTTTCGTTTACGTTAGGTTAAAATACAGTCTACTTACGTTTCACGTTAGGTTAAAATGCAAACACACGCACACACACACACACACACACACACACACACACACACGTGTATATTATTTAAATTATTATTTAAATAACATACATACGCGTTAGGTTGTAACCTAACACGTGTGTGTGTGTGTGTGTGTGTGCGTGTGTTTGCATTTTAACCTAACGTGAAACGTAAGTAGACTGTATTTTAACCTAACGTAAACGAAAAACGTACGTGGGCTGCATTTTTTAACCTAACGTGAAACGTAAGTAGACTGCATCTTAACCTAACGTAAACGTGAAACGTACGTGGACTGCATTTTTTAACCTAACAGTGAAACGTAAGTAGACTGCATCTTAACCTAACGTAAACGTGAAACGTACGTGGACTGTATTTTTTAACCTAACATGAAACGTAAGTAGAACGTTTTACGTTTTTTTTTTTTTTTTTTATTCGTGGAAATTCACGGATGCTGTGGTCCATTGGGACTGATGTTAATCGTTTCGAACGAGTACTGATGCGTTTCCTAACTGATCTTTCTTCTTCTTCTTTTTTTATTACTGACGACTGTGGTAGCAGCGGTGGCGAAGGTGTATAGTGAAATAAATTAAAATTATACACGCATGTCGTTACAGATGAAAAATAGAAATTAATTTCTTCACCTGCGAAGTTCCTAGGTTATATATATATATATATATACAGTATTTTAATTTAATAAAACAGTAATATTTATATCATTAATACTGAAACATAATTTTATTGTATGTACAGATTTTATTTAAACGTAAAATTGTTCACATTAAAACATTAACAAGTGCATTTAATACAGGACTTGTTCAAATAAGTAGAAATATCGTTGTGTATGTATGTGTGTGTGTGTGTGTGTGTGTGTGTGTGTGTCGCAAATTTCTGAAAGCATTCCACTGTGTGTGTACAATGACCCTAATTGAAGATATATTTTAGGTATAGCTGAATTTAAAGCGTACAACCTTCAGTAAGAAACTATGCTAAACCATTGTAATACTGGAGGTCATTGACACGACTTTACACTGACACATTGCAGTCTCTCCCTAACGTCTGTGTGTATTTGTAAAAGTAATAACTGAAACATAATTTTATTGTATGTACAGATTTTATTTAAACGTAAAATTGTTCACATTAAAACATTAACAAGTGCATTTAATACAGGACTTGTTCAAATAAGTAGAGTATTACGACACTGTTGCTGTTGCTCTTTATTTACAAAGATAAGACTCAAACAATGCTGCGCAAAATTTACGAGACAGACGGAAGAGTTGACATGTAATGACAATGTTTTGGCCTAGTTATTAACGAAACTAATTACAAGTATTTGTAAGAACATGGAAGTGAATGGAACTAAGTGTAATCTATAATTAATACCGGTATCGACATCAAATAAATGATAGAATGTTTCTTAAAAACAGTCGTGTTAACTTGACCGAAAATACTTTCAGTATCGCTAACTTCTTAAAGCAGTGAGGTAAAGCTTTTCCATCACGGTCGATGACCCCTCCTCTCTCTCTCTCTCACTCGTTGTTATATATTTGACAAATATTAACTGTGTGTGTGTGTGTTGTTGTCACTGAGTATCGAGCTACTTACATGTGTGTCCACTCGCTCTCTCTCTCTGCATTGTTTTCCTAATTTTGACTAATGCATGAAAATACTTTCAGTATCGCTAACTTCTGAAAGTTTCCAACGGCGGACAATGACTTACATCGACTTTCAAAACAAACACGCAAGCTACCCCCTACCCTACCGTTGTAAGATACATCAATATATATACGTGAAGAATGCAATTAGCCTTCATACCTCATTGTGAAATCGATAATTGCGTGCATCAACATTTAAGAGGTGAGTAAACAGATTTGAATACGTTACGTAGCGAACATTGTTATTGAACTTACAGCACTTCTAATCAACATAGTTGTTGGAAATATTTAAACATTGATACTAAATATTTTATTTAAAATTTCTTAATAATTTTGTATAAAAAAGAATTTAAAATTATAACTGTAAGATTACTTACAACATCGCTTTTGCATTGTAAATTACTGTAATTGCCGCATATGGAATTTTTATAAACAACACTTCAAGAAATGACGAAATTTTACTTACTGATAAAACTACTTAATGGCCAAATAATTGACGCAAAGGATTAATGTTGTGGTCGGAAAAGAAATTTTCCGACAAGTCCTTTATTAAACAAATTCAACACGCCTACAAATTAACCAATACAAATCGGTCTACGTGTTAATTAACAACGATTCCAACATCATAGGTCATATGTAATCCGGTGACGTGGGATTAAGGTTTGTCTTAAAAAATAAATTTAACGGACCTTCTTCTGAAGATAATATGCGTGCCACAAAACAAAACTATGTGTTACACTAAGTAAATGTAAAGACGACAAGACGAAATGTAACAGGCAATCGCTTCGAATTAGCTTCAACTGAAATTAAACAGACAAAGAAAACTGAAAGGCTTCGACAATCGCTGAATAAAAATCAATACAACAATAATCACTGTATAAAGCCATTGTTGTACGATAACGGTGTAGTCCGTATTGTTGTGAAGCAATTCATGTACACAGCCGTCATGACTCCACAGCTCATTTACATTTCTTCTTACGTACAATAATCATCGCCGCCGCTGTCATGAACTTGTCCGTACGTGTCAAATCGCCTACCATTATGCTGCCTAATTAACCGTTCCGACCGACGTTTCGTTTTCGTTATCACTTTTACTGTATAAATCACAACGCTGTGGAATACATAGTATTTAAACCGGTAAATAACGGCACGTTGGAACGAATCGAAATTACGTTTAGTGCCGCCTGACCATTCAGATAAATCTTCTGTTATTTAAAGCTGGCATAAATCCTCCGTTATACGCAATAATTGTAGTCATTTTGTGGCATTTCATATCGGTTATAACGAAAAGCGATTAAATATAATATTTATTGTAGGTTACTTGGGCTGATAGTTCATGTTCTCTATTCTGTTTACATAACCGTGTACATCAGAAATATATGTTCGCCTGCAGACAGTTTTCGATGAAACAAACCGTTCAAATCATCCCATGAAACTGCTGTCATAAACATGTCCAACTAGCAGCTTAAGTGACGTTATTGCATGCGCATGTTACATTTCCCGTAAAAGCACGCGGAGTGTTGCTCGGTACAACGTAAAGCCTGCGTTGTCGAAGGACTACATAAAAAGCAGAATTTCCTTTAGTTGAAGGTAATAATTTATTGCATAGCTAGGCAACAACTACCAAATAACGACAAAACGAACTACGTCGTTTCTTCTTCTGCTTCTTCATTTCATGGTTTAGACATAAATGGTTGTTCCGTCTCGGTAAAGTCACATAAATTTGTTCTCACATTCCACGACTTCTAATGTCACACTTGCCCGCTGGACTGCTTGCCTGTTTTCGTCCATTCCGTCGACGTGTTCCCACCATTTTAATCTGTAATCGTCTATTCGCTGGTTCGGATTATAGACGTTTAGCTCGTTCCGAATGCAGTCGTTCTGTCCAACTGTGTGGAACCCTTGACTCTTCTCAGAGAAAGCACTTCAGCTGCTTCAAATTGTAGACATGTCTCGCTTACATTCCTCACTGTCGTACATCTGAATCGGGACAGCAGTGGTTTTGTATAATTTTAATGATAGCGTACAGTCAGTCGCCCTCTGGAAGGACCTTCTGGGAGGATTTTTGTACTGCACCTTGTGTGTCCTTCCATCAGGGTGTGAGTTCCTTACGACAATGATGAATATGAAAATATTTTTCTACTCCTGTAGTGCTGAACAACTTACCTATTACAGTAATTTCTTATTTTCCTTACAATTACCTATTTAGTGTGCACATGTTCTAACCGAATCTCATATCCACTGTAACCTATAACATATGCGAGAGAACATGTCAAAATATCGATGAAATCTTTCCTTCACTATCGTATGACATACTACGGATACCTTTCCTGATATTTTTTCCTCTACCCACAACTACAAACTTTTCAGTGTAGTGTTAAAAGTAATTAAAATGGAGATACTTAATCGGAAACAAAACTAATTTTTTGTAGAAAATTATAGAACTGGAGAGGCCTAACTTATTACAACCTGACATAACCTGTGTCCGGATCATTTTCATAGCCACGTACTCAAAATGCATCCATTGATGTTGTTAGCAGGGTAGGAAGTAATTTTTGATTACGCTTACTAGTATTTTAGCCGTACCGTTGTAAATAATAGCGAAAATAAGGCGCTATTTACCCTCACGGCAGATGACACCGAACACTCATTCTCATGGATAAACGAGAGGTAGCTTACACCATGTTATTGTTACACCAACAACTTGACGAATAACTCTACAGAGAACATTTTATCATCGGCAGAAGAATGGCAAAAAGATTCGCTACCTCTAAATTACAGACTGACAAGGAGCATGTCAAAGGCGAAATAATAATAATGTTTGAGCACGCGACCTCTTTATATTATTATTGTTATTATTATTATCACACGCATCTGTGCAACTCCGTCATCATGGCACAACAGGTTCATTACGTTTTATAGGTCGCTTAACATCGCACAAAAATGCTACGCGACGTTACACAATTGTACGGAGAAACCCGCGCTCTATGTCATAGAACTTGGTTACCACGCTAATTTCGTAACACATCAGTCCGTAGAATTCTTGTACAGCAATCACCACCGCATATGCTCGCGGTACGCGAACAATACAATGCGGCTTACCTCTTGAAATGATTTTCATGACTGTAAAGACAACCTGCACACAAACGGACGAAAGACATGACAGAAACTAAAATCCGACTACGATTCCCGCACAAACACTAAGGGTTACATGACTTCCAAGGACAGCCATTACACTATGGCTTCACGAATACAACCAAAATGGAATATTATCAAATGTCTATGTACGCTGAAAACAGTAGATCTAACATTTTTTTGCTACTGATTCAACAAATATCTAAGTTCTTGTACTACTGGATTTAGCAGTCAGTAGTCCTAATGTGACGATCCCTTTATCTGTCAATGACCGAAAAATGCTGACCTGTGTTGTCGATATTACTTACAAACCGTACAATTTTGTTTCCAGAAGTTCAATTTTGTCGTTTTTTGCAAACGTATTGTCTCTTATCTTGAGTGCCACGAGATTTTATGACACAAAGTAACACCAGCGTCTGAGGAGGGATACTAGACATATAATGTCCTTGGCCTTGTTCATATTGTTCTTGCTCTTACCGTTCGAATCACACCTGTTGGAGACCAAATCTGTTACAGAGGCCATGTGTACTGGAAGTAGCGAACTTTAAATACGGATGATGCGAGCGACGGCCATATAGGAGAGTTAGTACTGGTTCGTAACAGACAACTATCCTCTTTTGACATTGTATGATTTTAATAAAAACAGATATCGGATTTAAATAATAATTCCGTACTTGCAATATACAATCCATGTACACAAACTTATATATCCTTTGTTGGGGCTGTAATTATTACTAAACAGTAATACATGCTTAGAATGAAAATATTTGCTATGATTTTAGTAACGTACAACACCAGCTTAACCCAGAGAGAGAGAGAGCGAGAGAGAGAGAGAGAGTGAGAGACTGCAATGTGTCAGTGTAAAGTCGTGTCAATGACCTCGAATTGCTTCCGACGTCTGCGAGCGAGAGAGAGAGAGAGAGGGCGTTAATATTTGTCGAATAAATATAAACTTTCTAATTTCATATACATGCGCGCGGTACTGACCACAGAGAGAGAGAGAAACATACACAACAAGTGTGAGAGAGAGAGAGAGAGAGAGAATTTAAACTGATAATTGTTTTATTAAAATCTTACAATGACGAAATATTATTATTTCATTGTTTACGATATATATATTTAATGCAAAAATGCAAAGTAACACCAGCGTCTGAGGAGGGATACTTGGTAAACCTGATCATATAGATTTAATATACATTATAACAAATTTGAACTCATGCAAGGTTGGTAACCCTGATCATATATTTAATATATACACTATAATACATCAAGTGATAGAAAGTGAAAGTGATCTAAGCTCGCGAAAGGCGGCATATAAAAAAAAAAAATTATATTCGCGGATGCTGTGGTCCAGATACGCGAAAAGTCGCGGATCTTGACACAGATCAGCGAAAAAGTCGCGGATGCTGTGGTCCAGTAGAAAGTGAAAGTGATCTAGGCTCGCGAAAGGCTGCATATAAAAAATTATATTCGCGGAAATTAGAAAGTGAAAGTGATTTAGGCTCGCGAAAGGCTGCATATATTCACGGATATGCAAATCAATTTAATTAAAAAAATGAAAATATCAAATTAAAAAAAAAATAAAAAAATTTATTCGCGGAAATTCGCGGGCTGATAGAAAGTGAAAGTGATCTAGGCTCACGAAAGGCGGCATATACGCGAAAAAGTCGTGGATGCTGTGGTCCAGTAGAAAGTGAAAGTGATTGGTGCGGGACTCTAGTAGTTGGCATTGTGTTGCGTCAGGATCGGCATTTTCCCTCTACTTATAGGAAATAATGATGACGATTCAATCCCCATAATATTGGTATACGAAATTATTCCTGTAATTGTTGCTAATTTGAAATTATCAATATTTATTTATTTGTCTAAATATATTTGCAATAATGATTTTAGAAATCCATGCCATTATCGGGAGTAGGTGAGTGCAAAATAATACGGTAAATATTGTGTTAGGAACCCACTGGGCATTGTTAACTATGACTGCGGACGAGATGGTGCGGGAGCGACCTGTTGAGTGCAAAACGAGGCTGCTGCTTCTATATTTTAATAGCAATAAAATAACCAACATCTGACAGAGTTTCGTAAATTTATAAACAATTATTTTCAATAAAAATAAAAATATAAATAAGCGTTATTCTTGATCCAATTTCAAAATGAACCCGACTATCAATATATATACCTAAAACACAGTGGCGTGACGTGGGTACATAACACCTGTTGCCGTTGTGATAAGCCTAAAGCTGAACCTAAAAATTAATTCGAATTATTTTTTGAACCAAGTGTTCTTTTTAGAGCATTTTCTATCATTCGCTGGGAGAAGAAGGGGGTCCACGTTCGACGGGATCTAACTCTCTTTATACTTACACAGAATAAATCAGAACACAAATAGTCGAATTAAAAATAAAGACAAACAGAGAAACACATGACTAAAGGAACAAATCAGCTGCACATCGGTTCCGAAAACGAACGTAGCCGCTAACTCAGCGTTTTGCCGGTTTATACAGCGGCAGCACATTAGAGGGACGAGTGTTAGTGTCCCCCTTTACAGTTTGTACAGTGACAACTAGTACGAGGTCAATGACCATGCACAGTAAAACATTGCCAATGTCTGAGCCGGCAACACAAGACGTTGCAAGTGCCCAGCATTTCGAAAGCCATGGTACGCTTTTCTTCAAGTTTCCCAACTAATATTGTTCGGATTTCAAATTACTCAATAACTAAAGTATTTATTCTGTGATATTATTAGTATTATTTTCACTTATTTCCATTACTGTTGCGACCGGCAACAGCGGTTACATGGACGCCACGCTACTGCTTGAAGCATGTAGACACCTATAGTACATACCCCCTGTGATATTACACAGTATGGAAAGATACTACGAAGCGTATAAACAATGAATTTTATTTTAAAAATTCAGCAGTATATTTTATCTATGCATGCAGTTTATTTAATCCGGCCTACCGTTCATAGTGTAAAGCGATAAATTATAGTTGCCTTCCGCAGCAGTTGTTACAACAAATTATCCAACCAGCGCGTCTGTGTACCGGTACGAGCTTTTATAAATTTATGACATTACTACATGGACTACGAGTACGTTCTGGTTCGGTTGGACTACCCTCCTTCTGTAGCCGCGACCATAGACAAATGTAATCATGCAAACAGATTATTTCCCAATTACGTATTTTGTTTTGCACAATGAAGGTATGCATATTTTTTCATATTTAATCTTCTTCTGATTGTTCCTATCCGTTTCGGATATTGGATATGATACAGACTATTTTAACTTTCTGCACTGTTGCACGGAATAAGTCAGTTGTATTTATGCCAAACCATGTCATTAAATTTCTCAGCCGTGATATTCTGGGTCGCCCAACTCCTCTTTTTCCAAGTAGTTTTCCCTGTCGTATGGACTGCAATAAGTAAAATCTCTGTTCATTTCTCATGAGGTGTCCCAGATACTGAAGCTTTCTTATCTTTAGTGTGTTAATAACGTCTTTTCTTTCTTCATCTTCCTAAGAACTTCAACATTAGTTATATGTGCTGGACATAAAATGCTCAGTATTCTACGGTAAAGCCACATTACGAAAGATTCCATCTTTGTGTTTATTTCTCAAAGATTAAAAGTCTCATCTTTGTGTTTATTTCTCATATTTAATAGTTTCACAATTTTTACTGTTTTTCATATATCAGTCATTCCTCAAATCGATTTACAAGCACTTATACTTTAGTATTAGGCAGATGTTCTCTTCACAAGATTACGAAGATTCTAATTAACCATCAATTAGTTTGTAAGTTGTTGTAATTAATTTTAAGTGCGCCGACTGAAAAATGTAGTTTTTTAGCGCTCTCAACCTATTGTTATTATTATTCCGACTGTACAATGTTTACACGTTTTCCGATACCAAACACTACAGAAGTGATTGAATTCTCACCTTCCATTGCTGCTTGTCAATCGTAAGATCTTAATTTCTCGTTCTCTCAATTTAGTCTGAATTTCTTCTATCCAGGTGATAGGTGGTCTTCCTCTTTCCCTTCTTCCTGGTGGGGTCCATTCGTTGACTCTCCTTGGCAATCTTTCCTGTGCCATTCTTTGTGTGTTTCCATACCATTGTAATTTTTTTTTTTGGATAAAATAAACAATTGAATTTTTCACATTTATTTTGTTCTTAATGATTTTATTTTTAATTTTCTCACGTCTGGATACTCTTGATGAACGTCTCCAAAAGTCCATCTCTGCTATCATTAATTTTCTTCTTGTGTGTTTATTAGTAGTCCAAACGTCTGATCCGTAAGTCATGATACTTCTAACAACGGTTATAAATACTTTGGTTTTAGTTTCTGGTATAATTTACTTATCCCACAAGATTCTATTTCATATAGATATAGCCATCTTTCCCAAATTAATTCTGGATTGTATTTCTTTGTCTTGCTTTTCAATGGCCGCAGTTTTTACCCCTAAATATTGTATTCCTCTGCATATGAAATCTTCCCCATGTCCCGGTCTCACCTTATTAGGTCAAAGTTACCCATTACTTTTAAATAGTCTAATTATAGTATACATTTAGTTTTTTGCACAGAACACTCTCGCAGACATGCAACATGATTTTGTTCACCAGAAATGTTTCATTTGTGCATTGTACGATCTTAGTGTACATTGATTGATTTGTCTCTGGACTTTCGACATTTTTTTCTATGAATGAAGAAACGAATGTTTGGATTTGTAGCTTGTTGCTTTTGTAGTAACATCTCTAGCTAATACCATGTTTTTAAGATTAATAGCCACAGTTTATGATGAAAGAAAAGTTTTAATTTTCCTGCTTTAAACACAAGAACATTAATAAAATTCATTTATTTTGTTGTACGTGAGATCTAGTTGACTGTACATACTTTCAACAGAAACCTGTTAGTCAAAAAATGGTAGAATATATACGTACCCTGAAACAAAATTTTGTAAAGAAAACTGAAATATAGGTTTACTCTTGAACTTTTTCATTGCCAATTCAAAAATTAGTATAACAGTAACTATAATTCAAAAAAGTATAACAGCTGCTACGGACCAAAAAATTTAACAAGTTTTTAGTACTAAAGATTATGTTGTACCCGTCTTCAGTGTACCAAAATTTAAACAAAATATATAAATATTTCAAGTTTAAAGTAGTTTTAAAGTAAGATAGTAGTAGAATGCACGAAAAAGCATACGAAAGCCAACAGACAAATGAGTATGTATGTAGAATTACCTTGAGTGTTACGTTTTGATTTATAATATCTGATAATTGTAAACATACTCTTGAGAATTCGCAAAATGTTGCGATTGCCGTATATTTACCAGTTTCTTTCAACTTCAAACTTTATCCAAATTCTCGGATAATTTCCCTTGTTCATACTGTTTACAAGTAATGAAAATGACAAATATGTATATAATTTGTCCAATCCTTTCTGTATAACTGTGATAATGTAGTTTCTTCTTCTTTTTATCCTCTACAAGGATTAGGTTTATAAACCTGTTCCGGCACTAATCCTCAGACGACCCACGTCTCTTCTACCAATGGCTCTGTAGTTCAGTACCGCTTTCGCCAATCTATCCTCTGTCATAATTTATTTACGTCCTTTACCTTGAGTTCTGCTCTGATATCTCCATTCCTTCTTCTATCTTGTAATGTATAATTTATAGTATTTTGAAGAAGCTGCATTCCATGTATTGCACTCCATATAGCTTCTTTGTTAAATGTTAAATTATACATAATTTGGCGCAGGAGTTTTTTTGCATGTGGTGGTATAATGTTATGTTTTTGCCAGGATTTGTTGTTGTCTATTGCTAGGGAAGTTTTCATTACCTTCAGTCTGACATTCCTGTATCGATGGATGATTGACGCTTGGTTTTATGTGTGTGGATACAGGATGAAAACTCTTGCGCCAATCCCATCCACCTTCAACCACACACAACCCGTTTACAAAAAACAGTTAGAAATTACCGACAGATTGCACATTCTGTATCCACGACTCACTGAGGAAGGAGGACACCACTCCGAAACAGCTGTCTGAGTGAAAAACAAAGTAAGTTTAGGTTACAAGCGAAAGTTATATTAAAACTAATAAAATTATAAGTGCTGTAAACAAAGTAGTGATGAACATTCAGAACAATATAGCGTTATTTTAATTACGAACAACTTGTTACGTGTAATTATAATCTCAACTATTAAATCCAATAACTTGAGATATCACCGTTAAAATTAAACGATAGTTAATTCAAGAACTAGTCATTGTGCTAAAACCTAGAGAATCAGCTATAAAATAAATATTTGGGTTCTACCATGTGGCTGATAGGGCTATGTAAGTTTATCATGTCATTAGCCTAATACTAATTATATTTTTCAGAGATAATTATTAAGCAAGAAATCAAGATGAACTAATCCACATAATGTAACATTCAATAGGTATATATAGTTTCAGTTGTGCCTGCTTCTTCGCCAGTAAATCTATAGCGACTATGTATTTCAAAACCTATATACATATAAACACACACACACACACACACACACAATTTTTTCATATATTTATTTCCACTTTGTTAGTGCTTAATTTTTAAGAGAAAACTATTGTTCAACATAGCTTTATGTTCCTCTTAGTTTCTTTTTACTTGTAGCTCGATATCCTCGTAACTGACCGTCCAGTCATTCGTAAGAGAATGACTGAATACTTAACACATTGTTACATAATGCAGGGGCAGTGTTACGTAATGCGGAACGTTCTCGCACGTTCGATGGTGTCGTTCTACGGGCTTCTCGACTAGCCCTGCCTGTGAATGTTTTTGCCAAGGCCGCCCTAAAGTATCCTCTAGAATTTTCGATGGCTCGTTAAAGACGCATATTCTGGAACTCTGCAGACTGTAAATAGCACACACCTGCCGTTTAGTTTTCAGTTTATGTTAGGCTGTTTGTCAAGTGATATCAAGTGGTTGTTTCTTATAATTAGTGCGAAATTATTTATAGTTGACATTATTATTGCATGTAGACAATTTTTACTTGAATTGTTGTAAGAGTCTATCTTGTTGACTACAAATTATTTACTGTGATAATTAAAACTGGTTGTTAGTGATTTCATTGGTGTCTTTTTTTTTTTTTTCCACTGTTCCATACGACGATCAGTAGACGGTCGTAATTATATCGTAACAATATTAAGAGGACTTCTTTCGTACATTACTCTTGGACTTTTCAAGTCCAGATTACCAAGAAATGTGATTAAATTACAATGCGACACTGAAAGAAACAGTGAGCTGGCAACGTTTCACTGGTGAAAAGAAAACGAGAAGTTAATTGATGTTAATTAGTATTAATTATAATCAAGTAAAAAGATATTCCTTATAATATAATCATCAATCATTGTGCACACAACTGACATCAAATTTAAGTCAAGACATGAGATTTTCAAATATTCAACCGAGAAATATAAATGTGATATATAATGTTATCAAAGAGTTTGTAGAAAAACATTTTTGCATTGCTGTTACACACCACTGGATCAGATAGGCGAACATTCTTTTTTCTCTAATTAATGACTTACAATAATTTTCTCAGAATTAGCAAACAAATATTGTAATTCTATCTGACAGGGAATGCAAATAGTGAAAACTTATTAAAGTCTCTATCTGTTATATAAGGATGAAAATTTTATAATAATGTTAGGTTAACAGTAAGTAGATTAATACCGAACAAATAAAGCGAAAAATAAATATTTTTGAGTCTTACGTAAGATATATTTGTTCTTTTACGTTAGAGTTATAAAGTGTTCTAAACTTGACCATAAGTGAATAAATGAGACCATAAGATAAGAGTCACAAGTTTTTAATTTGAATGAAAAATTAAAAGATTACAAACAACAGTGGAAAGAACACTTAGAAAGTCAGATTCCAAATGGAATTATCACTGTTGCACTCCACTATAGAAAAATAATTCCGATTAGTGCATTCAGCTCATCGTCAGTCGGAAATAACCATATAATATTATTTAAATTATTGTTATAAATATAATAATATTATTTATAATATAATATTATTGTCATTGCCGATCTGACGATGAGCTGTGAAGCTTAGAAATGTTAATTGGAATAATTAATTCGTAGTTGTGTGCAACAGTGATAACTCTGTGATTATAACCACTAATTAGACAACTTTCTTAATTAGATTCCAGATTGGCCAAACAAACAAAACACGGTGTGGAAATACAAACCTAAAGGACACAAGAAGAGATGGCTGGAGATTTTTTGAAGCTGGAAGAGACAGCACCTTGCCTATGGCGTGTTATGAAGAAGAAGATCATGAAGATGATGTTAAGTCTAAGCTGTAAGTAGACTTTTTCGACTTGTAGACGAAGCTGATTTAATTTAACGGATTAAATTTTAAAATAAAATTGTTGTTCCAGGAGAACCACCCATAAACAATTGGGTCTAAGGAAGAGAGAGTCGAAAAAAGTATGTTAATCTGTAATCTCAGTTGAAAAATTGCATAGAAGTCGTTGATTTCGTATACATGTTTGCAATCAAGTATTCCCATAGTTGCACGTGCACGTGCGTACGTGTGTCAGATTGGGGGTTTGTCGTTTAAATAATTCACGGCATGCAGTCTAATTTCATAATTGTCTTCTAAATAGAAAGCTTTGACAATATCACGCCATTCGGGAGTCAACAATAAAACGTGAAGTCGGGGTGCTGGTAACCCTTCGTGTTTTCCTCTCTCCGCGAGACTGTTCTCTGGGGAGACTGGGCTGCAACAGCTGGTTTTGAATTATTAATGAAGTAAATAAAACATTTACATTTTTGTTGGAACCGCCATTTAAAAAAATATAACAGCGGTTTTACTACTGACCTAAATTTTCTCTTCCGCAGTGTAATTAAATGAAAGAAAACAAAATTCACCCTGTTGTAATTTTACAACAAGAAAAGTCAGTTAACTAGAAGTAACAGACAGATAATCTATAAACATAAAAACTCAAAATCTGAGGATTTCTTTGTACTGAATACAAATCCACATCTTTACACCGATTGACACCAAAGTTTGCACTGGTAACCTTTGACACAATTCGAAACACACTGTCTAACTTGGAATTTTATATTTTGCTCCGTTGGAACGATTTAGGTTATTTTAATTATGCCCTTTTGTTGACGCGTATAAAGATGTCAGTAACACCATGGAAAACAGAATTAATTAGCATAGTAACAAGTAAATAAACAAATGAAATTTAGCGGCATTTTTAAACAGTCCGTTTTACCATCCTCGTGTGTGTTAAAAACATAAGTAAAACTCAGCAGGTTGCGTTTCGATGCGGGAGAACTTAAAAACGCAGCAAAGTTGACAGCCGAGCGTTTTTTCCACGTCCATGTGACCAATTTCACTGCTGCCTGGGTGTTAAGTTCAATGCGTTTCCCACCTCTCTGAGAATCTTAGTCCCTAACGACCCATGACAATAAAGGAGCAAGTAATGACGCGGTTAAAAAATCCTTTAAATAGAAACAAAGCTGCTCAGAAAACAGAAAAATCAAGATAATTTGAAGGAAGATGATTTAAAAAAATTGTATTTAAAAAAATGTCAATTAAAAAAAAACATAAAGTGGGCGAAGCTCCGGTTGTAACAGCTAGTTTGCTATAGATGTGAAGATTCATAATACGGAAGTTACTATAACATGTTACTAATAAGGGCAACATTAATTTTTATTATATCAAAACATACTCATAGATTTTGAAATTAAGTAAAATATGCTGTACAATTAATAGTCTCTTATTATAATTATATTTACGTTTATAAATACAAGTAAATAAATTTGATTAAAAGTAAGCACATTTTTATTGTCATTTTTGCACACAGTTTGTGTACAGTTGTAATAAACATTAGATTTAACTATTGTCTGTTTCAAAACTACGGAGAAATAATTAGCCGTTTTAAAACATTTTGTAACATTAAAATAAAATGCATCATTCACCACACAATTTATTGAAAACCTGCAAACTTTTGTAGTAATGTAAAACGCTAAATTTTGTAAATTTGTTACGACGGTCTCACTGATCGTCGTATGGTACAGTGGAAAAAAAGTACAAGACACCAACGAAGTCGCTATTCACCAGCTTTAATTGAACACAAATACACTTTTTAATCAACATGTTATTCAACAAGATTATTCTCGTACAATAATTCAAATAAAATTTCTCCACATGCAATACTAACGTCAACTAATAGAGTCCCGCACAATTAGAAAACAATATTACAATACTTCAAACTCACTTGAATAAATCGCCAATTTAACGTAACTGAACTGATTGTTGCTGGATGTTTATATTTATACGTAGCTGAGATTCCAGAATAGTCTGTCACCTTTCCGATGACGTGTTAAACAGGCGCTCTCGAATCCACTAGAAACAGTCTCACTGTCTACACTTGAACAAAGTGCGCCGACCGTTGTGTTCTGGAATAGCCTCGATTGTTGACGCATGATAAGTGTCACGTAATTGTCTTTAGTAATATGTAGACATACAAACATTACATCTGGAATGTGCTGGGATAACCCAGAAAAGAGTAGAACAACGTTATCCAATGTACCAGAACGTTCCGTATTGCTTTAAAATATGTCTTTAATAACTTAGATGGTACTCAGCGTAATTTAAGATGCCGTAACAGAGTCACAACCAAATCGTTACAGACATTAAGATGGCAGGCAGCAGATTGGAATATAATTGAGACAAAATTTTACATACGACATACGACATACAACATACAAAATTAAAATTTGAATAATTCTTTTACCTTTGTAAAATTGTGTGCGTTATTCACTACACGTCGAAGCCAAACAATCGCATAATCGAAATATCGAAAATGATTGGAGGAACGGATAAAAGTACAGTACCTTACTTTTGATGTTATTCTATTCTAGAGCACGCACTAAGCTCTACTGTAGATTCTTCTAAACGAGATTACGGTAAATATAAAAATCATTCTTGCACGTCTAATTAAATTTTCAGGAAAATATTTCAAAATGAAATTTTAAAGTATCACTTTTCTTCAGTTATCTATGAGCTATTCATTTTTATATTTAATTCGCAGCGTGCACAACAATAATTACGTTTAAGTATAAAGAAATTCATGCGAGTTATTTTAATTAAAATAATGCAATCTACTTGCAAGAATTAAAGTTATTAATTTACATTCAACAAAGTAAATAATTCAGAGAGAAGTGACATTTGATATCGTTTCAAATTGTTTCTTCAGAAACGGTTTACGAAGACCTGAGGCGTCATAGCTGATATTACTTACAGACGTGAAAATTTCTACAAATTAAAGCAGACTAACGAAATTCAGAATAATAAATTTGTTTTAACCCGAATAAGATTTATGTTAGGCCATTAGATAGATAGCTAACTGCAATCACTTTCTACCATATACTTGGCTTCATTTTGGCTTTAGGCGCAGAGTCGCGTTATGATTTAGTCAATCAGCGTACGAGAAATAGGGCAGATTTTCATTCGAATTCTGATTTCTTATCAGTCAGACTAGTCTCTTTCTAAATGTGAAAACGTGCGGACGTATTGCTCTAGTATAAACGCTAGGTCTATTAAGGCGTACGAACACGAGTTGATGATATCGTAAATTTGTTACTTACTTACTAGCCAACGCCCACCCTTGGCTGTTGAGCCATTAGGCCAGTAGCGTCGGGCTTCGGCGATCTCGGTGTCCTCGTTGGACAGGGTGTGGTTCAAGGCCGGGCAGTCTCTCAGATGGTCGGCGTCCATCGTCGCGTGGCCGCACAGCTGGCACTCAGGGGTTGGCAGCGCGTGGAGGCGGTGCAGATGTGAAGCGAGATAGTCGTGTCCGGTTTTTAGTCGGAATTTGGCGACACACACTGCACGAGGGAGGTTGGGGTTGATTGGACCGTCGGTGACGAGGCTTTCCCATTTTTTACCGGCGGCCGCCTCATACAGTCTTCGCTTATTCCATATGCTGACAGCGGAGTTTATTTGAGCTTTGGAAGATTGTAGGGAATGCGGGCGGGTAGGCTGGGGTAGGGTTGTGCCTTGCTTGGCCAGATTATCGGCCTCCTCGTTGCCCCAGATGTTGAAATGACTGTGTATCCATTGGAGGATTCACCCTCGGCTCGCCAGGGTCTCCAGTTTCCTTCTACAGTCGATAGTCCTTTGGCAGTCGGTTTGAGAGTTCCGTGATAGACTGCGTATTGCGGCCTGCGAGTCGACTAGGAGCACGGCTTTTGAAGGGGGAGTGATTTTTTCCAATTCATCAACGGCAGCGTGAACTGCTTCGATTTCCCCATCGTAGTTACTAAGGGGGCTGCCCACGGCTGTGTCCTTGGAAAAGGCGGCTATAGTACCCAGCTCCTGTTTTTCCATTGCCCGGAATTGATGAGACGTCAGTGTAGATATGGATCCACTCTTGCCCGGGATAATCTTCGTGGATGGTTTGCAAAGCTGATTGCTTTAGTTCTAAATCTGTGGATGCATGTTTAGGTGCTGAGTGGTTCTTAAGATGGTAGCTGGCTTGGGGTAAGAGACTGAAGAAGTCCTGATGGGTATTCAGCGGCGCTGTTTCTGTGAGGGCAATATCGTATTTTTCGGCGATGTTTTTGTACATGGTTAATGGGGTTATTTGTCTCTTTAGCCTGGGAGTAGGTTGTCGGTAGTCGTTCCATAGACGGTTGTAGACACGCCTGGAGCGCTCCCAGAATCGCAGTGCTGACCTTTCTCTATATGACTGTAATGGTTCTATCTGGGTTTGTGCCTCCATGGCCTCGATGGGGTGGATTTTGCAGCGCCTGTTATTACTCTTAGGGCTGTATTTTGTGCGAGTACGAGTTTGTTTTGTACGCTGGCGCTTGCTGTGACGGTGACTTCGCTTCCACATTCTAGCATGGGTCTACTATATGCTTTATAGGTAGTCTTTAGGACATCTTGCTTAGCTCCCCACTTAGTGGCTGTCAATCTCTTTAGTAGTCGTCTAGTCGTCTTTTTTTAAAGCCCTTTCCACGCTTTGGTCCACATGAGGTTTCCACGTTAAGCGCCTATCCAATTGTACTTCCAGTTATTTAGAAATGGCGCTTTCTTTCAGCGCTGTCCCGCTGTAAAATAGGCTAATTGGCGGTACTTTTGTAGAGAGTGAGAACAGTTGAAAGGTGGTTTTGCCAGAATTTACTGTCATTGCGTTTCGCTTTGCCCACATCTCGAGTTTTATTAAGGCCTCGTTCAGGCACGCCTCAAGTGACAGTGTGTTTCCACTGGTTGCCCAGATGAGAAGGTCATCCGCATAGAGGGGCGCTTTGACGCCTGGCACACTTCTTACTCCTTCGAGAATGTCGTCGATCATGATATTAAACGGCGAGCAGCTCAGCACTGCTCCTTGGGCTAGTCCTTGCTGTTGGATGCGAAATTTCGAGGTACAATTTGAATATCGGACTCGGATTTGTCTTTGGGACAAAAACGACTTAATCCATTTGAATAGTTTGCCAGATATTCCGTGTATGGCCAGCTTATGGATGCGTATGGGTTTCCATACCGTATCATATGCAGCTTTTATATCGACTAGCACTGCTAACTTTGACATTTTCCTGTGGAACCCGTCTTTGACGTGTTGTGTGAAATTGGTTACGTGATCCATCGTGCTGCGCTGTCTGCGGAATCCGGCTTGGGCGTGGTCAACAATTTGTTTAGCCTCAACTAGTTGATTCAAACGGTTTGTGATCATCTTTTCTGCTAGTTTACACAGGACACTCGTCAGGGAGATAGGCCTGTAGGTTTCTGCTGAGTCTGCTTGTTTTCCCTTTTTTAGGATAGGGATGATTTCGGCCTTCTTCCATATGTGGGGCACGTGTTTTTCCCATGTCAAATTGATGGCGGCTAGCACGGTTTTCTTGGCTGTATTGCCCATGTGTGTGAGGAATTCGGGGAAAATTTCGTCCACACCAGCAGACTGCTTTTCTTTGGTTTGCACAAGGGCATTTTCTAGCTCAACAATGGTAAAAGGATCATAGGAGAGGTCTTGGGTATTCTTATCTAAACATGTGGCCGAGGGTCGTTTTAGCAAAATTCTGGCTATGGCTTTATCTCCGTGTGCTCGGCTTATATTCGCATAGTGCTTGCATAAGGCATTGGCGATGTCCGAGGGATCGGTGAGTGGGCGGTTGGCACAGAGCAATGGTTGTTGTGCCTTTGGCGGGTTGTCGTTATTAAGCCGTGAGACATATTTGTGGGCTTGGGTGCCGTTATTCATAAAGTTAAGTTTGGCTATAAAAGTCTTGAAGGCAGAGCGCTTAGCACTCTTTATTTCTGCGTGCAGCCTGGCTTGGTGTCTCCTGAGGGAGATGAGGTCTTCAGTTGCTCTCGTCCGTTCGGCTGTGCGGCGGCAGTGGTCTCGTTTTCCCTTCAAGTAGGACAGAGTAGAGTTCCAAAAGGGTTGCAATTTTTTTCCTGTCCACGGGGTATACATTGGAGAGCACAGTCGAGCAATGTTTTATTTACCGCCTCAATAGTGTTCTCAGGAGAGTCTGATACTAACGTGAGGGAAAGAGCTTCATCTGTAAGTGTGCTGAATTTAGCCCAATTTGCCTTCTTAAAATTCCAGCGCGGGGCCCTGCAGTTACTGTAGGGTATCCTTGTAGTAAGTGACGTGACTAGGAGGGCTCTATGGCCATGCCTGCCGGCGTCGTCAAGTAATCTGACTTTTGTTTTGTTGGAGATGTGCGGGTGGGTGATAACTAAATCTGGCCTTGACGTTTGACCCGTAAAGGAAAGGAAAGTTAGAAGTGTATCCAAAACATCCAATTGGTGATTGTCGATTAACTCCTCCAGGCATTTTCCAGATGCAGTACGTCTTTAGTATCCCCATCTTGATGACTGACTATTAAAGTCTCCGACAATTATACTATTTGCCTGTATTGTCCTCTCAATCACTTCTAAAGAGGGTATGTTGCCTGGTGGGTTGTACAGATTTATTACACTAAAGTGTTGCTTGTCATTCCATGCCTCGACCAGTACGGCCTCCAACTTGTCATCCGCTTCCATTTCATGCAGAACTTGTAGTTTTGTTGTTAGGTTATTTTTAACACCAATTAGGATGCCAGAGGCGATCTGTCTCGATCTCTTCATCATAGTAACGGTGTAGCCGTTCGTCTGATAATAATCAGGGGTTTCAGTAGCGGCTCCTGCTTCAACAATAAAAAATAGATCCCCGTCTAAGTGGTTGACGTTTCGTTTGAATTGCAAAAATTTTGAATCATTGAGGTCTCTTGCATTCCAATAAATAATACGGAGGCTAGTGTCAGAGCTCTTAAAAGATCTGTTTCGTGTTTGTGTGAGGTTTTTTGAAGCCATCTTCATTTTAGTCAGCGCGTTGAAAGGCGAACCTCGTGTTGATACGCAGGGGGCACCTCGTGCAGGCGATCAACTTAACCCCTCAAATAGTAAATTTGTAAATAGTGCTAATCCGGGAAAGTGGAAGATTGTCCATATAGAGATTAAAGAACTTGAATTTTACTGGATCTATTATGTTAGCTCAAAACACAAAATAAATAACTGTGAAATTGGATCGGCAAACTACAGTCCAATTTAACTACATAATTGTAAAACACATAATCCGAATCACGTAAATTTTAAGAAGCTACTTAAAATGGGCATCTTCATTTATCAAAAATGATCGAACATCTCCTGACCATCCTCTCGTTAGTTACAAATTTTGTTAAAAAAATTGTTTAACTGTGACTATATCCACGCTTCTCGATATTTACTAATTACTTATGAATTACACGCGCGCACGCACTTGCACTTGTATATATATATATATATATACTATTTTTTTCATCGATATTTCTCGTCCACTCAATGAAAAAAGAAATACAAGCTTTGAAAGTAATAGATAAAACGCAATGTGTAAAATAGTGCGGTTTTCTGGGTTACAATTAAACTACTGAATATGTTTTCTCTCTCATCGCTTATCTTATCGACCCAGTCCAAACTCAGTCTCATTGCGTTTATTGGATTACATCATTTGAACAATACTAGATCAACATTTTAGAAACTTTAAATATTGTTATGACATCACAGAACAATCCGCGTGTTTCTCGAACGGCCCATTGGAACCCAGTTATAATGTTGCGTCCGTATGTGATGTCAACATGCACTCGCGAGACTTTTTGGAAGCCGCCAGCCGCACGGACTGTGTCAAGGCCGCAATTAATTACGTCGTAGTTTAGAGATAAGGCGTAGTTTGGAATCTTACGGTCTGTGAGCGTTGTATAAATACAAGGCGTCAGCGGCTTTAGTTTCCAGTTATGGTTGCGATATATTTACAGTGCGGTACAAGTTATTATCGGGCAATATTACTGTGGGCGTTCAAGTGGTTATTAGTGAAGTGTTGCGTTTTATAATCGGGCGGGATAATTGTAATGCAATTTTGTTTATTATTAGTTGACATTTTATTGCGTGTGAACAATTTTTATTTGATTTGTTGTAAGAGGCTCTGTTGTTAATTACGGACTGTTTAACTGTGAAAATTAAAGCTGGTGATTAGTGACTTAATTGGTGTCTTGTATATTGTTTCCACTATACCTAGGACGATCAGTTAGACCGTCGTAACAATATTTATAATCAAGATTTCTAGGTGTTCAAACTCACAAACTCACTCTCCTAACTTTTATTGGCTTACATCATTTGAACAACACTCGACCAAATTTTTATTAACTTTAAATATTTCTAATCAACATTTCTTGGCAGTCTGTTTTCGTAAGAGTATATCAGACAAAATGAATTTAATGATTCCTAGCGAGGTTACTGCATTATTTATATATGCAGTTTGAATAACATTTAATTGTATAGTCGAAAAGTACTCTTTTGGTATGGAACATAGTTACTCTATTATATTACGACCGTTTGTTTACCGAACTTAGCCTAAAACTCTACCTTATTGAAAGTACATTTATCTATCCACACCTGCATTTAATTACTACAAGTAAACAGTTAGTGGCATGGCGTCCATGTAACCGCTGTTGCCGACGGCAACAGTACAAGCAATAAAAAAAAATAAAATTAATTATATCAGAGAGTCAATACTTCAGTTATTGATTAATTTGAAATTTAAACAACATTAGTGGAGAAACTTGAAGGAAAACACAATATTGCTTTCGAACTGCTGGGCGCTTGTACCGTCATTTTAATGTTGTGTTGCCGGCACAGATATCGGTGACGTTCCACTGTGTATGGTCATTGAACTCGTAGTAGTTGTCACTATACATACTAGGGAAGGAGATGCGTTCATCCGCCCGATGTGTTGCCGCTGTATAAACCGGCAAAACGCTTAGGTAGCAACTATCTTTGTTTTCGGAACCGACTTGTATCAGTTACTACGTGAACCTGTTTCTGCTTTGTTCGTTTAGTGATGTGTTTCTTTATTAATTTATTAATTCCACTATTCGTGTTCGGATTTATTCTGTGCAAATATAATGGAGTCAGGTTACGTTGAACCGGGACCATCTTTTTCTGCCAGCGAATGATAGAATGATACGTAGAAAATACACTAAAAAGTATTTTGGCTATAAAAAGAATATCTCGTACTAGAAAAAATTCGAATTAATTTTTAGCCTAACACAACCTGCAACAGCTGTTATCTAGCCACGCCACGCTGCTGAAATTAAATTTTACATTTTACAATACTCGTATAAAAATGTGTCGCGAAAACAGTAACTTTGAGTATTTTCAGTAACTAATATTATGAAATATAGGAATAAATTTAAACAGTAGTTATATAGAAAGGGAACTAATAAATGTCAAATGTTTATTGTAGTGTAGCTTTTAACAAAATCTGGTTGGATGTATAGAACGAGCGCAGTGTTAAAAAAGTGAACTAAGATTGGCCACCCAATCAACTGCATTCCATTTCTCCGCTTGGGGCTCTGCTGTCAGTCTTGCTGTTGTATTGACTAGTGTATGTTTAACATAATTGTAACTGTGTTCACGATCAGCACAGCTACGCTTATCAAAAAATTATGTGCACGCCACAAATAATATATTATAACAATTGTATCGTGTAGATATAACCTCGAGGGAAAACAAAATAATATACCACATCAAAAATAGCGTTTCATCCACTACAATTCGAAACTTCTGGTTCATACATTTTTAATGTGTGCCATTCATATAGTATATTGCTCTCTATACTTTTCAGTTCAGAGTAATCAAGAACATAAATATGGCAATGACTAATTACCTCACAGTTAGTAACTAATTTACTTTCAAACATTTTGTAATATAAAAAAGAATATTGACTAGTTTTTTTCATTATTGTCACCATTTTTTTCCAACTCCGGTTAGATAATAAACTCAAAACTAGGATCAGTATACTATGAAACGTTTAAAATTATTTACTTGGTATCTTTGCAATTTTGCCATTGAATAAAAGAGTACATTTACCTTCCAGTTAATATAGTTCTAATGATTACACGAAAGTATATATCTTCATCGTTACTTAATATTAATATTTTAATTTATTAGTACTTTTTAGTACCAAGTATTATTTATTAGTAATATTAGGATTTATTATTTATTAGTATTATATTGCTTGAAATTGTAGCAAAACTATTTAATAAATGTTTGATACACGGTGAGGATATCCCAGAAGACAGGAACATAGCATATATTAGCTCAATTTACAAAAAGGGCGATAAGAAGGCATGCCTAAATTATAGAGGCATAAGTGTGAAAAGTGCAATGGGGATGTTGTACGGCACAATACTAAAACATAGAATTGAAACGAATATAGAAGACATAGAAGAGCAGTCTGGATTCCGTGCAGGACGATCATGTATTGACAACATATTTGTATTACAACAAATACTAAAAAACGAAAGTCTCGCAATCTGTATACGTAAACTTCATCGTATTTGTCGATTTAGAGAAAGCTTACGACACAGTACCCTTAAAAAGACGTTTTGGAACATTAACAAAGTTTAATCTGACCAAAATTTATGTTCGCTCTGTCTGGAACATATTGTTACGACGGTCTACTTGATCCTTTTTTTTTTTTTTTTTTTTTTTTTTTTTTTTTTATTGGAGATCTGTAAGCTGTTCGACTGAGCGAACATTTAACAAATTGGCTGACAACACACACAGGATTATGAAGAGCTGACCATTGACAGCTCTTCTGGTTTTGATAATAGATTAAAGAGGTAACAAAATACAAAACTAAATGATAAAAACATGTAAACAAATGAACAAAAGTCACTATCACTTCCTGCTGGCATGATACAATAAGTTCAAACATTAAACACTGGGCCCATAAGGCACATATACAGGTTGACATTAACACGTATGAATGACACGAATACAAAAACATACAGAACAGATATCACAGACAGTACAATACAGAAAATACAGAGAATACATTATGAGTTAAACCTGAATGGTAAGTCTAATAGTTTGTGTCTTTTTAGTCTATAAATATCTTCACTGTTGTCTAACAAGTTAATAGCCAGGTGGTTGGGATGCTGTTCTAGTTTGGAGATGTGAGTCCTGCAGAGGCGCATGATTTCTTCTTTCACGGTTGAAACTTTGAGGTCGCGGTGTATAGAGTTATTTGAGACAAACCAAGGAGCGTCGACTATTGATCTAAGTGTTTTGGACTGAAAGCGCTGGATAATCTCAATATTACTTGTACTTGCAGTACCCCAAAGTTGAATACCATAAGTCCATACCGGTTTAAGCACGACTTTATAGATCAAGAGTTTGTTGACGAGACTTAACCGTGATTGTCTGCCTATAAGCCAATAGATGTTTCTGACCTTGTGATTAAGTTGAAGCTTCTTAGATGTTATATGTTTTTTCCATGTTAATCTCCTGTCCAGATGCATCCCAAGGTACTTAGCACTTTCAGCTTGCGGTACTGGTTGACCGTTAATTGTGACTGGAGGGCAGTTTGCCTTACGTGTGGTGAAGGTAACGTGGACTGACTTCGATGAATTGATTTTTATGCGCCAATTATCAAGCCATAACTGAACGCTGTTTAATGATTCTTGTAGTATAAGAGATGCTATTGAGGGGTCGGAGTGTGTCGCTAGGATCGCTGTGTCATCGGCGTAGGTAGCAACAGTGGTTTCACTTGCTGACAGTAAGTCCGAGGTGAACAGGAGGTAGAGCAGAGGACCCAGGACACTACCCTGCGGAACACCCGACCCCACTGGTAATAGAGGAGAAGTAGCATCGGAGTACTTGACTTGAAACACTCTGCCCACTAAGTAGGAATGTAAGATACGGTAACAATTATGTGGCAGATTTTTCTTTATTTTATATAAGAGTCCAAGATGCCAGACTTTGTCAAATGCCTGGGAAACGTCGAGAAACACACCTGAGCAGAACATCTTCGATTCCAGCGATTTATTGATAACATTTGTTAGTCTGTGTATTTGATCTACCGTAGAGTGCTTTTCTCGAAAACCAAATTGGTGATCGGGAATTAGGTTGTTTTCTACAATTGTTGGCATAAGTCGTTTTACAAACAGCTTTTCAAAGATCTTACCAAGTATCGGTAGAAGGCTTATGGGTCGATAAGAAGAGGGCTCTTGAGGGTTTTTACCAGGTTTTAAGACCATGATAACTTGAGCCGATTTCCAGAGAAGAGGAAAGTATTCGAGTCTGAGTATGGCATTGAAAATGTATGTTATTAGTACAACGCCTTTGTGAGGCAGCTCCTTTAGAACTTTCCCCGATAGCAAATCAATGCCGGGAGCCTTTTTACTTTTCAAATTATACAAGATTATTTCCTTGATTTCCTTAACTTTAAAAGGCTTAATAGGTAGAGTCATTTGGAGCGGGGAGTGTAAGTATCTTTGTACCTCTTCATCGAAAGAGACGTTCTTGCTGGCTTCAGGTTGAAAAACGTTGACCAAATGTTCGGCAAAAACCTGGGATTTCTCTGTATTGCTGCGCGCCCAGCTACCATCTGGTTTATGTATTGGTGGTATTTGTAATAGTGGCCTTTTTAATCGTTTAGTAGCCTTCCACAGAGAATAATCAGTACTTTCATTTGGTGACAGATTTTCTAGATAATCCTGAATCCCTTCATTCTTTAGATTTTCCAACAATCGTTTAAGTTGTCTGGCAGCGGAATTCCACTTTCTTTTATCATCCGGATGATGAGTATGCTGCCAAATTCGTCGCAATTTACGCTTCTCAGCTAATTTCTTCCGGACAACCAGAGGAAGGTTCAAGTGCTTATTCTTCGCTGTATTGCAAGGTGTAGCTTCCCAGGCTGATTTTTGAAAAGTACTGGTGAGAGAATTTACAGCCGCATCCAATTCAGCAGGCGTGTGGAGTGGAAGTTCGAGCGAGATATTATAATTTACAAGCTCTCTAAAGTAATCCCAGTCAGTAAGACGATTTGTGAGTGTTGGTAGACTTTCAGACTCAATTATAGTATTGCTAATAGTGGCAATAATTGGAGTGTGGTCAGAGGGCAAATCAAGGCAAGATTCAACTTTGTAGTATTTATGAGACAAGCCTCGTATTAAGAAGAAATCAATTAGGTCAGGTATTTTATTTGTGTCAGAAGGCCAATAGGTTGGTTGACCAGTGGACAGAAAGGACAGGGATTCTTGTCTAATGACGTTATATAAAATTCTACCTCTTGGATTAGCTAATCTCGAACCCCATTGCGGGTGTTTTGCGTTAAAGTCACCTCCCACCAAAAAACGTGCACCAAGAGTTCCAAGAAAAGAGCTGAAGTCAGTTTCATTGATTCTGTGTTTTGGGGGACAGTAGACTGCAGAAACAATTAGAGGGCCTCTTTGATCTTCAATTAAAACGTTGGTCGCCTGTAGGTGAGCAGTTTTGACGTTAGAGAAGAGATAATGTTTTATATTGTTTCGGATTAACAGAGCGGTTCCGCCACGAGCTGTCCCGTCCGGATGTTGGGTATCATAAACAGTAAAGCCTGGAATCCTAATATGGCTTCTGTCTGTGAAGTGTGTCTCAGATATAAGCATTACGTCTAATCTGTTTTCAAGAAGAAAAGCTTTGAGTTCTAGGGTGCGTTGAGAGAGTCCATTGGCGTTCCATAATCCAATCCTGTAATTGTTATTCATTATTAATTAGAAAGTTTATTGACAAGTGTTGTAAGGAGATTAAGCATGACGCTATTTTGCTGCATGAGTTGACTGAACATAGTCTCAAATTTTTTCAGGAAGTGTGAAAGAGTGATGTCCTCATTTGCTGTCTGTTTGAGATTGCTGTCATAAGGGGGCGATGATTCTGAGTGTTTCGGTAGTCCTGCAATTTGAGCGTAAGTAGGAGAAGAGACGTTACGGGTATTCATGTTCTGTTCCGTGTTCATAGTCCTAAACATTGAAGGGGTTCTCCTAGGTGTGGAGTTTCGTACGGGGCTTTTTCTGGCCTGCAGGTTTTGATAAACTTCACAGCCCTTATAATTAGCTGTATGAGGACCATCGCATAATGCACATGTGGCTGGTGTATCCTTAGATTTGGAACAAGTTGCGGAGTTGTGTTCACCTCCGCACTTGACACACTGGAAAGGTTTCCTACAATACGTCTTACTGTGACCGTATGACTGACAACGAGTGCACTGTATGATAAGGTTTTTTCTCCGAGGTGGTTCTACAGCAATCTGCATGTTACCTAAAGACCTTAGGCTATATATTTGTTTATTGTTTGCTGCAGGTTCAAGATCAACAAAGAAGAGAGGGAGGGGTGTTTTCTCGACTCTGTGTCGAACGTTGATTATGTTTCTGACCGAGTGTCCTTTTTCTTTTAGTGCTTCTTTAATAAAGTGTACACCGATGCTAGGATGAATGTTTCTTATGACAACCCGGTATGCTCGCTGGTCTTTAATTTGATAAGTATGGTAAATAATTTTTTCGTCCTCGAGGTGACGAATTAATTTTCTGTAAGAATCAGGTGCAAAAGTGTTGATTTTCACCGTATTGTCATCGAACGATTTAGTAGTGTACTGTTCTGATTCCAAAATTGCTGTAAGATTATTGATCATTTCACTGTAATTGACGATACCATGAAGGTATACAGGAGGAGGTCTAGGTACTTTCGGCTGAGCTAAGACTTGAGTAGGTTGGACGTCAACAGGGTCATCTATAGGTAACACCGTAAATCTATTGTCGTCATTAAGCTGAGTGTGTGTTTCAGATGTGTTTTCTGAAGATTGACGACTTCTTTTTCGTTTTTTCACCATCTGCCAGCTGTGGGATCCGTTTTGTGTGAAATCAACATTAACATTTCTGCCTGGCTGTTGACTGTTATAGGATTGAGGGGCATTTTGTGACATTGGAGGTACTGAAGTTCCTGAGTGGACTGTAGGAACAGGTTCAACGTTAGTTGACAGGCCTGGTTGCTGATAATTCATTATTGTATGTTGACAAGTTGGACACACACTAGCACACAACCACACACACACAGCGCACGCACGCACTGGAAGTCTAAACAGACACAGTATATACAGATTAGATAAATGTTAAACTAAGATGATAAACTATATTCATAAACATAACAAAACAATAACACAAGAGATAACACAAGAGATAACGGAGCACAAACTTATAACCGCACTCTACGAATGCACGACCGATACTCACGACCGATACTTGATCGTCGTAGGTACAGTGGAAAACAAAATAAGTACACCAATTAAGTCACTAATTACCAGCTTTAATTTTCACTGTTAAACAGTTCGTAATTACACAGTCTCTTATATCAAATGAAATAAATATCGGTATGGAGAACCATACATGACTTCCATATTCTAAGATTTATATTTAAAATCATTTTCACCCAAACAGCCAGGCTGTGTCTTACCTGCCTTTTTATTGCTGTATTAAATGAAAAATATTATATTACATTAAAATGAAAAAATTATAATTTTATTGCCTGGCAACAAAATTATTTTATTTTTAACAATTACCATTGTTTCAAAAAGTTTAAATAAATTTTCAAGTACTTTACTCTTGTTAAAACGTAAAAGGTTGCTGGTAAACTACCCCTTCCCCTTAACCGATCTTCACCAAAATCGAAAGTCATTGAGACCTCTACAATTCAGGGACGTATGCTAAAAATTATTTGATTCTGTTTGAATTTGCGGCTGCTATCGTTTGCCATAGAAAATACGCTTGATAAAAAAACGTTGCAGGTAAACTACCCCTTCCCCTTAACCGATCTTCACCAAAAACAATAGATCTTGAGTACTCTACAAATCAGGGCTGTATGCAAAACATTATTTGATTCTGTTTGAATTTGCGGCTGTTATCGTTTGCCATAGAAAATACCCTTGTTAAAAAAACGTTGCAGGTAAACTACCCCTTTACCTCAACCGATCTTCACCAAAAACAATAGGTCTTGAGAACTCTACAATTTAGGGCTGTATGCAAATAATCTTTTGAATCTGTTTGAATTTGCGGCTGTTATCGTTTGCCATAGGAAATACCCTTGTTAAAACATAAAACGTTACAGGTAAACTACCCCTTTCCCTTAACCGATCTTCACCAGAAACAATAGATCTTGAGTACTCTACAAATCAGGGCTGTACGCAAAACATTATTTGATTCTGTTTGAATTTGCGGCTGTTATCGTTTGCCATAGAAAATACCATTTTTAAAAAAACGTTGCAGGTAAACTACCCCTTTCCCTCAACCGATCTTCACCAAAAACAATAGATCTTGAGAACTCTACAATTTAGGGCTGTATGCAAATAATCTTTTGATTCTGTTTGAATTTGCGGCTGTTATCGTTTGCCATAAGAAATACCCTTGTTAAAACATAAAACGTTACAGGTAAACTACCCCTTTCCCTTAACCGATCTTCACCAAAATCAAAAGACCTTGAGAACGCTACAATTCAGGGCTGTATGCGAAACATTATTTCATTCTGTATGAATTTGCGGCTGTTATCGTTTGCCAAACAAACAAAATTACCCTTGCTAAAAAAAAACCGTTGCTGGTAAACTACCCCTTTCCCTCAACCGATCTTCACCAAAAACAATAGGTCGCGAGTACTCTGCAAATCAGGGCTGCATGCAAAAAATTATTTGATTCTGTTTGAATTTGCCGCAGTTATCGTTTGCCATAGAAAAAAAATCTACAGACAGACAGACAGACACACAGACAGACAGACAGACAGACAGACAGACAGACAGACACACAGACACTTTTCGGAAAACGACTTTTTTTCATGTTTTGAGTGTAGTACAATCAGAATCTGCAATAATCTCGAACACGATTTTTTTTGCCATCACCATACTTCCATTCCTTAAGGAATATGGAAGTAAAAATTGTTCACACGCAATAAAATGTCCACTGATATTAAACATAATTGTATTACCATTATCCCGCCCGATTATTAAACACTTCACTTAACACCCAATTTAACTCGCACAGTAATATCGCCCGACAATAACTCGAACCGCACAGTAAATATATCTCAGCTATACTGAAACCTAAGGCAGCTGCCGCCATGTACTTATACCTGCGCTCACAGACCAGAACGTTCCTAATTGCGTCTAAGCGCCGTGTGAACTACGTAATTAACTGCGGCCTAGACACAGTCCGCGCGGCTGGCGCTTTCGAGAAAATTCTCACGGATGCGTTAACAGTCACGTATGCCACATACATAGAGCAAAATTCTTCTGGCACATTCGACAAACACGTAGACTGTTCTGTTATGTCGTAACACTGCCGTCCCGAACTGGCAAACCGTTTCTGAAGTGATACTCGACCAGGCGATCTAGGTGGACGTCCTTGCGAAAGAGAATTCCCCAGTTCTTCGAATTCAGTCTCGTGTGATCCCGAACATAACGTTCCCAGGAATGCGAGTCTTCCGCTCAACCACTAGTTTTGCCGGAATCACACCCGTTGCGTTATGTACTGATGACCTAATCACCACTGATCCAAGTTTGTTTGGTTCCCGTCAACAACGTCTTGCGTAACCTCATCTTCAGCCACTTTGCCCTCGAGCACTTCTATCAGCTCAGGAACAAGCAAGAGTTTTGTCTCGAAACACATAGTTGGCTTTCCAATCACTTCTTTTGTCGTTACACTTATTTGTATTTCCCCTGCTAGTTCTTCCTCCATTTCCGCTTGCAATAGGGAGGGTTCCTCTTGACCAGACCTATTGACTTCTTCTTCGACTAATGTCACTCGCTTAACCGAATGGTGGGTAGACCCTTTCATTTTAGCCATGCAAAGCTTTATCTTCTCTTGGCCAACCTTCAGGACTTTATCTCTTAAGTACACAAGGAATCTGTAGACATTCACAATGTCCGTGCCAAGAATCACTTTATCGACAATGTCTGCTACGGGCATTTGGTGGCTAAACTCGAGGAGACCCAGGCGTAGACGTACTTTTCCTAACACATTCACGGGGCTTCCAGTCGCAGTCTGTATTGTACAAGAGCTAATTTGACGCTGGCGTTTGCTGACTAAGTCAGGGCGCACAATGGACACTGTTGTGCCCGTGTCAGCTGTAAATGATGTTGGTTTACCTTCAGCAAATCCATTAACGATCAAGTCTCCACTGATCTTATGTAAAGTGGAAACTGTGTGCTGTTCTGGGGCTTTACTTCTCCAATTGGTATGATCACTTCCTTCTCTCGGTATTTTATTCTTCCAACAGGTCTACTTGTAGATGACCACGTTTCCCACAGTTGTAACACTTCGGTATTCTGTCTTTATCCTATGGTTCGAAAAATCGTTGTGGCGCTGCTGACTTCTTAAACTGTAGTTTTTGAATCGTCTCTTTATGGCGGCTGCTATTAGGATACTGTGGTATTGGATCCGTTTGGCTACAACGTGATGGCATACTTTGATTAAAGTAGGTCGCCGACTTGGCAGCTTCAAAATGTAGAGCATGAACAAGAGCGTCTGAGCAATTATGATGCCTTGCCAATCTTAACACTTGTTGCAATTGACAGTCTCTGATACCGTCAATAAACACAATGTGAGCAATCCACGTTCGGAAGGCCTCCGATTCGTCAGGATAAGCCAATCTCGTCAGTCGGTCGATATGCTTTTCAAATTTTTGAAGGCTCTCCCCTGAACGCTGTCGCCTCGCTTTAAGTTGAACACGGTACACTTTGCACAAATGCTGGACACTGTACCGTAATTCCAGAGCTTTCATTAATTCGGCATAGATGTTCTGGCTGTCAGATGTCACTTTCTTTATTAGCTCTGCAGCAGGTGCTTTTAAAGCAAGAATTAATGAAAGCCCTTTCTGTTCTCCCGTCCATTTATTTAAGCGAGCGGCAGCTTCAAATTGGCGAATAGAAGTTGCCAAGCGAATGCTTCCATCAAACGTTGGGGCCTTTGCGAACACTGGCCCTACTACAGTTTGATTTCTCTGATATTTTGAATCTTCATCAGCATTTATTTATGGTCTTTCATTACCAACTATTTTTTTTACTAAATGTTCGACTTCCTTTTTAATTTGTTTCATTGAATTTTTAATAGAATCTTCTAAACTTGACATACTTGTTTTCATGGTTGACACAGATTTTTGAACTTCAGATATTATGTCAACTTGTTTGTTCAGCTCACCTCGTAACAGGACGAATTTTTCAGTGATACTTTCTAGTACGAACGCCTTAATTTCGTCTGATTGACGACTAAATTCTTCTTTTTGTCGTCTCTCTGGTGTTTCATTTTCACGCTTACGTTTTTCTTTTAGTCGTTCTTCCATTAGTGCTTTCTGTGGTTCATCTGCCGCTTCTCTTTCCTGTCTGCGTTTCTCATCATGTCGTTTTTCTACTTCTGCCGCCTCTTGTCGGCGTCTTTCTTCTGCCTCCTGGCGGCGTCGTTCCTCGAACTGCAGTAGAATTGCTTTGAATGACTCTATCATCTGACTGGTATCCATTTTTCTTTTTTTTCAACTACCACTAACACCACTCGTCTACGAAGTGTCCTCTGTTTCCACTGTTAACAGTTCTATCCCACTTCTTACACCACTGTTACGACGGTCTACTTGATCGTCGTAGGTACAGTGGAAAACAAAATAAGTACACCAATTAAGTCACTAATTACCAGCTTTAATTTTCACTGTTAAACAGTTCGTAATTACACAGTGTCTTACAACAAATCAAATAAAATTTGTTCACACGCAATAAAATGTCCACTGATATTAAACACAATTGTATTACAATTATGCCGCCCGATTATTAAACACTTCACTTAACTAATAACCACTTGAACTCGCACAGTAATATCGCCCGAAAATAACTCGAACCGCACAGTAAATATATCGCAGCTATACTGAAACCAAAGGCAGCTGCCGCCATGTACTTATACCAGCGCTCACAGACCAGAACGTTCCTAATTGCGTCTTAGCGCCGTGTAAACTACGTAATTAACTGCGGCCTTGACACAGTCCGCGCGGCTGGCGGCTTCGAGAGAACTCTCGCGGATTCGTTGACAGTCACGTATGCCACATACATTAGAGCGAGATTCTTCTGGCACATTCGACAAACACGTAGACTGTTCTGTTATGTCATAACAGTATATAAGGACACAGAGAGTTTGATGAGAGTGGGAAATGTTCTGTCAGAATTGTTTCCTACCACAAAAGGGCTTAAGCAAGGGTGCAGCTTGTCACCTACCCTGTTTAAAATATATATCCAAGAACCCATCAGTAGCTGGAGAAGAAAAACTTCAGGAATGGGAATTTAAATGGATGAGCAGTGCTTAAGAACTCTCCTATTTGCCGACGATCAGGTAACTATATTGTGTAACGACGATAACACAGACTATATGTTTAGAAAAGTGAAAGAGGAGTACGAGAAATGTGGTCAAAACATAAACACTTCTAAAACAGAATATCTGAAAATAGGATATGCAAGAAGAAGACCCAGATCTGCAAATCTATAGAATCGGAAAGTGTAGCGAATTCAAATATTTGTGAAGCATAATTTCAGAAAGTGGAACAACAAAGAATGACATCAAAAATAGGATATAACAGGGGAAAAAGGCTATTTGTTTGCTAAACTCATTACTTTGGTCGAACAAAATGAAACTTCAAACTAAATTGACAATCTACACAACTATTGTGGAGCCCATTTTAACTTATGGCTGCAAAAAATGGCAACTTTCAGATAAAGAGAAAAAGATGATAGAAACTGTGGAAATGGACTTCTTAAGAAGAGCGTGTAAATTTCTAGAATTCAACATGTTAGATACGAAGATATAAGAAGGAAAACAGGGCGCATATTTACAACAGCAGAAAGAATAGAATCCAGACAGTTGTTATGGTATGGTCATGTAATGAAGACGTAGGAGAAGGGATGGCCAAAGAAAGCATTCACTTCCACACCACAAAACAGGAGAAGAAAAAGAAGACTGACAACACAATGGACTACAGGCATTAGGAAAAGCATGAGAGATCGAGCTATTGAAGACGATGACTGGAAATATAGGGAGAAATGGCAATCGAAATGCGGGATGCGGCATAGACTGTAGGAACCCCGCTAATAATAATAATATATTTTTACGAGGAAGACTGTGGAAAACTAATATTTGCCGCAGGAGGGTCCGCACTTCTACGGTGTGTGGGACTCGCACCCACCACAACCACAAACCCTGTTGTCCTCGACATGGATCCACCTCGGGACTCAGTTTTCTCAATACTTCAAGGTGGTGCCATTTGTACTTCGTCCTGTGGACGTTCATCTGTTTTTAACCTACAGCGGGTCCACGTTACTTGTTTTCTGCGATTCTGTCAGCGGCCCTAGCAAGATCATTTTCGGCTTCCTTCTTTTGCCTTAGTACCTTCTTTATGTCGGCTGCTACCTGATCCCTGTGGTGTTCGCCGTCCAGCAATATTTCGATGATATTTTCGGGCGAGATCTGTCCCACTACTTTTTCCAAGGTTTGACTCTCCTCTTACCATCTATCACAGGTAAAAAACGTGTGAATAATAATAATAATAATAATAATAATAATAATAATGCTCCCCAGAAATCCAAACTGAACCAACAAACTCTTGGCCTCGTGTAGGGAGCGGATAACTGGTAAGGGAGTTTTGACAAGGTTGGGTTTACCGCTTTGAAAAATATCGTACATCGTAACCCACGGTAGGACGATGGTGTTGAGGCGGATTTTAAGTGAACATGACCTACACTGTTGAGTTTATTTCTAGTTGGATTACTCGAGGGCTGTCTACCGCGGTGATCTGTTATTTCCCCGTTACTCGGTCGACTCGCATACAAGATTAGCAAAATAATACTGGGGTTGAGGAGTCCCTTAAAATCCGCCGTCTTGAAAAACGCCATCTTCCGAGGACGAAGAGAAAAAGCTACTACATTAATGTAGATGCTGAGAGGTTTTTAGTGCCAGTACAGCTGCGGTTACAAAATACGTGTCCATGAAAAGTAAGGAAGGGGACGTCACAAATGTAAATAACTTCTTAACTGGAAAATCAGTAACAGATTTTACTGTAGCGTGGACATCAGGGATCTCTTGAGAGACACTGAACAATGCAATCACGATCCGTAATGACTGATCCTTTAACATCTTTCAGTGGATTTTCAAAGATTGCACTTCGCATTATTTCAACTGAAGATGATACTGGGAAAACATACGTCGATGTATGCTTGCAGGGAACAAATTTTAGGCTACAAGAACGTTTTAATAGTAGGGAGTATATGTTCTTCGGCTATGATGTGACGACAAACATCCGAGCTAGGGGATATTTCTTTGCAGCACCACATATTATGTCAGACGTATTCCGGTCACAACGCCTCTAGGACCATTGACTATTACCCTACTACAACCACTGAAGATAACGATTTGCTGCGTATATTTAGCAGATTCTGTATGGCGTGCATAAGATCTCCAGGATCTGGACGAACAACTATCTCCATTACTGTTGGTTCAGGACTTTAACGCTCATAGTCCAACTTAGGGTTTCACAGGACGAATAGCGCTGGATTAAAAACTGAAGATCTATTGCTAGAAAACGCGCTTATCACAGTCACAAGCACTTACGTATCCTTTATTCTTCTAGTGGGGTCCGATCCTGTTTAAAAGGACCTTCTGTCAGCGTCTTTTCTTTATTGTTTGCTGCTCGTAATAAATATCGAATTTCCTTTGTCGGCTGGGAGAATGGTGTGAGTCATGTGTCCTCAATTTACTAAGGGCCTTTCTTTCTTCGTAGATAAGTTATCATTCAGGTGGTGTCACTTTTCTCAAAGTGACAGTTACGTCTTGAGGGGGGGAACAAAGCGCCTGAAGGCATGTTATAAGCCGTACGTTATCTACAGTGGGCTCAAGTCGACGCTAGAAACTATCCCTACCTGACGCATGAAGATTGACTGAGGACGGTGACACTGAAGAGACGACCAGATGCCAAACAAACTGATTATCTCAAAACCATAAATATTGGTATAAAGCATATTTTTATATAATACTTAAGTTAAACACTTTCAGATTGAACTTATTAAAAGGTTGTAATCTTAATATTGGAAACAAAATTTCTTGTAACTTGTGCGAAGATATATTCTTCAATTGGTGTAATTAGCAGTATCGGCAAGGGATTATGTCTATTAATAAGAAGTAATTTATTCAACAGTTTACATGGATACATCAATAAGATGTTAAGTCATTACACGGCTTAATGAAAAATTCATAATTTTTTTGAATATTTAAAATACAGACATATTTAAATTGGAAATTTCGTAAATTTATATTTCTAATGTGTGGTAATTCATGTCAGTACTGATTTATGGATATGTATGTGTTTATGATAAGCATGTTGATATTATCTTATCTGCATATTATATTTTATATGTTTCGTCATGATGCGACTGTATGGAATACAATGCGTCTTATGAAGAAGAAGAAGAATTTAAAATTTGTAGTGAATTCAAGCTCTCTAATATTCAAAATATTTTGAAAATAAAAATTACATTTTAGTTAATGTAATATATGTTATTATTTAATCACACATATCTCACACCCCTCCCTTCTCGCCGTTATTATCTCTTTCAATCTCTCTCCCTCTATTTCCATTTCCCTTACATTCTCCCTCATTCTCTCTCTCCTCTCTCTCTCTCTCTCTCTCTCTCTCTCTCTCTCTCTCTCTCTCTCTCCTATCTTTATCATTACCTTTCTATTAGCACAGGAATTTGTTTTTAGACGTAACTCGACAAAACACAGAATTCAACTGCTTTATCAAGTAATTATACTCAAAACAATAGAAATACGTTTAGCACACATATTAAGAAAAAACGCACACTGTATACATTCATGTTTGAAATATAGGTTGTATTATTTATGTGCGTGCTAAAACGTTTATTTATAAATTTCTTTATATACTTATTAATGTGATTAGATATTTGCATATGTTTTACATAAGTATTACGTTTTGTTAAAATCTGAGTGACTTAATAAAAGCGGTGAACAAATATATTCACACATCCAGAGACATTCACTAAGTTTTTATACATTTTACTTTACATTAGCATATATTTTAATAATTAGTGTAATAAATTTGTTTGTGCGACACAAGTAATGAATTTTCCACGTTTTCAATAAACACAAACCTAATTCTTGGCCGGTAGCCAATAGAAATTAAAGTTTTTTTTTGCTAGGTGGGAGACTCAGAAATGAACAAACGATATTTCATAATTATGCATCTAACATGTAGCAAACTCCAACTATCCATCTCTGGCAAAGAGTAAAGAGGGAACAAAATAACAATTTAACTTACTCGGAGGCAAGCAACAGTTGAGTTATATATCGTATTATGTCATAAATTTACGGAAGATAAAAGATGACGTCTGCCTGATGGATGAGGTAACTTTATTTAATTCACTAATGTAATTTACGTTCAGCAAACATATAATGTAATGAAAAGTACAAAAATGCATCAACAACGGCACACCGTTATTAAAAAAACTTTTTCAAAAGTATAACAAAGGTAAGGACATATTCTTCAATCAGGGCATATTACATAAAGCCGTGATGGAAATTTTATACATACATATTTTATATTATTAATTCAAACACTTTTTGCTATAGTTTATTTGTTTTTTTTATATAATATATTTAATATTTATAATAAATTTACGTCAAGATGTTTTTTCTTTATTTATAACATGTTTCGGGGCACTTAGTGTTCCCATCCTCAGCCTTTATAATTTTGAAACTTGTGAAGTACTTGTGTATTGACTGGTTAGTGTTATGGTTTCCTGTTGGCCTTTGGCACTTTAAATTGGTATTATTGTGTGTAGTTGTGGTGTAGATATTAGTATTTTGTGTATTTTCGATGTTGAGTACTTTGAAAATTGTGTCATGTTTTGTATTGACTTGTATTTGTTCAGGTGTTAGTTTGTTTTGTGTTTGTATACTTGTAAATTTTCCCAAATGTTCATTTTGGTGCCTTTGTGTAGTATGTGTTTTATTAGTGTCATGTTGGTTACGTCTGGGAATTTATGTCCAGTGTTTATTGCATGTGTGAACATCTAAACGCATAGAAAAAACAGAAAACTATTTAAACCTAATTTGGTCACACATGCAATATACACTGGACATGAATTCCCAGACATAACCAACGTGACACTAATAAAACACATACCACATAAAAGCACCATAATAAACATTTGAGAAAATTTACAAATATACAAACACAAACCAAACTAATACCTGAACAAATACAAATCAATACAAAACATGACACAATTTTCAAAGCACTCAACATCGAAAATAAACAAATTACTAATATATGCACCACAACCACACAAAATAATACCAACTTAAAGTGCCAAAAGCCAACAGGAAACCATAACAAAAACCAACCAGCATACAAGTACTTCACAATATTCAAAAAGAAGAAAGGCTAGGGATGGGAACACTACTGTAAGTGTCTCGAAACCTGTTCCAAATAAGGAAAAAACATCTTGACGTAAAGTTCTTAAAAATATTAAACATATTTTATATTATTATTAATAATAAATCTTTTTACAAGTTTATTTTTTATTTTGTAAATTACAAATGCTTGATACTTTAATATTTATAACTAAATTTACCTCAAGATATACTTTTTACCTCAAGGTATATCTTGAGGTAAATTTAGTTATAAATATTAAAGTATTATATACATCAAGAAACGGACTGCAGCAGAAAGTGATTGAAATATGTTTGACAGTAACTACTTATCATCATCAGATATTACAATATTATTGAATTTGTGTATATTTTGTCTAATAATTATTGAACGTTAGTTAGCCAGTTAGCCAGTTCTGCAATAATATACTTTTAATACTAAACCTTCTCGTTGGTAGGAGTCAATTCTGAAATAAAATATTTATATTAAATGCTTTCACGTAGTTGCACCAATTTATTTTGTATTAATTAATATCGATGTTTTAATTAATCAATTACGTTTATATGAAAAAACTTAATGATCTGACTATATGTGACTGGGCCAGTTATAAAACATAAAATTAAAAATTGTGGTTCTATCTATGATTGCGGTTTATTTTAATATACGTTGTCCTTTTTCAAAGATTGATTAGAGTTGGGGTTTGTTTGTTAATTCAATTATCATTTTATCTTATACTTAGTACAAGGTGTACTACTAGCCTGTGCTAGGTGTCGCCTCAAATCTTCACAAGTATAGGCTATTTAAGATTCACTATGTAATTTGTTGATAGTCGAAATAAGTACACAAATTCCTTTTAAAGTTAATAATAGAGTTTTTTTATTTATTTCTTCAATAATTTTTTCTTTTCCATAAAACACTTTAATAATAATAATTAAAGCTAATTTTGCTAATTACCTCAGCTATAAATCTCAGCGTATGTTAGTACTACGATGTCTGTCTCAGGGATTTTAAATAATAAGTTTAGAATTAATTATAATTTAGATAAATTTACGTGGGTTCTTTGGACTACAATTAATTTTACTATAATGCCTTTTAAAAGTACAAAATAATTACAAATCTATTAATACCGTAATTTACAACGCCACATTATTATCAACTCAATTACGTAATGATGTTTTCTGCGCATGCGTGTAACTAGGGAGGCTGGTTAATTAAATTATATTTTATTTAACCTGATACGTTTTTTTATTGCGATTTTATTATGGATGGGGTCTCTCGCATCCTAGATACCACTGGCGCTGGTCTACACAGTCCTGTTCTGTAAGTCCTCTTGCATTCATTGCATCTTCGACGTCCATTTTCCATAAATGTTTAGGTCTTCCTTTTTTGCTTCTAGAGGGTGGAGTCCATTCACATACCTTCCTTGTCCATCTCTCATCCGACATTCTTTTTAGGTGTCGGAACCAATTCAATCTTGGTGCTTCTATTGTTTCTATAATATCAAGGTCGATTCCCATCGCTTATATTACATTTCTCACTCTATCTATTCTTGTTAGTCGACAGCACCTCCGATAGTAATCCATCTCCATAGCTCTTATTTTGGATTTATTATCTTATTAGTGGACGAAAGGTTGGTAAAGGATCTATGAGGTTGTATAGGGTGCTGATGGCTATATAATAATAAATTTCAGAGAAAAACCGACTGATTTCTGATAAATGAATCAGAAGTTCGAGAGAAGTTTGTTGGCTGAGCTGAACTCAGCTCAGCCAACAAATCCTACTATCACGTTCTTGAGGACTTTAGTCGTGTGGCTCCTGGGTACACGGCATGCAATGGGTGTATGTTATGTAGCAGACGAGAGAGAATGAAGGGCGAATTTCCGGCACCCTTTAATTAACTTGAACAGACAAGCTAAGGTATGCTAACCCTAAAAGAAGAGTTCCCGTTCATCCAGGTTGGGGGTTGAGGATAGGGCCGGCTCCTCTATCCTCAGAAGGCAAGTCAAATTGCTAAAAACTCTAGAAAGATCTTACACAATAATCGAGTAAATACCTGTAGCGTGTTACTTGCTGTTATGTAGACCTAATTGTTTGACCTGTTGAAATATTTTATCAATGCAGAGCGCAAAATTGATTAATGTAGCTAATGATTTTTATATACTAGGGGTAACCCAAAAGTAAGGTCTCCAGAGGACTAGAGCCGCAGGGAAATATTTTGACCGGCAGTTGGCAGCACTGCTGTGTGCGGCCATCAACCCTCTTTCAAACAAGCGGTCGCTGAGCTCGCTCGGTCGATTAGTCTTGGCTTGGCAGCCGTTAAGAATGGAGCTCTCAATCGCTGTTCCCGCCAAGTGCGGACTTCGCGAAGTCATTCGATTTCTTAACGCCAAAGGTGTCAAAAACGTCCGCAAGTGGTGTAGAGAGTTTAAAGCTGGTCGTACAGAAATTCATGTAGACGAAAGAAGCGGGAGACCGTCAGTGTCAGACGAGACGATCAGGAAACTTGACGAAGTCGTGCGTGAAGATCTGAGGATCACTATCCACGAGCTCTCTTGTTACCTTCCTGACGTTTCGAAATCCACCATTCAGAGGATTGTGACTGAAAAGTTGAAATATCGGAAGGTGGGTTCCGCGAATGCTCACAGAAGACCACAAACGGCAACGCGTCGAAGCTGCCCGCGAATTTCTTGAGCGCTATGCAGACGAAAGAGACGACTTTTTGAATTCCATTGTCACAGGTGACGAAACGTGGGTTCACCACTTCTCACCTGAATCCAAACGACAATCACTTGAGTGGCGGCATCCAACTTCGCCAAGGCGGCGAAAATTCAAATAAACACAGTCTACCGGCAAGATCATGGCGACTGTGTTTTGGGATCGGAAAGGTGTATTGTTGATCAATTTCATGCCTACTGGGACCACAATAAACGCAGACGCATATTGTGAGACACTCAAAAAACTCAAACGGGCGATTCAGGACCGGAGAAGAGGAATGCTTACCAAGGGCGTGTCCATTCTTCATGACAATGCTCGCCCTCATGTCGCCTGCGCAACCGCCGATCTTCTGAACCAATTTGGATGGGACATAATCACCCACCCCCCCTATAATCCGGACTTGGCACCTTGTGACTATCATTTGTTTACACATTTGAAAGAACATTTGGGTGGAATGCGATTCGACGACGATGACGAGGTGAAACGCTATCTCAATGACATGGCGGCGAGTTTCTATGACACTGGCATACTAAAACTGTCACAGCGGCTCGAAAAATGCATTGAACGTAACGGCGATTATGTTGAAAAATATTGTGTTCTTATGCTTCACAACCATTTAAAAAGTTTTGATAATAATTTTTTTTTTCTATTTTTAAAAAATATGGAGGCCTTATTTTTGGGTTACCCCTCGTAATAATTGCGGTTTGTAAGCACAAACAGTATCTTAGTGGTGATTTGTTGAAATTAAAACTGTATGAATTTACTGATTTAGGCATGTTATTTTCGTAAAGAGTATAGTTCGTACAGAATATCCGCTTAATAGGCTATATTACAGTTATAACTATCAAATGTGTGCTTTGTCGACATTCTGACTTTGTTTGTTTATAACAGTTATGTCTGCTTTGTCGCCATTAAAAATAAAAAAAAATTAAAATTATTATTATTTTTATTAATGAAAAATAATGGGCATTATTATTAATGATATACTTGTAACTTTAATTTTTGAAGTAACAGGTTTTTAATTCAGTAGAGATTAGTAATTAATTTGTTGAACGGATGTTAATCAGATGTTAAAAATGCTTTCCAAACAACGGTGCAAACGAAAAACAGATTCGAACAGGAGACCAGAAATTTTAAGCAGAAAAGGAAACAAATTTTAAAGAGAAGAAATTTAAGCATTAAAATTTGAAGCAGAAAGCAAGGTATCGTAAAGAAGACGATCAACACCAGAAAACACAAAAATGTTTTGGATCTATCAAAAAAATAAACGTTATAACACTAACCTAGTGATTTAAATTATACGTTACAAATTAAACTGAAACGTGGTAAGAATATTTAGAAGAAAAGAATTGTGATAATATTGTTCTAAGTCTTTCACGGCCGGTGTCAGTTATATTTGCAGTATCTACCTGACTGTTTGGCCGTGGTCCAAAGTTTACAATCCAACCAAACGTTTCAGCAGCAGCACTGGCTGCCGTCTTCAGTGGAATTTGAGTCTACCTAATACGTGGTGAAGACTAAAGATGTCCCACGATGCTACCTGTACTTACATTACTGTACAAAAGAATTGTAATGTTTTGCAATTACAAAACAAACTCCAGAGAAACATTACAGTGCCACATTAAAAATTTTACGCAAAGGATAATTTAATTATTTAGAAACACGTGGAAAATAATTTTAAACGATTTGAATAAATGAAATGAAATTGCGTTTCCTGATTTGAAAGTTTCGGAGGCTAAAGAAGGAGCAATGGCTGCACCGACCGCTAAGGGAGCGTTATATTCAGCGTGCTAATGGTGACTAGAAATAGTGGAAAATATTGTTTGAAGTGAGTAAACAGAGAGACTGATTGAGAAGCTTCCATTGTACACAGCTGGGAATTGTTACGGCATTTACATTAACGAGTCGCACCATTACTGCTCCGACACTAGATCTCGTTACTGTTTGCACAGTTATCGTTTACGGTTACGGCTGGTAATACAAATAACGCGGCACCCTCCGATACTGAATGTTACTAAGTAGTTTTATAGCTATTAGCACGCTGAACATAATTCTGTGGACAGCTTTAAGATCAACTTCTATCAACCCTATTATTATAAAAACTATACAATATTTCTATAACAATTCAATATCGGAAATAAAAATAGGGAGGACTTTGTTACCACGGTTTGAAGTCACCAAAGCTCTGTGCCAAGGATGTTATCTATTACCCACGCTTTTCAAAATTTAAACTGACAGAGCAATAGAGACATGAAAAAACTGTGCAGAAATTTAGGAATTCCACTTGATCGTGATACAGTTAATTCATTAATGTTTTCTAATGACCAAATACTTTTGGCACAAAATTTTGGAGATATAGAGTACATGACTAGAAAATTGATACAGAAATATCAGAAAGAGTGACTAAAAGTAAATATGAATAAAACAAAGTGCATGGCAAAAGGTGACCTTCATCAAGACTTGATACTGGAGGAAGATGTGGGGAAGATTTCATATACAAACGAATGCAAGCATTTAGGGGTGAAATTACGACCAATGAAAAGAAAGGCAAAGAAATACAATTCAAAATTAATTTGGGAAAGATGGCTATATCTACATTAAATGGAATCTTGTGTAGATAAGCAAATTAAAGCAGAAGCTAAAATCAAAATATTTAAAACCATTCTCAAAAGTCTTATGTCTTACGGCTGAGAAGTTTTGACTACTAATAAACACACAAGAACAGAATTAATGACCGCAGAAATGGACTTTTGGCGACCCTCTGCAAGAGTATCTAGACGTGAGAAAGTAGAAATGAAGTCATTAAGGACAGAAAGGGTGTAAAAAATTCAATTGCTGATTTTATCCAAACAACAAAATTACAATGTTATGGACACACGAAAAGAATAACACACTAAAGATTGCCAAGAAGACTTATGAAATGGATACCACCAGGAAGAAGGAAAAGAGGAGGACCACCAATCACCTGGATAGACTATATTGAGGGAACGAGAAATTGAAGATGATTTTTGGATGGACAAGCAGCAGTAGAAGCTGAAAAGTCAATCACTTCTGCAATCTTTGGTTCCGGAAAATGTGTAAACATTATACAGCCGGGGTAATAATAAAATAGAGTCTGGGTATTTTAACGAGTGTTAACAAGTGAGAAAATGTTACAGATGCTTGATTTATCAACTGTTGTCTGTAGGTATACATAATGGAAAGATTACTGCATTAACGCTTCTGGTTATTTGAGACTATGATAATAAGGCTTATGATTGTGGATTTGCCTATTTTACACCAATTCCCGTGTTATAAGAACACTTTCAATGATATTTTCATAACAATATTAAAAAAAAATTACAATTTTTTTTAATTTCTTGGGTATTGTTGCCCATGACGTGGTGGTTGATTAACTAATTATAAGTATAATACTATAGACTCAGAACACAAAGTTTTTATTGGTAAAATGTAAAATTTTTACCTTATAGCCTAAACCAGCTTAATATAACCTTCTTCAGAGGCTGGCACTGGGAGCGCTCTCCGTGTTGTTCTTGGCGGCGGGACCATCTTTTGAAAGATCGATGTTGTGTGTGTGTGGGGTAAGATATTATCTTCTATATATCCTTCAGCTTCGATGTTAGAAAATTTGGGTTGACTCTGTGGTCGCTGAAGCTCACGGGTTTTTCGCTTGACACTTTCATTTAACTTTTTTGTTACTTTCAAGTCCAAAGATCCAATTTTCCCCAAACCGTATTGCCTTTGAAGAAAAATAAATCTCAACTCAAGGGCAGGAATCTATTTGCTTTTTAGCATTTGCAGTTGATTGAAATTGCACATTCACACGAATCCGGTGTTTTTTTGCATGCCCAGCAATAGCACATTTACAAGCAGCGACATCAAAAAGTGAAGAAGCTCTCAGTTGGAACTCGTCAATATTCTGCTTAAATGAAGTTTTGTCTTTATCACGATTGTACGACTTTCTAATCTTATAATAGGAATCATGGTCAGCATTAATTAGCTGAACTATTCTGTGATCGGACACCGTAGGGATAGATGCTTTGTCGTACAAACATTTAATTTTTTCCGCTACTGTCTCGGCTACTTTAGAAAAACTTACGCTCTTGTTATTTGTCTCAATAGATAACTTGAATCTCTCTTCAAAACAGCATCTGAGAACACATTCATGTGTTGGCAGTTTCCTCTGAAGAAAATCTCTCGGGTGACCAAATATGGGGCATTCAAACGCCTGTCTAGTAATTATTTTCTTCGACACATCCATCGTTACAACTGTGCTGACCAAAAGTGAAAAACACCAACAAATTTATAAAATACACACAGAAACTAATAAAATAGTAAACGCACGCACGCACAGTAAACAATACAGCACCAAAGCCAGTGGCTGACTGACGAGTCACGACAGGAAATGGCGGCGTTGTGAAGTGATGGAGGGAGTAAACGTCGTCTCATATTACAATTCCACGCACATTGTATCTACTCTAAACTACATAGGCTACTATTTAACTAACCGTTATAGACGACTGAAGTTATAATTACTTGTATAGGCAAATAATTACTTTTATGGTACAAAAAAGTTGTAAGGTGATTATCTGCACAATGAAACTTGCAAACATTTTGAAAATTCCCGTTTTTCGAACACATTGCGCGACCGGTAAATATTGAAATACTAATGCTTTAATTTATTTAACTTTACTGAACCATAAAATAAACATCGGAAACTATAGCGTGTCGATCATAAAATTTTAATAATATTAAAAAATTTACGAAAAATGTTCATTTTCGTCAATTTCTATAAACTTTAAGTATGATGCGCGACCGGAAGATGTCAACCGATTTTACATTTTGTTACGTCGTTTTTCTTCTTATTATAGGAGGCAACTTTTCCGCACTATAGCGGTTCGAAAAAAAATCTTAATTTTTTTCCACCCACCCTATTGCCCACGACGTGGTGGTTGTTTAACTAATTATAAGTATAATACTACTGACTCGGAACACAAAGTTTTTATTTTATAGTTTTATAGCCTAAACCAGCTTAATATAAGCTTCGTCAGAGGCTGGCACTGCGAGCGCTCTCCGTCTTGTTCTTGGTGGCGGTACCATCTTTTGTAAGATCGATGTTGTGTGTGTGGGGTAAGATATGTTCGAATAATATGTGTGAGTTGAATTCTGTCTCTTCGTTTAGGATGTTATTTTTATGTGTTTTTGTGTGTTTGTATATTTCTAATTGTTAAAGAGTGTCTAGTTTTCCGCCTTTTGTGTGTACGTGTAGAACATTCATGTTTGCGTTTGATGTTTTTGTATGTGTGGTTTGCTTCAATGAGGTGGTTTGCAAAGGTAGATTCAATGGTGGATTGTAGTGCCTTTGTGTGTTCAGTGTATCTCTGTTTGAAGTAACGTCCTGCCTGGCCTATATAGAATTGGTTGTATCCTGAGCAGTTTAGTTTGTAAGCACCATCTAGATCAAAGTTTTGTTTGTGTGTTTTTTGATAGTGTGTGTTCTGTTTTGTTTGTAGTTTTGTATGCGATTCTGTACTCTGATTTTTATATATGTGTTGTATTTCTTCAGTGTGGTTATTGATGTATGTTAGTGTTATGAACTTCTTGTTTTCTCTCATTGTCTGCTGCTTGTTTTGTGTAGTTTATTGATTATTGTTCTGTTGTATTCGTTAGTTTCTGTCAGATATTTTATCGTGTTTAGTTCGTCTTTGTAGTCTTTTTCATATAGTGGGATGTGGTTTAGTCTATGTATCATGTTTCTGAAGGCAGCTAGTTTGTGTTGTATTGGTGACTGGAGGAGTTGCATCTTAGAGTCAGTCAGTTGTAGTGGGTTTTCTGTAAATACGGAATTATTTTATTTCCTAGTAAACTTAAAATAAAATATTAACAAATGTTACTATTCCTCAATGTGTTATATGATTCTGATGAAATAAGGGTGTATGGTAGTTTGTATGCAACAAAAGAGTATCCAATTCAGAATAGTTAATTTTACCACTAAACGTTGTTAAGTATCAAACATTAGAATTTCATTCAATATGCTTTTCACGTGAGAGTTTGGAAACTTTTAATTATCTCTCGTATGCAATAACTCAAGTGTATGCATTTTCCTCGCCAGTAATATTTTATTCATTTTATGTAGTAAACGTGCCAAGAATGTTTGTAAAATACATTATTAAATTTTATACTGATGTGGATTAAAGTTGTAGGTTTTCATTGATAAGTATAGTTACAATTTTAAACTGCTTATTTATTTGATAACTGTTGTTGAGTTTTTTAAATGCGTTTCTAGACTTATAAAAGTTTTAATCATGATAGATTCTTTTATCTTAATTTGCTAATAATGGATCACCACAAATTCACTTAAAACATTAAAATCAGATACGATACTTTTATACTGAAATATATTGTTACGACGGTCTCACTGATCGTCGTATGGTACCGTGGAAAACAAAGTACAAGACACCAATAAAACCACAAATCACCAGCTTTAATTATCACAATTAAACAGTCTGTAATCAACAAGATAGTCTCTTACAACAAATCAGATAAAAATTATCCACACGCAATAATTTTGCCAACTAACAGAGTCCCGCACAATTATAAAACCTATAACACTTTGTCACAATACCTCGAACCTCACTACAATAAATCGAAACTTCAACTGAAACTAAGCGGCAGCTGTCGTCGTGTAAATAGATAGCACAAGTGTTCCAGAATAATACGCGTCAACAATACTGGAAAACACTAGAGCGTATTTGCTTGCGGTCTTGAAAACAGTGCGCGCGAACCGGTGAAGTCTGGAGCAGCTTCGGTGGTTGACTCGTGACAAGTGTCACGTAATTGTCTTTCATCTCAAAGTAGCAGCAATATGTACACACACACACATTACAGCTGGGCACTGCTGGGATAACCGAGACACATGTAGAATGTCCTGTACAATATTTTTGTGAAAGCTGACCCTTCAAATTATCTACTTCTTGTAATTGCCCAATTAGTAAATAACTCTAGTGTTAGCCTTCAACCGGTAACACGTGAGGGCATATACTCTACTCTATGATGGAATACATTTTGCAAACGGTTTTCTTACATGTGCCTAGGTACATCTTTACTAGGCTGGCTGACAAAATTATCATTTAAAGCCATAAAAGATGCCTTTCTGATGTTATCATTTAAAGGCATAAAAGATGGCTTTGTTATGTTTATAAGTATTAGTTTTAAGCAACGACGTGGTCAATAACTTGCATAAGTTCAACTTTACGTGTGGGACCATCAGGCAAACCCTCAGATCGGCAAGTAAAGGAACACGCCTAAAATTCTACAAGGTGATGGGGCTTTCCACATTTCTTTATGGGTCTGCGAATTGGACTTTAACGAAAAACCATTCCAGTCGCATCCAAAAGGCTGACATGAGATTTCTCATGAACGTGGCAGAGTATACTCTCCATGATCATAGAAGGAACACAGATATACGGCAGTAACTGAATATTATGATTATACTCGACATAATTGCCCAGTAACGGTTAAATTGATGAGAAGATCTTTGCCGAATGGATGACTGGCGCTTCCGCAGACAACTATGGAACTATAAGACGAAGGGACGAGAGGTGTAGGACGTCCGAGGAAGCGTAGGAATGACCAGGTCTAATCTTTGCCTGTTTGAGACCGGAACAAACAATTCTTGGTTTAATCCTTGAAAATTATGATGATGATGACCACTAACGCGAGGTTTTTATCGTCTGCGGCAATGTTCAATAGTCCATACGCGTACCTTCAAATTTCTCGCAGAAAATCAGATTACAATGTATCAGTTTTATTACATGTGCAATGAATGTTCTATAGAGTGGACCACGGGCTTACAGCTGAAGTTCTCATAACATTGAAACCGGCCATGAACGCCTCAGACACAGTTATTCGATATTTAAATTAACTGTAAGTTATTTAATTAATTATACTTAAATTATTAATGTAAGTTAAATTAAATTGTTGTTTATTTTCTCAAACAGGTGAAATTCTATAACAGAATTTAGGTTAAATACTTGCAAATAAACTTCGTCAAGCTACTAGTGCAAACCGTGCTCATCAAAGGGTTACTATTGATGGCAGGGAAGCACTTTAATCCCGGTTTCATTATTTAAATGTTTATATTAAAGCATACCTCTAAACTACAGTACTTTACTGTTAGGTAACTGTTGCGCGAATCTGTCTGCAGTGCAAACGCGTATATATAATGTAAGTACTCGTACTTTGAAAACTGTTTCAAAACTTGACGTATATACAGGATTACTGTGTTTGTTAGTTCTATACTGTAACGTTTACCGACACTTTTAGTGGAAAAGAATGTTACTATATACGTCTTCAAACGCGTTTAAAAATATCGGTATGGAGAACCATACATGACTTCCATATTCTAAGATTTATATTTAAAATCATTTTCGAAATGAAATATTACCATAGAAACTACTTCTTTCTACTTACTGTTTCAGCCTTAACCACAGTACTGTGGTCACTAACGTATACCACCTCACATTATCGCACTCGATTTTTACTGATGATGGAAGTCGATGGCATTGCCGAAACGTCTTGTTTTGTAGAAAACATTGGACTACGGCCAAATATCCCGGAAAGGAATTTTATCAAAAACTACTTCTTTGTTGCCGATAACGTTATGCACATATATATAAAAAATATGCATAAAATTAATGGCTTGTATAAGTTAATGATTGATCTCCATTAAGTAGTGCTCAAGTTTCCAAAGTTTTAATATTATGATGTCCGTAATAAAAACATCAGAGCAGGTTTAGTGTGAATGAGGGTACACTGTGGACAAAAATTTTCAACATTTCCTATTGAGCGTTGCTTAGAGTAAAGCTGCGAATCTACAGTGTACGTTTCACAGAACAAAGACGCGAAAAAGAAGGAGCGCTCCGAAGTCACTCATGGACCCTCAGCATCTTGCAGAGGGTTCATTCCTTAAAGACGAAAAGTCTGTCTATGAATTGTTCCTCTGTAAACACGTGCGGTTACACTGCCCAGCGATCCACAGGAAGCAAATTCATGTCCATTTTTTCGGCTTGCACGCGTTATGTTGGTGTGGGTTTCGGCACTTTCCATTTAAAAAGCGTGCAAATGTAAGAAAATAAACATGAGTGAGGCCAGAAATAACGTGAATTGTGTGTGTGTGTGTGTGTGTGTGTGTGTGTTACCTGCCTTTTTATTGCTGTAGGCATAATAATAAAATGGAAACGTAAACATTACATAACTGAGATATGCTTACCTGCCACGAACGATATATTATTTTATACATGGAGGAGTTCAGTGACATACACACGTACAGAAGAATTATATATATAAAGATATTAACTCATACATAATTTACATTAAAATGAAAAAATTATAATTTTATTCCCTGGCAACAAAATTATTTTACTTTTAACAATTACCATTGTTTCAAAAAGTTTAAATGAATTTTCAAGTACTTTACTGTTGTTAAAACTTAAATGTTGCAGGTAAACTACCCGTTCCCCTTAACCGATCTTCACCAAAATCGAAAGTCCTTGAGACCTGAGACGTTATCGGCAACAAAGAAGTAGTTTTTGTTAAAATTCCTTCCCGGGATATTTGGCCGTAGTCCAATGTTTTCTACAAAACCAGACGTTTCGGCAATGCCGTCAACTTCGATCATCAGCGAAAATCGAGTGCGATAACATGAGGTGGTACACGTTAGTGACCACAGTACTGTGGTTAAGGCTGAAGCAGTAAGTAGAAAGAAGTAGTTTCTATGGTAACATTTCATTTCGAAAATGATTTTAAATATAAATCTTAGAATATAGAAGTCATGTATGGTTCTCAATACCGACATTTTAACAATTACCATTGTTTGAAAAAGTTTAAATGAATTTTCAAGTACTTTACTGTTGTTAAAACGTAAAAGGTTGCAGGTAAACTACCCCTTCCCCTTAACCGATCTTCACCAAAATCGAAAGCCCTTGAGATATCTAAATTCAGGGAGGTATGCAAAAAATTATTTGATTCTGTTTGAATTTGCGGCTGTTATCGTTTGCCATAGAAAATACGCTTGATAAAAAAACGTTGCAGGTAAACTACCCCTTCCCCTTAATCGATCATCACTAAAAACAATGGGTTTTGAGTACTCTACAAATCATGGCTGTATGCAAACAATTATTTGATTCTGTTTGAATTTGCGGCTGTTATCGTTTGCCATATAAAATACCTTTGTTAAAAAAATTTTGCAGGTAAACTACCCCTTTCCCTTAACCGATCTTCACCAAAAACAACAAGTCTTGAGAACTCTACAACTTACGGCTGTATGCAAATAATCTTCTGATTCTGTTTGAATTTGCGGCCGTTATCGTTTGCCATAACAAATACCCTTGTTAAAACATAAAACGTTACTGGTAAACTACCCCTTTCGCTTAACCGATCTTTACCAAAAACAATAGGTCTTGAGAACTCTACAAATCAGGGCTGTATGCGAAACATTATTTGATTCTGTTTGAATTTGCGGCTGTTATCGTTTGCCAAATAAAAAATTTCCCTTAATAAAAAAAACCGTTGCCGGTAAACTACCCCTTTCCCTCAACCGATCTTCACCAAAAACAACAGGTCGTGAGTACTCTACAAATCAGGACTGTATGCAAACAATTATTTGATTCTGTTTGAATTTGCGGCAGTTATCGTTTGCCATATGAAAAAAATCTACACAAGACACACAGACACACACACAGACACTTTTCGAAAAACGACTTTTTTTCATGTTTTGAGTGTAGTACAATCAGAATCTGCAATAATCTCGAACACAATTTTTTTTTGCCATCACCATACTTCCATTTCCTTAAGGAATATGGAAGTAAAAGTCACTCGATGGTGGAAAAGAAAGTAAAATAACTAAACATTTCTTACGTGTAAAATTCCTTGTACTCCCATGTAGGTAATATCATGTTTTATCAAACTCTGAAAAAACATTCTTATCGTCAATTGTATATAGGAATATTGTACAATTTACTCTGGTAAATAAGAAATTAGATAAACAATATTTCTCAGGCTTTCATGGCCGGCATCGGTGGTCACATTCGGTATCACTGACATGATGGACATTAACATTGAAGTTGGCCTTAGATGATGGGACCGAAGCCTCTGTTTTGTACAACAGTAGATCACAGCCTAACAGTCGATAACAACTACAGAAGTCATCATCATCATGACAACTCCAAGGGCTACGGCCTTAGACCTGTTCCAGAACCCATCTCCTCCGGGGTATACCAACATCTTTCTTCCCAGTAGGGAGATAACCCAAGGCAGCCACAAGTATACGGATATCAGGCATGCGATTCAAGTGTTCACACCATCTTCTTTTGTAGTCTTCAATCTTCTGGTGTAATGAGACAATTTTAAATAGCGTTTAGCGTCCTCGTTACTTCTCCGATCCAAGAGAGAACAATCTTGCGTCTCTCTGAGAAATTTCATTTCTGCTGCCTGAATCCTCTGCATGTCCCTTTTACTAGCATAAACAAATATGGAGACAGCCACAGTTTTATAAGATTTTGTTCGGGTATCAATCCGTGTTTTATTTTTCAGGTAGACTATTGATGTGTCGAAGCTTTTGATAATGTGAAACGTTCGCTACTCTGGAGTATAATTGAACGAAGCGGTTTTCCTTTGCAATTAATTAAAGTTCTTATGAGCTTATATTAAGCGTTTGTCGTGGGTTTGAATGGTAAATTATCAGAAGATATTCCTACAAATAAACGTGTGAGACAAGGGTAGCCTACTTCACCGACACTTTTTAATATCTACTTCAACGACATATTTCGGTAATGGACAGATAAAGTTGACTCGAGAATATCACTTCACCAAAATATTCATGTGAATGCATTGCTTCATGCTGATGACAAGGTAATAGTAAAGACCAGTTACAGCGGGCGATATTCACGTTCAATAGCATCGTACAAGGCTATGGGCTACACATCTGCCCTATAAGATCTAAAACGATGGCATTTCAAGGCAGGTATCCTATAAGAACTAAGATAGTCCAGAATAATGCTTAATGATAATGAAAGTATATTGAAAGCAAGAGATTGCCACTAATCACATGGAGTAACAGAACAATTAAGAGAAGGTGAGAGAGCGGGAGAGTAACTTTGGGAACATATTTATAATGGCGGCCAGCGTAAAGATTAAAGTTACAGAAAGGCGATTTTCAGACGGAAGGGTAAAAGGGTTCTCTTAAAATAAATGTAAACACAAGTTACAGAGTCATACAAACATATACCGTACAGTGCAGGGGAACACCAGTATTCATAGTAGAGAAAGAGCGGTGTTATTTTTAGCGTTTGTGAAATTGTAAAAGGTTAGATAACGGTGTCGTGAGCACTTGCCTAGTGTATGTGGTTACATTAGGTAACGAACGGAGGTTGATGAAGCCATGCGTACACTCTAGTAAAGTAAATGTTTACATAAACAAAAAAAAACTTATAGGTTAAGTTTTGTCTCCATATTTTTCAGTGTATATTTAGTTGGAGGGTTATGTAAAACACGTTAAGTTTGCGACTCATTGCTAATTGAAATTGAATAATGTTTACAAGACGTAATGTTTTTGTAAGGTGCACCCTGTTATGTAACAAATATATAACAGAAATATAACATGTATTTATACAATTACATCTTTAAATAAAGTTTGCACTGTGATAGATGTTCGTAAAAGTAAAAATAATTAACAAGCATATATGTTAAAATTATTTGTTAACACATAATATAAGAAATGTTAGTGTCTAGTGTAGAGTGACTGCTGGAAACTACTGTGCAATGAATGATTAAAACTGCCATATTAATAGAGTTTCTATAGTTTTTGTATACGGCAGGAACCGAATATTATGAGTATATTTGACAGGACCACCCAGTATCGGCTGAACTGGTGGGAACATCTTTGCCGAATGGATGACTGCCGCATCCCCAAACAACTATGAAACTATAAACCGAGGAGACGGAGAGGTGTTGGACGTCCCGGGAAGCGATGGAGTGACCAGCTCGAATCTTTGCCTGTTTGAGACCGGCAAAAATCATCCTTGGTTTGATCCGTAAAGATGAAGAAGAAGAAGAAGAAGAAAGAAGAAGAAGAAGAAGAAGAAGAAGAAGAAGAAGAAGAAGAAGAAGAAGAAGAAGAAGAAGAAGAAGAAGAAGAAGAAGAAGAAGAAGAAGAAGAAGAAGAAGAAGAAGAAGAAGAAGAAGAAGAAGAAGAAGAAGAAGAAGAAGAAGAAGAAGAAGAAGAAGAAGGTGATGATGACGGTGATGATGATGATGATGATGATGACGACTAATGCGAGGTCATTGTCGTCTGCGGCAATGTACAATAGTCCATACTAGTACCTTTAAATTTCTCGTAGAAACTCAAATTACAAAGTATCAGTTTTATTCATGTGAAACGAATGTACTATAGAATGCAACTAAAAATATGGACGTTTAGCATAGAGTAACAACGTTTACCTTCCAGGTTTGGTAATATTGGGTTCTTTTCAAATACTTTTACGCATCAACAAACGAGGCTATTCCAGGCCATACCGGTAGGAGCACTATGTTCAAGGCCGCAATGAATTACACTCTAGTGTTTTCGAGTAGTGTTGACGCGTATTATGGATTATTCTGGAACAGTTGTGCTATCTATTTAAACAACAACATCTGTCGCTTAGAAGTCAGTTTAAGTAGCGATTTATTCCAGTGAGGTTCGATGTATTTTGGCGAAGTGTTATGTGTTTTATAATTGTGCGGGACTCTATTAGTTGACATTACTATTGCGTGTGGACAATTTTGCTTGGATTATTGTACAAGTTGATTACAAACTGTATTTGTGATTAATTAAAGCTGGCGATTAGTGGTTTCATTAGTGTTTTGTATTTTATTTTCCACTGTACCATACGACGGCCAGTAGGCCGTCCTCGGAACAATATTAATACTACAGCAGCAGCGTTTTGTTATTCAAAGTGAAGTAACTTGCATTAGTTTCGACTCCCAAAACTGTAAAATTACAAAACTTTCGTCAAAGTGAACATTCCACCCCGTTACTGCTGATAGGATTCAAACCAGGATAGGATGTTGCAAACAAATACCGCATCATGTGACAACATTTACCATATAAGATAACTCCAGTGCTCAGTCTCTATCGGACAATTAATCAATACAGTGCAGACACTGTTCTTTAGAAACCACGTACAACGATTTATTTATACATCACCTTTTGGTTATCATTACAATCGATAAAGCAATTGAATTTTCCTGTTAGTAGCTCACTCTACTATCAGTGCGAGGTAACAGTGAACTGTGTTTATTTTTTAAGGGGAATTGTGTTTCGAGTGAAATGGAATTGAATGTTAGTCAACATTATCGGTCTCCAGACGCAGATAAATTTCGCATGCATACGCACGCTATCAAAAACCCAGACACAATATTAAGCCTATTTCCAAAATAATCGTGTTCTCAACGTCTACTGATGAATTCCATAACATTAATTCATCATCATTATCATCTTCACGGAATAGACCAAGGATGGTTTGTTCCGGTCTCAAATAGGGAAAGATTAGAGCTGGTAACTCCATTGCTTCCTCGGACGTCCCACACCTCTCCGTCCCCTTGCCTTATAGTTGTTTGGGGATGCGGCAGTCATCCATTCGGCAAAGATGTTCCCACCAGTTCAACCTATACTAGGCGATCCTGTCGAGTATACTCATAATATTCAGTTCCTGCCGTATATCTGCTTCTTGTAGGATCATGGAGAGTATACCCTGCCGCGTGCCTGAGAAATCTCATTTCAGCCGCTTGGATGCAACTGACCTTGCCAGTCCAATTCTCAGACCCATAAAGAAGTGTGGAAAAAGACATCACCTTGTACAGGCATGTTCCTTTACTAGCTGACTTAAAGGTTTGCCTAATGGTCCCGCAAATAAAGTTGAACTTATGCAACTTATTCACAACTTTGTTACATGCATTATTAGACATACTGTAGCCCAGGTATTTAAAATTGCTAACACTATTCATTCAGGTGTATAACATGAGTCAAGGCCGTCGGTCAAGAACTGACAAGACGCCGTAAACAATCCACCACACGCAAGTACGGCAATTAGCGTGCCTACATGCATAAACATGTGCTTTTATTACGACGTCTATCCTAAAGGCATCAAGCCATGCAATAGTGTGAAAAAAACAATTGGCCCAGTACAATGGAGCCTTATTCCCCTTCGAAACACTCTTCTTGGGATTTCACATATTTATCGAAGTGTTTCTTATTATTATTATTCCGGCTGTAAAATGTTTACATATTCTCCGGAACCAAAGATTACAGAAGTCGTTGAATTCTCATCTTCCATTGCTGCTTCTCGATCCAAAGATCTTCAATGTTTCGTTCCCTCATTATAATCTGAATTTCTTCTATCCATGTGATAGGTGGTCTTCCTCTTTTCCTTCTTCCTGGGCCTATTCCATAACTCTCCTTGGCAACCTTTCATGTACAATCCCTTCGAAGTGTTTTTTAATTTATTCAAAACATTTTGCACTTCCTAACTTCTTAAATTTACGTTTTGACAGAGTAAATTGGAGCAAACTATGAGCAGTAATGGCAAAGAAACAGATCTCAAAACATGTAATTAGAGCAATACGGAGTGTGTATAATATGAAGAATAAAATCCTAATAGAAGCAGGGAGACCGAGAACAGCTCCTAGAGTTGGCCTGATTATTTGTGGCGTACGACAAGGGTGTCCATTATCAACTTCTTTTTTTAAGTTATATATCGATGCCGTCATGCAAAACTGGCAGATCAGATGTGTCTTCCAGAACGTTGTATGATTAGTCCCTCTACAATTGACACTTTGTTGTTTGCGGATAATCAGGCTATTCTGTCGGGCTCTGAAAACAGATTGAAGATGAGCATACATTTGTTAAATCGAATCTGCAAAGATTCTGGATTGCAAATATCCATAATTAAAACCATGGTGATGGCTTTTCGTGGAACTGATCCCCTAGGCCAAAAATTGTTATAGATAGAGGTACAGTCCTCGAACAAGTTAGCAGTTTTGAATACCTGGGCTACAGTGTGTCTTATAATGGAAGCAACGACGTTGTGAATAATTTGCATGAGTTCAGTCTTATGAGCGGATCATCAGGCGAACTCTTAAGTCAGCAAGTAAAGGAACACGCCTAAAATTCTATAAGATGATTCTCCCCACACTTCTTTATGAGTCTGAGAATTGGACTTTAACGAAAGGCCAGGCTAGTCCCATCCAAGCGGGTGAAATATGATTTCTCAGGCACGCTCTCCATGATCATAGAAGAAACACAAATATACGGCAGAAACTCAATAATATAAGTGTACTCGACAGGATCGCCCAGTAATAGGCTGAATTTGTTGGAACATCTTTGCCGAATGAATGACTGCCGCATCCCCAAACAACTACGGAACTACAAGCCGAGGAGACGAAGAGGTGTGAGACCTCCGAGGAAGCGCTGAAGTGACCAGCTCTAATCTTTTCCTATTTGAGACCGGAACAATCCATCCTTGGTTTAATCCGTGAAGATAATGATGACGATGATCTTCCTAAATCACTATCAGCCGCCATATTGAATTTTTCAGTATCTCATCCGCTGGCTAAAATATACTTCATTTCGGAGGCAATTTTATTTTCGAAGGAAATCGTCACACTTTTGAGAGAGTCAAATCATGACTCTAAGTTGGCTGAGCAACCTGTGCGATGTAATGCTTTGACAAGAAATTTAGTACAGGTGTATTATCTTAGTGAAGGAGTTGGCAACCGATTTCCCACAGCTGCTTCTACTATCCCATCACTGCAATCCTCAGCCACCACACAGGATTTTAAAAAATGACGTACATAGTAATTGGCAAGTATCTCTCCTTACTTTTGAGTTGAGTATTTCGTATTTTCCGCAAAAAAAACGAGTTTTACATTACACATGTAATTACATTCCATGTGTAAATTCAGTTCTCATGTTAACCTAACAACATCAACCTTTGGCGTCACAGGTACGCAACTGTGATATACTACTGCTACAATCATTTTTCGTTAAAAAAAGGCTAAGAACACCAACTGCAATCGCCAGCCAACTATTTTGCAACATACAAAATTAAACTTTATATAATTCTTTCACTTACATAAAATTAAGTACGATATTCACTAAAGATCATCGCATAATAAAAATATCGAAAATGACTGCAGGAATGGATAAAGGTGCAGTACCCTATATATTCGGTGTTCTGTCCTAAGGCAGGTCTTCAAATGGTAAAAGCTCTCCAAGCTGGTCCTATCGCATGCCAGTCTTTTCGTTTCTTCGTAACACACTCTGATTTTAATGCTATCTATTAACTTCATTCTTCTTCGTCCTCTTTATTTTTCACCTTCTATGACATCTTTCATGCCAGATAAAAGCAAGCAGTCTCTTCTTAAACAACGACCTAACCAATTCCTTTTTCAATTTTCTATTACCTTCAGGATTCTTCTCTCTTCCCCTATTCTTCTTAAAACTTTATTATTCCTTACTTTATCAACCCACCTTACTTTTCCATTGCTCGCCAAACCCACATCTTAAATGCTTTTAATCTTTTCTCATACTCTATCGTCAATGTCCACGACTCTGCACCATATAAAGCAACGTTCCACACATAACATTTGGTCAACCTTTTTCTTAAATTCTTATTAATTTTGCCACACAGTCTTTTCTTCCCATTATATGCTTCTTCCGCTATAATTCTTGCTCTAATTTCACGAGCGCAGGACATATCTTCACTTATCAAGCTTCCAAGATATTTAGGCTACACAACCGTACCGTAATCATACTTGATTAGGAGATCATTGCTTGTCGTCGAGCCGTAAACGTAACCACATTCTATTTATTACATATTGTACGTCTGAAGTAATCTAACCTAACCCACATTTATTCAGACATTTTTAATAGCGGTTACTTCACGTGTATAACTTTGCATGGCTTAGAGCTCATGCAAATCGTGTTACACGGATCTGGCTGCTGCCCGCACCGCTGATACATTTTTGATAACAGTGCTTGCTGCTAACATTATGCCGCCACCCGCAGGCAATTAAATCGTCATTTTTGCAGTGCGCTTGAACTTTCTGAATGCGCTTGCTTATCTACAGCCGCATCGATACGGCTGAACTAGTTAGTATACTAGTGACATTTTCTAGAAAACGCATCTGCACCATTCTAAATCCTTACAGAATCATAGCATTACTTTCTCACTAATATTTTCTGCCAGTACTTAAATGATATTAGCGATTATAATACCTAAATTTTGGAAACAAATGGTGGAATCAGACGTTTGTTTTTATTAAGAGAAAACAGCGAAAATCTACGAGGGTCATCTCAAAATACGTTTCCCTGGTTTAGGTAAAACAATAAGCACGTTTGAAAATTAAAAAGCAAGTTATACTTTTATTCAAAAACATGTACTTATTTTTCAATATAATCTCCAGCTTTGTCAATACACTTTCTGTAGCGTGAAAAGAGTTTTCCACTTCCTTCTTTGAGCCACTGTGTGTCCAGATTTCGGAGCCAGGCGACAACCGCCTGTTTCACTTCCGTATCCGTTTCGAAACGTTGTCCTTCCTGGTGTTCTTCGACATTGGAGAAAATACGGAAATCACTCGGAGCCAAATCGGGTGAATATAAGGGATGGTTGAAAAACCTCCCTTCGAAAGGACTCCAACAAATTCTGCGTGACTCGTCGCGAGGAATGAGGACGTGCGTTGAGGTGGAGCACAAGAACTTTGTTCCTTTCAAGAACAATGTTTGCCACCAGAGGACCATTTGAATGCTCGTGCACTCTGGCCCGTACACAGTAACTAATTCACGATAAATTTCAGCCGCTGGTTCTTTTTTTTGTAGTAAAAAACCGAATCACACTACGAGCTTCGTAATCGGACACGTTGGTAAATGCAACGTCCACGATTTTAAAATTTGTGTTGTCGTTACGTAACTACGAAACGGATGAGGTTTTGGCAATAGTGCCACTACACACAAATATAAGTTCTCCAATCTTCGTCAACCTGCTTGCGCCATTTCCCTTTGAAAGAAAAAATAGGGAATCTTGCTTTACTTTGAGATGACCCTCGTACATTGTGTTACGTTATTGTATGGCAGACATTATGGTCACATACAGAATGGTTGATGAGATACTATTACACATACTAATGGAGCTACCAAAATAATAAAGGATAGGGAACTGAAGAAACGCTGGCTATAAAGAATGGAGAAATGATAGAGAGAGTGAGAGATAGGGAAACAGAGAGAGAGGATTACCGAAAAACCTGTGGATAGAATGAGAAAAATGTGATTGAAAACAATAAAATATCTAAAACGTTATAACTTTAAGTAAAACTTAACATTATAAACGTCACGTATACATTAACAGGTTTAAGGTACGTACGTACGATACAAACATCCCTTTTGAAATATTTATTTGTTTTACTCAACTCGGGTGGCTGTAAATTACTCTCTTAGCTTTTCTCTAACGCTTTACGTTTTTATATTAATTTATTTTTGAGGAATCATTTAAAGTTACATTACACTGTCGCACGTTTTACATATTCTCTAACGTTTTGCGAATCAGAAATAAGTTTGTACGTATACAGTAATAAGAAAAATCATCTTACAGGCGTTTAGGCTACTTCTTTTTTTCAAACAATGCTATCACAACTCGCAATAACTTGTATTAAAAACGACGTCAACATTAAATATAAATATCCCTTTAAGATAACTATCGGTTCTAAGTTTATTATTTACATATTAAAATTAACTTGAATTCTACTTATTTTTCTGTCCTCTATTTCTGTCGTTATCGGCCTAATCACATAAACACTTGAATGCTTCCAACAGATTTATAGCTTTTAATAGTAAATTAGTTGAATCAAAATTGTTCGATCAATCAATTTTGCAAAGAAATTAAGGAGCCAATTCATATTCTATGGACAGGATTATATGTTATGTGTTTTGTCACACAAACTCCTACTGCTCTATGTTCAAATTTAAAAGAAGAAAATTAACATTTAAAAAAAGTCGTGGGAATATTAAAATTATAATTATTGTTGGGGATACAGTCTAAATAAATGTTGATGACGGATATTTTACTTAATCAGAGTCTTATGTAATAGAGAAGTAACAAGTGTACAAGCAATTAATGTTAATTTCTGCAAGACTTAAAGGTAATCACTAACTTATATGCACATACAGTGTGTTCGCATAGACGATTTGCGTAATTTACTTTCCCCTAGATCCACTTAAATCTCTATTCTCACAAATCACGTAATGGCTGAAGTAGCTTTATGAGCTTTAGTACATTATTTTACTATAACTTTGAGAATAAAAACCTTTGGCATATTTACGTGATGAATATTTTAAAGTTAGTTCTTTTATCTGGAAAATAAAAATATTAAAGTGCTGCCTCAACAGTAGTAGCTTAAGCTAGTTAGATTTGCCTCTGACTTTCCTGATGGGATTCCAGACAATACCTTTATAGGCAATCAAATTAAGTCTTTATTTCACATGAGTTGAATAAGTTAGTTCTTGTGGTCGGTTCTCATCCATCAACAATATAATTTAATGAACTTTGATACATATTTAGGAAAATGTAAACACAGTGTGTAACTCACATGAAAGTACGAAACACTTGACTTAATATTCCACACTAGTACCTTAAGTACATAAAGAAGAAAACTGACGCAAACTATCCACGAAAACGTGTCTTTAAGTGAGTAAGCGTCTTAAATCAGCAAGACTGGAACTGTATACGCTAAGCACGTAACGTGTATGTATAACATAGCTAAAGTCTGACTTCTCAGGTCTCATTAGTAGTTTCCTTTTGCAATTTAACATTTGATTCTTACAGTTCAGAAGTTTCAGTTAAATGTCATGAGACGGTCGGTTGTCTTTACAATCTTTGTCGAGATTACAAGTTAAATAGTGAGTCCTTTTGTATCTGGAAATTCAATTTGCTTTACCAGTATTCAAATTATACGTATTAAATGATCTGAACTTTTAGGTTTCTTATAATTGTGATGAAAATATAACACAAATTTTAACTTATTTGTGTCGACGTTTCGACAGTGTTTATTGTCACCATCAGGACCTGTGTGTGAATACAAAGGAAATGTCAATCACAACAGATCAATTATATTTGTGTGAACGTGTTTGTGTATGTGAGTGTGTGTGTGCTTATGTGTCCGCTCGCGTGCGTGGGTGCGTATGTGTGTATCCTTGTATATGTGAAGGAGTTGAGATAGTTTGTTTTACATCATCAAATGTTTTCTTTAAAGACAACGAGAAAATTTTAAATCACAGAACTTAGTTTTATACAGTTCTGTTCGTAAGTTCATAAAGTTCTACAGTTATTGTGTAATTTGGAATTCTCTAAATTAATGACGGGGTTTTTAATACCTGTAGTAAGCGAACCATGATAAAAATAAGTTTTAATAGTTACATATTGAACAGGCCTTTAACCTGTATTTAGCTATAATATATTTTACTATGCTATATTATTGACAGGTATATGTATAAACGTTTTCAGTACCAATTGTAATATTTAAACGTTGATTACTGCATTTATAATTAATTACAAATAACATTAAATTATAAGTAATTTAAATAGTAATATTGTATAAATTAAGTTATGTGATATTATAAGTTTCTCGTTGTCTTTAAAGAAAACATTTGATGATGTAAAACAAACTATCTCAACTCCTTCACATATACAATGATACACACATACGCACGCATTCGAGCGCGCACACACTCACATACACAAAACACTTTCACTCAAATAATTGTTCTGTTGTGTTTCACATTAATTTTGTATTCATACACAGGTCCTGATGATGACAGTAAACATTGTCGAAACGTCGACACAAATAAGTTAAAATTTTAGTTTTATTTTTTGACCGATCTTCACAAACCCTTCACCGGAAAAAATTCATTGATTGACGGTCACTACGAATTTAAGGATATGATAGGAAACATTTAAATTGTAAATATCAATATGTCCGAAAATGTATAATTTTTAAGAAAAACTTATTTTGGTATGTAGTGGCATACCTTCAACATTGTTCTTCATGTATCACAATACTACTATTAAAAGAGGCTTAATAAGTTCAATAAATACAAAATTACAGTTCCCACAAATTACTCACTTTATTCTAGTTTCATGTATGTTATTGAGCAATAAATAAACTTATTTTCAACACGAATACTTTTTTATTTCAACTGCATCACATAATAGTGTACTTTTGACCGTTTTTATAAATAATCCTATCATCAGATATAAATAAATGAGTATTTGTATTTATATACTCAATGATGCCAATATTTATAAAGTTTGTCTGGAAAAAAATTACATGACACAGAATAAATAAAAATATGTTTTGTCAAAAAAGAATTTTATTTTTAATTCAGTAATACTAAAATAATATTTGATAATTGTTTATATCAAATAGGTAAATAAAAAGCAAAGGATGCAAGAAGGAGAAATTTGTAAATCAAAACTATTTATTGTTAAAATAAAATAAAATAGAAAATTCCCGGGCTGTTTGACCGTGGTCCATTGTTTTCAACAAAATCAGTGTAAATTCGAGTTTCGCTAACGTAGGGTAGAGACTTTAAAGTCACTAATGATGGCAGTCGATAGCACTGACGAAAGGTCTGGTTTTGCAGAAAACAATGGACCACGGTCAAAAATCTCGGGAATGAATTTTAACAACACGATTCCGGCCGTGTAAGCCTTCGAAGTATATCAAAACTATACATTTTCTATGTCAGTTACATTCTAATAGACTTGTGTGGTTCTAGGGACTCTTTTTATAGACGATTCTGGCACAATACACATTTCTAGAATTTTTGGAAAGCATCTGACCCAAATAATGCTAATTGCCACTAAATTTAAAAACAAAAAAAGATTATTTTTTGTAAATCTCTAACAATTGTCCTTTGCCTTGAAAGGAGAGTTACACTCCTACGTGAACAATCCTTTATCAGCCTGTAGCCTTAAGGAGAGTTGAAGTGTCAGTAGCGTAAAAATTTTACAATTTTTTTTATTACCTTATATTAAAATACTGTCTTTTCTACACAGTTTGGTACCAAAACCATGGAGTTTGTATTGTTAAAAATATTTTTACTTTAATTTAGAAAATTGTGCTGCACGCAGTTTTTGTAGCAACTTTTTTTTAGCATTTTCGAAATTAGGCGAAAACTTGCATTTATTATCATACCTAGCTAATTTTATAGAAAATATTGTTACATCTACTATAGTATATATTGTAATGGAGGCCATAAAACCAGAATTTAGAGCATTGGCCAATCCAGACCTACTGAAAAGGTGTTTTCATGGCAAAACGCAAAATGTGAACGAGTCGTTCAACAATGTACTGTGGACGAGGGTGCCAAAAAATGTATTTGTTGGAAGAAAGGCATTAGACGTTGGGGCGTATGACGCTTTAATTACATTTAATGATGGAAATATTGGACGATTGGAAGTGTTAAAGTAGCTAGGCTTTACGGACTATGGTGTAAACACAGTCAAAGCACTCAAGAAGGCTGACCAGGAGTAGTTGCGGAAGGCGGAATTATCTGAAAAAGGAAATGACCAAGGAAGCAAGGATTAACAAGAGAAGGAGAAGACTTGAAACTGAGCAAGACAGAGACAGCCACTACATTCCAGGTGCATTTTAAAGGCATGTAAATTTAAATAAAATCACACAAAATGTATACTATTTTGTTTTTCTTGATTTTCCGAAAACAGTTTTTTTAACACTACAGTACATTTAATTCATGAACCAATAAAGATATGCTGAAATTTTTACTGCATATTATACTTAATCTTCTCAAACTACTGCAGTAAAATAATTTTATTAGGTGAAGAAGTATTTGTTAAAATAAAAAAGTATATCAGACATTTTATAATAAAAAAAGATGTGAAAAATAAAAATTTATAACATTTTTATTATTTTAGATATCAGTATAATTTTACTACAGAAAATACAAATAATAAGAGTAAATAAGCATACAGCATACAAAATTTCAATCTTCTAGCTTAAAAGGTTTGTCAGAAAATTGTACCTAAAACCTGCCAATTGAACATGGGCAGTACGGGACTCTTCAGCTCCCCTTAACACTAGACGTCAGTCAAAACGATAGAACTCTTTGTACTGTACGTAGCCATATAAAGAAAACTACGGAATGAGTTACAAGGGGAAACAAAAATATATGAAATATTTACACCTTCTTCTTCTTCAGCGGGGCGACAATCCGTTACTGAGTCAAGGCCTCCTTTAACAGCCTACGCCAGTTTTTGCCGGTCAAGTGCAGCTGCTCTCCAGTTCCGGGTCCCAAGGATATGGCGCGCATCATAGTTTACTCCGTCTTCCCAACGTAGTTTGGGTCTACCAACTTTCCTGGTGCCATAGATCTGTGAGTGCCTTTCATTCTCCTCGATGCTGATCACATGTCCAGCCTACATGAGTGTGCAAACTTTTATAACTTTCAAAATATCTGGTTCATTCAGAAGAACGTTCAGTTCTTGATTAGTCCTTTTCCTCCATTCACTTCCCACACATATTGGACCTAAAATATTGTGGAGGATTTCGCGTTCATGAACCAGCAGGCTTGACTCAGACTGTCTAGAAATGGTCCACGTCTCAGAACCATAGGTGAGAACTGGGCGGATTAATCTTTTATACAGAAACAGCTTAACGCTCCTGCCAATTGATCTGCTCTGGAACAGGGGGTCCGAGACCAAAGAAGCACCTGTTAGCTAAGGTGATTCTTCGCTTTATTTCTTCTATTCTTCTCCCATTGGAATTAACTTGGCATTCTGAATAAACAAAGTTGTTGACCTTTTTGAAGAGATAGATGAAATAATTATATGCTATAATATTCAGGTAATAAATACATATTAGAAGGGTTCAGGCTAAACATTATGTCAGATGGTTACGAAAGCACCTTGTTCGTTTGCCAGTAGACTACAAGGGCGGCGCTATTTGATGTGGAAATATCATGATTAAGTACCCGACATCGGATGGAATTACAGTAAAACTGGACAAAATGACTCTAAATAGAATCCTGAAGAACATCTGATGTGTGTCATTCCCTCAAGAGCTAGCAGACGCGCTGGCATTTTTTATGATTTATTGATAAATAACGTTGAGGAGAATTAAATGGAAACCTATGAGATAAGCAAATTACAGCAGAAACTAAAACTAAAATATTTAAAACCATTTTTAGAAGTATCATGACTTACGGCTCAGACGTTTGGACTACTAATAAACACACACGAACAAAATTAATGACAGCAGAGGTGGACTTTTGGAGACGTTTGGCAAGAGTATGCAGACGTGAGAAATGAACTCATTAAGGACAGAATGAATGTGAAAAATTCAATTGTTGGTTTTATCCAAACAAAAAAATAAAATAGTATAGACAAACGAAAAGAATGGCACAGGAAAGATTGCCAATGAGTGTTTTGGAATGGACCACACCAAGAAGAAGGAAAAGAGGAAGATCACCTATCACCTGGATAGAAGAAATTTATACTATATTGAGGAAACGAGAAATTAAAGAAAATCTTTCAATGGACAAACATCAGTGGATGATGAGAATACAATCTCTTCTGTAATCTTTGTTTCCGGAAGATGTGTAGACATTGTAAAGCCGGAAATAATAATCATAATAATAATAACATTGAGGAGAATGAAATTAGTGTTTATATATTATACGGTAGGTAATGTAACTGGTAAACTGATGTATACAGATTTCCTCTGAGAAACGAATATCCAATATTTTCCATTAGAAATAAACGATATGTGCAAAGATCGCATAAGCAAACACCACTGATGTTTAAGATTTATAATAACATGCAAGTTTTCGCGGTCGACATAATTTGAAATTAAAAATATCAAGTTGTGTCACGTCGCTAAAACATCAGATGTCTTTATTTTACTGACATAAGTCATCACTATTGCCAAGTTTGTTATTTATTTTCTTTACCGAATTTGTAAATGCTAGCCCACTAAGGTACTTATAGAAACAAGGATGTGACCAAGTCGCGTAAGACGTAAGAAATTAGTAAAAAGCGCAGAACTGTTTTGATAAACCGCCCACAGAAGAAAACGACAAACAATAGATGGCTATAACTTTGGAAGAGTATACATGGCTTCGTATATCTGGGGACATATGTCGATATACGATACAACAGAAATTGAAAGAAGAATTCTGGCTGCTATTAAAAGCTACTACGTGGTGAATAAACATTTTAAATCATGACGATTAACCACAAAAACTAAATCCACTCTTTATAAGACATTGATAAGGCCTGTACTGGGTACTCAAGAAGATTGATGAACAGAAGCTGTCTGTGTTTGAAAGGAAGATACTGAGAATGATTTATGAGCCAATTCAGCAGGACGGAGTCTGGAGAAAGAGAAATAATAATGAATTATATGTTAATTACAATGACATTACAGTTATCCGATTTGCCAAAATTAATAGATCAAGATGGGCGGGACACGTTTAGAGAATGGATGACAAACGTAAGGTAAAAAGAATTATGAAACACAAGTCAGTACGGAAAAGGAAGATTAGAAGACCGAAGAACCAATGGTTAGACCAGGTCGGCAGTGATGCGAGGAAACTGGGCGCAGTGAATTGGTGACGGATGGCTGAGGACAGAAATAAGTGGAGGCCAAAGCTCGATCTGGACTGTAGAGCCAAAGATAAATAAATACATGTCATTAAAATAGATTAGTAAAAATTATCATTTGTTAGTGTACTTTGATAAATATGATTGTGGCTTGTGTCATGCTGGACATGTCCGATTGTTTAGATATAAAATATAAACATTTATTAAAATGTAATATGCTTCCAGGTAATGGTATCTTTTGTCTTTACACACGTAATTTATATATATATACAATGTTAATTTACGAACTTACTTTTTATTCAAACAATTTGTTTCTTTCCAGATGACAATTCCTGTCTTCCCTAAATCCAGATGACACAGGAGATTAAGTATGTAGGGTGGAAATATTAGAATCACAAGTCAAATGACTGAAGTCCAGAGATGATTATCTTTCAGATCTTTGCGACGTTGTAAGAAATGTTATTTTGTCGTCTCCGTAAATTGAATTGTAACTTTCTGTTCCAGCTTTCAACCTGTCAGTGATGAATGATCTCAGGGCTTAGTTAATTAAGACTAGAATTCTGTGAGACAACTTTTCTGTTCACGAAAAGCAGACATTGTTTTGCCGAATCAAATCTGAATTGCTGACTGCCGCATTTAATATTAACTTCCACAGTCTTCAGCTTTATATTCTTAACGGAATTATACATTTATCGTAACTTATAAGAGGTACCGAAGTATTAAAATTCTTAGTGATAAATACTGTAAACATACTAATATAATTGTATTAATAAAAAATAACGAGCGACAATCTGATATAGGCCTAATAAAGTGCAAATAGTAGTACTATGTATTGGGAACATTTTGCCAAATACTATAAATAAGATTTATGTATGCTTACTTACTGGTCGCCAGTAATAGGTAGGGCTATAATTACGGCTTCAGAAGATATTTCCACGATATTTGTACTTCATAGCCATAATCCAACAGTTTTATCCCGAGCAATATATAGCGTAGATATAAAATTTTATAAATAAAACTTCAATGATAATTGGAACACAGAATGTCGTGATGTTAATCTAAAAACATACCGATTTCTTATAATTTTGTGTAAAATATGTTTGTGTAAAAGAGGGTGGAGTGTAAAACGAAATACTTCAAGACTCTGTAACATTAGATAATGCGTAAATACTCAAGTAGCGAATCCTGACTTCAGTATTTAATCCTAACTTAACATTGTTGCCTGACCTACATTTACCATAAACCCAGTGAAGTTTGTAAGAGGGGTAACTTTAGCTACATAACTATGGGCTGCTTCCAACACAGACAAAGCGATTTACACAAGTCTGGGCGAGTGATACATTTTTGATAACCGAGCATGCCGCTAGTATTCTACCGTCACCGCTGGCAATTAAAATGTGATTTTCGCTGCCCTTGAACTCTGCGAATAATACACTGATTCCGAGACACTAATCCCCACTGTTCTTGCTTGTGGAACGTTGAAAATAAATATTTGCTCAAACAGTCTACTGTGCGACTTTAAATTTCTAGGAAGATAATATTCTTATGTTTCTTTTCCCATCTGTTTCAATTATCTTCTATACTCCTACATCTACATCCTATATCTCTTCTATACTGTGTGCCTCTACATCACTGGCCACATAATACAAAATTACTATGTTGTGATTAGAATAGTAATACTATAAATTAAATATATACAATTTTTTAAAGACTCCAAATATAATGTTTAATATTATTTAAAACATATTTGTAAAAGAATATTTGCAAACACGCTACCTCGAGTCAAAATAAGTTGTCTGTTATAATTTCCTTTAGTTCCTTAACATTTCTTCTCCTTCTGATAGTTCCTATCCGTTTTGGATGTTGGATATGATACTAACTACTTTAACTGTCTGCACGGAATAAGTCAGCTGTATTCTTGTCAAACCAGGTCCTTAAATTTCTCAGCCATGATATTCTCGGTCCTCTCTTTCCAAGTACTTTTACCTGTAGTATGGACTGCAATAAGTAAAATCTCTGTTCATTTCTCATGAGATGTCCCAAATAACATTTAACACTGATATATTATTATGAGTCTTAACATATAACACTGATATATCGATGGAGGTTTTCAGCGGATGCATATCATATGACCATGCTGGAGTTAGGAGGATTAATTATATTATTTTATTTTAACAATAAAATTACACTCCTAGACATTGCTAAAACCTTTTATTGGTTATTGTAGCTGATTCTTTATTAATAAGCATAATTTTTGCTTTCAAACTAAAGCACAGGACAGTATTTATAAGGTTAAGTTAGCAGATTATAACAATTGTGATGCATAGTAATGTTACAGAACACGAAACGTTCACAGGTTATTTGGCTAACAAATATTTAAATCAGTTATTAGAAACTTTGCGTTACTAATAATAAAATATTAGAAATTATAATTGTTGGTAACAGCGGTATTATAAAATATAAACTTTGGTAAGTGGCAAATTAGATAACATCAGTATTTATATTTTTACACGAACAGGCCAGCCGTGGACCTTGCGAATACCATTTCATTTTCTTCTCAAAAAGGCCCTCATTCGCACACTATGCGCCGCATTCCTTTCCACTGTCTACCCCTTTTTCGCCTTCTTTTCACCGCAGAGAACGTCAAGATTATGAATTTTGTTTCTGTATGTATTTCTATCCACACAGTCGTTCAAAGAGATACCCAGTTTCATCATTTCCTAATTGAGTAGTTTGGTATATAAGTTCAGACTGGAAAGTTGCCAAATATAGTTGAAAATTTGTTTATTTAATCTGGACCGATCCATTAGAACCATATGTCCAAGGAATCTCAGTCTTTTCCTTTGGAAAACCGTTTCCAGAACTTCCAGACCCCTGTACAGCTCTTCTTTGGGTCTACGCCTGGGACCATACATTTTTCAAAGAATTCTTCGTTTCATTTTAAGAAGAGATTCCAAATTTTGAAAGCACATTGTTTCCACTCCATACATGATCACCGGCCCGATCACATTGCTATAATGGTAGACTTTCGCACTTCTGGAAAGGTTTTCCTTTCCGTACAGTTCCCGGGTTAGAGTAAAGGCCTTTGCTAAGTTGAGTCTGTTGGGCCTATCTTAAAGGATTCTCTTTTGAGGCGTTTCGTGATATGTGTTACGTCAGTGTTTATTTAATAACCTAATGTTATATTTATTTCATTTTGAATGATCTGAACCCACATAAGTTATCCCCTTCGCGCATATTTGTTAATGTAATGAATAAATAATTTTGCATAATTAGGGTGGAAGACTTCATATTTGTTCAGCGGCATTTTTGGAAAGCCGGTTTTAATTTATCAACTGATGCATGACGTAGATACATGTAGCCCATCTGTTTTCCCCGCACAGTTAGTGCATAGTAGCACTGGGGAGAGGGGCACACATCTGCACTAAACACAACATATTTAAATTAAGGTAAAAGTTTCTTTTTTTTTAATGTACATAATTTATATACCAATCGTGTGATTTTTGTTAGTTGTTTTGTATTGTGTCTTTATTTATATTGTTAAAACGGTCTCCGTGATCGTCGTATGGTACAGTGGAAAATAAAATACAAGACAACAATGATGTCACTAAAAACCAGCTTTAATTATCACCATTAACAGTTTGAAATCAACAAGTTATTCAACAAGATTAACTCGTACAATTCAAGTTGATCTGTCCATACAAATAATAATGTCAACTATAAAGATTTCCGCACTATAATCACTTTTCAGTAATGCACCACTTAAGACGCACTGTGTAAAATTGCCCGACAATAAATGAAAACTAAGCGGCAGGTACGGGTATTCATAGTTTGCAGGGTTCCTTAACAAGCAATTGATAATTCTAGAGGATACTTCAGCACAGCCTTGGCAGAAACACGCACCATTGGGCTAGTTGAGAAGCTTGTCAAACAATACTATCGAATGTACGAGCATGTTCCGTGTTACGTAACACTGTCTCGCGTGTTAAGTGTCACGTACGCACACAACATTACAGCTGGGCTCTGCTGGGATAGACAAGAAACATGTAGAACGTTCTGTAATAGCGTAACGATACAATGCGTGTCAACATGTTTTGGACTCTACTAAGTTATCAATAGGCTATAAAATGCAAGTCATTCGTAGATATTCATAAGGGTTTTCTCTAAAGAAAACAATTTTTATTAGCATCCGGTTATTTGCCAGTATTAGAGCAAAGTTGAAATGGGACCCTAAAATATTTCATAAGAATACTCTTAAATTTACTGTATTTTATTTTTTAGGTAACACCATTAATTTTGTTTTTAAAAATACTTTTTTTTTCGTGATTTTTCCTTCATTTCTTATTTTATCGGTATGTTTTTCTTCTCCCGCTCGGAATTTTGAATGTCATTGTTCTTATTATTCAGGTTTCATACAATTTCATACAATTTGTATGTCTTTATTGTTCGACTAAGCTTTTCGTCATCACTGAGATCATCACGTCTTAAATAGGTTGTTTAAGACCTGATGGTGTCAGTGATGACGAAAAGCTTAGTCGAACAATAAAAATTATAGCAGTTAGCAAATTTATAAAAGAAATAGTAATTTATATGTCATTCTTTCACTCTTCTGTAGACCCAGATATTCTTCTTCTTCTTCTTCTTCTTCTTCTTCTTCTTCTTCTTCTTCTTCTTCTTCTTCTTCTTCTTCTTCTTCTTCTTCTTCTTCTTCTTCTTCTTCTTCTTCTTCCTCCTTCTCCTTCTCCTTCTCCTTCTCCTTCTCCTTCTCCTTCTCCTTCTCCTTCTCCTTCTCCTTCTCCTTCTCCTTCTCCTTCTCCTTCTTCTTCTTCTCTTCCCCAACAAGTATTAGGCCTTGTCCGTCTTCCGTCTTTATAGGATTTACTCCCATATTTTCTTGGGTCTCCCTACGCTGGTTAGTATCTATTTGGTGCTTTTGGTAGTCTTCGATCATTCCAATTTATTCTATGCATCTCTAATACACAAATACTTATTTTATTTATTTGCACATTTATCTAATGTTCTCGCTGATTTCTATTCACTCATAGTGTACACCAACAATTTTTCTTACTGTTTTGTTTCTTTATAATCTACGTCTGTTCCTTAATTTTAGAAGTATTGATAATATATTAGTAATGAATACCGGCGTTTTAACTTCTCGTGTTTTCCTGCTTCGTTTCGTGAGTAGATATTTAGATACTTATCCGACATCTTCCTGAAAACAATTCTCCTTAAGATAGTAACGAACACGCCGTTCAATCTATGGTTTCTCAAATATTCGTTAGATAAAGGAAATTATGTCAAAATCTAGTTCTTGTTCGGCATATTATTACAACGGTCTACTGATCGTCGTATGGTACAGTGGAAAACAAAATGCTAGATACCAATTAAGTGACAAATCACCAAATTTAATTGCCACAATTAAACAGTTTGTAATCAACAAGATAGTCTCTTATAATAAAGCAAATCAAAATTGTTCACACGTAACAATAATGTCAACTAATAGAGTCTCGCACAGTTATGTAACACATAACACTTCGCTACCATACTTTGAACCGCACTGGAATAAATCGCTACTTAAACTAAACTGACCGCCCATGAGTGGATATATGTATAATACCCCGCTTAGATTTCAGAATAATGTTTGATTGCGGCCTTGACACAGTGCGCGCGGCCGGCGAAGTCTGTAACAGTCTCGCTAATGCATTTTAAGGATTACTTACGCACGCAACATTACAGGCGGTTTTCACTTGAATAGCCGAGAAACACGTTGAATGTTTTGTAAAGGGGTAACACTTTTTCCGCATTACGTACCCCAGTGTCGTTTACTTGTGCTTCCTTGAAGTCTCCTGCAACCACACCGTGAATGAACTAAACGATTTTTAATGTTTTAGTTGTTCTGATACTTTATTTTATCTCTTAACTGTCTATTTCAGTGTTGCATGTCTGTCAATGGTATCGGCGCTAACCACGTAAGTCCTCTGACAGTCGTCGGTGTTTCTAAGCCGTTGCGAAATACTACGTACTCTAGCTCTAACAATTTACTCAGGTCCATTAAACTTGCTGAATTAAGCAGCAAGCGACGACATAATTGGCTTCAGCAAGTTTTCTTTTTAAATTATATTATGTTGCCTGAGTTACATTGAGTGTTTATTTTACTTGCGTAATAGTTAATTAATTTTATTTTTACTAAAGTTTAAATAAATACCACTATCATATTAACGACTCGGAACACAAAGTTTTTTATAAATAAAAACATAAAGTTTTACCTTACAGCCTGAACCGGTTTTCGGCCAAAAATGCGCTGGATCCAGTGAGACGGGACTTGCAATTAAAACTCACAAAGTTAACAACCAATAAAATCTGTTTATTATAAACAAACTCATTATATCTCCTGTAAAAATGTTACTTAAAAAATTAATAAATATAAAATCTATATTCTATCTTCTCCTTAAAAATGTTACTTGAAAAATTAATAAATAGAAAATTCATATTCTATATGTTCCTTAAAAAATGTTACTTGAAAAATTAATAAATAGAAAATTCATATTCTATATTTTCTTTAAAGAATGTTACTTGAAAAATCAATAAATAGAAAATCCATATTCTATATTTTCCTTAAAAATGTTACTTGAAAAATTAATAAATAGAAAATTCATATTCTATATTTTCCTTAAAAAATGTTACTTGAAAATCAATAAATATAAAATTCATTCTATATTCTCCTTTTAGCCCTATATCTAACCCCAGAAATACACACGAATATACAATACATATACACGTTCCACAACACAGGACAATTACAACTTCTATCATTAAAATCTTGCCACACCTTTTTCACCCCATGAGGTACATAATTAACAATTTATAAATATCCTTGCACGTAACACCTATTGCAAGGTCTTAATACCTAATATGTGTACAACATATTATATGTGTATAATAAGATATATGTTTGTAACACCAGTGGCCCCAGGACATACTAAATTCAGGAGTTGGCATAATGCCTGATACTATTATAAAGTGCTCCCACATTGAGCACTTAGACTTGGAGTTAATATAATCAGAATTCAGGAAACACACAAGTGATCATAATCAATTAAAAGAATTTAAATATGATAAATTTTGTTAAATATTGAAAACAGTAACGTGTCATAATGCCTTATAACTTTTTAAAATTAATTAGGCCCAAAGGCCGACATGTCCCTAGGCAAGATAGTGCATAACTCAACCTGTTCCAAGAGCATGTTCAAGACTGCATAAAAATCCACCTATACAGGATTAAACTGGTGACCCGACTAAACTACCAAAGAAACTTCTATCCCTATATGACCCAAACTGAATATAAAAATGTGAAATTAAAGCATAAAATGAAAACTAAATTTAACCAGTGAAATTACATGTTGATTGATAGAAATATTAGCACAAAGGTAACCCTTCTACTGAAAACAAGAAAGAAATTTACACGCCTGAATGGTAAGCAGCCACAGATACATGCCAACCTCTGGGCTCACAGTTTATACAAACACAGTTACAAAATGTACAAAAGATTCCCCCCTAAGTCCACGCACTATTCTGTCCCGTTAATCGGGGACCCAATTAAAATGTTTAAAGATAAAGTCATTGATGTAGTGTGACTATATGTCGACGGGTTCTAGTGGGTTACATCCCACTGTATAAAAGTAATATGGTTTGGTGTCACCTGATTTATTCCATGGTGTGAAGTTGTGGTATTCTGGTCTACATGTTAGTGTGTTTGTGGCCTGTCCTCGCTATTCTCCTCCGGCAGATGACGTTGAGAGAGAGTCTAGATGTTCATGTTCAGGATGGAGCTGTTCCTCGACTTGCAGCGAGGGACCCTATTCATACAAAATATTATCAGCGATAAGTTCCCAAAACTAATTCCCCCAGAAACCTCACACGCACCAAAATCCATATAGAATATTAAACACAGCTTTAGGCCTACTTAAAATGAAAGTTTGACACACTCTGCAACAGGTTATACGGTCACATGGCCCTATCTTGGAAAACATTTAGTTTAGTTAAATTTCATATTATTCTGACTTTACATTATTCTCAATTCTGGTGCCTTAGTTAAGACTTCTGAAATTAATATAGTATTACTATAATTACCAATAAAAGTTATATTTAAATTACTCAAAATTACACATTTCACAACTTGCCACGTGGCGTGATAGGTTAGCTGATTTCATACATATCTGGACTTATTAAACAAATTCCTTTTGTATAACTTTAAATTAATGTATATAAGCATATTGCCGTGACTTACCGCAGATCTGTATTAGTTTAGCCTGCCATAGGTAGAAGATGGTACAACGAAAAACTTCTCTCTGTCGGAGAAGACGGCCAGGCGTCTGTTTTAGTTCACGACCAGAATAAGACAGTTTTTAGAAACGCAGTTCCGGCTTTCTCAACTCGCAATCAGCAGCGAGCGCCAGAGCACAGCACCAATCAGGCGTAGCTTAATAACCTCATTACAGTATTATATACGCTACCGCTAAATACAGTACAGAATTTTTCGTCAGCTTTCTCGTTAAATACCGTACACGATTTTTGATTATTCGCGCCGATATCAATTAACCGGCACAACTTTACACAAATATATATATATATAATATGTATGTATGTATATATATATATATATATATATATATATATTGTACTGCTGTTAAAATACACCATAGTACATAAGAGTAAAATAATAATTTTAGAAGAAGCCAATGTATAAAATTAATAGTATTATGAACATATGTTAGGATTGTAAAGAAAAAACTGAGTGTTAGTCACGACCAACATAGAGGTAGACTCCAATATTATATAGAACAGCATTAAGAACTATGTGTTGACAATTATTATATTAAATCGGAAATAAACATTCAAATAAAATGAAAGATTAATAGAATAGTAATCTAAAATATACTAATTATATGGATAATGTAAAAAGGCAAATAAATGTAATTAATAATAATTAATAAAATTATATATGTTGTTAAGAGTCATATGATGGAAAGATGTGACGAATGTAGTTAGGTATCTAAATGGCAAATTGTAAATTGTTAGATTTGAATTTTATTCAAATGAAAGAAAATTTGTTTAGTCTAATTTTATATTTAAGAAGAGCCACATCAAAAAGTTTAATTTTATATTTCAGAAGATACACATCAAAAAGTCTAATTTTATATTTAAGAAGAGCCACATCAAAAAGTCTAATTTTATATCTAATAAGATACACATTAAAAGAGTTTAATTTTTATAAAAGAGTTTAATTTTGTATTTAATAAAGGAAACCTTTAGAGGAAGGGAGTTAACATTGATATTGAATTTAATAAACATACGAGAGTATAAATCTATAACATTGAAAGAATCACAATTTGTATAGAACTTAATAAACAACAATATTTCAAGAAGTCTGAGTATATCATTTAGAGAACGCCGAACTAAAAGAAGAAGCCTCTACTGGAAGATAGTTTGAGTGTCAATACAATAAAATTCGATATTCCGAAGAAGTATCAAGTTAGTAATCATAGAAGAAAATATAATTCAACATTTAATCTAATAAGAAATCCCAGACAAGGAACAGACTACTAAGCCTAACATTACCTTTAAAATGATAAACATCAACTAGAATTGAACCCGTTGCAGTTGTGAAGAGTTCAGATTCAAGCTATTTACATTTATATGGTAGATATTCTTACCTTGTTATTTATTAAAAAATTTATACACTAACGTTATTTGGTACGGATTAAAGAAAAGAATAAATCATACACAGTATTAAATATTATAAATCAACTTAATAATTGTTAACCCTGAGATAGTGTTTTCTTTTCATGTGCAGATAAAAAAAAAGTAATATCTATAATTAAATATTTTAATTATAATACTTATAAATAAAATAACAGTACATTTAATGACGTCACCAACGTGGGGCATATAATAATTGCAAGACTTGCAAAAATATCAATACACCAAAATGACACAACCAACGTGGAACATATCTTAAATACAATATCTGCAAATAAATTACAGCACACAAAATGGCGCCCACACGTGAAAGCAAAAATTTTCTTTAAGCCAGCACCAAATAACATAAATTAAATAATAGGCAATAGTGCCGAACTGAATTTATTAAAGAGAGAGAGAGAGAGAGAGCGAGAGAGAGGATATTCTGTAACATAATTCTAAAGTTACTTCCTAACATTTTACTGGAAAATGTGTTGAATTTTGTAGCTTGTATGTCATGTTCCATGGTCAAATATGTTATATTTTATAATTTAATTAATAATGGCAAAACATCAGGTCCATAATTGGAGACCGTTACCTTAATCAGGTGTCATAAAAATATAGAGTTTATCATGAGGTTTATTAAACGCCACAATGTTATTTTACAAGATGATGTACAAGGGAGAATTGTTTTTTGCCACAACGAACCTGGAAACTTAGGTTTACATCCTGGTTGAAATAAGGAAGAAATCCGTCGCCTTGTTGAATGACGTCTAGTTTTTACGAGCTAACAAGGCGCCTAAAAAGTACAGTCATACACTCGAAAATACGTGTTGTAAGGGAACAGGAAGTGGTCATAAGAAAACCGCCACATAATGCAACCTAGTTATATATAAAAACGTAAAAAATTCAGGTAAGTTTGTAAAGCTTTTTTAAATTACAGAGAGACACGTAAGTGTCTTAATAAAGCATTACTCTGATCGAGACGGCACTGTTTTGCTTCAAGAAGCAAAATTTCCATTATGTTTATTCTTTCCTGTATAACAACTCAACTGCAAAGTTTAGAAATATGAGTTTAGAGATTAAAGTCATCAGACAGTTGTCTTTTAATCTTTGTTGACTTTATAACATAACTCGTGCGTTTCTTGTTACATTTCAAATTTAATTTGCTTTGTCGGCTTACAGCTTACAAGTGATGGATGCTTTCAAGTTTAAGATTTTTCGTAATTAAAAAAAGAATTCGTCAAAAACTTTCTTGTTTCAAGACAAGTGGATGCCTTTTAAATGAGACCAATACTTTGCTTAGGCAGACTTGATTTTAATTGGATAATTTTTAATATGTCACTTAAGATTGAGTGGCACTAGATAGATATTGGATTTTTAACCAGCTATTTCACATTTGTGACATTAATTTTATTATTACTGTATTTTTTGCTAATATTCACGAGTTAAAATATCTTTCATGTAATCACATTTTGTAATAGTTACGTTAAAAATACCCAACGTAAAATATTTTAATAATAATATTTTTAATTTTAAGGACATAATCATATTTTGTATGGGATTCTTAACGATTTCGTTTGGTATTTACGTAACAATTTATTCTCATTTATGCATTTCTCTAGCAGTGTCAATGAATCTATTATTGTTATTTATCATTTAATGCAAAAGTTTTTAATTAGATAACGTAGATTATATGCTGCGTACAAGGCCGCCGCAAGAGTCGTTGCCGTCCGTGTGCAGTTTTACCTTTGAAGCTCTCGTGAATTTACCTTTACCTTTCATATCCATACTTTGCCACACTATTTAATATTGTTTTAATTAAAAATTGATACAGATATAGATAGTAAGATTGACAAAATATGAATATATTTTTGAAAAACTTATTTAACTAAGTACTTACATGATATACGTGGAAAATATGCTCGTAGAAGTGTTGAATACATTTTCAGAAATATAATAGTTTATTTGGGCGGTCGTCTTTTCATTGTTTTGAAACATTATATCGTATGCATAGACCTAGTCGATATTAATTGTTTTGCTTTATTTTGCAATATCTGCTGATGAATTTGGTAGTCTAGGGCCGCCCCTTCGGTCTGTGTAGCTCCAAATAATTATTCTCGTTTCCAGGAAATGTAAGGTATTATTTTTAAATGTCTGTCGCATTTAAAATGTATTACAGTCGGAACGTTTAATGATGTTCTAAATTACATTTTTTTTTTTTGTAGGCGTCAGATTTTAATTTAAGCCTTACTTTATAAAAATATTGCAATTTTGAATCCAAATATTTTTCTACAGTCTGCAGTAAACCTCAGTAAATTGTCCTTGAAAGAAACAGAAAGGTTCTCACCTTTCTCACACTTTATTATTATGCCTTGAAAACTTGGTGGAAAAGAGACACAACTTTCTATAGTCATTAAAAAATAATGAAGTACTAAAAATAGTTGAAGAAAAAAATATAAGAGAAAATTGTGTGGGTTAGAAATTTTAAATTCTATTTTGCACGGGGTAGATAGTAAGTTTTCTCTCATTCATTAACATCTATTATTGCTTTAATGCCATATTTAGGCAACTAACTTTTCGTCTGATTTACATTCTTTTTGCGAACTTTATAATTTCAACGATTTGCATTTAATTTTGTAAGCTGTCTTTGTGTTCTATCGTTGAATATTACAGAATAATTGCCCTGAAAGTAGCTAATCCAATAGCTTCTTCAATAGACTATTTCCTATAATCCAGACTATAAATACAATACGATATGACAAGAAAACATTTTAAAAATATGTGCGTGCACACGCGGGCGTGCATACACACAGAAATGAGAAATGACATTGTACCAGAATAAGTGCACAATTAAAAACCCAAAATTTCCCAGCAGTAACGAAGGAATAATTACAGGACTGTGTTTGTAGAAGCATTATGAAAACCAATTAATACATTTGTTAGTAAATTTTCAATATATTTTAAATTTTAATGTACATAAATACTTTTTAAATATAAAACGTTTTGGACTGTTCTGTACACGTCATTGAGATAGATCAAGTTTTCCAATGTTTTAAATGGAATTTCAAAACAATACAGTTCTTAAAGTGTGCTTAATGTTGAAGTGCTTTAATTTCATGTGATCTTATAATTGTATAATTAAATAGAATATTTTTTGTAATATCGTTGCAGCATTTAAGAAATGAAAAGCATATCCTTTATTTAAATTAATAAAGTATAGACAAACGATGACAGGACAGGATGGTAGTCGGAAGGGTTTGTGGCCTTCATTTCCTACGGAACGTAAAGAACTATCTGCGACCGGTTACTTTTTATAAAAACACATTTTTCATGGAACATATACGTTAGCCATTGTTTTTCTCCAGTACAAGATAATTTTACTTTAACCCAGATATATTTCATGAAATGTTCAAGATTTATAGGTACATTTAATTAAATATAAATTTTAAGAAGTCACTTGAAACTTGTAGCGTGAAGTTACTAATGAAGCAATGTGTTTGGCAGTTGAAAACAGGCTGTTTATTTACCTTTAATAAAAACACTTGGTCAAAAATACCACTGATTTGCATGATAAAAGGAAAAGGAAATGTTTGTCTGTTTACGTAGTTTCAAATTGGCGCCGCTGCAAGTGTGTGTGTGTGTGTGTGTGTGTGTGTGTGTGTGTGTGTGTGTGTGTGTGTGTGTGTGTGTTTCTAGGCGCGCGTTTCTGTGTGTTTGTATATTAGGGTTTCACGTGTTTCACCGAGAGAAACTGTAATCCACACCTCACAGTGGATGGGTAGCTCAGGTGGCACTTTAGTCGTGATTGTGTCCCTGCCTCTTTGATACGCTGGCGCCATTGTTTGTAACGTATTGGTTCCTGTCCCAAGCAATTAGTATGCTAATAAGTCAAAGAGCACAGGTCACACACAACGCACATCAGTTGTTCAATTAACGCACTCGCAGCTTAAATATGCTTCAAACGTTTTAATTACCTTTAAAAATTAATTTTTCAGGTGAAGTGTTTGTAAGGATTGGTTAAAAATTATAACACAAATTTTAATTGGTGTCGACGTTTCGGCAGTATTTATTGTCATCATCAGTACCTGTGTACGAATTCAAAAGAAATGTCAAACACAACAGAACAATAATTATTTGAGTGAACGTGTTCGTGTATGTGAGTGTGTGCGCGTGGGTATGTGTGTATCTTTGTATATGTGAAGAGGAGTCGAGAAACACGTTCACTCAAATGATCGTTCTGTTGTGTTTGACATTTCTTTTCTATTCATACACAGGTCCTGATGATGACAAATATTGTCGAAACGTCGACACAAATAATTTAAAATTTGTGTTATATTTTTTGACCGATCCTCACAATCCCTTCACCGGGGAAATTCATTGATTGACGGTCACTACGAATTTAAGGATTTAATTTAAAAATTAATATTATATTTTCAGACTCTTTGCGTAATTGGCAAGCAAGAAATGTAAAGAAACGCAAAGAAAAAGGTAAGTTAATCAAAAGTCCTAAATAGGATAAATAAGACAGTAGGCTTATACATAATTCCTAAACACTTTGTTTGTAGTAACTTCAGTATATTTGTCTATAAAAATATTTATTTTGTAAAACGCGTGTTACAGATAAAAGAGCATGAAATAGCAACTTACTTAATTTGTTATTAATTCACCTAATTAATCACACTGTTAATTACACAAATCAGTCCCTCACGAACTACTTGAAATTATTGGTCAAGTACTGTTTACACCACATTATTTTCTACTAATTTATTCAACATTAAACGTATATTATATCGGTAGAAAGTAAATTGTGAGAAAAAAAATTTAAATATTAGCATTTTATGTAATTCATAAAAGTTAATAGATGAACCTTCAACTTGACTTATTTATTCATTTTACTTATTATGTTCAAATTGTCTCAGGTTAAAAATAATTTGTTTCGCTTTGTATCTGATGGTTTCTTTAGGAGAATATTTGTTTATCCTACGTTGCTAAGTCCACACACCATGCATTATGTATCTTTAATGCTGAGTATTTTGTTGCGATTTTCTTGATATTAATTATGTCAGCACTCGTGAATCTTTTAGCGCCTCGTGGCAACTTCATCTGCAACGATTGTATTTATTTTCAGCTTTCTTTCGTCGTAATGCACAGCGCAATATTATACAACAAATAAGAGCAGCTAACATTTTGTAAATTATCTAAACTACCTTATACTTAACAACAGTTTCACAAAATTTTACTATTTGTATCCTGTCGCATTTTGTTATTAAGTAAATCAATTACTTGACTATTCCATAAATCAATTAGTAATTATATACTTTGGTATACATATTTTAACTTAAAAAAGGGCAAGAATCTAAAGTAATGAGAAAAATAATTAAATTTAGTTATAACTGTGGTAAAATAAGACGGCTATTAAAGAATAAAACGCAGAGGAAAGCACAGCTACAGTTTTATAAGCTCTTGGCTGTGGCGACTTTAATGTATCGCGGTGAAACATGGACTCTCCTGCAAAAAGATGTTTACGATGTTAATTGATGCCTCGTTGGGCACTTGGTGAAACATATTAATACAAAGGTTTTATAAAATATATGAAAACACTTGGTAAGTTTCACAGATTTTATTTAACTCTGACAGCTGTTTCGGCTACCTAAGCCATTGTCAAAGAGAGAATGAATGAAAACCTAAACACAGGATGTGAGTCGTGGTGACCATCTGATTAGGGCGTATCTGGAACATCTGTGAGGGTGATTGAGATGAAGAGGGGGGTGCAAGAGATAAGGGAAGGTCAGGTCTCTTTAAGAACTAAATACAATCATGAATTCAAAATATAAAATTAACTAAACTAAATATAATCTGAATGCAATATATAAAATTAACTAAACCAAATATAATCTGAATGCAAAATATAAAATAAACTTAACTAAATAACAGCTTTTAATAAAGGGGATACAGAGAATTCAGTTTGTTCATTTGTTAAATTTTTGTTATTTTTTATTGCTTTTTTTTCTGGACTTTCTAACAAATGCATTTTTTTACCTTTTAGTATGTTGTGGAGTAGTGTTGTTTTTTGTATCTATGAAGTGATTGTGTTGTAAGCAATGATCTGCAAAACCTGTATTGGTTAAAATAGCCTTCTTAAGTTCAGAAATGCGATGTTTCAGAGCACGGCCACATTGTCCTATATAAATAGTATCGCATTCTGCACAGTGTATTTCATAAACTCCATTTTTCTCCAGTGTGTTTAATTTTTCTTTATTATTGACTAGTAGTGAAAAAACATTACGTTGGTTTACTTATACCATGTTAAGACCATGGTTTTTTAACCTATTATTAATCCTATCTGTTATAAACGGAATGTAATTTGTTAAATGAAATTTTTTGTTACCCTGATCTGGCTCTAAGGAATAAAATTTTTTTAAATAATTTTCTTCTGTTTTTTTTTTAAACTAAAGAGTCTATTATTCTTTCACCATAACCGTTATTTTGTGCTATGGCTTTTGTAATATCTACTTCTTTATTGAAATTTTCTTTGGATAAAGGAACTATAAGAAGACGATTAACCATTGCTGTTATTTAGTTTAGTTTATTTTATATTTTGCATTCAGATTATATTTAGTTCAGTTAATTTTATATTTTCCATTCAGATTATATTTAGTTTAGTTAATTTTATATTTTGCATTCATGATTCTATTTAGTTTTTAAAGATATCTGACCTTCCTTGTCTCTTGCACCCCCTCTCCATCTCAATCACCCTCACAGATGTTCAAGATACGCCCTAATCAGATGGTCACCACCACTCACATCCTGTGTTTAGGTTTTCATTCATTCTCTCTTTGACAATGGCTTAGGTAGCCGAAAATCTGTGAAACTTACCAAGTGTTTTTATATATTTTACAAAAAAGATATTTAAAGATTACAGGCTTCGGAAGTGAAACTTTTAAGAGCAATAAATGGACGTAGTTTGAGAGATCGTCTACGAAACGACGACATAAGGAAATACCTGAAGTTACAGTCAGTTCTGGAGAGAATAAAGGAATACAGGAAGAATTTGAAGTCCCATGTGGAGCGCATGGTAGACACACGTATTCCTAAATAAGCGTTTGAATATAGACCGGTTGGAACGAGAGATCGTGGACGACCAAGGAAAAAAAATGGTCAGGGACACTGTGAAGTCGGAACGGGTTGCCCAATCCATGCAATGAAGAAGAAAAAGAAGATGAAGAAGATTTACGTAACTACGTAATTTACTTGTTTTTGTTGTATGTAATAATTTTGGACTGTACTGATACTTCTCCTTTCAAAGTTATAATATTATTTACATTTCTGGTTATATTTACGTTTGTAATTGTATGATTTCTGTAGTTTATACTTAAGACGCTACAATTAATCTTCGTTTTCTTGAACACTTAGCTAATTGTCAGCGACGAGAAGAGCATTTATGTATCTGTTTGTCCAATTGTTTTCTCTGGGTTTATTAGCTGTTTTTAACTCCAATCGACTCTTCAATACAGATGCTATGCAACCCTGCATAAATTTCTTATGGTTTTTACTGCTTAGATATTTTTATATCTGTATTAATTCTTTATTGACATTTTTGATACACGATATAGCCCTGTACTTTGAAGGATTATCTTAAACTGCTTAGGCTACTCTCTGTCTGTCTATCTGTCTGTCTGTCTGTCTGTCTGTCTGTCTATCTGCCTGCCTGCCTGCCTGCCTGCCTCTCTCTCTCTCTCTCTCTCTCTCTCTCTCTCTCTCTCTCTCTCTCTCTCTCTCTCTCTCTCTCTCTCTCTCTCTCTCTCTCTCTCTCTCTCTCTCTCTCTCTCTGTCTGTCTGTCTGTCTGTCTGTCTGTCTGTCTGTCTCTCTCTCTGTCTGTCTATCTGCCTGCCTGCCTGCCTGCCTCTCTCTCTCTCTCTCTCTCTCTCTCTCTCTCTCTCTCTCTCTCTCTTCCTGTACTTTCCGAACATTATTTTCTTTCTGTCTCCCACCCTCTCTCTTTCTCTTTGTGTCTGTCTGTCTTTCCCTCTGCCTCTCGCTCCCTCTCACTTTGCTAAAGGCTTTATCATGTTACCTCCACTTATAACCATGGTGGTTCTACTATTTTTTCCCTTCACGAGTACTTTCAAGTGTTCCTCTTATAAAAAGGCTTGTAATTTTTATGTCCCAGCTAAAGACAAACTATTAAACTTTGAAGACTTACGTTGCTATGGTCTGCACTTATTGAGAGGTGATTTTCTGTTCCTAAGTTTGGTAGTCTTTTATAAAGTTGTTACCGTCTTAACGTTTACCCTGTTTAGGTGTATATAGATCCTTACTAAAATTTTCCTCAAAAAACCTTTCTATATTCACACTCTCTTGACAAGGAGACACTTTTTGCTCTGGTCTACAAAGTCGTACATCTGACAAAATCAAATTACCAAAATGGCTGAAGGGGGCTTGTCCCAAAACAGGCCGAGACTTGCCTATGTGACATCAAAACTACATTTATTTTTTAATACATACATGTAATTTATTAAATACACAGCTTTCCGTGTGAATAAAGAATGCCATAGAATCAATATACGATTACTTGCGTTCGTTTTTTAGTAACTAAAGTTGCCGACTTCGTTTATAAACTCCCAATAATGTCTTCATAATATTTGTCTTTTATTTGTAAAATTGTGTGAAACGCAGTGTTGGCTGTATAGCATGCAACACGCACACAGGCTACTGTTCTAATCTTACAATCACGTGTTACTGATCATGAAAATACTAATCATAGTGTATACACACTAATATAAGTCTAATAAAACACTAATTCTTACACTAACAAAAGACTGTTATTCCTTTGTTGATATGGTCTAGACATTAATAAAACGAAGCTAATGATTTTATCTAAGAACAAGTTCATAAACTGGACCCTTAATATAAACCAAAGGCCAATTGAACGTGTAATCAAATTTATATATTTTGGTACTATAGTCAATAAACAATAGGACCACCCTCAAGAAATAAAGAGTAGAATTCAAAGGCAAGAGCACTGTACACTGGAATGAGTAGTTTTTTAAAATGTCACGATTTAACAATAAACACAAAGATGAGACTTTTATGCTGATACGTATTCTCGGTCTTCTTCTACGGTGTAGAACCTTGGACATAGACTGAAGCCACAACTAATAAATTGGAATCTTTCGGAATGTGGCTTTAGCGTAAAATACTGAGTATTTCATGGACAGTACATATAGGCCTAAGTAATGTTGAAGTTCTAAGGAAGATGAAAAAAGAAAGGCAACTTATAACAGAGTGAAGATAGGAAAGCTTCAGTATCTGGGACATCTCATGAGAAATGAACAGAGATTTTACTTATTGCAGTCCATACTACAGGGAAAAGTATTTGGAAAGAGAGGAGTTGGGGGGCCTAAAATATCATGGCTGAGAAATTTAAAGACCTGGTTTGGCATGGATTCAACTGATTTATTCCGTGCAGCAGTACAGAAAGTTAAAATAGTCTGTATGATGTCCAACATACGAAACGGATAGGAATTATTAAGGGAAGAAGATTCCTTTGTTGGCTGAAGGAGGCTTGCCTAGATAGGGTGAGACTTCCCTACGTGACAAGTCTCAAATAACACGATAAAAATCTTTAAACAGGAGAAGGTATCAATATATCAAAACTACAATTATTTTTTGTTATTTATTGAATACGTAAATTTACCACTATTTTGTAAACGAAACATTCAATTACAATTCAAACAAACCTCTGAGGATACAAACTAATTTCTGTGAAACGTGCGTCAGGTAAAAATAAACCTACTTGCAGTTGTAATTATTTAAAGATATTACTAATAAAAGTGTATACAATTTAAAAATATTGTAAAATTAATACTCAAAGATATATTTTTGAAAAATTAACGTTAGGAATTGTAATCGCTGCAATACAGAAGCCTTCACCCTTTTTTTCTATGTGCTTTCATAAGAGAGCTCGTAAACCTTAGTACGTGAGTGTGGATAACACAATTACTGTGTCTGGATTTGTTTTATCAATTTTGGATAATGGTGATGTTCTTATCAAAACACTGTGATAATTGGGTTTGGCGTTTCCACCCACAGAGCGATGCTTCTGGTTCATTCAAACGCACTTTGCTATCAGCGTCAACAATAGCGCAATTTTCGTTTAACCGTAAAGATTTGTGTAGACAGATAACTAGTTAATGACCACATAACGCTGCTACGCTTCCATTCGTCTTCCCCTCTAAAGTATACTTTATTCTTTAAATAAAAACACATGTCTCACTGGATGTTACAATGTTAAGCTACATTTATAATGAAGTAATTACAATTAACGAGGTTTATATTTGATGCGGGAAACATAAGAGCTTTTAATACAAGTGAGCCGTTTCAAATATCTCGGCTCCAATAAGCGATGAATCTGAACATGATATAAGAGAGAAGATAAATAAATTTAGGAAAATCCGTGGTACGATTCATAGAATTCTTAAAAACAAAACAAGACACAGCGGAAGGATTAAATGTTACAAGACAATTGCAATACCCACGTTGATTTATGCGAGCGAGGCGTGGGTCATGACAAAAAACGAAAGCGGCAAAATCCAGAGTGCTGAAATGCAGTTTCTTCGAAATACTTTAAATTATACATTGAAAGATAGTATCATGAATAAAGATATGAGACCAGAACTCTAAATAAAGGACATAAATGAAGTTACTTCAATTTACAGAAGACAATTGTGGGAGCATCTGCAAAAGATGACAGAGGATTGATTGCCGAAAGCGACACTGAACTATAAAGCCATTGGTAGAACAGACGTGGAACGTCCGAGGATGAGACGGTGGCCGGAACAGGTTTGTATAACCTAATCCTTGAAGAGGAAAGAAATAAGAAATATGTACTAGGAATTATAAAATCGTAGGATCTATTCCGTAATAATCTGCCTTCTCCAGTTATAACACTGATAACTTTTATATGGCCTGTAGTGTTCGTCAGTGCATGACTGTATGAGTGTATGTCTAAATTCGTAATATATAATAATCCTGATAAAACGTATTAGTCACAATACACAATAACAGAGACTGTATAATTCTGTTTTCGTATGCACACATTACTATATATTAAAGTCCATTTGTTTAAATCGCACTTGTGAAGAAAGTAAATTTTTAATTTTTCTTAACATATAAACGTTTAAATTACTGGCAAAAATTTATTTAACATATGAGTTTTCATCCGGCAGTAAGGAAACAATTTTACTTGTTTAAATAGATTGACTAATATTCGTCTTTTTTCTTTTGTCCTTAGTCACTAATAAGAAGTTCACGCCATATTAACTTTCGCGGAAAACTTAATAAAATTCAATACACTAATAAACGGTTTAATTTTATATATTACATAATAATTTTGAAAACTTAATAAAATGTAATATACTAATAGACGCTTTAATTTCATTTACTACTGAAGTACATTTGTAAAATATTTCAGCCGTAACATCATCCCAAACTATGAAAGACGAAATAATAATTTGTAAAGCAGAATGCTATTTTTCAGCTTAAGTCCAGATTATGCAAGAAAAAATTTGCAATTTCTGAAAACATTGTGCGTAAAATCTAACGTTGTAGTAAAACCGATTGTAGCGTAGCGTTTGCTGGAAAAGCGTGGCCCAAATAAACAACGTTTGCGTTTGTAATCTAAACTAGAACAAATTACAATTTAATTACTTCCATTGCTCAAATGTAACGCCGTACACTGTAGGGATACATCGTCAGTACAAAACTCTTTGTACAACGTAGGCTCTATAAATATAATATAATATGAATATAACTTGTCATTTACATAGTTACAAGAGTCCGCTCTCCAATCTGCATGGAAGAAAATAAGAGATGCTCAGGGAAACACAAATAAAGTAACGGGTAAGTCGAAAATGCAAGCCAAAATAAATACATTTTACTTGTAGTTCAATTTAGCTTTTGTATTCCAGTAAGTTTAATTTTTAAACCTATGCGTGAAGTTATTTGTATGTATGATCCATAGGTTGGCCGAGGAACATCATGATCATACGTGACTACAGGAGTAATAGTTTAGAAAACTAATTTCTTTCAAGTATAAGGTCCACCCAAACACTGAAGGTCCAATATATCAGATATATTTATAAGCTAGGTTCTATAATACTACTGATTATTAAAATCCATGTAATATTCTATAGTTTGTTTTCATATAAATACACAATTTTCAAATAAGGGATATGATTCAGTACTTTCACAATACCTAGCCTACTTACTACAGTAAGCACATCACCACCCAATAATTTAGTAAGTTTATGTTCTAAAACACCCGCACACACACAAACTCTCCCACAAAAGCTTAGAATTGATAAGTATCCAAAGCTTATTATTTCAATGTAGTTTCCTAATGAATAGAGGAAAGAAAGATAACATGACTTTTCTCTAATTTACAGAAAAAGAATTTAAAATTTGTACCCTTACGTATACCAACAGCGTCAATGTAGTATAAGATAAGTTAAAAATAAAAACAAGTAATTATAAATATTCTACACCGTGAAGTAGTGATTGAATACTTAATGATAAAGAATTGATATGATAAAGTTTGTACGCAAGGTTTTTAGTTTTGTTAGGGAACTAAGTTGTTTTAATAAGGAACTAACCAAGTGTATAATGCTCGGTATGCAGATATCACGTACATGTATTTTTTATCATGTTTTTTTATAAATGATAAAACATGAAAAAATTCATTTGTTGATTTTATCCAAACAAAGAAATTACAATGGTATGGACACACGAAAAGAATGGCACAAGGAAGATTGCCAAGGAGAGTTATGAATAGACCCCACCAGGAAGAAGGAAAGAGGAAGACCACCTATCACCTAGATACAAGAAATTCAGACTATATTGAGGGAACGAGAAATTGAAGATCTTTGGATAGACAAGCATCAACAGGAGATGAGAATTCAGTCACTTCTGTAATCTTTGTTTCCGGAAAATGTGTAAACGTTGTAGAGCCGGAATAAATAATAATAAATACAAGTATTCCACTAACGACTCAGAACACTGAGTTTTTTATGAGTAACCTAAGTTTTACCTTAAAACCTGAAACGGTTTTCACTTTTAAAAAGCTTCTTCAGAGGTTCAGAAGCTTTTTAAAAGTGAAAACCGGTTCAGGTTGTAAGGTAAAACTTTATGTTCAAGAAACATAAAAGAACATAACAAACTTAGTGTTCCGAGTCGTTAGTGAAATAGTTGTATTTAGTTAAGTAACGGACACGTCATGGACAATGAATTCTAAGAAAGTAATAAAAATAAAACGTGATTCCATACTTCTATATTCATGGCGGAGTTACAGTTTTTAAGTTCGTTAAATAAACCAGCACTGTTACAATTACCCAGTGTATGATATTTAATTCATTGTGCTGTAAAATCAATTTTACATTTTAGGCTGTTACAGGTAAAACCTGTAGGTGGTGCAGGTAATGAAAGAAAGTATTTATATTTCTTCATCTGTCATTACCTTATTATACTTCGTACAACATTTTTGCTCTCCTGCCTTCTATCAGCTGTAATATAATAGAGCTGTATTATCAACTGTTTGTCAAAAAACAAGATGTGATGCAAACTGCATAGACGTTATCAAAAATCTGATAACCAAAATCTTAGGTTGATAAGAGGGTTTCTAATGAGTATAACGTTCATAAGAATTACTATAATGAGTAATATTCTCTCTGTTTTAGTTCGTAGATATATTCGTAACAACATGATAAAGTACTTACCGTTTTTTAAATGACAAATTTTTTATATTCATTAAGTGATTGTACATGCGATCACCCTTATACTTTTTGATATCTTCACTGCCGGAATGATTCTATATTTATATGTTCTCTTACTAATTTAGAGAATTATAGTTTAAGGCCGAATACGAAACTAAGCACAGTGATATTATTAGCGAAGTCTAGCATTTCTCGTTTTATCGTTAATCCCGGGAGTGGAAAGGCTACATAGAAGTCGCCTTGTAGAAGGGGGATAATAATCTCGCCTGGTGGAAACCTTACTCAAGCCGCATAATGAAGCGGCCAAACACTCTATTCACTACCGCAACGACCAATATCATCAGATCGTCATTATTAGATGGTATATACACTGTCATTCATTTTTGTTTTCATTAAACTGTCATTATGTTTTATTAGAATAAGCCACAATGCGTGTTCGATTTCAGAAGTTAAGAGAACAATCTAATTACAGAATAACAAAATTAGTACGGTAAAAGTAAGGCTAACCTTTGTGGTGAATATTAAATATTGTTACGACGGTCTACTTGATAGTCGTATGGTACAGTGGAAAACAAAATATAAGACACCAATGAAGTCAATAATCACCAGCTTTAATTATCACAATTAAACAGTTTGTAATCAACAAGATAGTATCGTACAACAAATCAAATAAAAATTGTTCACACCCAATAAAAATGTCAACTAATAGAGTCCCGCACAATTATAAAACACATAACACTTCGCCACAATACTTCGAACCGCACTGGAATAATTCGCAAATTAAACTTAAACTAAGCGGCAGCTGTCGTTGTTTAAATAGATACCACAAGTGTTCCAGAATAATGCATAATACGCGAAACACTAGAACGTAATTGACTGCGGCCTTGTCAGAACAAGCACCGTTGGGCTAGTTGAAAAGCTTGTCGAAAAACACTATCGAATGATTAAGAATGTTCCGTGTTACGTAACGCTACCTCGTATGTTAAGCGTCACGCACGCACACAAACATTACAGCTAGGGAAGTCGAGAAACATGTAGAACGTTCTATAATAGCGTAACAGTACATAGTGGAGAATATTCATTCAAAGGCTAGTCATGTTTCACTATTTTAATTGTCGTATTATTAATACTGTATTGTTGTCAACTGCTTTTAGAGCTCTTATAAATACCTTTTTGTTTTCCTATTGTTCTGGTGTATTTTCTATTAGAACCTGAGTCCTACTTTCCCTTAGCACATCGCAGTAACATTTCTCATACTCCATGTTTTTACTCCCTAACATATCCCATTGCTGTATGATAGTTCGTAGATTTTTAACTACATTTCAAAACACTTTTGGTTTATAAAATCTGATGCAGAAGTTTTGTTATATAACGTCTTCTTGAAATTCACATTGATTATTGAAACTGGTTTTAATAGTTTTATGTGTGGTATATCGTTCATCACTTGATAAGATTTCTCTTACGTCCTGTATACAATACACCAGTATCTTTCAGACATTTTCTTAAGATTAAGACTCTCATGCCACTATCACCACTATGCCACTGAGTTTACATAAATGTAAGACGGTTTTTAACCATAACGCTTTATTTTTTAATATTAAAAAATCTGGGGTTACATTTTCTTGTAAGACAAACCTATTTTACGTTCTACCAATTCTGAAAACATCTTCAACTATTTATAGTCCCTGCTTGTTTTCTGTGTGAACTAAAAGAGTTATAACAGATTGCTCTACTACTGCTGTTTAAATTCACCATTTTCAAAGTTGAGTAACTTCGGATTCGATCACATAATTTTACGAAGGCTTACCGCCGGTGTCATTTTGATTAAAATTCGTTCCCAGGCTGTTTGGCCGTGGAACAAACTTTGTGCCAAAACCAGACGTTTCGGTAGTGCCACTGACTGCCATCTTTAGTGGAAACGAGTCAACGCTAACGTGGGATGCTATACGTAGGACCACAGTACTGTGCGTGAACACTACTTCTACTTATAAATTTCTCAAGTGTCACGACTTGGTAACAAATCATCTACCAGCCAATCTGAAAGAAGAAGGCGCATGAGAGGCTAGCAACGCGCCCTGCAGTAAAGTACTTAAAGACAGATGATCGCTATGATCGCTATGAATTGGCGGAGTGAAAGCCTGTCATTAAGCACGTTATGGCAGGGTGCGTTGCGAGCCTCTCATACGCTTTCTTCTGTCCGACTGGCTGGTAGTTGATTTATTACCATGTCGTGACACTTAAAACATTTATAATTAGAATTAGTGTTCACGGGACATCTCCAGCCTTAACCATAGTACTGTGGTCCTAACGTGTATCACCCCACGTTAGCGTTGTCTCGTTTCCACTGAAGATGGCAGTCAGTGGCACTGCCGAAACGTCTGGTTTGGTCACCAAATTTGGACCACGGCCAAACAGCACGGGAGTTAATTTTAATCAAAACCATCACGTAACTGTTTCACATAATTTTGACGTAATTCAAAAAATCACAGAAACATTAGCGTCTAACACACGAACATACAGAAGTATGCATTTTCAAGAGGAGTGTAATATGATTGTGTCACTATTCGCTGCTATGTATTATCTGTATTGATTCAGTAAATGTGCGGTAGGTGGGCCGAGAGCAATGGCCAGATGTTGGGTCTTCTCTAGTTTATATTTTTTGCAGCTACACGACATCACGGTTATATAAGTTGAGTGTTATTCTTGTCGGTGTGTTTTATTTTCAGTCGTAACACAGTGGAGCTGAAATACTAGCTCTCCTACGTTACTAACTAAATTTAATTATTCCCTTCCTTCTGACAGTGTTTGATATCGGACAAACATTACTTTTAACTGAGAAATAGTTTATATAACGTTTGTTTTCATATTATTATGTAAATTTAATACTGTTTAGCTACAAAGAAATTTAAACTTTTTTGGCTTTCATATTTTTGCAGTTTTTGAAAAGCACACATTACTTTCATTTCATTATAAAAAGGTTTATTTATTTACATCTTCATCCGTCTAAGTTATTAAATTTCTTTCTTTTGAAAGAATTGAATTCAGTGTTCAATTAACATTAAATTAGTATGTTTTATTCTTCGTATTGTTTAAATTAACAGCCATCCTTACTATTTCTTTTATGAATTTGCTAACTGCTACAATTTTTATTGTTCGAAAAAGCTTTTCGTCATTACTGACATCATCAGGTCTTAAACAAATCCTGATTATTTAACAAAGGTTGTTTAAGACCTGATTATGTCAGTAATGACGAAAAGCTTTGTGGAACAATAAAAATTGTAGCAGTTAGCAAATTCATAAAAGAAATATTAAATTAGTAGTATGATATTTGAAGGTTTTTCTATAATTTTTTGTATATGTGCCTGAGTTGTAGAGGACTATTGATTTTGGTGAAGGTCGGTTAAGGGGAAGGGATAGTTTACCACCAACATTTTATGTTTTAATAAGAGTATAGTAGTTAATTTTGATAAACAAAGTAATTGTTTATATGTGTACTACGTTATCGGCAACAAAAAATTAGATTGTTGCTAAATTCCTTCCCGGGCTGTTTGGCCGTGGTGTAGTGGTTTCTGGATACCAGACGTTTCGCCTGTGACATCGACTGCCATTATCAGTGAAAATCGAGTGGTGTGAGGTGGTATACGTTAGTGACCTCAGTACTGTGGTTAAGGCTGAAGAAAGAAGTAGTTTCTATAGAAATATTTCATTTCAAAAATGATTTTAAATATAAATCTTTGAACACGGAAGTCATGTATAGTTCTCCATACCGATATTTTGGAAGGTAGAAAGATAAAATTTGGTATTATGTGGGGAAATATTGAACTATGGGAACTAAGTAGCCTGAAGTTGAACCTACAACTGTGAGACTATACGATAATGTACGCTAATAGTACGAAATATTAATTACATTGCTTACTATATTTACAGTGCGAAATATTATGAACCGCGCTTACATAAGTAGTTTTCAGCCTTCGTCATAGCTCTGTAGCCAGAGCTATGACGTGCACACACACACACACACACACACACACACACACACACATTTACACCTGTGTTCAGCTGTTTTCTTCGTTCTGTTATTACCTTCCTCTCTGCTCTGTTTTCACTCTTCTCCTTATTGGTTTCCTTGCCTACCGAAGCAAAATATTTTTCATCTTGATTATAATGATTAGACTATTTTACTTGGATCTTCATGACATCAATTGTATCGTATTTGGATATATGAATTCAGTACACACAGTTTGCAAACTTTTGTTAAATTTAATACAGAACAACCTTGTTTTGTTCGTTCTGTGGCTTTTTATGCACACGTTCAGTAGCTTGGCGTCCATGTGATTGCTGTTGCCAGCGGCAACAGTACTGAAAATAAGAGAAAATAGTATTAATTATTTCACAGAGAAAACACTATAGTTACTGAATAATTTGAAATCCGAAGAATATTGGTAGGGAAACTTCAAGAAAAGCATAGCATTACTTTAGAACTCCTGGGCGCTTTTTACTACGTTTTACTGTGTACGGACCTTGACCTCGTAGTGGTTGTCACCGCACTAATTGCGGAGGGAGCGACACATTCGTCCACCCAATGTGTTGCCGCAACATAAACCGTCAAAACACTCAGTTAAGAGCTATGTTCGTTTTCGGAACCGACGTGCAGCAGTTACTACTGGTACGTAACTATGTGTTTTGTTTGTTTAGTCATGTGTTTCCCTATTTGTCCGTGTTATTTTTAATTTGATGCTTTGTGTTCTGATTTACTCTCTGTAAGTATAATGAAAGTCATATCCCGTTGAACCGGGACCCTCTCCTTCTCCCAAAGAATGATATAAAATGATCTAAAAAGAACATTTGGTACAAGGAAAAATTCGAATTAATTTTAAGGTTAAGGTTTAAGCATATCACAGCTGGCAACAGGTGTTATGTACACAAGCCACGACACGGACACACATATATCACTGTGTCCACATCCGTTGCTGATTTTTACATTTGCAACACTTCCAAACACTTCTGTTTCAGTAAACTGTTTAACACAGAATGACGGTAGATGTGTAGGCCTATGTAGTATAATTGATTATTATTTTAGTCTGCGTGTAATTTGTAAACAGACTCATAATCATAAGGAGCGTAATAAACGTCAATCCGCTCCTGTAAACATAGCCTATATACATTTCAAGACCCAACTATTACAATTACCTTACAATTATTAGAATTAAACTTTAACAAATAGAAGTCACTGTTATAGAAATATACATGTTAATTAATTTAAACATATGTAATAATTTAAAACAAATTTTGCTTTGCACTAAGCAACACTTCATAGAAAACATGACATGTTTTCTTTGTTAATAGGCGTAAGCCCCATTTTGCCCACGTTAATTTACTAGAGTATATGACTTGTTTTCTCAAAAACTAATTAACTATGCTGTTTGAAACTTTTACCATAGATTGATTGGCCTTCAATGAAAACTTTAACACAGGGTTTTATGATATGTTTACCATGAGCTATTTTAGAAATTTTAATCCACTGTTTAACACTTCAAAAAACCGCATATTATAATGTTTTCCGTAACGGACACATTGTATAAAAATCCCTGTTTAAAAGTTGCACCCGTTTTTTCTACACATGTACAGAAAATGTGAGCGCTTTATCTTTAGTTGGTCTTTTGTGTGAAAAATAAAAATTTTCGGGAAACAGCAATTGAAAATTAATCATCAATATAATGAATATGTGTGCATTGACTAATAAAGTCCTGTTGCATATAAAGGTTTATCTGGGTCATCTTCAGCTTGAAAGTTTTCATCCAGCTTCATTTTTGCCATTGCTCTCTTCTGCCGGGCTTCTTTCTGTAGTTCTGCAGTTGCTTGTTCAGCTCTCCGCACTCTTTTCATATCAATACCCAACATAATTTCAACACAGTTCATTGCTACTGACATGCCTAGTTCTTTCAGCACTAAGTATCTGGTTAAGTAACCTCTATTAAAGCATGGAACTGCATCATAAACGCTAAAATTCAATGTTTGTAAGGAAACAAAACAGTTTTAGGAATGCGCGGCCAAATTGTGCTGTTTACCAAATTATTGGGGTTTTAACTTTTACCATGGAGACAATTTTTTAAAGGTTCTGAGTTAGTCAGGTCTTTAAATATAGGTTTAAACTCATTTATATGTGTAGTGTAAATACAAAGAGAAATAAGAACGAAAAGCAATAGCTGTCTTACTATAACAAACCGAAATGTGCGTAAGCTCGAATTGGTGACATATTGAACTGAGTTTATTCCTAACATCGTCACCTAAAAAAAATCGTAAGTTTTTAGCTGTTCTATTAATTTAAAATTAATGTAAAATAAAAGCAGATGTTGCACACATTATTTTGTAACAAAAAATGAAAATCGAATATTTTGACCAAAATGCCTTATCACCTCATAATGTAGTAATCTATTTTGTTTTACATTAAACATTCATTTACTGCTGACGACCAAGGCAAATTATAATTTGAACAATAGCTTAAATTAAAAAAATTTTTGAATCAGTATCTATAAATCGCAAAAGCAATAAATAGTGAGACGTATGTTAATTTATACCAAGTGAAATAGTTATTGAAATAAAAATAAACAGTATCAGAACACGATGATTTAAAAATACGATCAATACGTAAAACACACTGTAAAAATGTGTGGTTTCAATACAGCATTTGATTTATAAATTTCACGTCCTCTCATTATTGGTTCACAAAATTTCAACCCATTATTTGCAACTGTTCCTCTTTCTCCTCTTTCGTTCATTACGTTCTGAGCCATTGTGTAAAATTAATTGATATATTGGTGCCCAACGTGAGGCAGCGATCAACGGGCGGATGGCCGATCCAGCCACGCCAGCGAGCTACCAGCCAGCACACAAAACAACATAACGTCCAACAGACACCTCTACAAGATCCGTAGAAGAGCAGTAGGCTGGCTACCGGAGAGCATTCAAGACCCGGGGGAGTTGTGACGGCACGGAGGCAAACGTCTGCTCTCCAGTAGCGCGAGAGGTCGCCGCGAACACCAGGCGGCGCGACACCTGACGAACAGCGAGCCAATCAGGGATCAGCAGCCGAGACGGGACACCTGACGTGTAAGGAGCGAGTCAATCAGCGATCCCGGTGAGAGCATAAAAACAACGCCGGTAGAATTTTTGCGCCAACAGAACAACGAATGAAGCAATACATAAATAAAAGTAAATAAATAAATAAATATTTCACCAAACACCCATGATGGGCGCCTCCATCTACCCCTCCCTCTCACACCTGGCTACCAACTACACATGCACACAATAAACCCAACACGCACGACACTCCCATCTACGTGCCTCCACCTTCTCAACGGCCCGGTCAGCTGGCGTACGTCTCCCCACAAACCCATACCCACACGGCTGAAGGGAGCTTGCTCCAAAACAGCCCAAGTCCGCCCCAAATGGTCCGGTCTCAAAAAAAAGAAATAAATAAAAAATAAAAAATTTTGCACATTTCATCTCCTCTCCTCTCCCGGACGACATTGACGCGGAGCCAGCCGGAAGGAACAGCCGAAGAGTAGTTCCTTGCATTCTTCGCACTCCTATACCGCTCCAGCGATGGACGTCGCTGGGCCGGCAGTGGACTCGACGCAACCGATGCCAAAAGAAGAGTAGGACTGCAGTATGCCACGAACAGGGGGCGCAGACGGCGAACGTCTCAGCGCGGGTCGGGCGGAACAAACATCACAGTGTTTTCGCCACACGGCCCTTTTTAGGATCACTAAAATAACTAAGAGTTGTACGATTGGCGCCGTTTGTCATGCGACAAGTCTTTTGTCAGGTGGCAATATGCATATTAAACAGTCTCTCGTACGTTCTGTATTCCCTACAAATACAAGCCAGCAGAATATATTGTACGAAATTATTTTAAACAAATTTTCTCTCAATAATTGCCTGCGTAATTTAAACGTTAATAATTCAAATACCTCAGATCTCATGATCACACAACGTGTGCAGTTGATAATGTATTTTGGGTCCGTTAGACAGATTAAACTTACAGTTATTTTAAATTATAAAACAGTGGGTAATTTTCCAATAACGGTACCTGCAGTAACTTTCGATATTCCGATAATGCGGTGTCTGGTATTGGTAAGTCGTGAATATCGGGTCTACGTTAATACTAAAATAACATTTTCCGTAATAATTGATGATTTTAATAAATTAAGTAGTTTGGGTTTTGTTGATAATAGCTTTTTTTGCCGTATAATCTTTATGCGGATCATTTTTAACAATATTATAGGGTCAATCTGTGTCAAATTTATCAAGACATGGTTTCATTCGGTTAATACGCACACCGATGGAACAGACACAAACCAAAGTATTTTAAAATAGTTTTCAAAATTTTTGATCTACAAAACATAAAAAACCACCCGAAATAAGGCGTTTTACTATACAGGATTTTTATTTTATAACATAACTCACTTTTTGCTTTAAACAGTATTTACACAGGCTTTTCGTTTTAACCAATTGTTTGGTGTTCCTTGTGTTCTACAATACCTAAGGATGTTGTTTGTTGCATCTGTCTTGTACTCTTGTACTTTTCCCGTTGTTCTTTCTCGTTAAAAACACGTAGGGTAATATTCTAGTAATATGTTAGTATCACTGAGTATACGAGAGTGAGTATCACTTACTACAAGAGAGTACTCACTGAAAATTTCAGTAAAAAAGACCAAAATCATGGCTTTTAAAGGTAAGTATCCAGTGAGGACTAAGATATTTATAAACAACAGCACTTTAGAACAAATGAGCCCTTTTAAATGTATAGGCTGTGGAGTAAACTATAATGATTCTGAATATGATATAAGAAGAAAATATAAATAAATTTAGGAATATTTGTGGTACAATTCATAGACGTCTTACAGATAAAACAAAACACACCACAAGGAATAGATTTTATAAGACAATTGCAATACCCACGTTGATTTATGAAAGTGAGGCGTGGGTCATGACAAAAAAGGAAAGCGGCAAGATTCAGAGTGTTGAAATGCAGTTTCTTCGAAATACTTTAAATTATACATTGAAAGATAGAGTAAGGAATGAAAATATCATAGCAGAAGTCAAAGTAAAGGACATAAATGAAATCATTGCAATTTACAGGAAACAATTTATAGGATCATCTGCAAAGGATGACAGAGGATAGACTGCCGAAAGCGGCACTAAACTATAAAGCCACTGGTAGGAGGGACGTGGGTCGTCCGAGGATGAGATGGGTGCCGGAACAGGTTTATATATTCTAATCATTGAAGAAGGTAAAAAGAATAAGGAGAAAAATAAAAAGGTTGTTTTATACACCTAAAATTTTGAAGATGGAGAAGAAGAAGTTATGTTATTGTAGGTTAGTGAAGCAACACACTTAAATTTACAGCAAATGTCATCATTTACAGAGCTACCTCACGCATTCATTTTGCACAGAAAATTTTAGTCGAATGTATACTAAACAAAATCAAGCAATTCTAGTTACCAGAACAATAATTACGTTGTTTTAGTTATTGGTCTGTCAAAACGTCCTTTAATTTCACTGTTATTTGTAACATTATATTTCACTTTTGGAACTTTCTGTTGTTAATTTTAAAAAAATATTATGGTACGTGACTTAAATTTTGGCGCATTACAAGTATTGTATGAAGTTATCAAAAAATTTGTCATAACGTCAGTATTGTTTATTTAGAAAATTAATCTAAAAACCTAATTATCCTTTCCTAACTTTTGCAAGAATTTGTTATACACTTCTTTTTGTTTACAACGTGACCTATTGGTAGTAACACGAAATAAAAAAATGTAAAACATTGTGTGGGTACAATTTTTGGGTAAGTATTATTTGGTTTTGTCATAACTGACTATAAAACCTAGTTAATTTATTAAATCATAATTTACGATAATTTTACATTCATAAATTAGGTTTAACCTGAGTCAAAACAGTTATCTGACTTCTGATACATGTAGTGAAATTTATAAGTTTAACATTTAAAGTAAATAGTTTTAAGATCAAAATAAATTGATGGTAAAAATATAAACTTGGAATTTTAATTTAGGTGAATATTTCAGTACTATAACAATATAGAGAATCTTATTCTCAGTAATCGACGAGGACAGAATAGCAGGAAACAGGTAACGTGGAACCGCTGAAGGGTTAAACCAGATGTACGTCCACAGAACGAAGTACAAATGGCACCACCTTGAAGTATTGCGAAAGCTGAGTCCCAAGGTGGATCCATGCCGTGGACAACAGGGTTTGTGGTTTTGGTGGGTGCGAGTCCTACACACCGTAGGAGTGCGGACCCTCTTGCAGCGAACATAAGTTTTCCACAGTCTCCCTCGTATAAAAAAATCTCAGTAATCGTACTAATACTTACTTCTACTTTTGTTTGAATATCATTCAGCAGTTAATTATATATAACAATTTACACGATAAATTTCGAATTATTCAAACATTCCAAGATTTAGTTTGATTATTTTGAAATACTGTTAGTTATCTTAAATGATTTATTTATTTTGTCATATGAAGCTGATTACATTAAATGTTTTATAAGAATAACAATAATTGATAATTAACGGATACTTTGGTAAATTAGGTAAATTAAGTAATACATTTTGTATTAAGTAGTATTTTTGAGTGTAGAGATACAGCCTATATTAAACGTTATTACATTAGAGTACAAGAAAATTGAAGCCTCGTAGTCTATGTCAAGATTAGCAGTCTATGTACAATTATATAAAATTATAAATTATTTGTTTTTTATTTTATTATTTAAAAATCTGTGTTGTTGTTATAGCATGTAATTGTGGTGTTTATTTTTTAAAGTCTATGCGCTACAAATTATATAAAATTCTAAATTTTTTGTTTTTATTTTATTATTTAAAAATTTGTGTTGTGATAACATACAATTGTGGTGTTTATTTTTTAATAAACTTAAGTATTTCATTATTCACTTTTTATTTTATCTGATAATATTTATTATTATGTACAAACGTGTTAAACTTTATTTTTGAATGTTTGACTAAATTTTTATTTTGTATAAATGGTTTCTAACAAATAACGTTTGAAAATTTCAGTATCAATGTTACGTTCAGTATTACGCACGAGTCCCGTAGACCCTGCATACACTAACTTCACTTGACAAGTTGTATTACTGTGCTCGTCTCTGTGTAAATTTGGTGATAACCGAGTTTGGCGTGTCCACCCTCGCACAGATTCCACTAAGTCATTTAAACAACGTTTGTTTTGAACGTCAACAAAAGCAATTTCCATTTCACTGTAAAGATTTGTGCAGAAAGATAACGCGCTAATGACCACCGTATTTATCTCAACGCTCACGCATTAACTTTTATCATTCTCTTTCGGTTCCCCTGTTCATTCTCTCTGTTTATTCGTCTCGCGTTAACAAAATCATTTTGACACGAGTAAAAACCTATAAAGAAAATTAGAGAATACGAAATAAATGTCAAAACCGTATACAATAAAATTTACTAAGCTCCTATATACCTCAGATTCTAAATTAGTTATGAAAATAATCATTAGCTTTAGTAAATTTACTTTTTAGCCTCTTTAGTTGACTACCGTTTTCATAGAAAATTGGATTCTCCTTTTACATGTTTGAAGTCTTTCAGTGCACCTTTCAATGTTCGTGTACGAGCATTTTAGCCTACATAAAAGTAAATATTTACGTAATATTAAAATTGGGATACTTAAAGTTAAGTTTACGAATTAAAACTGATGTATACGTGTATCATTTTTTTATTCCTATTTTCTCAATTAATACTTCACATCCTGTGTCACTAACATCAAACCTAATATAAAACTACAAATACCAAAATTTGACTGTTTCTATTCCGTAATGTAAAATTTAACTTTAGTCTACCCTAAAATTCAATACTAAATATGAAAAAGCAACTTTCACTAAAATTTGTTATGATTTTCCTTCTTCATGGGACATTGACATCTAATTACTATTTCTTGACAAACACGTAATACAGAAAAAAAATTGAATGCTTTCTTGAATGGCGTACTTGTGCGTGAGAAAGAAAATCGATCGATAATTTCTGCTATTAGACATTACGTCTTTGTTGGAAGCCATCAGTAAAAGCCATAGTTGTTGGAGTAAAGTCACATCAAACTAAATGCGCTTTTGTTATATAGAAATCGATTAAGGTTAATGTAGAGCTACATATATTTCTATAAGTTAATAATAAAATATAAAACGAACATTCAGATATCTTTGTAACGTAAGGCTTAACACTTCAGGTTTTCAAGAGGGTTTTACTTTAGCATGCTAAAATAGTACAGTGATTTACACAATATATTCACCTTGTGTGTGTGTTTGTGTGTGTATAATATAAAGAAGATAAAAATTATATATAATAAACATTAAACCAATCGTTAACTAATCGACTTAAATCGATTATTCGTTGTTTTGCATTAAAATCGAAGCAAATTTGATTATTCGTTAGTTTCTATATTAACATAGAATGATTTCAATGATGCTGATATTTTTCAGGGAACGTGCGTCAGTTTTTGAAACGACAGAAACGCAGTCGCAAATTCTAGAAGAAATTGTATTGAATAATATCACAATATTATATACATTTGTGTATATTACACACATAAAGATTATTATGCTAATGATTGTTTTCATAACTAATTTAGAATCTGAAGTATGTAGGAGCTTAGTAAATTTTATTATATATATGTGTATTTGTATATTGTATATTATAATATATGTGTGTGTGTGTGTGTGTGTGTGTGTGTGTATTCATGTTTGCTCAGTTTTACTTGTATATATACTTTTTTATTTTAATAAGAAAACTATTAAAAATTATATGTGTCTTTGGGGGCACAGGTGTGTGTGTGTGTGTGTGTGTGTGTGTGCGTGTCTCTTTCTTGTCTACAATTTGTTAAAATTTCATTAAGCCTAATACTGGAACTCACACAAAACCTTGCGAGTAGTCTTTTTTACATTAGTTATTTAAAATATGTCTTGATCATGATAGACGGAGCACTAAGGAACAAATTTTCAATGTTTACAGGTAAACGTCAATGAGCGGAAATACTTTATTAAAATACTTTATTAAAAGTGACGGTAAAATTAAGTTATGAGTAGTTTCAGGAAGCTAGAGAAAAATTCGAATATTTCGTTAAGAAACTTTTAGCAAAACAAAATGTGTGTCTTATTTGTAACAAAATAAGTGTATAACACAATGAATGTTCAACCAACAGAAGCATTCCGTCTACCGAACATTACAATAAATTATACATTTACACAAAGAGACTTTGAGATACTCGTTAGAGAAACGTAGACATTTGAGCAGAAATATTATAGCTGATACAACCATTAGTGGAAATCATATCTTCACCGAGGGTTGTTTAAAATTTTATTGTAAAAAATATGTTACTTCAAGTTACAAAATAGAAATATTTTTATTCTACTTGTATTCTATTTCAATACTTGTTTACTAAATTTCAATTAAAATTATATCTAATTAATAAAGTTGTGTTAGTGGTTATAATCACAAACAGAATTAACCCTGTTTCACACCACTATAGAAAAATTATTCCGATTAGCGCTTTCAAGCTCCACAGCTCATCATCAGATCGGAGAAAATAGTCTGATGATGATCATTTTGTTCCGATCTGATGATGAGCTGCGGAGCTTGAAAGCGCTAATCGGAATAATTTTTCTATAGTGGTGTGCAACAGTGTTGATTCTGTTTAAAAATTAAATCATATTAATTATAAATAAGTTTGTCTAAAATTATAACCGATTATTGTGCAATTATAATTTGCTTAAAAAATATGTGTTTTTTAACATCTGAATACATAGTAAATATAATTATTCATTTTATGGGATGTCATATGTTTCTGAATAGACGATACGAGTTAGAATGTATGGTGCAGATGAGATTGTACCACAAAGAGTGAGTAAAACAAGGTAGTGGGTGTGATGCGTAGTGTAGACTTGGAAAGCTTTTGTAATTACTATCCCCCTTCGCCCGCACCCTGTCTAAGACAGCACAATAGAATATTATTTCTACTGAACAATGGGAACTTCACATATACATACACGCATTCAAAACCGACAAATTGTCCCTTAGTTCTCAGACTAGACAATAATCATAACGTATACAACGTGTCATTATTCTGACTACTAACATAGAAATTACATTTCTTAATAAAGTAAAGTCAAATAACTATCAGTGTTTTTTTATTTATTTGTTTACATATCAGAATTTGTTATAACTTATATTCTTAACACTTTCGAAATGAATGCTATGCAAAAATGTTGAGTCACTTTTTCTGTCATTTTACACCGATTCTGTTAAGAATTGAATTAGTTCAACTTATTTTACGAAACTGACTAACCATATCATTCTCGAGTGTTGCTGAAATGAGTCTGTGTAACACACATAAAGCACTACCGCTTGAGTACATGCAGACCAGTAATCATGGTTATATGCCAACAATTTTACATTATCTGAAACTAATCATTTCTTATTCCCGAACGTCCTGTACAGTTTTTGTTCTTCTTTCTTCTTCTTCATCATTTTATTTTTCTCCTTCTTCTTCTTCTTCCGGATTTCTACAGGCCGGGATGACACTTGTCTACCGCCACCACTTGACCAGATTGCATATTCTGCAAACAAAAATTGGACGATGTGAGTCACATGTTTTTCACCTGTGATAGATGGAAAGGAGGGAGGCAATCACTGGAAAATGTAGTGGGACAGATGTCACCTCAAAATATTATCGGAATAATGCTGGAAAGCGAACATAATTGGGAGCAGGTAACAGCTTACATAGAGAAGGTATTAAGGCAAAAGAAGGAAGCCGAAGATGATCTTGCTAGGGCCGCTGACAGAATAGCAGGAAACAGGTAACGTGGACCCGCTGAAGGGTTAAAACAGATGTACGTCCACAGAACGAAGCACAAATGGCACCACCTTGAAGTATTGCGAAAGCTGATTCCCGAGGTGGATCCATGCCGTGGACAAGAGGGTTTGTGTGTTTTGGTGGGTGCGAGTACCACACACCGTAGGAGTGCGGACCCTCCTGCGGCAAACATAATTTTTCCACTGTCTCCCTCGTAAAAAAAAACAGAAAAAACTATTACATTATTTGCACTACGTCTTTCCCAAGTAGTCCGCACGGTGGCTAAAATCTAGAGTGCTAGTTAAATATGTAGTGCACTATCAACTAACAAGACAAAAAGTAGCTTTTGTGAAAATTTTAATTAAAAATATTTTTTCTTGAACACTAATTCTATTTGCAGGTCGAAAGCGCGTACTTTCAATTTCATTTTGTCAACCCTAACACAAGGAACTACTTGACTTTTAAGTTAATTATTTTTTATGCCTCTTTTACCAAGAACTGAGTAAATTAGAGCTAGGCTTTGTACGATTAAGACTATAAAACCCTTGTGTTGTAACGACTGTGGATTTTATGATGTAATTCGTCAACAACAGAGTTGCGTCGTTTAAACTGGAATTTTACTTTAGTGTTCTGAAGGAATTGACTGCAGTACTGTTGTGAGCTAAAATATCTGAATATGAAATGTGTATTGTCTTTTCTTTAAATAATGTAAACAAGTTTCTATCAACACTAAAGCATATCGATTGAATTCTAGAACACTTAATCATAAGTGTCACAAACACTACAGAATACTATACAAGTTGTTTACATTTTAAACTAGTACCTTGTACAAATATTGCTTAAAAGAAAATTAAGTCTTTACCTGGTTCAAAAATAATTTTAAAAGTATATAAACAGAAAATTATCTCAAACTAATTTAATAAAATTCCAAATAAGTCTAATCATCTTCCCCAACATAAAGTGGCAGCATTTAATTCATTAATATAACTTATGTATAGAATCTCATTAAATAAATAAGAAAGAAACAAAGAAACAAATATTATCAAACAAATAGCTATAGACAGGGGATACAAATAAAAACTACAATAAATTATAAAATAAAAAAAACATAAACTCACTAAATAAACACCACACTAACGCTCTTGTTAAAACCCTTCCACTAATGATAATATATAATATATATCAACCTTACTTATCACGTAAACTTAAATCATAAACTAAGACAATTATTTAAAGATACGAACTCAAAGGTATCTCATAATACAGACAATATTGTTTTTAATGAAATAAAACAAAAAACTAAATTCAAAATTCATAAAAAAATAGAGTTTTTAAAATAGAATGTCCAATTGCAAATCAATTTTACGTAGGCCAGACGAAAAAAGAAACTATCCGAGATTAATGAAACATCGCAATGCGTTTTTAAAATCTAATATTTAAAAATTTAATTTTGGCCAAACAATTTTTAAATAATAAACATAAATTTTCATAAGTTAAAAGTGTCAGATAAATTAAAAACGTACAAAAAGTAACAAAATGAATATCTTTGAAAATCTTAAAGATTCCAAACACAATAATAATTATCTACTAATGAAAGAACAAATTCAAATAAAAAAACAAGATAATTTATTTAAAATCATACATTTATTAGAATAATAAAATACAATATTAAATATTGTAATGTAACTACCCCAAATTTATTTAATTTGGGAAGCCACAAGATTTTGGAGCGATAAGTTAACTTTTACTTGTTTGGTTTGGGTGTAATTGTAATAATAAGACAATGTTATAAAGTTTTGAAATGTTTACATTATTTAATTACCAACCTCTTTACTTATTCCGGCAATACAAAAAAATATTCATTATTCCTCGCTTGTGCGATATTATTTATGTGATTTATGTGAACAATTTATGTCTAAACAGTTTATACACAAATCTTATTATCTACTCTTAATTATCAATTTCTGCTCTCGGCTTACTAATTTAGTGTGGCCATCTTTTGCAATTGCTTATCAATTCACAATAAATTTACTTTTGTTTCAATTAATTCTTTAATTTTTTACTTGGCTTTAATTCTCTTTTAAATTTTTTGCATATGCATTATTCTTTTAGCAATTTAAGACTCTACTAATTATTCTAATTTACTTCAATTTAAAAATCAAGCCTTGCTCTCTCATAGCATTTACGTTAAGCCAATATTACTTTCTCAACATGAGACATTATTCTAAATTACAATAAGACTTTACATTATATGTACAATTTAAATTCTGTTAGCAACAGTTGGAATGCCTTTCATTCTAGTTTCAATATTGTCTTTCAATTGTCTATTTATTATTATGGTTTGTTATCACCTCGTTTGATGTGGCAATTTCAGTGTGTCCTCTTCTGGTCCTCGGGTCCTTTTCCAGTCCTTGCTCCAGTCTTGCATGTCCACGCGTCCTCTGGTCCTCTTCCAGGCTTCCACTGCTTATCTTTCTTAGTAGTTGTTGGCTCTGCTCACATCATGGGTTGTATGTGTGTCCATCGAACCTCTGTTCTGCCTCCCAGTTCGTCAGGTGACGCTTACTGTAGATTTACGATCGCGTAGTTGGCTGACATAGCCTCCTACGGCAACGGTTGAATATAGAAGAAGAAACTTCATTCGCGCGAGCTGGTATTTATAGCCAGGTCGTGCAAAATCTCAAGTCTGAACAATTTTCATCTTGTCAGAGTTTGTCGAAGCGTCTTTACCCCCACTCTGGTTCAATTTACTAATGTCGCCTATCTTCGCGAAGTCTGTTTCACACTACACGATGCTCAATCGATCGCTAATTTTCACAGGTTTATTATACGTAACTTACAGTTTTGTATTATAATTATAAAAAGGGCTATTCACTTTTTTACTTATAGTAATTGCACTTTCCGTCACTTTGTCACGGTCTTTTAACACTTTGTTCACCTTTATTTCTACACCTTTGTCTTTAGTTTTACAATATCGTACATATTTTTCTTAAAATTAAAATAAACATAAAATCTACCAAAATTTGAAAAGGAATGGTTACTGTTCATGAACGGACAGGCTTCACACGCACTAACAAAATACACATGTACACAACGGTAGCGAGAGGTGGGCCAGATATGCCAGTACGTGCCTGAACGGTGCTTTCCCTATATTTTAAAAATCCAGTTTGCAAACTGAATCATGTTTATCAATCAATATTTATTTATTTTTATTATTTATTTAAATTATTTTGGCAATGCACAGTACCGTAAATGGTTGTACTGTCGCAATATATAATAAATAGGTGACTACGTGAGCATTAAAACAATCAAAAATAGAATCGAAGTAAAATCGATTATTCTTACTATATTGTAAGCGAAACATTCAATTACAATTCAAATAAACCTTTGAAGATACAGAATAATGTCTGTGAAACGTGCGTCAGGTAAAAATAAACGCACTTGCAGTGTATTTATTGGAAGACATTAAATAAAAATATAAAATTTGATAAATCTCACCGTGGGCAGTATTTGTTTATTACCGGTATATATATAATATGTTATAATTTAATTTACAGTATCCTTTTATGAAGTAGGCCTACATCTTAGATCTTGGGTTTTGATATCTTAACAGTATTATATCAAATTTATCTTAATAAATTTGATATCTTCTAATTTATTAAATTTCTCAAATTACCCTAATACACTTTTGTGCACTCATTCTGCCAACCGTAAAATAATTTCATTGTAAATAGCATTATACTAAAGAGTTAGTCTTATAAGTATGCTTTTATAGTGCGCTTTGAATTAGAAAATCAACTCAACTCTGTGAATTAATAACCTGACGTCCATCAATTCTGGACGCAAATTCCCGAACTATGGTTTCTAGTGTTTTATATGTGTAATAACTGCGCCCACATGGGCGCCAAAAATTTAATCTAATGTAAGTGTTATTCAAAGATTGTTTTCCGTAATAGGCTTCGTTTGATTTGTTCAGTAATTTGTTAGATTGTTTGCACGTTCACAACCACATAACACACACATCACGTGTTAAATATTAGTGGACGTTTAAGTAGGCCTATTGCGTAAGCATTCATTATAGAGGAGGAAGGATGCTAGCTTTGCCTATTTTTGATGCAGATAGTTATGTGGGGTTACAGAAATACGTACATAAGACAGTCGAATATGCAATAAAAACCTAGAGAAAAACAGATATAAGGCAAATGACAGAGTAATACGTAGTATAAAGTCTGTAAACGAGTTAACATAAACGCTAACGAAAATACGATTGGTAATCTTGTTATTTAAATTAGCATTCTCCGTAACTCCAACTCCGTCGTGCTTATTTGCTAAACTGCTAAGTGCCATGTTCTGGACGAGAATTTTCAGTGTTTCCACCATTTTCAAGTCCTAAATCACAACCTAATTAGTCCTAAATCACGAACCAATTAGGACGGGTCGTGATGTAAGACTTGAAAATATTGGAAACACTGAAAGGCCTCGTCCAGAACATGGCACTTAGCAGTTTAGAAAATAAGCACGACGAAGTTGGAAAATACGATTTGATATCAGACGTAGCTTTATTGTCTGTATTAGCTTCCAACATATTCAAATACTTTGGAGAGTAAAGGACACATTTCCCTGACTTCCCTGTTCCTCTTGGACACACACGGATCAGCATCGTAGTTATATTAACAAACATTTCCCTACAAAAATCATTTCTGGAAAATATAGGCAAAATCCTTAAACTAGTACTTTCTCTTCATAAAGATGACTGAATCGTGTTCTTATAGGCCTTACAATGACGGACAACAACCTCACTTACTATTTGTTTGGAATACCGAATTTTCTTTACCAATCATAACTGGGTGATAACAGATAGTCACAAACACATATGCTGCTTTTATGGCGATATTTAAACATATTGCAACATTACAACGTTTATACTTTGTGTATCTAAAGTACTCAACGTAACTATAAAATAATAAACAAACCTCTACATTTATGTCACACATAAAACTTTAATAATTGTATACTAATTTCATATTTCTAATAGAAACGTTTTCTAAAACGAGTAGACTTTGTGTATGAACACGCGTTAAGAAAAGATCATAGTTAATGTTTTGTTCAACAAATTTGTTCGTGATTTATGTATTCTCTCATACATGTAGGATTTAACTTATTACAGCACAAAGGTGACGAAACGGTGTCACTTTGTGTACCTTTTTTAACCTGTAGATCTACACATCGCATATCACTGAATGATATATTGCTAACGTGTCCTCACGTTAGCCGAGAACACTAGATTATGACAACTGTCATGACATCAAATGACTTAGTCTCTAACGTATTATACATTATTTCCTTTTGTGTCGCGGACGTAAACACTTATATACCGATACATTTACGACTCTCTAACATACGCTAATGTAAAAAACGAAAGATACAATACAATTAACGCTAGTACAATCAACAATATACATTATTAATTTTAGAAGACCCGTAAACAATCATTCACAAGTATTAGTTAACAAAGACTTACTGTTACAATTATATTAAAGTGATTTAGCGCAAATCTGATTTAAAATAAATAAATTAACAGTACTAGTCTTGAATATAACACAAGGTAGAATTTTTCTGATGATACATAACATATGTTGTAACGATGGAACCCTATCGAACAGTAGAGAGCGCCCTCCACACGTCCCTCCTTTAATCGACCAGGTGTAGCCTCAGTCAAGGCCGCACTCAAGTACGTTCGAGATTGTTCCGGAAAGTCCTTAAACACCCATTATGCAGTAAGGATGGAAACTTATTCTAGAACACGTGCGCTACGTATATAGGGCCGGAGGTTGGCTTTGTCAGTCAGTCACGTTGAGCGGTTTTCCGTGGTGCGGATCGAGTGGTGGTTGAAGATTAGTGGAAAGCGTTTACTGTAGTACAATTAGTGGAACACTATTACTTGACATTATTATTATTACGTTTGGACAAACTTAACTTGAATTATTATACGCGAACACATTGTTTCTGATTACAAACGGTTATTTGTGATTAATTAAAGCTGGTGATTAGTGACTTTATTGGTGTCGGTATTTTGTTTTTTTACTGTACCATCCCCGGCGATCAGTGAGACCGTTGTAACAATATAAATACCTAACTAACTATTTATTTTATATATTGCAACAAAACACAGGATGATGAGCTGTATAAATCGTATGTAGGCCTAAGCATGGAAGACGAACATGTTTAAAATAGATTTATTCAATTTTTTGTCTATTATCTGTAAGTTTTGTATTTAGCAATGGATAAGAACGTAGGTTATATCAAATTCTTTAAATTTTGTTCTTTATTGTCTTATACTTTTTGTGTGAAATTGTGCGCGTGTGATAAACCTTAATCGCTATATCTTCCGCGTTAATAAACTCATCAACTTGAAACTTTGGTAGTGGATTGTTTATGTAATAAGCGACAGTTATTATATACTCTGAGGTTTCCAACTATTTTATAAATATGGTTTTTTTATAGGGAAATCTCAACTTTTAACTCTTATCAATGGTTGAGTAATAAAATTTATAGATAAAATCAATGCAAGCTCTTGCTAATTTATACAAACTACTGCATGTAACTCGTATATCTTTTGTTAACATGAACCATGTGACCACTAACTGACCAATCAGGAAACACCAATTTCAGTTAGATTCGTACTTTGTGGGCTACGCTTCGGGACATTTCATCGATAGCATTCGCCGTGTGAACGTGTGTCCGGTCGACGAGTTTTTCACATATGGACTTATACAAATCTAAAATTACAATAAAATTGGAACTCTTTGCGAGCTTTGAGTAAAGAACCAAGCTGGGTAACAACCTCAGTAAATAATTATTATTATATTAAAGTTCTTTTCGCGGTAGTCAAGATATCCGCTTAGGGAGTTAGTGAACACTTCAAGCTTTCACGGAAGGTGTAAGCTCAATACACAGCTTTTAAAATAATTAGCCATATCACCCTGAGATTTAATAACAATTAACGTTGTAAATTAATAATAACTTTTGCTAGCGATAACGCTAATTATTGTGAGAGTGACAATTGCTGTGTAAAATCTATTTGGTGTTAGGAGTTCGACGGAATCGTCAGCGAGACGTGCAGAGGAATCGCAGCTGGAGCAACCCGCCGACGAAGAGGACGTAGGAGGAGAGCGACGCCAAGAGGAAGAAACGCACATCCGGAGGACGTATCAGCTAGTGTAACGGATATTCATGTAATAAGTAAAATCGAGCTAATCTAACAATATAAACTTTATTCAACATATATAAAATGCATGACACTTATGTAATTTAATATATAGTATAGAAACTATTATTTCTTGTGTGTAATAAATAATTTTTCATTACCTCCAATATAGACTTTTTTGTAATTTCTTCTCACACACATTGTCCTATACGAAATTATAATCTGTATTGTTGCAATATATATATAGCAACGATACGTTTAGCATAAGTCTCCGTATCAACCCCTGACTGCGGTATGAGAACATACGAACGCACGTATGAGTCGTGTAAAAGATGTAAATAATGAAAATAATGTAATAATTAAGCGTTAGGTATAAGACATAAATAAAAGAAACAAACGTATTAATTAATTTTAAATAAGGAAATAATTATAAGTGAACATGCATATGGAATCGCCAAGCCTTGTTGGTTTTAAACGCAGCGAAGGGAGACGAAACACGAATCGACTGGCAGCGGTGACGTCATGGCGACAGGCAACCGCGTGTGTATCAGTTTGTGTGTGTGTGTTAGTGTTAGTGTGTAAATGAAGAACAAGTTGAATTATGTATACGATTGTGGAAAATTTTACACAGTTTTTTAAGTGCTGAACGAAAACCATTATGGCGCCTGGCGCTAAAATTACATACTGAGAGGTATGTGATCGTGGGAACCGTTCAGCTACCGTGTGAAATTTTGCCTTAACTTCCATAGTTTACAAACCTTAATGTTCATAATTTTCATAGGTTAACTTTATTAATGTACCTAACGATTTGTCAAATAATACTTATAAAAAAGTGTGCGCTTCATTAAAAGACGTGTAGGTTGCAATTAGTTAATAAACCGACGCGCTGACTTGTTCAACTCTGTCCGAACAGTTTCCAACGGGAATTGAACGATGGCGACGGCAGGAGTATAAAACCCCAGCGAGCGACACACGCTTTCTCAGATCATTAACAGACAATATGTGAATCCACGCAACTCGCCACCACGAAATTAAAAAAATTAAAGTAATGTTTTAAATCGAATTACGTAAACTGAAGTGCGATGGAACCTGCAGTACGTCGGTGAAATTAATTAGGATATACACGAGTGATGTAAAAGACAATAATATCGTAAACTGCGAGGAGTCGAAACGTCGTCAATAAACTTCAAGAAGTCCACGTAGAACTTCAAGACATCCACGAGGGAAAAGACGAGGAGAGGAGAGGAAACAGAGCAATATACTAGAGGACGCAGGGACAGCCACACGCAGCTACAGCCAGCCGTACATCATCACGACCAGAGGTCCATGTCAGAACTCAGCATCCATTAGACGGAGAGAATAATTCCAAACGACGCAGAGACAGAGAAGGTGATACCGGAAGGGGATCCCAAAACTCCAGAGTCCAGGTGACGGTAACAACACAGTTAAATGGTTGCAGAAATATGCAGGTGAAGTCAGACATTTATTCAGTCTTATAAATGACCCTGAGGTCTATCAAAAGAAGGCTCTAGATTCCATATACAAGTTTACATAAACTTTATTGTTTTTATTTGCATAATGAATAATTAATAAAAGTTCAGAGAATAATAATTTATAACAAAAACATAAAACTTATTAATCTCATAACTAAATGGTAATTAGAGAAACCATATTTTATTATATTTTTATATTTTTATTATATAATTAAAATCAAGTAACTGTAACGTAAAATCAAGTACGAAAGTTTGCTTCAATTGTAGATTTTTAATTAATTGAGACATTAGGAGTATACAGTTAAATTAAAGTAATAGAATGGTCTCTATTAGAATTTTTATAAATATTTAATTATTTATTTTTTTAATTAAGTGGTACATAATAATAAACCACACTTGCTAAGGCAATATTAATATTCAATTTCGTACGTGTTAATCACGCATTGTAATAATATATGTGTTATGTATTATATGTCTGTGTAAATATTCCAGGTCATATATGTCTTATTTTTGTGTATAATGTGTCTTAGACTATAAGAGATAAGATTTTGCCACGTTATAATTATACGATATTCGTATAAGTGAATATAAGGGTTTCAATATTAGTTAACCCACACACTAATTAATAATATGACAATTTGCATTCTTTAATTAATAAACAAAATGAATATAATTTTATTAACAAAGTCGTACTAATTTCACAGCCAGTAGTAAATCATCTGTACTCTTTACTTGTAAAGATATTCACGTGCTTATCCACCCTCAATCAACTACCAAAGCCTGCGACCTAGCTGGGAAACATCAAGGTAAATACTGCAGAAGAAGAGTATACCTTCGAGACGTGGATAAGTGCGCACAAATGAGTAATAGCATATGTGCAAAAGTGAGTTGTTAAGAGTAACGTTGCAATATATATATGTTATGTTTATATAATATGTTATATTATTTCTTATATTTTTGGCTTATTTTCTACAAAATTTAAAGGATTGTAATTTAATTATTCTTTGCGTTCACACTTTTAAAATAAATAGTAGCCTATAAATACAAAAAATGACGATTATATATAAATATTTATAAAACATTTATACAGGAGTGTTAAATGTTAAAAAATCAGAGACAGAATTTAATCAATAGTGTAAAAAGTGAGGAAATTGGCCACCTACAAAAGAAGATATTACGAAGAAACATCTGAAAGCATTCAAAACATTTATTAGTGCAATTGAAATCTAATAAGTTACTTTATTGGAAATAATGAAATTTTCACACATAAGCATTGTGAAATATGTTGTGTAATACGTATTTGTAATTACTTCATGTAAGCATATATAAACATTGTTATTCAAACAAGGAAAATCTTAGCATTTAGTATTACACAATTGTAATGGACCATGCTGTAAAACAAGATTATTAAAAAAACTTATAAGAATATTATTTTCCCTTTATGATAGATTAATTTTTCTTTTAGTTTACTAATAAAATTGTAAACTACTAATAAAATTAATAGTATTATTTTATTTAAATACTAATATTAATATTAAACAGAAAAAATTATCAGGTTTCCCATAATTTGATACAGACTGAAAACATAATAATATTGCAGAAGTAGAAATATACGAATTATAGCTTAACTCTGAAAAGCGTGTATGGTTGAAAATGAAGTGTGTCGAAACGCAGAGATTAAAGCAACGGATTGTATACGAGAGCGCTCAGTGGAAGGGGTTAGTGAACCGTCAGGCATACTCCTTCCCAACGCAAAATTCCGAATACCCCTTTCACTTATGACTCCACCCTGCCCACTTTGTCATAAAGCACTCAATCACTATGCAAATTATATCGACCTATCGATTCCATATTAAACACACCCTTTCTGATTCCTAGAATTTCACGCAACAAAGGAAAATTAGAGCTCACTCGTAGTACGTGACAAAAAGAAATTAATGCGATTCATACTTCAGTCAAAAATTTACATAAAAACATAACTTACCCATGTTCTTAAGTATGTTGAATAAAAAAATACGGTTAACATTGTAGAAGAAATGGTTTTAGAATAGATGTACTTCTGGGTAAGAATGTAGCGTTTAAATTTTACTCACATTTCTTAACAAAACCAATTAAACACACAGAAATGCACTTACAAGGACGTACATATACAGGTATTGATTATAAACAGCATTTAAATAATATATTATTGTTTCCTATAATAATAACTTACAAGTGAATAAACTGTTACATTAAATATACATACAAATTTTGCATACTAAAACGTTCTTACGACGGTACCACTGATCGTTGTATGGTACAGTTGAAAACAAAATACAGGACACCAATGACATCACTAATCGCCAGATTTAATTAATCAAAAATACAGTTTATAATCAACTTGTACAATAATCCCGAGCAAAATTTGTTCAGGCAATAGTAATCTCACACTAACAGAGGCCCGCACAAGTATAACACTTTGCACAATACCTCGAACCTCACTTAAATAAATCGTCACTTAAACTCACAGTAATCGCCCGATGTATACTGAACTGAGCGGCAGTTGTTGGCTATTTATAGTCTGCAGGGTTCCATAATATGCGTCCTTAACAAGCCCTTGAAAAATCTTGAGGAAGCTTCAGCGCGGCCTTGGCAGAAACACGCACCGTTGGGCTAGTTGAGAACCTTGTCGAAGAACAATATCGGATGTACGAGAATGTTCCGTATTACGTAACACTGTCTCGCGTGTTAAGTGTCACGTACGCACGCAAACATTACAGCTGCGATCTGCTGGGATAGCCGACAAACATGTAGACGTTCTGTGATGGCGTAACAATAGTATAAACAGCCATAGAAGTGAGTTAATTATCAGGCAAAGAGGAAAAGGAATTTGTCACTAGTGATTTAAGACTCGCCTAACGCGTGGCAATTAATTCTACGTCAAAAGAATTTCACATACAAAACATTTACTCCTCACTTACGAATGATGACATATTTTTGAGACAATACATCTTCAAGCTTTTTCTACATTTTTAAAGGAGGAAACACACATATATCAACTACTGATTATATAATTATTTTACGTAGATAGAGTTAAATAGATGCGGTAAAGTTGGTTAATGAAATTAGTGATATTAGAATACTGGGTCAACAGAGCCGTGCCGTCAGAATAAAACCGAAGCAAGCGGAATTTGTTTACTTTATTCAAGACAAGCTGGCACCGCGTATGGAATCGTTTCATCGCCAAAGAAGTAATCGTGTTCCAAGAAAATCCAGTTACCGCTCCCGCTGGTGTTCTTGCATATGCAACAGCATGTCTTTCCAGTTCAATCAAAGTTATTAAAAACGTTTCTCCATTTCGTTTGATTTAAATTGGGAATTTTCAACCGTGAGGCTTTACGAATACCTGTACCCAGAGAAATAAGACCGAAAAAGGATACATAAAAAAACATAAATAAAATTAAAAAATTATATATTTACATAATTTATGTATAAATTATACATAATTCTATAATTAGATAAATACATATTACATAAATTACGTATATATGTACATATTTATTTATGTATAAAAAATTATGTAATTTTACATGAAGTACATAAAAATTTATTAATCTATTTAATTGTTCTTTGGATGCAAACATGCTCCAAATTCTTGCGGTATGTTCCTAGTACTTCAGTTGTAATTATTTCCAAATAAGCTTCTTGTAAATTTTTTTTTAAACTCTAATAAAGCAAACGTTTCTACAATGTGCAGTATGAGTCCGTTTCAGATTTATTATTAAAGCAAGTAAATAAACACATGCTATTTTAGCGGCATCTTTGAAGAGTCCGTGTGACCACCCTCTTGCGTGTTACAAACGCACTAAAACGCAGCAAGTCGCGTTTCAATGCGGGAGACCTTAAAAAGCAGCAGAGTTGACGACCCGTGCGTTTTCCACGTCCGTGGGACCAATTTCATTGCCGCCTGTCTGTTAAATTCAATGCGTTTCCCAACCGCACACCAACGGCCGGAAAAATGCTCTTGTAACCGTACCTTAAAGGTACAGTTCCGATGCCGCTGAATAGCATTTGTTTATTTACTTGTTACTATGGTCATTAACTCTGGTATCCAGAATTAATATAGTAGACTATTAGTATTTGACACTTTTACGCGTCAACGAAAGGGCATAATTAAAACAAAACTCCAACAAAAGGGCGAACGGAGCAGAATATCGAATTCAAAGTTAGACACTGCTTTTGACTTAGGCTTATGTCAAAGGTTACCTGTGCAAAATTTGGTGGCAATCGGTGTAACGGTGTGGATTTGTATTCAAAACAAACAAACAAATCCTCAGACACTGAGTTTTGTGTGTGTAGATTAAGTCATACAACTACCAACTAACAATAAATGTCTTATACGTAATGGAAATAATAAACAGTAGATTAAGTTAAAATCAAAAAATCAATAACAGTTGGTTGCTTGTTCCCAGTCCATTGGGAGACGTGTTCGGCGTATCATCCATTCGAACACATTTTTCTTTTGCTACTGAAGATGGCCACCGGTGGTGCGGCCGAAACGTTTAGCAGCATCTTAAGCAATCGACCACGGCCTTTCAGCCCGGAAGTTTTAAATAATTGAAAATGATATTACTTTAAGAGAATGTTTGAATATACAGGACACTAAGGCAGATTATTCATCAGATTTCTAAGTCTAACACATCGAGAAGTGGGGACGGCAATAAGTGATGATGAGTATGTCAGTAACTGCCTGAGAAGCAACCGGTCAACCGTCAATGTTTTAAACACGGTAAGCGGACTATCCACGAGATAAGGTGAAAGCTCTCAGTTCATTTGCCATAGAGTGATCGATTTTCTACGCTGGCGCGGTAAGCAAAGCTTAGTCGACTGTTTACGATATTGCCAGTCTTCCAGGTTCTCGAGATTTTCTAGATAATCAATTTTCCAATAAGGGAAATTTAATAGTTTAACCTTACGTGCGGGACCATTAGGCAAACTCTTAAGTCAGCAAGGAAAGGAACACGCCTAAAATTCTACAAGGTGACGGCTCGTCTCACACTTCTTTATGGGTCTGAGAATTTGACTTTAACGAAAGCCAGGCCAGTCGCATCCATGCGGTTGAAATGAGATTTCTAAGGCACGTGGCAGAGTATATTCTTCATGATCATAGAAGAAACAGAGATATACGGAAGGAACTGAGTATTATGAGCATACTCGACATGATCGCCCAGTATCCGCTGAATTGGTGAGAACATCTTTGCCGAATGGATGACTGCCGCGTCCCCAAACAACTATGGAACTATAAGCCGAGGGGACAGAGAGGTGTGGGACGTCCGAGGAAGCGCTGGAGCGACCAGCTCTAATCTTTACCTGTTTGAGACCGGAACAATCCATCCTTGGTTTAATTCTTGAAAACAATGATGATGATGATGATGATGTTTATTGTGAAACCGTAGCACTAGGGGCTCACTAATTATTATCACTAGACTAATAGAAATATAGCTGAGATAGCTTCTTGTTCCTTTCCTAACAAACAAAATATTCAGTTTGACTAGTTGATCGAAGCTGTGAACATTACATTACTACATAGAAAACGTAGCAGGTTTGAAACTGACATACTGTTAGGACGGTCTAAATGACCGTCGTATGGTACAGTGAAAAACAAAATACAAGGCACCAATGAAGTCATTAACAACCAACTTTAATTGTCACAATTTATAGTTTGTAATCAACAAGTTATTCAACAAGATTATACTCATAGAGTAATTCAAATTATGTTTGTCTACACGCAAATAATAATGTCAACTAATAGAGTCCCGCACAATTGTAACACAATAACGCGTCGCCACAATACTTTGAACCTCACTTGAATAAATCGCCACTTAAACGCTCTGAGTAATCACCCGAAGTAAACTGAACCGACCGTCGCTGGATACGTCTATTTGTGCCTCGCTGGATTACCAATATAATCTGTCACTTTTTGGATGACGTGTTAAACAATTGGCTCCTACGGGCGCTCTCGAATCCACTAGAAACTGTGTCGTGTCTGGCCTTGAACAAAGTGCGCGTACCGGTGAGGTCTGAAACAACCTCGATTGTTGACGCGTGATAAGTGTCACCTAATTGTCTTTCATCTCAAAGTAGCAGCAATATGTACGTACGCACACATTACAGCTGGGCTCTGCTGGGGTAGCCGGGAGACTAGTACAACGATCCGTGTTACGTAACAATACCAAATAAATGATAATGTTGTCTGTATTCTTTTGTAAATATTTTCAATGATGTATTGGTGTTTCTACATGTGATTGGTTGTTGTTATTCAAAAATTCACTTTTTCCTCTGTTTGTAAATTACAATTTACAGTAATTTACAGTTTGTTGCCAAATTGGTATCGTTCAGTGTTAATGCACCACATATCGCGTGGTACACCACGTCACGCAGTACGAATTACAATAATTACATGCCTAAAAGTTACATTGCATGATCAGCTTTAACACTGAGTAGGCTACTGTTTACGTGATGTAACTATAGCGTGTAATTCTATATAACAAAGTGGTACATTGTTACGAAACTCTTATTCAATTTTATGAATAGCTTTTTTAATGTATAAGATTAATAAGAATAAAGGAAAAATTTTGTTCATTCTCGTTGGTTAGCTTTCGCGGTTTTCGTTATATTAGAAGTTCTATTTTATTTCTTTTTAAATAAAACCAAAGAAACTAACAATGAGGAAATAAAAGATGAGCCATCTTAATACAGTTTACCGTGTGTGGAAATTATTCTGAAAATTTATGTTTATTATTTAAACAGTTTGTGGCTAAATGTCCAGACTTTAAAAATGTCAAATTAATTAAATACGTACAAACACGTAACAAAATGAATGTCTGGGGAAATCTTAATATTTACAAACACAATAATAATAATAATCTACTAATTAAAGAACAAATTCAAATAAAAACAAAACAAGACTATTTAGTTAAAATCATACATATACTTGAATAATAAAAGCATTAAATACGAATCCTTAAATTCGTAGTGACCGTCAATCAATGAATTGTTCAGTGATGGGTTTTTGAGGATCGGTCAAAAATATAAACACAAATTTTACCTTATTTGTGTCGACGTTTCGACAATGTTTATTGTCATCATCAGGACCTGTGTATGAATACAAAAGAAATGTCAGACACAACAGAACAATTATTTATGTGAACGTGTTTGTGTATGTGAGTGTGTGTGCGTACACGCGTGTGCGTTCGTATGTATATATCATTGTACATGTGAAGGAGTTGAGATAGTTTGTTTACACCTTCAAATGTTTTCTTTAAGACAACGAAAAAATTATAATATCACAGAACTTAATTTATACACTATTACAATTTACATTACTATATTTAATGATATTTTTAATAATTATAAAAGCAATAATCAACAGTTAGATACCAACAGGTCATGCTGTATCAGATTGGTACAGAAAACGTTTTCACATATACCAGTCAACATATAGCATAGTACAATATATAATAACTAAAAACAGATTAAGGGATGTTCAACTCTTTAATTTTTAAAAGTTGTTTTTAACATGTTTCACTGGCTACTGGTATTGAAAACAATGATTAATTTAGAAAAGTATGAACTCCACAAAAACTGTAGAACTTTACGACCCCTTACATCAGATAGATACATACTGTTACAAACACAATGTTTATGGTAAATCTGACTAACAAGTAAAATTGGATAATACTTGTAACCATATTGTTGTAAATTATGGTCAAGAGTACTATAGAATATTGGGATCTACCCAATCACACACTCTCTCTCACCCATTCTTCTTCTACCTCTCATTCTCACTTGAAGTCGCTCTCTCACTCACTCTCTTTCACTCTTCCCCCTTCTCTCTTTCTCTCTCTCTTTCTAACTTGTCTCCTTCCACAAATGGCACTCTTAAAACACTCACCATTTCTATTAACACTATCGTCCTCACATAAATTAGAGAATTATGTAAAACATAAAAGTATAGTCTTAACAACTTTCATTAAAGAGTTAAAAACTATTACAATATAAAATTAATTAGAGATAACAGATCTATTATATGAAACTGGTTATTACTTTATATTTACATTATTGTACAATATTATTTACCTAGAACTTGGTATATACAGAGTGCTATAGTCTCATGTAGTACTGTATATATCTACATATGTCGGTAGTCACAATCTCTCTCATTCATCCTCTTTCTCTCTCTCTGTCTGTCTCTGTACCTCTCTCCCATTATCACTCTCTCTCTGTCACTATCTCTCTCTCTCTCTCTCTCTCTCTCTCTCTCTCTCTCTCTTTCTAGAGTCATACTACACCTTCTCTACTCTCATTACACCCTGGGGCGCTCTCTCTCTCTCTCACTCGCAATCTTAAACAAATATGTACCCTCAGTCTAACACGCACACACACACACACACACACAAGCACAAGTACACTCGAGGATCAATACTTAGGCCTAAGTATAACACAATTATATTCTCTTCTTTTTGTCACATAAGTGTAAATTATACAAAACGCAGATGACCACTGTACTGAGTTTAAACTGATCGAATATGTGCTTATAAGATTTGCTATTTGTTTATCCAGCTAATACTAAATAATATGATCAGTGAGTTACAATTATTGCAATTGTTGCTGACGCCAAACATACAACTGTATATTTGCCGAGACCAACCGCCCTATTTATAGACAGAAATAGATGACGTTTGTACATTATTTGACTTTTGAAGAAATGAAAGTAACACATGTTTGGAAGGCAGTTAAGAAAAGATTTTAAACATCAGGGGTCGTAACACCAATTATTATCTGACGACGTGCTGGGCCGGCAAAGATGACCAACTGACATCCTGTAAGGGAGGGACATTTACATTGCTAATAATTTCTTCGAAATCATGCCTTAACGGCCTGTGTTAGTTGAGCGTAACTGGACGAAAGGTTTTGAGTATCTGTGCGAAAATTAGTGGAGTGAGGGTCCCTTTTCATTTGAATCGTTTCCAGTACGCATCATTTGAAAAAATAGATAATTATTTATAGTGTAAATATATTATAATAATATAATAACTATTTATAATAAATAGACTATTATAGTACTCTCGACTATAATTTACAACAATATGATTACAAGTGTTAAACAATTTTACTTGTTAGTTAGATTTACCATAAACATTGTGTTTGTAACAGTATGCAAACTATCTGATGTAAGATCGTAAAGTTCTACAGTGGTTGTGGAATTTATATTTTTCTAATTTAATGATTGTGTTAATACCGGTAGCGAGTGAAACAATGTTAAATATAACTTTTAATAATTACAGAGTTGAGCATCCCTTAATCTGTTTTTAGTTATTATATATTGTACTACGCTATATGTTGACTGGTATTTGTATAAATGTTTTCTGTACCAATCTAATATCTAATTGTTGATTATTACTTTTATAATTATTAAAAATATAATTACATAATAGTAATTTATATTGTAATTGTGTATAAATTAAGTTCTGTGATAGTATAATTTTCTATTTTTCTTAAAGAAAACATTTGAAGATGTAAACAAACTATCTCAACTCCTTCACACATACAATATATACATACGGACGCACACACACTCACTTATACAAACACGTTCACACAAATAATTGTTCTGTTGTGTCTGACATTTCTTTTGTATTCATACACAGGTGCTGATGATGACAATAAACACTGTCGAAAGGTAGACACAAATAAGTTAAAATTTGTGTTTATATTTTTGACCGATCCTCACAAACCCTTCACTGAAAGATTCACTAAATATATGATAAATATCTGACTGCGTAAACATTACAACAATCAAAAATAAAATCGAAGTAAAACCGATTTTCCTTTGACTACACTGTAAACGAAACATTCAATTACAATTCAAAAACCTTTGAAGATACAGAAAAATTTCTGTAAAACGTACTTCAGTTGAAAATAAACCTACTTGCAGTTGTATTTATTTGAAGATATTGGATGGGGTGTTACTGCAGGGAACTCAACGAGTTACAAAGGAACAATATGAACATGTGTACAACGTACAATATACAATGTAATAAACTCCATAAAATTCTGAAATGTGTTTTTCAAATTATCCTAAAATCTTTTACTCTTATTGGTAAATAAACTTCTATGACAACATTGACAACGTAGAAGAACCATGTATTACGAATACTGCCACTTTAGCCACAAAACTATATTACAAGAACAGAAAAAACCATCTTCTTTTCCTGTCGGCGTAAATTAATAGATGTCGAAAGTTCTACAAGTTTTGGTCAGTAAGTCAGTTTTCAGTCAGTTTTGGTTCTTAAAACAGTTTTAAAAATTGTACAATTTTATAGAAACACCAAATACAAAGAAATGGTGTTCCTGATGTCATAACAACACGCTAGAATTTTCTTAATGATGACAATAAAAAATATCAAATCGTCGACAAAAATGTTTTGAAAAATTTACCGAAATTTTATTACTTTTAGTCATTTATAAATTTATAAATTTAATGTTAAAAAAGTAAAAATATGTCCAAATATGGCAAAAGACTGTTTCATGTTTGGGGCAAGTGAGGCAAGCACTAACAAATCACAACTTATAAGATTTTGGACATTAGCCATCGTAAGTTAAAATTGAGAAACACAACGTCTATAGAATCAGAGGTAGTCTTCAAGCGAACAATAAATTAACACAACGATAAATCTATCACTAACAAATAGATATCATCAAATCTCCAAACATTAGTTATACAAATATAGTGTTAAAATAATAATAATAATAAAATAATATTTTTTTTTTTGCGAAGGAGGAAAAATGCATTATGCACCATCAGGAGACACCCGACTGGTCTCCCGGTGTGTGGGACTCACACCCACCAAAAAACCTCCACTTTACAGACAGGAACCCCACCTGGAACAACTATTCGTATGGCTTGAAGGTGGCACCTCGTATTGCGCCTACTAGGCTCCTACAGCTTTGTCTATATCATCGACTTGTGAGAGGGTCCAGTTCAAGCTGCTAAATAATAATAATAAAACTAACAATAACAATAACAATAACAACAACAACAACAACAACAACAATAATAATAATAATAATAATAAAACAGTACTCACCATGCCATCAAAGAAGGATTCCTCCCGTGCTTGCAACGTAAACATTTGGAAACGTAAATATTACGAATTGGATTTATCTTTGTATTTATTTTTTGGTTGACTGAAAACGACCTCTGATTCTATAGAGGTCGAAACGTTGTGTTTATTCATTTTAACTCACGATGGCTAATGTCCGAAATCTTATAATTTGTAATCAGTATATTGCGCCATCGAATAATAATAATTTTAAGAATCGCAAGCATTAATAAAGCTTCGCATTGATATAAAGAAACTTTCCCTTCTTATGTGTTGCATTGATCTCTGCTGCGCACATACAAAACGCGACTTCAGAAATAAGCAGTATATTTGGAAACGTAACACTATAGTTTTCCACTCTTTGTTAATCCGCATATTTTGACATGCTGTCACTTAGGCCTGTCGGCACTAAATGCAGAGTACTTCGTCAATCTCTCACGTCTACTATTCGTAAGCCTGCCTATGACAAATACAGAACTGGACTTTTAGTTTTTTTTTTGTCAAACTCATTTGTCGCACAAACGTTCTCACTATTCGCTCTCCAAATCAATGTTAGCAGAATTTCCGTTGTCAACAACAGCTTGTTACTCACAAGATAATAATATACTTGTTTCGAGATGAAAAAAACACGCCCTGTACATTCAGTTGAATTCATTATTTTCTATGCATAAACATGAAATTTATGTGAACGGTTTGGTCTTACGTCTGCTTGTTAATTCCGATCTGACGATGAGCTGAGAAGCTTGAAAGCGCTAACCGGATTAGTTTTTCTATAGTGGTGTGCAACAGTGATTTCTGTTTGTGATTTTAACGACTAACACAACTTTCTTTATTGAACTTCTGATATGATGTGCAATCGACGACAGGCAATGGACGACAACAATGAGGTAATAAACGACAACAATAAGGTAAGTAAAGTCTTTAAATATCTTAAGTTAAAAGTGAAATTGAAGATGGTGTTAAGTAAAATATGGTTCCATAAACAATGTCTGGCTAGTAATGTCATCCCGAAATACGCGCAAGTTAAAATTAAAAATAAGAACGCGGTAGCTAAAAAAGTAAAAGAACAAACGAGAAGTTGTGGATAAAATCTGAAATAAGGTCACTTTACGGCTTAATTAATAAATATAATAGGAAATTATATGACAGACATATAGAATTGTTATGTATATACTCGTATGTAGAGTTATAGATATTATATAATTTTGGTTTGGGGTACGTAGAAAATAAATTGGAAAATAAAAATAAAAAGTCGGTAGATAAGTTTATAAGATAAATAGATAAGATTAATAAGAAAGAACGAAATAGAAAAAGAACACCTCTCTAAAAATAACTATGAAACAAGAGTAATAAATCTTACAGAGGTACTTTCAATACAGAAGAAAAATAAATATTAGCAAAAGGCTTAATATATGCGCCGCCACCAGAATTAAATCAAGAAAAAAAGGTTATTAAATGCGAAAGCATAATAAAAAAACTAGGAAATGAAAATGATAAAAAAAGAATAAGGTGGGAAGTAGGGAATGTAGCAGATAAAATATTTAAGAAAAATTTGTATAACTCAAAAAATTAACAAAAAATCAGATCAACTAACCTAACCAGATGTAACTAAACTAACAAAATACAATAAAAATGGATGATATTATAGTTACAAAGGCAGACAAAGGAAATACAATGTTGCTACTGAAAAAGGAAGAATACATAAAGAAAACGAAAGAATTTATAAGTGAAGGACCATATGAAGAAATAAAGTATGATTATACAAATAAGTACCAGTCAAGGATAAAACAAATGATGAAACAAATAACATTTATAGAAGAAAATAAGAAAAAGTATTTATTGGAAAGTAATTCAACAGGACCAACTTTTAAAAGTCTGGTTAAGATACATAAGAAAGGAAAACCAATTAGACCGATTGTTTCTTTTATTAACGCACCTATTTATAAATTATCAAAGGAAGTTAGCAGAATATTGAAAGAGAAATATGAATTTGGGATAAAATAAAACATATAGAATAATGTAAAATTTATAGAAAAATTAGAGAATATTAGAATTAATGAAAATACAAAATCGATATCACTGGATGTTAAGGGCATGTTCACCAATGTTACAGTAAATAAAGTTATTAAGCTAATAAACGATAATAATATGGGAGAACGCAAGTATAAAAACATTTTGCTTAAAGTAGTTAAAGAATGTCTAAATCCAAACTATTTTAGGTTTAATAACAAGTTTCATATACAGAAAAAAGTATTACCTATGGGATCTTCCATCTTGTGGTAAAGAAGAAAGTTTATTCAACATCTTGAGGTAAAGTTACAAACATTTTCTTAATGGATTTATTTGCTTTTGTACATTGTGTACTTAAAGTTTTTTTTATTATCAACAATTTTGAAAACAGTTTGTTTTTGTGTTTTTGTAACACTTAAGCAAACGACTTTTATCTAGAAAGCCAACAGGGAATTCAGTTTAGTAAAAAATGAAACGATAAAAGGGATATCGGGAAAATTCAAAGATTACATGAGAATTCTAATTAGAGATTAGTGCTTTTACTCGGATAAAAAAGTTTACTCTGAAATCTCTTCAATCAGCAGGGGGTCGTGTGACGTTTCTCGGTTGTTGTAAAAATACTTTGCGGGTTCTGAAGTACTATAACAATAATAAAGCACACACCGAATTATAGTTAAATTTTTATTATTCTGCCACTTTGTTTTATTCTTTATTCCACCTCAGCTCACAATAATCTGAGCTAAACGTCTCAATTTGTAGTATTTAATTTTCTATATTACAACAGAGATATCGGAACTAGAAGAGAGATTTTCAGTTTCTTTTTGTGTACTTCCTTTACTTTAATAAACCCAGTACACCCTCGAATAAATATTATGACCCTTTTCCTTCTCTAAAGATATCCTGTTTGTGTTCTTGTCGTTGATCTGGGAGGCGATGATCTCTTATCAAAATATTTGAAGATTCTTTCCATCTTTACGGCTAACCAAAGTCCATTATCATTCAAAATATCGCTTTATATATAATCACGTACAAACTCTAGGTGTGTGTGTTTTTGTTTGTGTATGTACACATAGACGAGGGCACTCGTACGTTCGTGTAGACAATATTATATATACATGATAGTGCGAAACCTTTTACGGTAAATATCTGTTGTAACTCTTTTAGGACACATCCTTGAATGAGATTTTATATTTCCGACATTTCTTCCGTAATTCCTGAATATTTTTGGGGCGTACTGGTCTTGATCTGAATTTGTTCTGGTGTAAATTATTATTTTGCTTTATGTTTAAATATTTCTAAACTTTTGCATAATATCATTTTTTGTACCTTTGGAAAATATGTTTTATAAACTGATATTATTTGAATTTGGAAATGTGTGTTCTTGTAAACGTTTTTTAGTTTGGTAAACATAAAATTTGTTACAGTCAGGGCATTCTATTTTATGTATTCTATTTACATTATGAATTAGTTGTTTTGTTTTAGGTCTGTGTACGGTAGCGCGATAATTTCGCTTTCTAGGTTGGCTAATCTGCTTACTGCCTTGCTTCAATTTTTGCGTGTTAGAACTTTGTACAGTGTGTATCAAGCGCTCTCGGCGTTCGGTTCGCCGAACCTTTTCGCTGTCATTTATTGTCGACATTTAATGTAGGCTTTAGGCCGCACATTCTTGCTTGTGGCCGACTAGGCTCGCTTCAATGTAATTCAAATTTATAATACTTGGCAACACGCATTATTAGCCGACCTGATTTCAATAAATTTAACATTTGTAACGTAACTTAAGAAAGGCATTAAAATCAATTCAAATACAGTCCACATCTTATCATTTTCTTCCCACTGAAGCAATGCATGCATTACATACTATTCTTAACTAACATGGACGACCAGCCGACAGGATTATTCACTTCAGGAAACAACATTTAAGCCCACTTGGGCCTAACACACAACATTTTTTGGTCACTCCGGACCTGGATTTTCCATCCAATATTTTCTACCACTATTTCTGGCCATCACGGGCGAATTAGCACGTCAGCTAATACGACCGTGGCGTGATTTGCATCGGCATTTCGCTCGTCATCTTCAGACAACATATTAGCAAGTGCCTGCCAGCTACAGTGCTTACTCAAGGTGGTCATCTCTGCCAGCTGTTTGCCATCTTCACCAAGGAGCCGACGCTGCAGGACATCGCCAACAAGGTATCACCAACAACAGTGAAACAAGGTGCGTATAATGTCTGAAGAAAGCCTCAAGGTGCTGACCAGAAAGAGAGGCGGCTTAAAGTCCGCAATAGTGCGGATACAATCCGCTGTAAATTCATTTGCCATAACTTTAAGTACAAAACATTTTCTAACTGTAAGACTGGATAGTCTCAAAAGCTTGGCCTCGAAGTACGACGAGGTACAGTCTGAAATAGAGCTCATTAGTAAAGACACGAGCGTTGCTCAAGCAGACCGAGTTGAGGTCGAAGAAATGATATATTCAACTGAAGCAAACATTTTGCAATTACTTGACACCTTTAATACTCAGACTGTGCCTCCCGTATTATCGACGCCCATGCAATTAAAGCCGATAAGTTTGCCCTGCTTCTCAGGCAACACATTGGAGTGGCAACATTTTTATTAAATTTTTACCGATTTAGTGCATTCAAGATCTGATTTAACACCAGTGCAAAAATTACATTATTTACATTCCTCTGTGAAGTGTGAACCGTTAGATTTAATCAAGTCATTACCTATCTGTAAAGAAAATTATGCAATAGCGTTGAATTTGTTGTCCGAAAGGTATAACAACCCATTCATATTAGCTAAATACTATGTGCAAAACCTACTTCAGGTCAAGTCCACAATAAAGGACTCGGTCCAAAGTCTGGCGGAGTTCACTAACACAATAACGTCTTCCGTTAATTCACTGGCAGCAATGAAGCTGTCAGTCAATTCATTTGAATTTATCACTATACAGTTACTATCCACCAAACTTGACCCTATTACTTTCAAACTTTGGAAGGAGTCAATAGACCCTGACAATTTGCCTAGCTTTCAAGACTTCACGCATTTTTGAAACTTACGCAGACAGCTGTTAGAAAATACAATGCCTATTGAACCCGGACAGCAATTCAACAAACTTAATGTAAGACCTAACAATAAATATGAGAAGTGTAGCTTAAGAAATACTGCTGGCAGCACTACATTTAAGAGCTATCACACAGCGGCAAACCATTATTCATGCGTGTGTTGTAAATCCAACCACCCGCTTTACATATGTAATAATTTTCGTACATTAAGCACCGCTGAGCGGGGGCAATTTGTTGCAAATCATAAATGTTGTAGCAACTGCCTTAGATCAGGTCATCTGATAGCTAACTGTAAGAGTAAACAGGTGTGTAAAATCTGCTCAAAACGACACCACACATTGTTGCACGCAAATTTCGTGCCGAAATCAACAGCTGCCAGCAGCAATTATTACTCGCTTAAATTACAGTGCAAAAACAATGTTCTTTTATCCACAGCGGTTGTATCTGTCGTTGATCGGGCTGGCAACAGGCATAGGGCTAGGGTGCTCCTGGACGCCGGTTCACAGATAAATTTCAGTACAAAATCATTTGCAAAACGTTTACAGCTCAAATTAGCCAAATCTAATATTCCAATCACAGGAATAAACAACACAGCGTGTTGCGCAACTGATATTGCTTCCATACGTATTATTTCTCGCTATCAGAGACATAGTTTCGAGGCTAAATGTGCCGTCTTATCTACCTTAACTCACAATCTGCCTTCAACCTCGTTTGATATCAACCAGTTCCACATTCCAAACAAAATTTTCCTGGCTGACCCAGATTTTAATATATCTTCGCAAATCGACATACTATTAGGGGCACAATTTTATCTGGATTTGATATTAGCCAATAAATACACACGCGGCCCCAATTTTCCCATCATTCAGGAAACAAAACTGGGCTACATTTTGGCTGGCAATCTGTCCAAGCACTGAAACAACGAGGGTCATGCTGTTTCGTTCCTAGCAAGGAACAACGACAGTCAAATTCTGCAATCTCTCGAGAGATTTTGGGAAGCAGAAACTATCCCTGACAATACCCCTGATAGCGAGTCGGCCTGTGAAGAGCATTTTGTGCGCTCTACTCAGCGCAACCACGAGGGTAGATTTATAGTGTCACTTCCATTCAAGTCTGATAATCCCCACTTGGGGGAATCTTACACGAGTGCCGAATCAAGATTCTTAAGCTTGGAGCGTCGATCTAGGCGAGATGCCAAGCTCGCTCGCGACTACGCGGACTTTATCAAGGAATATAAGGATCTTGGGCACACGACACTCATCAATGATGGCGCTATCAATTCAGTAGCGTCAAATACTTGCTATATATACATATACATACTCATATACTTACTCTGGCTTTGCAAGATTGGTTGTGATGAACCAATCTCCGGTCAGTCACTTTCGGATTGCCATTCTTTTTGTGACAAATTGATTCTGATTGGCAAAATAGTAGTCCCGCGATCTATTCGTTGCAAGCGTGAGGCAGCTACAGTTCAATTGCATGGTTTTTCGGATGCTTCGGAAAGAGGGTTTGGCTGTTGTATATATATCAGAGTCATTTATCAAGATTCTACTGCCTCCTGTCGCCTCTTGTGTTCCAAATCTCGCGTGGCTCCCCTACGCCAGGTGTCATTACCTCGCATCGAACTCTGCGCTTGCTTGTTACTATCGCGACTCGTATCTAAGGTTATTCCTGCTCTTTATTCGTTTATTGATAATGTACATTTGTATTCTGACTCTATGGTGGCTCTTTACTGGATTCATGCGCAGTCTACGCGTTGGAAAACATACGTCGCTAATCGGGTTGCTGAAATTCAGCGTCGTACGCAAACTTATACCTGGCATCACATTGATTCGCGACACAATCCTGCTGATATTATATCTCGGGGGTGTCTCCCTGACGTTTTGCGCGATTGCTCGCTTTGGTGGCACGGTCCTAGCTGTCTGTCTCAATCGTCAGAGTCTGATCCCTTCCCATCCTTCGTACCGGCCACTCCGTTGTCCTCTGAAGTCACCGCGGAAGAGAAAAATACACATAACCTTTCTCTAATGTCTACCCTGGCTGTCGACCTATCGTTGGACTTTTCCTCGTTGCACCGGCTAACGCGTGTATACGCCTACTGTTTTCGGTTCATCAGAAATATTAGGCACTCAAGTGCGGACAAACTTGCGGGCGATCTGACCCCTGTAGAAATTCATCAGTCTCTCAACTGCTTCATAAAACAGTCTCAGTCGATCCACTTCACAACCGAAATTAATTGTCTTCGGAACCGATCTTCTGTTTCCATTAGGAGTAAGTTGGCTTCTCTCGACCCGTTTCTTGACGAATCTGGAGTGATACGCGTGGGCGGACGATTTCAGCATTCCCAATTACCCTACGATTCGAAACATCCTATTGTATTACCCCCATCGGCGCATATTACACGCCTTATCATTGAACGTGAACACATTCGTTTACTTCACGCTGGTGCTCAACTCGTGCATCATTCACTGCGTCAACGTTGGTGGATTGTTAATGCCCGGCTAGTCATCCGTTCCATTATTCGAAAGTGTCTCAAGTCTATCAGGTTTAGTGCCACACAGCAGGTTCAGAGACTTGGTATTTTGCCATTCCCTAGAGTCACTCCTTCTAGGCCGTTTCTATTTTGCGCGGTTGATTATGGTGGTCCATTCATGATTCGTCATGGCGGGCAGAAGTCTAGAACTCTTTCTAAGGCATACGCATCTTTGTTTGTTTGCTTAGCGACTAGGGCTATTCACTTGGAATTGGTTTCCGACCTTACGGCCAGCGCGTTCATAGCCGCATTACGTCGTTTCATGGCACGTAGGGGTATACCCAGTCAACTGTACTCCGACAATGGCACAAACTTCAGGAAGGCCCGCACTATCTTACATGATATTTACAACTTTTGGCACAATAAGGATGCCATCTCTTCGATCAAGTCATTCACATCCTCTCAGGGGATATCATGGTCATTTATTCCGCCCTCCTCACCTCATTTCGGTGGCCTTTGGGAGAGCGGCATAAAGAGTTTGAAATTTCATCTGCGCCGCGTGGTAGGCAAATCTATACTCAACTTCGAAGTGTTCACGACCGTTTTGTCTCAGATAGAGGCCTGTCTGAACTCTCGACCTTTATTAGCTATCTCTTCAGATGTTAACGACCCGGTGCCACTTACACCTGGCCATTTTTTGATTTGCGCACCCTTGACGGCGATTCCGGACCCAGACCTTTCTCACGTTCCTGTTTCTCGTCTTGAGCGTTGGCAACTTCTTCAGAGGTTTGTCCAAGGCATTTGGAAGGCATGGTCTCGCGATTATTTGCACCAGTTGCAGCAGCGTCACAAGTGGAAGTTTGCCAAGGATAATGTTTCCATTGGTGACTTAGTTTTGCTTATTGAGGATAATTTACCTCCATTGGCCTGGAAATTTGGCGTAATTATCGCCACATTTCCCGGCCCAGATAACTTGGTTCGTGTCGTGGACATTCGCACGCCTACGGGTGTTTTGCGGAGACCAATACATAAATTATGTCTGTTGCCAGCGCGAGACGAGATTTGACATTATGATTACTTAGCACAATGCTATTTTTATTTAGCCACTGGCTTATTACTTATTACGACCATTTGGTCAACATAATTGTGATGAATTATCACAATATTTTCTTATCAATTTTGCGCCATTGCACGCTTCTATAATTATCACAGTTTTGGTGGTATCTTAATATTTGTATTGTATGTTAATTCGTGTGGCATACTATGTCTTACACATTTTCATTTGATGTTATGGGGTATATTTCATGTTTTTGGTGGTCTCATTTATAAAATGTTATTACATAATATTCGCATGTCTTGCAACTAAGCAATCATGCATTCATTTCTTTTTATTGTTGCTAATAAATATGTATTATTCTGTGAATGTCTTTAAATTGTTAAATTGTTTCTGTAATTTCAGTATTCTATTATTATTTGACATTGCAATTATTCATCTTGTAATTATTTAAATTATTGTTATTGTATTCACATAAATTGTGTCTATGTAAAAAACTATTGCTTGCGTCTGCCGTATGTAACTGCCACTTCTAGATTTATTTTATATTGTATTTTATATTGTATTCATTTTGCAAGTAAGCATGCACAATTATTTTTACTTAAAATTATGACATACATGTCATATCTGGGCTTGCATTCAATCAGCATCTAGGTTGTTCATACATTATTACATATTGTAAGTTCCTGAAACTTCAGGAACAGCATGTCTAGGTCAATACATGCCGCCCTGCTGAATATACGATTGAACATGTAACTGCAACATGTTCAATAACAATTTTGTTCATGTAATGAACTCTCTGTACAGGTCCACGGGCCTCAATTAATTTTACAGTAACCATCTATGACATGCATAGGGTTACCAGCTATCGGTCCATCATGTGATGAGCTTCCGATCATGCATTAAACATTGTATAACTATGTATTTTTCTTTCATGTTTTATAATGTTATATACTGTACACACTATGTGATAGTAATATTGGTCAAACCAGACTTTATTCATATATGAAACAGCTGTTCGCAAACCTTGGCTTACAAACGCCTATCTCTATGCTTATCTTATGCATGCTTATCTCTAAACTAGTGACGGACTGCCGTTATCTAATCTCATAACTCAAGGTTCAACATAGCCTTGAATCAAACTATCATTATTAAGAAACTGTACTCTTTTAAATTAAATTGTAAAATGTATCATAATTTATTAAAAAATGTTAAAAAATCATTTGATTTTGACGGGCAGGTTATGTACGGTAGCGCGATAATTTCGCTTTCTAGCTTGGCTAATCTGCTTACTGCCTTGCTTCAATTTTTGCGTGTTAGAACTTTATACAGTGTGTATCAAGCGCTCTCGGCGTTCGGTTCGCCGAACCTTTTCGCTGTCATTTATTGTCGACATTTAATGTAGGCTTTAGGCCGCACATTCTTGCTTATGGCCGACTAGGCTCGCTTCAATGTAATTCAAATTTATAATACTTGGCAACACGCATTATTAGCTGACCTGATTTCAATAAATTAAACATTTGTAACGTAACTTAAGAAAGGCATTAAAATCAATTCAAATACAGTCCACATCTTATCATTTTCTTCCCACTGAAGCAATGCATGCATTACATACTATTCTTAACTAACATGGAAGACAAGCCGACAGGATTATTCACTTCAAGAAACAACATTTAAGCCCACTTGGGCCTAACACACAACAGTCTGATTCTATCAAAATCTGTTTTATTACTGTTATATGTAATTTTTATATTTTGGGTTTAAAATAATTTTGCAATTTTATGATTAATATTAAAACAAAAATTGTAATATTTTCAAAACTACTGATTTAATGAAATAATAAATATTTATATTATATTTTACAATTAATTTTATAACATATTTTATATACACATATAGAAACATTAAATTTAGTCTACACATAAAACAGAGGTTTAGAACAATTGAATTAAAAATTTTGAATTTATAAATTATATCTGATAATGATATGTTCATTACTGTCAATATTGTAAGTTTCAAAATAAAAAATATTTACTTGTTATTTTTGTAATAATAGAAAATAACAATAAAACTTTGAGCATATAAGAATTTATAAAATGTATGAATAGGCAATATAAAATATATTTGTTAAAACTGTAAATGTAGCGGATAATTCTTTAAAAAAATTGTATATTTTCGTATTGTTTGTATTTCTGTTTATTATAGTACGATGACAAAAAAGTGTTTGTCCATTTAAAGAGGAGACATGTGGGTTTCATTTTACACTAGATATGGAAAGAATAAAAAAAATCAACAGTAACGTTAAGTTCAAGGTTAGTTATAAACCTTCTGGAACGTACGTAACTAAGCACACAAAACTAATTAAAAACATGAATATTTGAAGCACTTAGACACAAAGACTGCGTTCTCTTCTCATAAATTATTCTTTGTAAGAGGCTTTCGTTAAGCGCCGAGTCCTGCATTATGAGACTATACAAGATTAAAGTCATCACGAGGTTTTGTTATAAACTCCTTATCATTACGAAGTAATTCATGGATCCATTAAACATCTCACCAGCCTCGTAATTGCAACTCATCACATGGCTTGCTTGCTGAGTGCGAAACAATTCAGGTGGCTAACCATCGCAAATTGTAAATCCATTTTAATGGTCTGCTTTTTACACATGAATACACAAACAAACACACACATAGATATATACTCTCTCTCTCTCTCTCTCTCTCTCCTATGGCGCTACAGCCCAAGTCGGGCCCTGGCCTCCACCAATCTCCGCCTCCAATCCACTCTATCCACTGCAACCCTCCTCCAGTTTCTTATCCCCATGTCTCTCGCGTCCTCTGCAACGCCATCTTCCCACCTCTTCCTCGGTCTACCTCTAGGTCTCGTTCCCTCCCATGTACCCAGCAAAGACCTCTTAGGGTTCCTGCCACCCTCCATTCTCATAACATGTCCGGCCCAACGCAATCTTTGAATTCTTATAAATTTTGAGACTGGTATCTCTTTATATATTTGATACAGTTCGTTGTTGTATCTCATTCTCCATGAGCCATTTCCTTGTATTGGGCCTATAATGCGTCTGAGGATTTTCCTTTCAAAGGTGTCTACTATGTCGACTGTTTTCTGTGTGATTGCCCATGCCTCACACCCGTAGCATAGCACCGGTCTGATGACAGTCCTATATATTTTCATTTTTGTTTCCCTGTGCACATCCCCAGACCTAAATGATGGCAGCAATGCGAAGTACGCCTTATTAGCCATGGTGGTCCGTTTTTGGATCTCCGGCTCCTCTGATCCAGTCTTTGCTAGATTCACTCCGAGATACGTGAAATTGTCCACCACCTCAATTGTGTCCTCCTCTTTCTCGATGTTGTTATGAACCTGGTCCCTTCTTGTTTGGATAAGCATTTTTGTTTTATCCATATTTATGGCTAGCCCAACTTCCTTGGCTTTGTTTTTAAGCTCTATAAATATTTCTTTAGCTGCCGTGATCCGTCTTGACATAGATATATACTCAATTCCACTTTTTTCCAGATTCTACTTTTATTCCATATTTTTATAATTCCATTAATCATCATCATCATCTTCAAGGATTAAACCAAGGATGGTTTCTTCCTGCCTCAAATAGGCAAAGATTAGAGCTGGTCACTCCGGCGCTTTCTCCCCCCCCCCCGGGCTTATAGTTCCATATTTGTTTGGGGATGCGGCAGTCATCCATTCGGCAAAGATGGTCCCACCAATTCAGCCGATACTGGGCGATCCTGTCGAGTATACCCATAATATTCAGTTCCTGCGAATATCTGTGTTTCTTCTATGATCGTGGAGAGGTATACATCCTGCCACGTGCCTGAGAAATCTCATTTCAGCTGCTTGGATGCACCTGGCCTGGCCTTTCGTTAAAGTCTAATTCTCAGACCCATAAGGAAGTGTGGGAAAAGGAATTTTAGGCGTATTCCTTTACTTGCTGACGTAAGGGCTCATAAATCCATTAATGTCTTATAAAAGTAGTTTCATACAAATACTGTTTTATTTTATGTACTAATGTACACCTCGTTGAACAGTCTAGCTGGTTAGTGTTATAATAGTTGTGTAAAAAAGTGTTTATATATTTAACATCAATAATTTGTTTCTGTTTTGCTTTATTTTAGAATATTTTTCTTTATGAACATTTCAAATCTACTTTAACCAAGTGTACAATAATTATAAGACACTCACTTATATAAATTAAAATAAGGATGGTAATGAAACATATAGGCCTACTAATTTAATGAACTTATGGCAAAAACTACTCACTTACAAACACAACACACAAAGCAGATTTATATCTGGACAAATAAAAATTAATAGAAAAGTGACTCCGTTGTTAAAATACTAAACTTTTGAAAAACACTTTCAAAAACTTCATTCACGAAACCATAAACAATGACAAATTTAAACTAAAATAGGCACATCAACTAAAACCAATCAGAAACCAACAACACCCTTCAACGAACATGTCCTTGCCAGTCAAGAGGCAAACATGGCTGGTGATAAGAATACTGCTCAAAACCTCGAAACGTGACTCAAGTATTATAAACCACTTGGATAGTTTTTAGAATAAATAAGAAATAATTTAGGCTTACATTTCTTCAGAGGGTGTAAAATGATACTGACATAATGAAATAATGTTTGATTTGCTAACTGAGAAAATTATCGTACTAAAGTTTCAGATACTGAATTTGCACGCAGTGGCATTTCATCAAAGTGACGCATGCCCAGAATGACCTTCAGTAATATACAGTTTTGTGCGTAGTTTATCAAACTACGATATGATAAACCAACGAGCGCTCGCTCACTACCACCCACTCACTCGCTTTCTCTCTCTATTTTCCTCCCACTCACGCTCTCTCACTCTCTCTCTCTCTCTCTCTCTCTCGCGCGCGCGCGCGCGCACACGCACACAAAGACACTAAGGTATATACTAAATAAACGAGTAAGATCTTAGTCTACTTCAATTCTCTGAGTTCTACTTAATTAAAGTGTAGACAGAATTCGAATATTTTAGTGGCTCATCAAGGGGAGATTCTTTTTTAAAAAATGTGTGTAAAATCCTAAATTTTATTCTAGGTACGCATGTTTCTTTATTTTCAATATTCTAGAGTGAAGACTTGTATTCGCTGTTCAAATTGTAACAGTTTAAATTTACAAAAGCCAAGGCTATAAAAATAATGTTAGGAAAATTTGTAAACTATAGTTTTAGCTTTATTATTTGTTTATACTTTGTTATCTTGTCAGGAGATTTTATTAATATTGTATAGTTTCCAGAGAAGACCATGGAATATTAGCGAACTAGGGGGGGGGGATCAATGTTCTACAGGACTATTAAACGTTACACCAAATTCCGTCATCACTTAACCTAGATCTGTTTTTAAGCCAGTACGTGGGTCACAGTAAGGCTTAGAAATAACTGCAAAACCAAAAAAATATAAAACATTTTAAATTAATAAAATAAAATTAAAATATTCTCAATAGATGCAATCACTCAACATTTGGTATATAACATAATTTTTTGTACATTTAAAAAAAAACTGTTAGTCTTCACACGCGCTAGGAAACGAATACAACACAATAGAATCTCTAGGAAAATGTCACTCCACGCGAGCGGAACAACTTCTTTTAAGATACCGCAGCTTAAATAGGGATATAGACTTCTCGGTCTTCCAAATGCAAGTGTACCTTCTCCACTTTCAGGACTAGGGTTTTAACTTTTCTCTCGTCCATGTAAACCTCCGTTTTCTTGGTCGATCTAACCTCTTTCTCCCCAGTTAATAATTTTTAGTTTCTTAGTCCGATTAGCGTATTTACCTTTCCAGTTAGTTATGTGTGCATTGTTCTATTTTCTAATAGGTGTTATAGACTCAATTCTTTCCCAACGTCTCTAGTTCTAATTAATCTTGTTATCTGCATTAGCAATCACTGTAACTCTAACTTCGTCGTACTTACTTGCTAAACTGCTAAATGTCATGTTCTGGAAGAGGCTTTTCAACGTTTCCACTATTTTCAAGTCCTAAACCACGACAAACCTATGACGTCCTAAATGTCGTGATTTAGGACTACTAAATGGTGGAAACACTGAAAGGCCTCGTCCAGTACATGACATTTAGCAGTTTAGCAAGTAATATAAGAAACTACAAGAAATTATCGTGCAAAATATGTAAGTTTAGTTTGTTAGAAGGGACTGAATTCACAATCTAGAAACCATGGAAGAAATTCACTGTACTAAAAATACATGTTCTTAAAAAAAATATTCTACTTGAAAGTGAATTTTTCAACTATTTCGTAAAAATATAAGATAGATTAAAAAAATAGCAATTAAAACACACTAACAGGATTAGTAGATCAGTGGTTATGGCTACGGACTAATCATGAGATACCGTGTTCGTTTCCCGAACGCACTATTTAATCATGTGTGTGTGTGTGTGTGTGTGTGTGTGACTTTTAAATTTTAGATTCTATTTTACACGAGTAAGCAAATAATTATTTACACTTTTCTCATGGTAATAAATTAATAGTCCACAATAGACTTGAGTTTTATTGATGATTATATTTGGTTTGTCAGAAAGAGACGTTCGTTCTAATTATTTTTACGAATGCTCAGTCAAAATTTCAAGGCACATACTCACTCAAGTACACCCAGAAGAAACATCGTCACTTTATTCTTTCCTTTCTCGAAACTAATGATACCTTACTAGACCCTTTCTGGTTGCATTACTAGTTGATTCTTAGTACATCGTCTTGCCTTGAAAATATTTTACCTGCTGACGTGAGTCGAAAGTGGGTGACGTAGATGACGTACGCATTCATGTAAACGCTTTCAAGATGCAATAGTAAAGAAGACAATTGAAAATGCATTGACCGACTTCAAGAAAAATGAGAAGAAACAAACAAAAGGGCATAATAACTTGTTAAAATTTTTTGTTATATTAATCTTTGCCAGTATTCATTTATCTCAGGAACAAGTTTTATAATCTCCGCACTGTTGCGTTTTCTGTAAATCGTTTGAAATTTACTGCGATTCTAAGCCGATAACATTGTTACGACGGTCTACTTGATCGTCGTAGGTACAGTGGAAACAAAATACAAGACACCAATTAAGTCACTAATCACCAGCTTTAATTTTCACAGTTAAACATTTCGTAATTAACAACACTGACTCTTACAACAAATGAAATAAAAATTGTTCACATGCAATAAACAATGTCTACTAATAGAGTCTTGAACAATTGTAAAACACATAACACAATAATACTTCACTTTGACAAGCACTCAATCCGCACTAGCGAAATCGCTCACGTAACTGACAATCCGGCTGCTATGGCTTTATATACGCTGCGCTGAGGACCAGTGCAGCTTTCCCTCCTCAACTGCACGCCGGCGGCTTACTGGTTATCTCAAGTGTTCCTGGAACTCACTAAAATTACCTACTTGAATGACGCTAGAGCTGCCACACTTGACGGGGGGAGTGGAGAATATTCTGGATTGTTCGGCACGCTTCTCGTAACAATATAGTATTAAGTGGTGTCATCAAAATATAGCTTTGATTAAAACATGACGTCATCAATAATCACCCATCATTAATATGCCACGTAATTAAACCATCTGCTTAATGTTTTGTTTTGAGGATCATCTTCCTACCGCTACTTTTAATTCATATTTTAAAGCAACTGTAAATTTCTTATTAGCTTTGACTGTACTGTCATAGTATCCTTAACTGTATCCTATACGTTTTCAGAAGAATGTATGCAGTAACATCGAAAGTAAGCTACATACAGAGGCATATGTCACGTAATTTTAAGCATACATAACGTTAAAAATGATTAGTTTTCTTGGATTTTGTCCATGACGTGTCCGTTAAGTAACTAATTATAAGTACAATCCTAGTGTTCTGAGTCAGTAGTATTATGCGTATAATTAGATTATTTCTCATATTTGTACATACAAGTGGGAAACGTAAAATTTAGAAGTTTGTTTTTATGTTATTGTTGTACATTCGAAATCAGTTTAAAATTTACGTTTTAAATTAGATTGTAAGGTTTTAAAGATTTTAAGAAAAATAACTATGAGATTTGAGTTAACTTCTGAGTTTACTTTTTGTTTTCTTTAAATGATGATAATTGAAATAACAAACAAAATATCCTATAAACAAAATTTTACAAAGAAATAACGTGTATGAGCTCGCTTATATATTGCAACAGTACAAACAATAATGATACTGTGCATTCCAAAAATAATAAAAATGAATAAATATAAATTAATAACCATGATTCAGATTGCATAAGCTGAATCGTAGTAAAAATAGGCAGTACAGAATTCATGCATGGACATGCAGTTTCGACACACCTGTCGCTAGCGTTGTGTACGCGCGTATTTTGTTAGTGTGTGTGAAACCTGTCCGTTCCTGAAATGTAACCAACCCTTTTCAAGTAGAATAGTTATATGTTTATTGTTAATTAGAAGAAAACTATGCACGGTAGGATAAAACAAAAGACACCAAAGTGTATAGAAATTATAGATAAATAAAATGTTAAAAACCCATACAGAGGTGACGAAAAGTGCAATTACTATACGTAAAAAATGAATAACTCTTTTTGTGAATACCATAAAGAAGTGCAATTTATGTATAGTAATCACATAAAAATTAGTGATCGATTGAGCATCGAGTGAGGTGAAACAAACTTCGTAATTCGCAGAAATAGGCGAAAATAATGAATTGAACTAGAGTGGGGGTAGTAACGCCTCGACAGAATCTGACTAGTTGAAAACTGTTCAGACAGGAATTTTTGCACGACGTGACTATAAATACCAGGTCGCGCTAATAAAGCTTCTTCTTCTCGATTCAACCATTGCCGCAGGAGGTTATGTCAGTCGACGACACAAATTCACAATTATCGTAAGAGTCACAGGATCAACTAGCTATACAGCCAGAGCTGCAAAATACATACGATGAGGTCTATGGACACACCGGCAGCATATGACGTGAGACGAGACGACTATTAATCAGCACACACGGAGGACACGACCAGAGGACCAGAAACACATGCGGAGGACACGACCAGAGGACACTACCAGAGGACCAAAAGCACATGCAGAGGACACGACCAGAAGGACACGGAGGACGTACAGATGAATAACCACGTCAAACGAGGTGATAAAAAAACATTTAATTACAGACAGTTGAAAGACACTAATTAAAGTTTGAATGGAAGACATTCAACCAATATTAAAATAAATAAATGATACATAAATGTAAAAGCAGTAAAAAATTAGAATAATATTTCTTGTATCAAATTTAGAAATTAGTAACGTAAATGATAAGAGAAATAAGTAATTTTTGTATTAACGGAATTATTAAAGTCTTTGATGATAATAAAAAAAAAAATGCATATGCAATAGAAAGTAAAACAAAGTAATATAAAAGAATTTTGAATAGAAGTAAATTCATTTTTTGAAGCTAATGAATCATCAATTGCAAAAATATGAACACACCATGAGTAAGCCGAAAGCAAAATAAACATTTTAAAGTAATTACAGTTAGATAAAAAGAGTTGTGTATAATTTATGTATGTAATTTGTTAGCAATAAGTTATGTAAGAAACTTCGTACAAACGATTTACTAATGAGGTATTATTTAATATCCGATATGAGAGACGTTGTTTAAATAAATAAATAATGGAAAGATTTTAAACTGAAATAACGAATCATCTTCTTATTACGATTACACCCATGAATTCAATACACAATATGTAAATGCATTTAATTGGTTAACTTGCGTTGTATAAAATATTTATCTCCCAAAAGCATGAGGCTACACAAGTTAAATTAACTTAAATCGATGTATTTGTATTGTTGTAATTGGCGACCAAAAAATCGTGGGGCTCCACAGATTTAAATAAAACAACAAATTTGTATTGTTGTAATATATTCCCTATATATGAGAATGTTTTGAAGGCGGGAGAAACGACGTCCGCCAAAAGCAAACATTAGAGAAATCGTCTGTTATAATTTTAATTAAATATTAAATATAATTGTTTTAATAGTTTTTAATAGTTTTAGTTTAATTAATTAATTTTAAAAAATAATTAATCCTTTTATAAATTTTAATTATGCATTAATTGTACATTAACTCTGTGTACTGAAGTGTCATATTTTAATTATGTTGGGGTATACAACAAAACACGTGTAGGCCTACTATAGTACGTAAGAAAGTGATAAACAGTATGGTGTCTCATAATAAGTGCAAAAGTGTTTACTACCAACAAACCCATTCATTAAACTGACTACACCAAGTGAAGTAGTGATCTCGTAGCAAGTGTACCTTCGTACCAACGCTACAATCAACTTACAATCTCAGTACATTTCAAACGATTTACAGAAAACACAGAAGTGCAAAGATTATAAAACCTGTTCTAAGGACAAGTCAATACTGGCAAAGCGAAATATAACAAAAGAAAGTTATCAGGTTACTAAACCCTTTTATTTGTTTCTTCTCATGTTTCTTGAATTCGCTGAATACAACATCACCTGTCCTCTTTACTACTGCGTCTTAAAAACGTTAACGTTGTTCGTACGTGCACTCAAAAACAAGCGAGTGATACCGTTTGATTAAAGTAACTGACAAAAGTGTCATTCTCTACGGAAAAGCCGTGCAAGGACACAAGTCATTTAATGATTGTAAACATGATTCCTCTCTCTCTCACTAACAACACATTTTTCGATTGACAACCACCGTTATATTGGTGTTGTTATGAATACTAAACGTTTTGTCTATTCTATGATGAGGTATCGTCGTGATAAAGCAAAGAACGAACAACAGTTTGGCACGCCTCTTTATTTATACACCCTTCCTGATTCAGTTCACAATATGCATAATACATTAGAGCAATGAGTATAAAGTAGGAAATAAAGATGTATAGTAATAAATTTAAAAAATTTAAATTAATTAAATTAATATAATAATTATATAAAATATATAAATAATCTATATAACAAAAATATTCAATACCTGACCTACTGATAATGATGAGAAGCAGAACTTTGTCATGTTTGAAGAGGTGCCAAGACCGCAACAGGTTGTCTCGTTATGCGAGTCTACGCTACTATAAGAGAACAATACTGGTGCAGGCGAGCGAATTTTTCCCTCTTAAAAAACGAAATCTTTAGTACAAAACGTTCGTTGCATGGACTGGAGATTCAATAGAACTCAATAAAATTCTTGCATAGAAAGTAAATGTAAGGACGTTGTTACATCTAATGACTCGGAGACTGTCGAGCGAATAAGGAAGCTAACCGTGGCTAAAACTATTGGAGCATCTGCGGGCGATCCAGGCACAGGCGAAAGACTACAGATGAGATAATGGCGACACTACGGTCTTGGTGAAGCGATCGAAAGGTATAAGTTGAGACCCCAGTAGTGTCTGGGGTCTGGGGTCTGGGGACAAGACCGATGAATGAAGCAAATGCGTCATCCACTTAACGCCGGTTCAAAAAAAATTGAATCATGCAGTCGCGGCTCTGGCGGTAACCGACAGAGAAGATCGTTGCTGCTGTGTAAAATGCAGTTACAGGCTTAACAAATGAAATTTCAGACGACGTTTGTCACAATTTTGCCGCCACGGTAAAAATCCGTCAAGGAACAATGTTTCTAGGAAAAAGAGAGAAACACTGCATTTGCTAAGAATGAATAACTCGTGAGTTGTTCTTTCGGCAAACTAAGGTAATGTCAACGAGAAAAATACCGTAGAGGTGTAAGAAAGGTTCCAGCATCCAGAACAACAAAACTATTACAAGATCAATGAATGCATCACCAAATATTGACGACCGGAATAAAAGAAAATTTAAAGAAATTTCGACGAAACCGAAACATCGAAGCATGATAATGTTTTTAGGCTTTTGAAACGTATAATGTGCATATAACAAATATTTACTATATAACAAATATATTTACTATATAACAAGCATTATCATGTTAAAACGACAGAGATCGAAGATTTCTAGACTGTGGGGAATCGAAAGTGTGGAAGCGTTACATTTTTCGATGACGTTACATTTTTGTGGAATGACCCCCAGCCTAAAAACATTATCATGTTACAATTTGATGACAAAGGATCGTCTAGTCTCTCATCATATTGTCTTTCAAAATCAGTTCCATCAACACGACTACATATGGCGTATATGTTGTACAGGTTTACTGTAAAAATATTTAAAAGGGATGTGGGGCAAACCAGCTGATACATACAAATTCCAGTCATTTTGTAAACTTGATTAAAACAGTGCTGATAAAGAAAGGGAATGAGTTAGTCAGATTTGGCGCGGAGCCAATTTTCAAAAAGATACCTACTCCGAAACGTTAACATTCGAGCCTAGCAGAAGTTGCAGAAACATCCCTTCGTACCATTTAATTTTGGTTCGATGTCGTGTTAGTACGAGCAACTTGAAGCTACAGTGGGTTCAGCGCTGTCGCTTGTAGTGTCCAATTTTATATGGTGTAACTTTAAAAGGATACAATTGATTCGGCAGAAAGTATGCGGGGTTGTTTTGCTAGCGAGTGATGCATCGGCTATTTGGTGTACCGGTTCTCCTGAAACACCTCAATTTGTTTCATTCAGACTCTTCAGTTAAATAAAGGTTTAATTTTCATATGTGTATTAGCATGGATAAGTATCTAAATGCTTACTCCCGCATCATCCGACTTATAAAATAGCGTCATAATCACTGTGAATTATCAATTAACGTCTCGGACAATAATAAATTTAATAAAAAAAAATCAGCGTTAAACGATGTCCCGGAATATATAAAGTGTACTTCTACTCCGAAAAGATATGCTGATGCTGAGTTTAGCAAGGCGTTTAGTAATCAACATGGGCGATACTAGAGTTCGAGACAACAGAATACAGGCGGAGCCTGATGATAGCCCTATCATCATGTGTAGAGCCTGCTTAACTGCCCTATGTCCGAAGTACCTCTGATGACGTTGGGAGACTTATGAGGAAACACCTAATTAAAACAATATATATGAGCACGGTAGGAAGAAACAAGAACTACTACTTTCTGTGAAAGGCAACTTACCTTTGACGACTCCCGGCGTTGACAAAATTCTATACATTTGCGGAAAGGTTTTCGTTGGCGAGACAAAAAGACCGGAGTGTAAGAGGGTAAAAACACATCCTCACACGAACGAACGGAAAGTAAAATAAAAAAAATAAAGAAGAATTGCCGAACGCATCTGTACGTCGAAGTATTTCATTTTATGATTCCGTTACACGGATCGTAGCAAGGCAAGAGAGTTATTTATTTAATAAAATCTATAGAGACATGGATACCCTTGTAAAAACGTTTGCCAATATAAAGGATACAAACTGGTTAACGTGAAGAAAACTGTAATGAAGTAATACATATTTCGCTTATTTTTCCTTATTAAGTGTGTTATCATTGTAGTATTAGAAATATTATGTTATCTAGGTTACGTATGCGCTTATTATTAATATTTTGTTAATGTCATCTTGTTTTATTAATTTAAATGTTTACATCTTACTACTGTGTACACTAAGTAATTAGATTTTACTACTGTACAATTACATTTTTATACTCTTTGTTATAACGTATTGTGCATATTGTAAAATAAATCTGCCCACTGAAGGGATGCATAAGTGAAGAGTTTTATTCATTCTTCCAACAAGCCTATGACCTTTGAACTGGGTCAGTTCACTCTCAACGTGTATTCGTTGCCGATCGTCACATCACTCAAGGGATATCTCACCGCTATGCATTAAAGAAAGGTGATAAGTGTTCACGACAGGGGCCTTCGGCAAGCAGCCAGAGTCCCCCGTTGGGACCCTTCTAACTAGTTGAGAAACGGACTCGGTGTTGCATAACAACATGCGGTGACTTGCAATTTAATTTTAGCTAATATCGTCAAGGCTCCAAGGAAACGCCCTTGGTACGTATACGTTCACGTGATTGTTGGAAGCGACTTCGCCGGAGAGTACTAGTGTGAGATAGTATGCGCAGCCGTTGTAAGGGACCGCTAAAGAGCAAAATTCCGTTTTGGACAGAACCTCCAGAAGGAAGGTCACAAAAACTTGAAAGCCTAGTGTATCTTCTCGCCACTCACATTTCACATAGCCATCCACTTGCTTCTGTTGTTCATTCTAAGCCTTGCCACTGGGCTTTTAAATCATGGACGGTCAAAACGTTTGATGTTCATGACAGTACCTATAAAAAGGGTTTCAACCAAAAAAGCGTTCTAATAAAACGTTAACATAACAAAGGTCTATAAGTGAAAATGATTTCTCTCTCTCTCTGTCTCTCTCATTTAGAAGCAAAAGTTAAGCAAGTGTTGTATTAATTATACGAATTTGTTACCGTTTCTCACTGTTAATTAAGCTCCTACTTAAGGGGTGTTACTTCTTCTAACGAATACATGTCACGAATCTTGATTAAGTCAATTCTGAATAAATTTTATTTTTTCTCCTAACGTATATTTAGTTCACTGTAAAACAAACTTACCGAAAACAATACAAACGAACGATATTAAATTTTTACAATTTGTAATTTTGTCTGGGGTTTTTAGTAAACAATGAAAAACAATTCTGGGAAACTAATTTCAATTTGTAGGAACCTAAACAGGGCCGTTGTACAATATAATGTATTATATACTTTGTACAATTTGACAACAGATTTCCAAGAAATAAAACGTTAAAAGTAGGTACGCTACAAATGTTTAATATCGAATTACAATTCTTGGAAACACGCTTATAAGAGTTTTCTCAATTATTTTGTACCCATATTGTCAGCGATTACAGGTGTGAATTTCTCACTCTCAAACACAAGGAAAATTGTTTAGTTATTATACTCTCCAGTTTGAAAGTTTCAAAGGACTCAAAACCACAAAAATATACAGACAGATTTTCTGACACACACACACACACACACACACACACACTGTTTTGTGTGCCTCTATGTGTGCACAGCATTAGGAGATCTAAATTTACAAAATGAATGCTTAAACTTCCTGGACAAATTAAGAAAGGTATATGCACTGATTATGTTAGACATTAAACACAAAGTACACAAAGTAACACAAAGTAACATTACCACAGAGTACTTAATGACAGGCTTTCACCCCGATTCATATCGGTCGCAGCATGTTTCTGGATCTTCCTCCTTGCCATCTGTTTGGTACTATTACTTGTCTTAAGCAATCTAGACAAATCTTGTCTTCAGACATTTTAGAATAAAATCAATACGTTACAACCTATTGCATAGACAGAATAAAACATTAATTAAATATTTAAAAATACCTCAGTGTTGAGGAAGTGTGCTGTATTACTTGAGTACAGCATATGTATAAACGCTTGCAATATACAAACAAGTCATTGAACTGTATGTATCTGTTATATTATATTTTTTCTATTTGTATCGGCCATCTGAGGACCACATGCCAATTTCAATTCTTTATTTTTTGTTCTTTCCTTTTTCTCTAATATTCTTTCATTTTTTCACTATGTCTCTTCTTCCTGTCTTCAGTCCACTTTGAACTTGCGGTTTTCTCTCTCCTACCTTGGACTCCTTCCATTTTTAACACTTTTGCCCAAAAAACGTCTCTCTCAATTCCTTCTTCTGCGTTTATAAACTTATTGTTTTTTCTAAATCCTTTTTGACTTCTTCAATCCAACTTGATGTTGATTTGTTTTCCCACAGATATTTGAAGATCTGTTTTGTTAACCTATTGTCGTCCATTCAATATAAATGTCCAATAAAATACTAGTTTTCTATTTCTCACGGTTTCTGTTATATTTTCTATACTTTGATATATTTCATCATTACTTCTTAATGTCCAACCTTTTGAAGTTTGTTGTAGGCCTAATATTTTACTAATAATTTGCCTATCCAATATTTCTAGTTTGTATAAATTATAATTCAGTGCTAGACATTCACTTGCATACAACCATTCTGACCTCACTACTGTATGTAATGGCTTATTTTTGCATTTTTAGATATGTAGATTTTATTGTAAATATCTTTAGTTATACCATACGCTCTTTCCATTTTGTGAATCCTTTCTGCTATAGCAGATATTTTTAAACCATTTTCTTGAATTATTTCCCTTAAACACGTAAAGTTTTTAACCCTGTATATTCGACCAATATTCGTTACCAAGAATTTTGGCGTATTTTTAATGTTCGTGAGAAATTTATTATTTTCTGCAGAAATTCTTAAGCTTGATCTACTGGATATGTCCTCTAAAAAATTAACTTTTGTTAGGGCAGATGTCAGCTGTTCAGAAAATATATCAAAATCATCTGCGAATGCTAAACTGTTTATTTCAATATGTTTGTTCCTTCTTCTCAACATGAATGGTAATGTTTTCATTCCTTTAATTTTTCATACCAAATTCTCACTATTTTCTCCAGGACACAGTTGAAAAGAATTGGGGATAAACCCTGTCTTATACCTGTATTTATTTTGAACGGTTGAGATATTTCCCCGTGAATTTTATTTTCCAGAATGTGATCGTAAATGTTTCACGGAATAGATGTGCCAATTTCAATTTAACACCAAATCCTTGGATTATTTTATTTATAGTTTCTCTATAAACAGAATCAAAGGTCTTTTTGAATCAACAAATGTTACTACAATCTCCTTTGAATTCAGAAACCTGTGACGGGTTATTGACATCAAGGTGAATATTTCTTCTGGACAGGATCTAAAGCCAGCCTGATATTCACCCAAATGGCTATCCAATGTTTTTTCTACTCTGCTTAATAGAATATTTAAAAATATTTGTTACGCAACTGGAAGCAAAGATAGTTGTAAACCTATTGCTTATCACCCTTCTTATGCAGCGGATGTATTAAGGCCACCTTCCATTCTTCTGGGATTTTTACTGTTTTCCAAATTTCTTCAAAAATTAATTGTAGATCGTATTTGATCTTTGGTAGAGACCATTTCAAAGCATATGGAGTCTCCTCCACTAGCTTTAATGTTTTTCCAAAGTTTTAATTACTTTTCAATATCTTTGATAGTCAACATCTTCTAAATTTTCATAAATGTCTGACAGTTTTATCTTCTAAATCGGTTCCGGGCAATTTAAAAGCTGATAAAAGTATTTTGCAAGTATTTCACAATTTTTCGTATTGGTTACGCTAATTCTATCACTTTCATTTTTAAAACAAACATTTGATGTTTTTTAAGCCTTTAGTGTATTTTTAAAAGTCTGATAGAAATCTCGACAAATATTTTTTATACAATTTTCCTGCAATTCAACAAGTTTTAATTTTTCAAAAAGTCTTATAGTTCCCCTTATTATCCTTGCTGCTTCGTTTCTTTGTTGCTTAAATTGCTCCTAGTGTTCAGTTTTCCTTGAGCATTTCCACTTTTCCATTTTTTTGCTCTCTCTGCTAATGATTCTTAACACAATTCATTCAACCATATTTCACTAACAAAACCATATTGAATTTTCAACTAAACCAAGTGTTAACTTTGCTGCATATTGATACATTATATTTTATTATATACACAAATTATATAATAATAATAATTAACATTATCACTGTTTTTATTAATTCTAAAAGTATTATTAATTTTGTAGTCAGTAGCGTCTGTGTACCTATCTACTTCGACTTACTAAGCCAAGTGGCGCCCTACGACAATATTTGATTGATTACGTACGTGTGAGCGTCACTTCATGCTGTGAGAGACGTGTGAACGACAAGGTGTCAAAATATATGAATTGAAACGATCACTGTATGAAAGGGACTTTGTCGTTTCCAAGAAACTCAGATCAAGTGCGAAGTTTTGCCAACAAGTTTTGTGCACTCCATACACCTTAGACACCATGCAAAATGATTTTGCATGGCTGCTGCTTGTTATTGACACTTTCCAAGCACACAGACACATTGAAAGCAGACTCTGAATTGAAACTATACTTGAGTGTTCAAGGAAAGCATACGAATATAAAGATACCTTACAATACTGGCAGAGTGACAGACACAGACTCCGTTTGCTTCTCTCTCTCTCTCTCTCTCTCTCTCTCTCTCTCTCTCTCTCTCTGTGTCTCTCTGTCTCTCTTCTCTCCCCCCCCACACACACACACGCTTTATACATATATCTTTGCACCAAGAAATTAAATAAGGAAGATTTTCAAGTTTGCTGTATACGTTTAATTCAATAATTATTAAATTCTTATTGTGGTTGTTTTTACATGAGTATGATTTACAAAGAGCTATGTTTCATTTACAAGAAGTGGCAAGAGAGTACTCACTGACAATTTTAGTAAGAAAGAACAAAACCATGATCTTTAATGGTAAATATCCAGCGAGGACTAAGACAGTTATAAACAACAGCACTTTAGAACTAGAACGAGTGAGTCGTTTCAAATATCTCGGCTGTGCAGTAAGATATGAATCTGAATGTGATATAAGAGAGAAGATAAATATATTTAGGAATATTTGCGGTACGATTTATAGAAATCTTAGAAATAAAACATGATACAGCACAAGGATTAAATTTTATAAGACAATTCCAATATCCACGTTGATTTATGCAAGTGTAGTAGATACACTGATCGTTGCACTATAATTCATTATTCGGAACTCCAACGGATGGAAAACTAAGGAATCAGTAACAAGTTTATAGTCACGCTTATAAAGTCACCTAACACAAGATGTTACTAATTATGTGCATGCATTTGTCAGATAATTGTTAAGTTATGTAAACAAAGTACAGGTTATTCTGGATGCTTGCCACACAAATATACTACAATATGGTAATTTGATTATACGTCAGGTATACTCGAAAGTATGAACAACTCCCTAAAGTTATTCATTGTGTGTGGTCTCCAAGTTGCAATAATAATTGAGATAATGGTTAGATATCTGTTTATATTGTCTTTCTTGCAACTTCAGTCGTTAAGTGCGACGCGTTTCGGACTTACAGTCCCATCTTCAGGTAAAAATTAGTCGAGGTGAGCTCGTCAGTACAAAACAATTAACACGCACATAAACACTGAATTCATTATACACATATATCGCGTGAGAAAACGATGCGCATCGTAGAGAACTTAAAAGTTTACTGGTTGTATTAAGTTCAATGTAAAGATATGCCGATAATACTCCTCATGTCTGTGCTAGATTATGTATTATAGCATCAAAGAGCGCGTTAGATTTGAACGAGACCATATCGTTCAAAGGCACTCCTTCTGTAATCTAGCCGCTTTCTATATCTCGTATTCTTCCAACTCATCCATACATCGTTTTTTTTACGATAATGGGCTTAAAATTAACGGAAAATTCAGTGTAACTATGATTATATTAATTAGATGTTGCGCGTACGTCGATTTACTGTGCACTAAATTCTTTACGGGCAGGTGTTCTTTGAACGTCATTTTAAATCGTCTTCCGGTCTGGCCGATATAAAATGGCCGACTATGCGCATCGTGTTCTTGCGCGATATGTGTGTCTAATGAATTTAGTTTTTATGTGCGTGTTATTTGTCTCGTACTGATGAGTTCACCTCGAGTGATTTTTACATGAAGATGAGACTGTGAGCCCAAAACGCGTCGCACCTAACGACTGAAGTTGCAAGAAAGACAATATAATCAGGTATCTACCAATTATCTCAATTCCCTAAAATTAGTTACATTGACAAGACAAGAGAAAGCGGTATAAACAGATCACTGCGATTATACGCCCGTACATGAGCATCTACAGTTGTTACTGGTTAACAAATACAAACACATGAAAACTGGTAACAGCAAATAAATCCGGTAATAAGTGTAACTTTTACGTATTCACTGTAACTCCTACGTATTCTCGGTCCTCTTCTACGGTGTAGGACTTAGACTTTGACTGAAGCCACAGCTAAAAAATTGGAATCTTTCGAAATGTGGCTTTACCGTAGAATACTGAGAATTTCATGGACAGCACATATAACTAACGTTGAAGTTCTTATAAAAATGAAGAAAGAAAGGAAAATTTGTGTTAATACACAGTGAAGATAAGAAAGCTTCAGTATGTGGGACATCTCATGAGAAATGAACAGAGATTTTACTTATTGCAGTCCATACTACAGGGAAAAGTACTTGGAAAGAGAGGAGTTGGGCGACCGAGAATATCACGGCTGAGAAATTTAAGGACCTGGTTTGACAAGAATACAACTGACTTATTCCGTTTAGCAGTACAGAAAGTTAAAATAGTCTGTATGATATCCTACATCCGAAACGGATAGGAACTATGAGGAGAAGAAGAATTGCGTCAAAATGAGCAGATACATTTGTTACTGGTTAACTAACACAAACTGGTACCAAATAATAGTACCAGTTTGTGTTAGTCGGGTAATCAATGTAATATGCCTACATTGCTGATAGCTATGAACTCAAATCAGTTGAACTGTCCAATCAATTGATTTGTAAAATCAAAACCACTTTGTTAATTGTATTTTGTTTTTATAATTATATCGTTATTGGTTACATACACAGGCTCATTAACTGTTTAATAATATTTATTATAAACACTGTACTTTATTTCATTTATTATTATTTTATTAGTCCTAATGTTCCAAGTATTTTATGTTTACATTTTAACTTAAAAATACAATGAGGCCAGTCGCATATAAGCGGCTGAAATTAGATTTCTCAGGCAGGTGGCACGATATACTCACCATGATTATCGAAGAAACACAGATAGCCCAGTACAAGGTGAATTGGTGGGAACATCTTTGCCGAATGGATGACTGCCTCATCCCTAATCAACTATGGAACTGTAAGCCTACTGGACGGTGGGGTGCAGGACGTCCGAGGAAGCGCTGGAGTGACCAGCTGTAATCTTTGCCTATTTGAGACCTGAACAAAGCGTTTTTGGTTTAATCCTTGAATATTATGATGATGATATTAACTTAAAATAAAATTTCATATTTTAATTACTGTCATTTGTAAAAATATGTTCTCTAAATTTTACTATCTTTGCTATTCAAAAGTAGGGAAACAATTGCAGGCATAAACAATTAGACTATTGTAGTAAACAATTGACGTAAATGTAGTAAAACTGAAATGTAAGTACAGTTACTTTACAGACATGTGAATTTCTTCAGTTTCTAAGGACACACACCTTGTCAATATTTCCAGCACATTGTGACGTTTACCAAGGTATTGATTTCTTAGTCACAGTTAGACTCCCAGATAGCACCACTTACAACGGAACAAAATCTGTTCAGTCAATAGGACTAATTTGGTTAGGCTACAGTACTTACTTACTTTTACGTTAATGCATTTATGTGTATTCACACGCGCGCACGCACTCAAACACATATTACAGCACAATTATTATACAAAATTTGTGCTCGAAATGTTTGTTGTACAGCACAAAATGTTGTACACAAAAATACATTAATATGATAGAAAACGTGAATAATTCTTCAAAGATATGTTTTAATCTTGGTTAAAAATTTTAAGCGAAAATTGAAGTATACGAAGTTCTGCTTATTATTAAAATATAATTTTATTTATATATTTATAAGATGTAAATACAAACCCAAATAATCTTTAAAGCAGTAATAATATTAAAATGAGAGTAATATTAGTAAAATTAAAATTAGTAATAATATTAGTAATAACGTACATAACAAGAAAAAATGTGTTGTATGTGAAAGTAACGGACTTTTGTCCTACAAGAGCATATTGACCCAATGTGATCTTTATTTACTAAACTAGAATATAAATTGTCGATTTATTATCCTCCGTTATTATTACATAAAAGTAATTATATGGTAATGAGGCATTATTGTTATATTACATTTATGAATTTTAATTATGAAAAGTTTAGCAAAATCAGTCAATAAGTATAAAACAAATGTTCTATTACTTTGTCCGAGTATAAAACTTAATTAGTGTTAAGTATAGAACAAATGTTCCGACAGTACTTTTTGTCATAATCAGGACATGTGTGCGGATACAAAAGAAAATTTAAAACGCAACAGATCAATTAATTGCTACAAAGAATCAATTGATATATGTAATGTATTTCTGCATTTCTCTTTCAGCAAATCTATCTTTTTCGTTTTATATTGCCGAAGTCCTGCAAGTCACCAACTCAGTTGAGGCCACTGGCTTCGGCAATTCAGCATCTGAGCTCCTCCAATCGAGAGCTATTTCTTGTCCTTCTACCTGTTCCAGGGAGTCGCAGTTGATGGACGACGGTATCCGCACGACGTCTCGCTCCAATGAGTGTGGCTGCAGTTGCACTTATTGAGGTTTGATCGTGCCCTTTTTGGCGGGTTCGTTCCACGGTCTCGTAGTTGTTGATTCGCGCCTCACAGCTCCAATTAGCGTACTAGCTTCAGGTGTTTTGTAGACTCCAGTGACATACGTATCGATTCCTACTTGCGGGGTCCGTCTGCACTGGTGTAGCCCCCCTTTGTTTCGGCCGACTCCTTCGCGATCGAGCCTCTTCTCCCCGCCAGCGCGATGTCCTCAGGGACCATAGAGTCGCGCCCCTCGGCGAGGCAATTGGTTGAACCATGTAAAACCAGCGCTGCTCGCGTGATGTACATGTTTTTTTGTACTCATTGACCGCACCTTAACTCCTTGTGCAGAGCTGACCTGTTTGCACCTGGCGTTCATCAGGCCCAGGCCTGGACAACGCTCAGAAATCAGGGCGCAAGACGCCCCGTGCATCTTCTGTTTGTCTGTCTGTCTATCATACGTATCGGAAGAACTTGAAAATGCTAGCAGCATCTCCTTTTATAGATGCTGTTGACGGCAAAGTTATCACAGACTGTGCGTAATAAAGTTTGTTGTGGTTGTGTACTCAAACAACTTCTTTACTTCGAGGTAGCGGATTTCTCAGCGTTTTCACTTCTTGTATAGTTATCTCTTGTTTGTACACAGAACAATCTATATAAATAAGCTTACGAGTTTCTTGACTCTTGACAATGTTCTGTCAAAATACAGCTTGTTACATCTTATTAATAATAATATGAGATTGCGGAATGCTGTGTGGCTACCTGACACTATGTGAATCACCAATCCTTGACTTTTATATTATATTCTTTTGATAGTTCCTATCCGTTTCGGATGTTGGATATCATACAGACTATTTTAACTTTCTGTACTGCTGCACGGAATAAGTCAGTTATATTGATGCTAAACCAGGTCCTTAAATTACTCACCCATGATAATCTCGGTTAACCAGCTCCTGCTTTCTAAGTACTTTTCCCTGTAGTATAGACTGCAATAAGTAAAATCTCTGTTCATTTCTCATAAGATGTCCCAAATACTGAGTTTTCTTATCTTTAGTGTGTTAATAATTTCCTTATCTTTCTTCATTTTTAAAAGAACTTCAGCATTATTTTTATGTGCTGTCCATAAAATGCTCAGTATTCTACGGTAAAGCCATATTTCGAAAAATTCCAATTGTTTAGTTGTGGCATCAGTCAAAGTCCAAGATTCTACACCGTAGAAGAGCACCGAGAATACGTAGCAGCGTAAAAGTCTCATCTTTGTGTTTATTGTTGAATCGTGACTTTGGAATAAACTGCTAATTCTAGTGTACACAGCTCTTGCCTTTTCAATTCTGCTCTTTATTTCTTGAGATTGATCGCATTGATATAGTACTATATATGTAATAATCGACTATAGTACCAATATATGTAAATTGGCTTACACCAATTATGTTACACAAATTGGCTTGTAAAATTGGCCTTTGGTTTATATTATGGGTGCAGTTTGTGTACTTGTTCTTAGATATAATCCTTAGCTTCGTTTTATTAACACTGATGTCTAGACCATATCCACGGCTGCTTGATATTACGTTAATGTTGATTATTATATTTTATTTTGTTTTGTTATATACATTATAGTACAAAACTTGATGTAGTTACTAATCAGAAGCTATCTCTGACATTTTGTTGAATAACGTTTGGTAAATACCCTAGATTCGTATTCCAATTTATGACTGCTAGTGAAAAGTGTCCGATGTACATGTACTGCAGTAATAATTATTTTTTTGTTCATTTTCTTTTTGAGGGGTGTCACTTAAATTTTAAAACAAGACGCATGGTCTAGACGGAAGCATAAAATGCACTGAGCCCAGTGTGACAGGACTTGCAATGAGACACTCCTTTTAACGTAACAATATTTTTTTTAATTAGTGTTTAACATCCATTACATATATCTCAATACTCAATCCATGGTGTATCACCAACCATTGATAAATACATTTAGTAATTAAAAAATCAAAAGTATGACAACTATATGCGCTTGACATAGTTAAAAACATGAATAGTCAAAATGCATCCAGAATACATGATCAACCTAAAGTCTCAACATTATAAATGTAAAAGTATGATTTAGTGTATACTCGTTATCTTCTCTGTAAAGCTTTACAATGCTAATGACAAGGATATTTAATAAAGCAGTATGACATTTGGATGTTTATATTCAAGTATCATCATGAACGCCCTGTGCTATGATCACAAGATTTGTGGTAATCAACGTTCAGTCACTATGAATAAGTAAATATAATTCGTCTGTAAATGTGTCCTTTCCTTTATAAAATAATTACTAATATTGTTAACAAAAATTCTTAATAAGCAGTATGAGAATTGGATGCTTTAACTCAAGTGTCATCATGAAATAGCATGTACAGCTACGATCATAAGATTTGTGATAACCAACTTTCAGTCACTATGAATAAGAAAGTATAACTGTTTATAACGCGGAAACTGTTGCTTGTGGAGGTCAAGGTTAAAAATAAAATGGAAGTTTTTCACCTGCGTTGGAATGTCTACCAGTTGATGATGATGGAGTCAAGGGTAGTTGTTACTGATACATGTTTCAGTCCGGTGTTCCAAAAATCCTAGGCGTTCCTCCGGCCGACGGCGATGGAAAGCTTTCCTTAGCATAGCTCGGCTGACGGTGAAAGATGACAGTATCACCAACAGTCCTCACCCGATTCTCTTGACGGGTCGGGAACCATAGAACAGTTTTTATCTGTAGTGCGCCGTCACACAAAAATAACACCAACTCCCTTGACTCGACTCTGACCCCACACACACACCATCCAATTTATGCACACACTATACTTGATATTACCATAACCGTTGGCTATACATGCTTTAATAATTAAAGTTCGTACTATTCCCAAAATGTCATAATTTGTTGCTGAATTCTATTTGTACGATTCTATTTTGCTATTGTGTTATTGTATCTAAGTATTGTGCTATTTTTAGTACCATTCTATTTGGTACGAATTTATATAATTAATACAATTGACCATGTGGCTTGAGTTGCGTTAAAAAATTGATAATCTATTGCTGATTTAGTTGTACATATTTTGCTAAAATTCTTTTATATATATTGTAACGAATAGCTTTAGTCGCCTCTGAAGAATGTGTAGACGTGTTGTATGTGTTAGTAGTGCGTTCGTCTCGCACTGGGGTCGTTACATGTATTTCGCCCTAACGATGTCCGTAGCGTTGCTGTAATTACCAGTACAACACAGCAGTAACCTTACCCGTTCTTATATAGGGGTGTGTTAATCCCGGGTGGCACCAAATTGTTTATTAAAACAATTAAACTTATGAATCTATATCTTAATAGGGTGTTCTCAGCTATGACGGTCGGGGCGTTCAAATAATTCCCGCTCGTTCAGCCTTCTGAATCGAGTAGGTAGTTGTACGAATTGCAACTTGAGCGCTGATCGTCAAATCTAGCTTTCGTAAACAAACACAAGTAATAGAATTCACTCCCTATGAAATAATAACAACGGTTACTCCCTGTACTAGTTATTTAATGTTTGTACGTCTGGCGTCCTTTTCATATAGGATGTGGTCATATTTTTCTTTTATTTTCCTGGTAATATGGTCCTTGGTCTTTAGTTAACTGCTCCAGTGGTTCGTCTGCTTCTTATTCACTCATGGTTTTGACTTTTATTCACTGTTTTTACATTTTTTGATTAAAAATGGGTCTTCCAAAATTCGGCTTCTATTCTGTTAGAGTGACGCTTTACGAGTAACGATATTCAACGGTAATTTCTGCCACCAACGTTCGTTTCTATGGTTACCGATTAATTCTGATTGGCTAATTTGGCTATAAGCCCATTGTTATCAAAATTTGAATTCTTTTAAAAATCCTTGTATATTTTCTGATTGCTCTTATTCCTCTATCTTCCTTCCTAAGTATTAAATTTTGTCACTATAGTATGTATTTCCTTTCATAGATTATTTTGATATCCCACAAGTCTGGGTTATTTTAGGTTTTATGTTTTTACAATTATTTTAATACTTGTTAATTATATTTCTTTTTGAATTCAAATACTTATTGTAATATATTGTCTTAAAAATGATTTACAATTTATCCTTGGTGAGTCATTCGCCTCGGATTTGCTAATTTCTTTGTTAATTTGTTACAATTTGTAGTTGTTTGTTTTTGACAGTTAGGCATTTTCATAGGCCTAAGTAGCCATTATGGTATTTGACTTATTTCATTCAAATTACATTTCATTTTAGCCTAATGGGCTTTATTTTGTTATTATAATTGGTTGTGTTATTTATTGTTGTGTTTTGGGTCTGTTTATGTGTTATTATTATGTCACCATTATTTTATACATCATGAATTGCTAATTGTTTACTATCTGGTTTCCTCGTTTTCTAAGTCATACATTTCTTAACTTTTCTACTTATTTAATTTGCCAATAATAACAATGTGCCTATTATTTACTATTTTTTGATCACATTAAATACAACATCTAGGCCTATGGTTTGTATAATTCTTCCAGCCATATCCTATTCATAAACTTGCTTAAATAATTATTTAACTATTATTTGCTAATATTTGTTTAAAATCCATCTTATTTTATATCATTTTTTGGGTGATAAACAACATCATTTTTTATGAACTTACTTTGATAATGATCCCTTATAACTTGGATGTTTATTGATTTGTTTTAACTCCTTAATTTTTAAACAATCTTGACTTTCCCTCCAAGTAAACTCTATCTGTTTTCTCTTTCAGGGTATTCTCCCTTTTGATTATAACTGCATTCAATTAAATTTAACAATAATATTCTTTCTTAACTAAATACTGTCTTCATCACTTTTCAGCGTTCATTGTACCTTAATTAACAGTTTAAACTTACTACTATTCTTAATTACTACTATTCTTCACTTTTAATCATTTAGTGTTTCCTTTGGATTTATTAAGTGTTTATGCTTTTATCTTTCACTATTTTTCAATATATTAACATTCTTTATTTTACACTATTCTCATTTAATCATCACCTTCACTTTTAAATTATTTATAGTTTATTATAATTTATTTAGTGTTTTTTTTTATCACTATACTTTGGGGTTTTTACACTTTCATTTTGCACTTCACAAATGTTTTTGTTTTTTAAGTGTTTCTAAATGGGTAATCCCTCTAATTACTATCTCACTACCGTACTATCTCTTTCAATACAAATATCATTAATAATATTAACAATTTTATGTCTTTATATTTTATCATTACATCTAATTCTAATTTGTTGGTTAGTTTGCTTTTTTATGTTTAATATTGTTTAATTGGGTTTCTCTCAATTGTGATTTATTTTTTATCCATTAATTGATAATGATATTTACTTTCTTACATAGGTTAATTATTGGTCTTTTTTCCAATATTACATTTGAGTGTATCATTTCTCCTGCTCATATTATTTATTACTTGTTTGTGTCTTATCATTTGTTTTCATTTTTATTTATTTCCCTTTATCTTGGGTTTGTTTGTTTTTCATTTCCCTCCTTCTTCATTTTCATTGTATTTGGTCAATACCTTGATTTTCCCATCTTCTCCTTTGGGTTCATTTTAATCAGTTGCATTGAATCATTCAATTCCTTCAATTGGTTTCATTTGGCTTGGTTTCGGTTTTTTCCCTTCTTCATTTGGTTTGGTTAATCACTTTCTTATTTGGTTTTTTCTCGTTTGTTTTTTGTTGTTCCCGTCTTCTTTTGTTTCCTTTTGTTGGGTCAATCACTTGGGTTAGGTCATGTCGTCGTTTGTCGTGTCATTGTCTTTTTATTTTCTTTATATTAAACATTTTATTTTATATGAAGTATTATTTTATATTCAGAATCATCTTTTTTTATCCCTGGTATTGGGGTGGGTTATTTGTGTTGTAACATAATGCATTCTGATAAAACACTAGCATAGTTTTTTATGAAATTATCAGTTATATATATTCTTTTTCCTTTTCTTTCTTGTTTGTTTCTTCATTCTTATTTCTCTTCTTACTTGATTCATTACATTTTATTTGGATCTGTTTTTATTTGTTTCCATTAGTGTGTTCTCCCTTTTATATAATTTTTCCCTAACTTTTTAGTAGCTGGTTTTTTCCATTACTACTCATTTTTTCTGAGACCAGAGGAACATCATCTCTGCTCAGTTTATTTTGATTGCTGTACTTTTTCAACAGTCAATCTTAAATACCTTTTTTGTCAACTTGTGACTTAAATCAATAATATATTTTGGGATTGTCCACCTTGTGGTTTGTTTTTAGATCACTTTGGCCTTTTACTCATTCTTCCTTCCACTGTATCTTTGTTATATACTGTTATCTACTCATACAGTTGATTGTTTTTTCTTTATTCATATGTTAATTTCATCATATCTAACTTTTCATTAGTTTGTTTTTCTATTCTTCTTGTGATCATTTTAATTATCTTAGACATCTTTTTTCCTTTTCTTGTTGTTTAGCAACCTTCTGCTTTAGCCATTTTCTGTATATTTGTTTTATACATAACTTCTCTTTTTTCCTCGTACTTTTTTTTTTTTTTTTTTTTTTTTGAATTCATTATAATTTTAGGTATTTATCTTAGCAGTTCTTGCTTGATTTTATTCTTGTTTATTTTATTTTGTTTTAAATATTACATTTAATAATTTTTCTAAGTTAGTTTTTCTTGCTTTATAGGAATTTTTGTAACTTATTCTTTTCTTGGTACTTTTTATTTAAATATTATCGTAAGTTTGTGGTTCTTACTTTTTTATAGGAATTTTTGTAACTTATACCTTTATTATGATTTTTTATATTATACTTCCTATGTCAACTTTATTTGATTGTAAGTTGATCTTACTTTGCAGGAATTTTTGTAACTTATTCCTTCTTTTAATACTTTATATTAGGCCTCATAAGTCATCGAAAGATTGTTGTAAGTTGTGCTCACATCATTTTTGAAATTTGGCATCTGTTTACTTATTTATTGTAATTTATTTTTCTTCATAAAACTTTTTTATAGAAGCTTGATTGTAAACTCCTTTTATCTTTTTGGTTGTTATATTACTTATTTCATAAGTATTGTTTCCATTGTCTTTGGTGATGACATAAGGTCCTATGTAAAATAATAGTAGTTTTTTGGCTATCCCTTCAAGTGTACTGGGTAGTTCACGGTTTTTTATTAATACACTTTCTCCTTTGTTATATTTTATTATTTTAGTTTGGTTTTGTGAATACCTTGCTCTCTGCTTTATAATTTTTTCCATAATACGGTTATAACATTTGTTTTCATCATACGGGTCTTCTAGGTTGACTGGGAAGTTTATTAGTTCTTGTATCTCTATATGGGGTTTTCTTCCAAACATCATTAAATAAGGGGTGTTCTCAAAAAAGTGGTGGTAACTAATATTTAAAAATACTACTGTTGAAGCTAAATATTTCTGCCATTCCTTTTGGTTATCATAGTAATAAGTTCTTAGTATACGTCCCACCTCTCTTAACACTCTTTCTGCGGGATTACTACTAGGGTGGTATTTCGATGTTTCATAGGTTTTATGTTCTCTTTTAATAATTCATCTCGCCACTTCTTTCCTTTGAATTGTGTCCCGTGGTCTGTTATTATCATGCATGGTTTTCCAACTCCTGTGATGTATTTATTTTTTATTATGTCTAATACTTTCTTCGTAGTAGCTCTGTTTATTGCATATATTTTTGTGTACTTTGTGTAATGGTCTAATATTATTACTATAAACTTGTATTTATGTCTCCCTCCGCTACGTGGGAATGGTCCACATATGTCGAGAAATACTTTTTCTAACTTTGTGTTTGAGGTGATGGGTATCATTGTTCCCTCTTTTTTCTCGTTATTTGTTTTGACCATTTGACATATGTGCATGTTTTAATATTCTGGTTTACTTTTCTTGTTATATTTTTGATAAAGATTTCCTCCTCCAATGCTTTTACAATTTTTAAGGTTCCCATATGTCCGTATCGAACATGATAATCTTTAATTATCTTGGTTTCTAATGATTTTGGAACTACAAGTTTCCACGTTCTTTGATTCTTTTTGGTTCTAACAAAGAGTATATCTTGGTGGATACAATAATATTTATTTATAATTTCTTCATCTTCTAATAGTCTTCTTCTTATGTTTAGTAACTTTGAATCTTGTTTCTGCTGTACCACTATTTCGCTTAGAATATCTTCCAGGTCCTTCCTATCCTTTATTATGCAAAACACTTTGGCGATCTTCTCCTTTTCTCCTTCAAATGTTTGGTTTTCTACATTTATTCTGGATAATTTTTTAAATTTTTTTTATTATAGTTTATTAGCTCTCATTTATTTCGTCTTAGTCGTTTAGTCCTTTTGTAACCCCTCTTTAACTTTGACTGGTAAAAAAAAAGATTTTTTTTATTAGAACTAGACCAAAGCCTGGAGAAGCCAAAAATGCGCTGGATCCAGTGAGACGGGGCTTGCAATTAAAACTCATAAAATTAACAATCAATAAAAATCCTTTTATTATTCTATCTCCTTTCTGTTACGTACAAAAACAATAAATATAACATACAGAATCTATTTTCCCCTTAAAAACTGTTAATTAAAAATAATTTATATTCCTTAAAAGGTTGCTTGAAATTATTAATAAATCCAAAATTTATTTTTTATCTTCTCTTTAAAAAAAATCAATTAAAACTTAATTGAGATAAATTTTATATACTTCTTGACAAGGTTAATTAGAATAAACTAATTCTCTTGAGAAAAATATTAATTAAAAATTAATAGAGAAAATTCTACATACTCCTTAATAAAGTTAATTAAAATAAATTAATTCTCTTAAAAAAATATTAATTAAAATTAATAGAGATAGAATTAATTAATTGTCATCAGAAATTAAATGTATATATAACCCTATGTTTTATCTTTTCTCTTTTATAAGCCCTATATCTAACTCCCCCAAAAATACACACAAATGTACAATACATATGAAACTCCACAAAATACACATACGAATATACAATACATCTACATGTTCCACAATACAGGACAATTATAACATAGATCTCTTGCCACACCCTTTTCTACCCCCATGAGTTACATCATTAATAATTTATGAAAATCCATGTCAGGTTTTAATTCTTAATATGTGCATAACACATTACATGTGTATCTGAATATATATACAACACCAGTAGTCTCCAGTCCATAATCAATTTAAAATTTGGCCAAGTGCCTAATACTATTATAAAATGCTGCCACACTGGGCACTTATACTGGGAGAAATAAAATTTAGAATACAGTGAACACCCCAGTGATCATAATTAATTAATAGAATTTATATATTGAGAAATATTGTTAAGTTTTGAAAATAGTAATGTGTCATGAACCTTATAACCCTTTTAAAAGTATTTTTGGCCCAGCGACCGCCATGTTCATAGGCATGACAGAACATAACTCAACCTGTCTCAACAGCATGTTTAAAAGTGCATGGACATGCACCAGTACAGGATTAAACTTGTGACTCTACTTAACTACCACAGAAACATCTATCCCTATATAATCCAAACTGAAATTTAAAAAATGAGAAATTAATATATATAATGAACACTAAATGGAAACAGAGAAATTACAAATTGATTGAAGGACTTAGTAGCAGTAATGAAACCCTTATACTGAAAATAAGAAGGAATTTCACGTTTGAAAGTTGAGCAGCCACAGATGCATGTCAGCCTCTGAGCTTACAGATTATACCAACAAATTAATACAATTTACAAAAGATTTCAATCCCAGTTCACGCACTATTCTGTCCCGTTAATCGGGGACCCAATTAAAATGTTTAAAACTGAAAGTCATTGCTGTTGAGTGATAGAATGTCCACTGGCTCTATTGAGTACATCACAATGTGTAAAGAATTTATGGATTGAGTTCACCTTATTTTGTCCATGGGTGTGAAGTGGCAATCTCGTGGCCTACATGGTAGGGTGTTTGTGTTTCGTCATTGCTATTCCTCTCCGGCAGATGAAGTTGAGAGAGAAATCTGGATGTTCAAAAGTTCAGGTTGGGGCTGGTTCTCGCCTTCATCGGGGAACCCTGATCACACAACATATTATCAGCTAGAGTTCACAAACCAATTCCCCCAGAAACTTCACACACACCCAAAACCCATATACAAAATTAACACAGCTTTAGGGCTATTTAAAAAATGATGTTTGACACACTTGACAAAGGTTATATGGCCAACAGGCCCTATTTGAAAATATTTAGTTCTGTTAAATTTTATATTAATAAACTTCACCCATGCGGGTTAACAATATTCAATTTTGTTTAGCTAATTATTCGGCTTGTTATACCTTTAATAAGATTTGCACAAAGTCTGATTTTTGTTTGCCACGTGGTTGAGAGAGGTTACCTGATTACATAATTTCTATCCTTATTAAATAAATACTTTTTCCAATTACAGTCTTCTCAATTGGTGCCTTACTAAGCTCTCTGAAATTGATAAAGTTTTACTATAATTACTAGTAAAGGTTGTATGTAACTTACTCTGAATTACGCATTGCTTTTCGCCACGAGGTGGCGTAATAAGGTTATCAGAAATTTACTTAATGTGGCCTTATTACACAATTTTTCGTTTGTAATACTTTAAATAAATATATATATTAATATTGTCGTAACTTACCGCAGTTCTGTATAGATTTAGCCTGCTATAGGTGGAAGAATGGTGCAACAAATTCTTCTCTGCCGGAGAGAACAAAAAAAATAAGCAGCCAACAAGGCGACGATCAGTGGTAGACAAAGTTTCTTGAAACTGGTTCCGCTTTGTGAGCTCGCAAATCGGGGCTCTCGCGAGAGGCCAGCACCGATCAAGCCTCGCTCTTAATGGTAATTCAGGCAGCAGTATTGCTTATCTCAACTGCTAGGGCTAAATACCGTACAGCATTTAACGTTTATTTTTGACGTTATATACTGAATAATCGCCGATCTATATTAGAACGGCACACTTTCATGTCAATTCTTGTTTTGGTTATTATAAATTGGTTTAATTTAATTTAATACTCCTTCCTTTCCATTGGTTTGTTTGGTCATTATCCTGAAAATCAGTCCCATTTCTCGGCGTGTTCATCTTCATTTAGTTTATCCATGGTCCATCATTTCCTTTGAACTTGTGGTTCGGATAACCTTGGTGTGCAGAACTACTTCCGTCCTTGTGAAATAGGTATCTTCTATCTTGTACCACAATTCTTCTAATACCATATGTTCCGTAGAATTAATGTCTACCTCAATCATTTGATTACTTTGTTGATTAATCAGAGAAGTTAATTTTACCTCCCTCATTAATGTTATCACTGCTTTTTTATTCTGTATTTCCATTTCTGGTAAATTCCAGTGTTTTAGAGAACTTCTTGATTTGTGACACTCTATTTTGTTGAGAGTCCTTTCAAGTTTGGGTAATTTCCATTTTCTCATTGATTTGCTGAAGTTTTCCTCAGCTGGTTTGTTGTGAATTCCCTCTATAATTGCTTTTAAGGTCATCCTACAATCTTTATATTTCATGAATTTGCTTTGGTCGGTAATGGTTAAATTGAACACATCAATTAGTCCATGCTTCACCATCTCCACTTCTTTTCATGTTTGTATTAGTTTCTATTTATATATTTTTCCTATTTCCCTTGTTTTCTTCGTCTTCTTAATTATTCGATTCTTCTTTATTCTTCTACTGTTGGTTTTTATGTCCTTAATTTTCTTGGTGTTATTGTTACCTTTATTTTCAGAAAACAATACACTTGTTTCTTCTACAATTTCCATCTCCTTCTGTGTTATTTTCTGATTCACCGGTTCCCTGTTCCCGTTCAACGTTTCTTTGATACCCTCAGAAATGCCGTCTGGTGTTTCATTCAATTGTGTGAAACCACTATCTAATGTTTCCTTAAGTTGATATGCTTGATAATTTGTTTCTTCCCATCTCTTATTCATCCCCGTTTTTGTCTGTTTGACTTCTTCACGAAACTCTATTAGTATGAATCTTAATTCTTCTCTATTCTTCTCACTGTCTTCCTTCAATTGTCTTTGGAGTGTTTCACTGTTGTTCTCGACCTTGTTGTTTAATATCTCAAGATCTTTCTTTATTTGCTTCTTCAGCTCCTCACTCTTCTTTTCTAATGTCTCCTAGCTTCTCTTCAGGGCTTCATGGTTGCTTTCTATTTTGTTGTTCAGGAGCTCTATGTCCTCCTTGATTTGTTTCTTTAGTTCTTCACGATTCTTTTCATTATCCTCCTCCATTCCCTCTTGTAATAATTCTAATTTTTTATTCAATTCTTCCTTGTTCTCTTTTCTTTGTTCCTGCATTTTGTTATTCCCCTCCATTAGGATTTTTAACATCTCCTGCTTGCTCAGGTCCTCTTTCTGAGTGGGTTTGCTGGGTTGGTCCCCGACCATTACTTTTACTTCCGGTTCTGGTTGGTTTGGGTTTTGGGGATCCTCTTCGAACAATTCCCCTATCATTTCTTCAATTTCTTCCATCTCTTCTTGTTCTTCACCTTCAGTTCCTTGCCTTGTTTGGTACCTTGTAACCATGGAATGTCTCCTCATAATCGCCCCTGGTCTTCTTTTAAAGCCTCACTGGTTGGTCGCCAATCTGTAACGAGTAATTGGAAACGTCCGTCTTTGTTTAAGCCCCGCGATGGAAGCCAATCTGTAACTAGTAGCTTGGTCGTTTCAATTCCCTCCTTCTTCATTTTCATTGTATTTGGTTAATACCTTGGTTTTCCCATCTTCTCCTTTGGGTTCATTTTAATCAGTGGCATTGAATCATTCAATTGGTTCATTTTGCTTGGTTTCGGTTTTTCCCCTTCTTCATTTGGTTTGGTTAATCACTTTCTTATTTGGTTTTATTCTCGTTTGTTTTTTGTGGTTCCCTTCTTCTTTTGTTTCCGTTTGTTGGGTCAATCACTTGTGTTAGGTCATGTCGTCGTTTGTCGTGTCATTGTCTTTTTATTTTCTTTATATTAAATATTTTATTTTATATGAAGTATTATTTAATATTCAGAATCATCTTTTTTATCCCTGGTGTTGGGGTGGCTTATTTGTGTTGTAACAATATATAATCAATCAGTAGTTCACACAATTTACATTTAACTTACAATTAACTTTCTTAATTAAAATTTACCACGTGGCTTGAATTCGGGTAGTAACCAGAAGTGGGTCACACACACATTCGTTAATCAATCTGCAGCCAACCAGTAAATACATTTTAACACATATGCCCTTATTAACTAACAACCAAACAGGTATTAATGCTTACCAGAGGCACTTTACAGAATTATTTATCCATAGTTGTCGTACAAAACTTCAGCAAACAGAAACTAATTCGCCGCCGGACTAGAAGAGCACACGAAGCGCCTTGATGGGGAAATGCGCAGACAAAAACAGCATCGCGACCACGAGGTAGACGGACGGAAACAGCTGAGCAGAGCTGTCTAGATTTCGGCGACAGAACGCGACTATACAGCAATTTCCGCTCACAGATCTCGCGCGGCGAAATCCAGTCGGCGTATCGCTATCGTCAGACAGCCTGCGCGAAATACGGACGGGCAAATTGAAATTAAAACTCGCCGTGGAATTCTGATTTAAATTGCCACGGAACGAATTTTAATGGTTAATTATTGAGTCAATGTGAAACAATGACAGTATAAAATTTGCATAAATAAAATAAAAGTAATAATAGTAAAACCACGCACTACTGAATTGCGATATAAATTTATTATCAGAATTAAAATGAATCAGTTTGATAGTTTCAAATCAGTTTTCAGATTAGAGTTTTTTCTACGTTTCCATCTAACTAATTTAGACTTTAATTTTCGCATTCCCATTTTGACAACATTTCTGTCAAAAATACGTACACCAATATTGTGAAAACAGACTGTGATATTAATTATAAAATTATCTAATGAGATTTGTCAGGCACGTGGCAGAGTATACTCTCCATGATCATAGATGAAATACAGATACACGGCAGGAACTGAATAATATGAGTAGGTATACTCGACAGGATTGCCTAGTATCGGCTGAATTGGTGGGAACATCTTTGCCGAATGGATCACTGCCGCATCCCCAAACAACTCTGGAACTACAAGCCGAGGGGACGGAGAGGTGTGGGACGTCCGAAGAAGCGCTGGAGCGACCAGCTGTAATCTTTGCCTCTTTGAGACCGGAACAAACCATCCTTGATTTAATCCGTGAAGACGATGATGTAATTTTTACATTCGGAATTTGCAAAAATTTCTTAAATATCTGTAACTGTCTCTCCTTTCTGTCTCTCTGTTATTCACTGTACTCCTTTTAGCATTCCATTTCTCTCTATTAATCCTATCAATCTTTTTATTTATCTACCTCTTCGGCATGTAGACATTTGTCGTCTGGAGCCACGTAAAAAAAGAGCTCGAATATTTCCTGGCGCACGTCAACAGTCTTCACTCGTGGATCCAGTTCACCGTAAAGAGAGAAGCGGACGCCCAGCTGGCTTTCTTGACTTCCTGATTCTTAGAAAGGTCGACGGGAGCGTGGTACACAAAGTATACAGGAAGCTAACGAACACCGACAGAGATTGGACGACACAAGCTGTCCAATTATTATCCGAAGGAGAAGAGGACAGTTTTGAAGATTTTTGGTTGACAGACAGAAAGGGTTCTGTAAACCCCAGCATCTTGAACAATCGCCGCAGGCGAATGGTTACTTCTTCGGAGAATTGAGGCGTGCAGTCCGGACCTGCCAGGCCGGCGGAGTCGGGGTCGCAGGACACCGTTGGCTTCGCGGTTCTTTCCTACATGCACAGGGTGACGGATCGCATTGGCAGGATGCTCAGTCGGCGGAAGCTAGAATCTACAAACCGACCAGGATGATACAACAGTTCCTGACGCCGGTGACGGACGCAAGGGATCCGCTCTCGCCTTGCTCGAGCGGTGAGGTGTACATCGGCAGTGTGAGCGCAGCGTCCGTACCCGCGTTGGTGAACATGTACCTGCTGTTGTCGCTGGAGGCAGCCGGAGAAGTCTGCGGTGGCTGAGCATGCACTCAACAACGCAGATCATCGCGTTCCCTTTCAGAAGACCAAGATCTTATACTCGTAGAATGCCTACTAACCTTGGCCGCAAATGGAGTTCGTGGAGATCTTCAAACATGTTTCCGTCTTTCGACATGTGTCCCGGCCACCCGTGCAGGTATGTGTTTCTGCCAAGACCAAGCTAAATTACAATCTATAGTTTTCGAGTGCGTGGTAAGGACGAATAGTACGGTACATTACCTGGAACCCTGCAGGCTACATATAGGGGGCAGCTGCCGCGTAGAAGTAAGTTATAAGTAGCGATTTATTCAAGTGCGATTCGAAGTATTGTGGCAAAGTGTTATTGTGTTATAATTAGTATGGACTTCTAATAGTTGACATTATTATTGAGTGTAGAGAAATTTAACTTGAATTATTGCAGGAGTACAATATTTTTGAATAACTTGTCGATTATAAACTGTTTTATTTGTGGTTAATTGAAGCTGGTGATTAGTGACCTTATTGGTGTCTGTAGTTGTTTCCACTGTCCCATACGACGATCAGTGAGACCGTCGTAACAATATATTCATATTCTGACGCAGATAACCGTTAGTTGTTTAGCTGGTTCGTCAGTTATTGTGTGATACCTGTATTAAGAGGAAATAAAACTTTCAATTAGAATGATATGTCAAAAGACATTATCAAAAAAATATTATGTTATGTTCCATTATTCAATCATTATTTCATATTTCATATACTGTATGCTATTACATATATAAATAAATAAGGATTGCCCAATATGAAATATTAGTTATCATTAAATTATTAATGTACACAATGGTTTTATAATTTAGTAATACCAATAATTACGACGACGATATTGATAATAACAATAAAAAAAATTTGAAATTGAAAGTTAATTTCTTCTAAACTTGCATACTATATCCAAGACCCTAAAGTTTTTTTAAAAGTGAGTTTCACTAATTCTATGGATCAGCTGTTCCTCTTAAGAACCGCGCAGGAACCTTAGCGTTTATGTGCAGGATGTAAATAGTATCAATATCTTAAAACTAAAACTATAACAATAAACTGTATAACAACATCAGTTTAAATATTTTGTTTAAACAAATGAACTAATGTCATCAGGAAGCAAGAAATAAATTATTACATATCAGTTTAAACAAACAAAGTAGTAAATTATAATATTATGAGACACAGTTTTCAGTACTGGCAGCACCGCGAAGCCACTGTTAAGATGAAGCCGTAAAACGAGAAAACACATAAAATATGTACAGCTCATTTGCTTTCACAAAATCCACGCTACTAACAGAATGAGATAAACATCCTCGCAACTCGCACGAGAATATGAGTAGTGGAGGAAATCGAAAGTAATTCTGATGTATTTTAGCCACCGTATAATGATTTCACTCCAACACACAGCTAAATATATTGCTTTCTTTGTTTCGCACATTGTAGAACGACTAAAATATATTTTATACATTTTTCCATTAATAGAAGACTTGTAATTTTAATATGTCTTTTGAAAATTTGTCTTTCCATTTATTCTCATATTTTTTAGTGACGATAGTTTTTATCCACCTTTGTAGTTACTGTTCTCCGTAATTAATGTGCAGTATAGCACAAAATCAACCGAAAAGTTTACTATATAACTTGTATCACAGTTGTTCATAATTATAATGATAATAATACGTTTTTTAGAGGGGGAAAATGCTTTATGCGCCGTAAGTGGAGACCGTGCTTCCTCTGGTGTGTGGGACTCTCACCTACTAAAAAATCCACCTCTATTTCAGGCATTCATATCCATTATAGAACCAATTAGCGTATTACTTAAGGATGGAGCCTATTGTGCCCTTATCGGGTTACATCTAGTTGTTCCTCATCTTCTACGACCCGTTGGGTGCAAAGTTGAGCATGTCTTTTTTTCTAGTAGGATCCACTGAATAAAATAATAATAATAGTAATTGTAATAATAATAATATTCAAACTAAAAAGATGTTTCTATTCCTAGAAGAAGTTAACGATTTCTCAATTGGGGAGTATTGAACAGTAACATTTTGATTAAATGCAATGTATGCAGACTGTGATACCTAGACACAACGTCTTCCTCATTTACTTTTCCCGAAAAAAAAGTGACGCATTTTCGTTACTGATACGAGTAACCACTACGTTACTGACAGGATGTGATTCGAGTAAAGTCAAAGTAACTACTACGGTCACAACATATTCCTGTAATGATGTATGACAAGGAAGCGTGTACATAATCTACAAATGGATTTATAAACGGTTCGTATTTGTCACGTAATATTAATGTTCCCAGAATTAATCAGAGTTACGAAAGCGTGCGTTCAGTTAAATACATGCACGGTTATTACTTGTACTGTATCTACGTTTACATGTCAGATTATTATGATAAAGATAATATGAATATCGCGTGCCAATACTAGGAACTTCCTAGGAATTACAGCATTTATTTTCACGTGCACACACACACACACTTGTGTAACTGTGTGTGTGTGTGTGTGTGTGTGTGTGTGTGTGTGTGTGTGTGTGTGTGTGTGTGTGTGTGTGTGTGAGTGTGAGTGTGTGTGTGTGTGACTGCGATATATAAGATACTTAAGTTTTACTTGCACATGCACGTTCACAGACGGGTAGACAGATAGACAGGCAGACGCGCGTGTGTCTGTGTTTGTGTAGATGCCTGTAAATCTCTAATGAAAAGCAGGAGTACGTGCATAGCGCGGAATACTAGCATAGGATACACAGATATAGTCATGTGAACTCAAACTCATGTATTATGTGGCACCGTGCATAGCGAAGCAGACTGCAAATCGCATACCAGAGAATATAATCGCTGATCCTCTTCGGAAAGCAATCAAAGTTTTTTTTTACATCGCACATGGAATACTTCTGAGCTCTGATTGGTCGCTTCAAAGACATTTCCCGCATTGTAGCCACACGCAACTCTATCAGTGTAGTATTCCCTCCCGGTAAAGTGAACACAGTTCGGTCTCTAATCTGCTGTAAATTGTGCTTACGGCGACGTGCACAGAACTCGACACTGTTCACTGTTCTCATGTATCAGACATTTCTTCCTCGGTATGCACACCTGTCAATAATACATGTGCAATATGTTCTATGCGAAGCTCCTATGCTAGTATACCGCGCTATGCACGTACCCTAAGGTTGATATTCATATACTAATTGATCTTTTTTTTTGCAAAAGTTATTACCATAAATAAATGAATAGTGTTTGCTTCTCAGTTTTTAGAAATTACGCAAGTTAGTCGCTCTAGTCTTTTATGAGCGTTAATAGATCAATTCGAATACGCTTTGACAGTGGTAACTTGTTTTTCGACTTCCAGAGACATTTCTCGTATATTCCAAAGCAACTATCCAGCGATTCTAGTTTGCTTTCCCAGTTCTCTTGAAATTCCCTTCGTAACATTCACTCATAAACCTTTCCATTTACAACAATTATTGTTTTACCGTTTCCAAACTCCTCTGTTTCATATACTATACGGAAGTATTTCCTTTCCGCACCTACATTGCATTTTACATGCAGCCAATTTGGCTTCGCCAGCAGCTTCACCTACGGTAGCTTCGTTTAACTGAGGAACAAACTTGAACTATTCTGCAATGGTAACCTTTCTGTCGTCAAACACACTGGTCCTTTGTCGTCATTTTTCCATTCGACGCTTACGTTTCGTGTAATCCGTATCTGCCGAATCCTTCTTCAGCTGACATCACATGCTTCATTCGGAGTTTTTAATTTTTTTTTGGTTTTTAACACTTTAAGATTAATTAAATTAATTTTGATTATTATCATTATTCAGGCTGTACAATGTTTACACATTTTCCGGAAATAAAGATTACAGAAGTGATTGAATTTTCATCTTCCACTGCTTCTCGATTTCTTCAATTTCTCGTTCCCTCAATATAGTTTGATTCTCTTCTATTCAGGAGTTAGGTGGTCTTTCGCTTTTCCTTCTTCCTGGTGGGGTCCATTCCATAACTCTTTTTGGCAATCTTTCCTGTACCATTCTTTTCGTGTGGCCATACCATTATAATTTTTTTGTTTGGATAAAATCAACAATTGAGTTTTTACATTGATTCTGTCCTTAACGACTTCATTTCTATTTTTTTCACGTCTGGTTACTCCTGACTAACGTCTCTGAAAATTCATATCTGCTGTCATTAATTTTGTTCTTGTGTGTTTATTAGTAGTCCAAACTTCTGTGCCGTTAGTTATGATACTTCTAGCAATGGTTTTAAATATTTTGGTTTCAATTTCTGCTGTAATTTGCTTATTCCACAGGATTCCACTTAAGGTAGATATAGCCATTTTTCCCAACTTAATTCTGGATTTTATTTCTTTGTTTGGTTCCTACTGACCGTCATTTTTACCCCCTCAATAATTGTATTTTTGTATATGAAGTTTTCGTCATGTCTTCCTCCAATATCAAGTTTTGATAAAGGTCACCTATTGCCATGTAATTTGTTTTATTCATATTTACACTTAGTTCCCATTTCTGATACTCCTGCATCCATTTTCTAGTCATGTACTCTGTATTCAAAATCTTGAGCCAAACGTAATTGGTAATCAGCAAACTCTAATGAATGAACCATATCACCATCAAGTGGAATTCCCATGTTTCTGCACATGTTTTTCCAAGTCTCTATTAATTAAGCGTGGTTAATTAATTTTGATTAGTTAGTTATATTCTTCATAAAAGGTCATATAAGAAACGAGGAGATAAGAAATGATTTAGATATTTTTGGAATTAATGAAAGGATTAAAGTATAAAGAAGAAAATGGATTCAACACATAGATAGAATGGAAGAATGTAAAATACCAAAGGTGACAAAAGATTACAACTCTAGAGGAAGAAAAGAAGTTGGTAGACCTAAGAAAATGTGAACTGTGGAATACGAACAGGCCGCTAAAGGCTAAAACCGCTAAGAAGAAATGGTGATGATAATAGTTATATTGTTTTAGATCACGTATGCACTTAGCAGATTTGTAGAAGAAAGTAACTAATAATTTTTGTATGATTTGCAGAGAACAACAAAAAATTTATTTTGATTTATTTCAGAACAAAATAGAGAATTGCTACCAGTCACGGGCACGTTACACAATTCAGATGTGCAGTTTGCGATGCCGAAAATGTGTAAACAATAATATACAAACAATTTGTTCGGTTGAGTAAATACCGTTTCTTGAAATTCATTAGTAGGCATTGTTTACAACATTTGTTTTGCTTCTGTTAATTTTTGTGCTAAATTCTATTGCTTAAAGTTTAGAATTTTACAAAACTTCTTCCAAGAAGAAGAGCACTACCTGCAACTCCGAACAGGGTTTCTCTCCCTTCCCAAATTTTAATTCCAGTCTCAATTACTTCTTACTGCTTCACACACACACACACACACACACACACACACACACACACACACACACACACACACACACACACACACACACACACACACACACACACACACACACACACACACACACACACACACACACACACACACACACACACACACACACACACACACACACACACACACACACACACACACACACACAACAATGGCAAGATATTGCATCTTTCTCTTACTAATTCCTTTTCGTTCGTTCATTTTCTTAAGTAACCACCATTTTAATAATTTAATGCATTTTGCCACTTAATTCCTAAACAAACTAAAAACTGGTGTTTTATCTCTATACTTAATAACCCAAACGGCCTCAAACGTTTACACATATATTTACAAAAATATTTAAATATATGGATATATTTCTACTTATATTTGTCACCTAAAATTTATTTTTATATTTGGTCGTTAAAGTTTGTACCCAAGTCAAGTATTAATTTCTGTGACCGCTTACTGTTGGATAAAATACGATTTAGCTAAACCACAATAATCTTGGCCCCGTAACCAAATAACGTGTAAAATCAAAGACTAGAAAGGAATAAATAATTTATTTGGATTCAGCAGTTGCTAAAGTGATTTACCTGACTAACCTTTCTATTATAAAGGGTTTATCAGTCTCTGCTATTTCCGATCTACAGTCTCTAACAAAAGATTTTCAAAAAGCCATGACAACGACGATAAAAGTACCGCAACAAGGTAATGGCAGATTAGAGTTTTTTAGTGATACGTGTTCTGCTATTTTACAAGTTACTTTTGCTGCATGGTGTTTTCATACGTTAAGTATTCTGCACTTCCGGTCTTCAGACTCTTGTACAGTGAGTGAGAGAAACAGACTGAGAGAGGAAGAGAAAGAGTGTTAGAGGGAGACTCTTTGTTACAACTCGGTAACGTCGAACGCGTTTTCTAAGTTCATAAGGGCAAAATATGTTCTTTAGTTACATAAAATGTACTTAAAAATAATCAGTGTTATTTCTACCCTCTTTAAGTAACTTACCAATAACATGTTGTTTCATCCGTTAAGTGTTTTGCGTCTTTTTAATTATTATTTGTATACAATTACATTCATTCCTGTGCATGGTAAACGTTGTCGTCTATACCCATTTATCAATGTCACACAGACCTCCCCTATAGTCGTTAACACATTTATTAGTCTTTCGATCTGTAATACGTTTTTTCAGTTGCATTTTTTCGGTTTCCCCTGGTTTATCAATCCCAGTGTAAGATTTGGACTTACAAAGAAATCAGTTGTATAATTCAATTGTAGAGCTTCGAGATATTATAGCTTATTACAAAGATTATGTAAAACTTTAAAACATTAGTTACTTAATGTAAGAAGTTGTAAATAGTTGCATAAGTTCAACCTTATGTGCGGGACCATTAGGCGAACCCTTAGTCAGCAAGTAAAAAACACGCCTAAAATTCTACAAAGTAATGGCTCTTCCCACACTTCTTTATGGGTCTGAGAATTGGACTTTAACAAAAGGCCAAACCAGTCGCATCCAAGCGGCAGAAATGAGATTTCTCAAGCACGTGGCAGGGGGTATACACTCCATGATCATAGAAAAAACACAGATACACGGCAGGAACTTAATATTATGACTCTACTCGAGAGGATGGTTCAGTATCGGCTGAATTGGTGGGAATGTCTTTGCCGAATGTATGACTGCCGCATTCTTCAAGCAACTATGGAGCTCTAAGGCAAGGGGACAGAGAGGTTTGGGACGTCCTAGGACGCGCTGGAGTGACCAACACTAATCTTTTCCTATATGAGACCGGAAGAAACCATCCTTGTTTTAATCCTTGAAGATGATGATGACTTTTGGTAAGAAATTATGAGATTATCTTAATTTTAAAAATATGAAGTGTTGAAATATTGCATATTTGTAATTTGATACTGCGCAAATCACAGTCGCCCCAACTGTGTAAGTACTGAAATCTTTACACGACAAACAAAAGTATAGGAATGAAGTCAAAACTTAAATCGGATATGAGAAAAAATTGTACACAACAATTAAAAATTGTAAAATCTTATAATCAAGACGCCAGTCATACTTCTTTTAAAAAATGTTTTTGAGCTAATAAAGTAACATCCCCCGCTCGGCTTTACGATGCTCATAATTAATTTGCGCTACGTAATCTACATTACAATTACGCCCGACAATAAAACCAACTCATGCCCAGTTTTATTTAGTATGTTTTGAAATATGTTAAATTCTGCATATGAATTCATCTGTCTAAAATAACTACACATATTTAATAACATTTAGCTAATTATTAATGCTACAGTGCAAGACTACTTATATTTATCTTCTAATAAACTTTAAACGTTCATTGGACACAAGTCATTTTACGTATGAAAACAACGTTTAAAAATGGTCAGATAAAAGTCATTTAATTTATTCCTTATTCATTCGCGACCGACGTCGAATTGGAAACACTACTACCCGGCTGTAAGGCCGTGGTCTTAGATTTCCTTCTACAGACGTTTGGGCCTCGCCTCTGAAGGCGATTCAGTGTCTAAGGATTTAAGACGCATTGACAAGATGTCTGTAAGTACACCGCAATTAATAATCGTAAAAACCGTATAATCAAAACGCCAATAAAAATTGTTTTACGCTCTAACGTTTTGGAGATAGTAAAGTAACATCATCCGACGTAATCGGTTTTACCATGTTCGTAATCTTGCGCTACATGATCTAGATCATAATTACACCCGGTAGAAAAACCAACTCATGCTCAGTTTTATTTAGTCATCATCATGATCATCTTCAAGGATGGTTTGTTCCGGTCTCAAATAGGCAAAGATTAGAGCTGGTCACTCCAGCGTTTCCTATCCGTCCCCTCGGCTTATAGTTCCATAGTTGTTTGGGGATGCGGCAGTTATCCATTCGGTAAAGATGTTCCCATCAATTCAGACGACACTGGGCAATCCTGTGAGAATACTCATAGTATTCTGTTACTGCAGTATAGGCCTATGTGTGTTTCTTCTACGATCATAGAGAGTATACCCTGCCACGTGCCTCAAAAATCTCATTTCAGCCGCTTGGATGCGACTGGCCTGGCCTTTCGTTAAAGTCTAATACTCAAACCCAAAAATAAAGTGTAGGAAGAGCCATCACCTTGTAGACGTTTAGGCGTGTTCCTTTAATTCCTGACTTAAAGGTTCGCTTAATGGTCCCGCACATAAGGTTGAACGTATGCAACTTATTCACAACGTCGTTGCTTGCATTATAAGACACACTGTAGCCCAGGTATTCAAAATTCTTAACTCGTTCTAGGACAGTACCAAATATAACAATTTTTGGCCGAATGGGATCATGTGGACGATAAGCCGTCACCTTGGTCTTACTTGTGGATATTTGCAAGCCAGTCTTTGCAGATTCGGTTTAACAAATGTATACCAATCCGAAAATGCTTTTCAAGTCCGACAGAATAGACTGCTCGTCCGCAAACAACAAAGTGTCAATTAAATGTAGAGTGACAAATCATAAAATCAGTTTTATTTAGTATGTTTTGAAATATGTTAGTGCTATACAGAGACTTTGCTTGCCGACCGTAAATCAATATTAATGGGATATTCGACAGTCACAACAGTAAAATAATTACTGTGGCCGGGGTAATACGAAACACCGAACTCAGCGAATTGCGAAGCTCAGCGAATTTAGTAATGAAATTTGGCAGCGGGCTATGCCCGGATTGTTTAAAAACAGAATATAGCTTTCAGTTTTCATCTTTGTATCCAATTATTTATGTAATCCATACGTAAATCACACATATTAATTTTGGCAATAGTCATCAACCATATAAGAAGAGACTGTTGTAATCGCTAAGTACGTTTAAATACAAACAAAACGCTTATGATCATAACACACACACACACGCCCTAGTGTTTTCGAATAGTTTTGACGCGTATTATGGATTATTCTGAAACAATCGTGTTATCTTTTTAAACAACGACAGCTCCCGCTTAGTTCAGTGTAAGTTGTGATTTTTTCAAGTGAGTTTCGAAGTATTGTGGCGAAGTGTTATTATTTTATTTTATAACTGTACGGGACTCTATTAGTTGTCTTTATTATTGCGTGTGTTTAAATTTTGATCAGATTATTGAAGAATTCGATTATAAACTGCATTTGTGATTAACTAAATCTGGTGATTAGTTGTTTCATTTGTGTCTTCTGTTTTGTTTTCTACTGTACCATACGACGATAAGTGAGATCGTCGTAACAATATCAAACACTTTCCTTCTTCCCTTTATATTCCAATAATAGATGGATCATATATATTAAATAATTCTGTGGTAAGATTCTTTTTTTAATTACTTAATATTTGGTAGTTATGGTTTCAGTTAAATTTCTACGTTTCTAGATTTTCCAAATTTTACAATTAATTTAATATTTAGAAGAAAAAATTTTCAATATCTCACAGTTTAATTTATTAGAAATATTTGTTACTTATTCTACATCTCTCTCCTATTGCACTCAGGATAAGGAAATACGTTAATTCTGGAATATATAATGGGTGTAGATATCATTACATATATCTAATGTTGAAGTTCTTAGAAAGATGAAGAAAGAAAGGGAAGTTATTGACACAGTGAAGATAAGAAAGCTTCAGTATCTGGGACTTTCTCATGAGAAATGAGCAGAGATTTTACCTATTGCTGTCTATACTACAGCAAAGAGTGCTTGGAAATAGAGGAGTTGGGCGACCGAGAATATCATGGCTGAGAAATTTAAGGACCCGCGGTTTGGCATGAATACAACTGACTTATTCCGTGCAGCAGTACAGAAAGTTAAAATAGTCTGTATGATATACAACATCCGAAACGGATAGAAAGAGAAGAAGAAGGTAGATATCATTACTACATTGACTACAGAAATTGATATATACTGAAAGTCGTTTGTGAAGGAGTTTCCCGTAGAAACTGTAACTGTGAAGAAACATTACGTTATTAGGCGTTCATGTGCTGTGTACAACACATACAAACACAGTTAACTCGGCTGTGATGAGATCTTGTAGTGAATGCGTTACTTCGTTACTGTGGTCTAGTCATGTGGAAAACGATACAGAAATATATCCTTTGTTAGACAGAATGTGGCCAAATGATCGAGTGTATGAGTGTCGTCTCGCACGGCTGCGCGTTTGCAAGCGTATCGTATTGACTACAAAGATACACATGCTCTCACATTTAATCTGCACGTGCATAGCACTTACTTGAAGGGTGAACTCGTGTTTACCTTTTCTCCGAATAATTACTAACACATGATAGAGCTATAATCACAAACAGAATTAACATTGTTGCACACCACTATAGAAAAGAATTATTCCGCTCAGCTTTTTCAAGCTTCACAGCTGACCATCAGATCGGAAAAATGGTGTTTTAGATTTTTCCAATCTGATGATGAGCTGTAAAGCTTGAAAGCGCTAATGGGAATAATTTTTCTATAGTGGTGTGCAACAGTGTTAATTCTGTTTGTACTTATAACCACTAACACTACTTTCTTAATTAAAGAAATATAATCGTTAATTGATTCGTAATTTAATGGCGCCACCCTTAAATTAACTTCATTTTATTTTCTAACGAAGACATGTCAGCAGAAAAATTAGAAGTATAGTGATGTCTAAAGAGGTCAGATCTTACACGATATATATTAAAATAAGCCAATGGCTGGTGAAAGATAAAAAATAATTTTAGATGGCAGTGACACTTGCGTAGTTAACAAAATGAAACAGTACACTTTAAACAATCAAGAATCTAGACCTACCTTAAAAAGGCAATTAAATTTATGTGAAATAATAATAAATATTTTTTAATGTCTTCTGTATGCTAATGACGTGTGTCTCATTTATGAAGGAGTTAGGTGCTATGAAATACGTAAATACGGATGAAATATTTTTCATCAAATTCAGAAGTGTCCTCTTCAATTTAGAATAAAAATAATTACTGTTAGTACTATACAATTAGTGCTAATTATTATTGTTACGACTGATCATTGTATGGTACAGTGGAAAAGAAATACAAGACACTAAAGACCAGCTTTAATTTTCAGAAATAACAGTTTGTAATGAACAAGTTATTCAACAGAATTATACGCGTACAATAATTCAAATTAAATTTGTCCACACGCAATAATAATATCAAGTAATAGGGTTCTACACAATAATCACTTTTCACTAATAGCCACTTGAAACTCGCTGAGTATCGCCCGAAGTAAACTGGAAACTAAGCTGCAGGTGCGAACTATTTATTGTCTACAGGGTTCCATAATATGCGTCCTTAACAAGCACTTGAAAATTTTAGAGGATACTTAAGCGCGGCCTTGGCATAAACACACACCGCCAGGACTAGTCGAGAAGCTTATAGAACGACACCATCGAACGCTCAAAAAACGTTCCGCATTCTGTAACATAATCATTTGCTTCATAATAATTAGCAAGCTTGTGATATTAAATTTTTTGTAGACTTGTTTCTTAAGAAAATCGTCAAGGACTTACTACTCTAGCGCAGCAGCCAGTGATTTTAATGTAATTAATACAAACAATTAATTTTAATGTTATTTTAAGCTGTAGTTTAATCACAGTAGAAAAACACTTATACAATAACTGCGACTATACGTTTAAAAAAAGTAAACGTATTTCTATAAAAGTTACTTAATTTTATAGAATTATTTTATTAAAGCTAGTAGTTTTGTAAAGCAAGCAACCTGCTTGTTTTACATTAAATAAATAGATAATTAATTGTATAATGTTCACTAATATAAATTTATGTTTTTTTATTACACATGTGTTGTTTTGTATTTTATGCTTCACACACACACACACACACATACACACACACACACACACACACACACACACACACACACACGTTGCAAGTTTATATTAAACTGTTAGTACAGTTTTAAGAAGTGTTTCATCTGGTGTCAGATTATTCTTTTTCCACTGTTCAAACACGTCAATCCTTGCGACTATCGTAACAATACTGTAACGAGAATCCTATCGAGGAACCCAGAACATTCTCCACTCTTGCTTTCGTCCAGTGTGGCTGCTGTTGCCCCAGTGAAGGCCGCCACTACTACCCCCCCCCTACTGGCCGCCGCTACTCTGGCTAGTGTGGCTAGGTTGCCAGTGAGTAGGTTCTCGTGTATGGGAGAACACTTGAGATATGCATTAAGCTGGCGTACAGTAAGGAGGGAAAGCTACACTGGACCACTGCGCGACCTATATAAAGCCATAGCTGCCGTCATGTGAATTCAGTTACGTGAGCGTTTTTCTTATCGCGGATCGAGTGTTTGTCGAAGTGAAGTGGTATTTTGTTAATAATTGTGTGGAACTCTACTAATTGACATTGTTATTGCGTGTGGACAATTCTAACTGGAATTATTGTACGAGTTGATTACGAACTGTTAGTTGTAATAATTAAAGCTGATATTTAGTGCCTTCATCGGTGTCTTGTATTTTGTTTTCTACCGTGCCACACGACGATCAGTGATGTGGCCGTAACAATACATTAATAAATAAAAATGATCAAATTAAGTTAATGCATTATTTTAGCTGCACGTTCTGTTGAGTTGTAAAGAAACATAATTCTCAGGGTACGGAATTGCGTCTAGATGATAGATATAGATGTAATTTAAGTGTGGATATTCATATTCCGAAATATCTTAATGGTAATATTGTTATGCCATTATAGAACATTCTACGTCCCTCGGTTATGCCAGAGGAATCCGGCTGTGATGTGTGTGTGCCTATGTATTGCTGCTATTTTGAGAAGAAGGACAATTACGTAATACTTGTCACGCGTCCGCATCCGAGACTTTTCCAGACTTCACCGGTCCGGGCGCACTATGCTCAAGGCCACAAGTAAATACGCTCTAGTTTTTCTACTAGCGTTGACGCGTAGTATGAATTATTCTGGAATCTTAGTGGGGTATTCAGCGACCCTTAATTTCGGTTGAAGTGGCGATTTATTCAAGCGATGTTTGAGTTTACTTCGGGCGTTCATGTCGTTGTTAGTAAAAAGTGATTATTGTGCTCGACTCTATTATTTGAAATTATTATTGGTTTGGACAAACTTAAGTTGAATGATTTTACGAGTATAATCTTGTTGAATAACGTGTTGATTACAAAATGTTAATTGTCATAATTAAAACTGGTAATCAGTGACTTAGTTGGTGTCTTTTATTTTGTTTTCCACTGTACCATACGAAGAAAAATGTGATTGTCGTAACAATATTAAAGTTAGTAACTTGTAATATTTATGCAAAATGAATGTTTAAGTTAAAAATCATTCTAATTTTATTTCGACTGTATGCTAAGTTATAGCTTATGAATAGAATAAGATATTTTCCCTTCATTCTGCGGATAAATAATATATAAAGGATTTACCAATTGTTGTTTGACTGTATTGGTAAATTACACGTTACAATATGTTAAATTGTAGATAATAAATAGCATAATGTAATTTTTCTGCGCTTTGTTTAATAATAAATCATTTACAAGAAATTAACATCTCAATTAAATCCTTAAATTCGTAATGACCGTCAATCAATAAATTTTTCCGGTGAAAAGTTTATGAGGATCGGTCAAAAAATATAACACAAATGTTATAATTATTTTTGTCGACGTTTCGACAACGTTCATTGTCACGGAATGTGTATGAATACAAAAGAAACGTCAAACACAACAGAATTATTATTTGAGTAAACGTGTTTTTATGTGAGTGTGTGCTCGTGCGCGCGCGCATGAGTGTATCATTGTGTATGTGAAAGAGTTAAGATAGTTCGTTTTACATCATCAAATGTTTTCTTTAAAGACAACGAGATAATTATAATATCACAGAACTTTATTTATACAGTATTACAATTTTAATTAGCCATAATGTAATGGTATTTGTAATTAATTATAAATGCAATAATCAACAATTAAATATTTGAATTGGTACAGAAAACGTTTATACATATACCTGTCAACATATAGCATAGTAAAACATATTATAGCTAAATACAGATTATAGGGGTTTTAAAATTATGTAATTATTAATAGCTTTTTTTATCATGTTTATTTTATCACGTTATTTTAAACACACACGGACACACACTCACTTACCCAAACACGTTCACTCAAGTAATTGTTCTGTTGTTTTTAACATTTATTTGTATTAATACACAGGTCCTGATGATGACAATAAACATTGTTCAAATGTCGACCCAAATAATTTAACATTTGTGTTATATTTTTTGACCGATCCTCACAAACCCCTAACATCTCAATGTTTGATTATGATGTATGATGAGAAGAAAACTAGTGTGCTTACATTTATGTACATATGGCAAACAGGTTTCATTCATTTTAACTGCATAAAGTTCAGTAATTTTCATTACTTTCTCTACTCTGTATTTGAAAAATGATTAAAAATAAAATTAATCATAAGATGGAACGGGCATATGGTATAACTAAAGATATTTACAATAAAAAGTGCATATCTAAAAATTGGAAAATAAGGCATTACAATACTTAGTAGTGAAGCCAGAATGCCTATATGCAAGTGAATGTCTAGCATTGAATAATAATTTAGAAAAATTAGAAATTTTGGAAAGACGAATTATTAGGAAAATATTAGACCCACGTATAACTTCAGAAGGTTGGAAATTAAGAAGTAATGATGAAATGTATAAAAGTATAGAACGTATAACAGAAACAATGAGATAAAGAAGACTATTAATTTTTGGACATTTATATAGAATAGACGACAATAGGTTGACAAAGAAAATCTTCAAATATCTATGGGGGAAGAGGTCAACATCAAGTTGGATTAAAGAAGTCCAAAACGATTTAGAAAAAAAATACTATACATGCAGAAGAAGCATTGAAGGAGACGTTTTTCGGGCAAAAGTGTGAAAAATGAGGGGAATCGAGGATAGGGGAGAGAAAAACGCAGGTTCAAAATGGACTGAAGACAGGAAGAGGAGACACAGTGAGAAGATGAAAGAGTATTGGAAAAATGGAAAGAATTGAAATTGTTATGTGGTCCCTAGATGGCCGATGCGAAAAAAGAAATTAATCAATTCAACATGTTTTTTTACTACTGTGAATAGTTTATACTGTATGCAACTGGGCAACATCTACCTGTACCGATACCTATGCTTGTATAAATTACGTTTTATTTTATTTTATTTTTTGTGTAAGACCTACTGCGGACCACGTTTAGTTCAACTGGTTCCTCCCTGCTTCTCCTCTCTCTTCCTTATCGCACATATCTCCTTCATTCTAGATCGATGTCTCTCCCTCGTTTTGTCAGTCCAGATGGCACCTGTCCTCGTCTTGAGTGTTTCCTGAAATCTTTGGGCGTTTTCTAATTTCTTTTCGAGTGCCAAGCATTCTTCAATGTCTTCTTGAGTAATCTGGAGTTCATCTATGTCTTTCTCTTTTTTTTTGAACTACGTATTGGATATTTTGAACTATTTGAAGTAGTTAAAAGAATCCCTGTTAGTCTGTTAGGATTCATACTTTGAACATATCCTTAGAAAGTAATTCTTCTGTTTCTAATTATGCCTGTGATTTTCTCAACGCGTGTGTACAGCTCATTATTGTGGCGTCTTCTGTACTGTTCTCCATCTTTTATTATCCCAAGATTTTTTTTAATATTTTCTTTTCTGTGACTTTCAGTTATACCTTCATAATTTTCTTGTTCAGACACTCAGTGCATAAAGTGCTTCCGGGCGAATTACTGTTGAATATTCTCTAAGTTTGGCATTAATGGATATTAATTTCTTATTATATGTGTCCTTGCTTAAATGGTAAGCAGCTTTCGTCTTATTAACTCGAGACTAGGTATTATTATTATTATTATTATTATTATAAGCAAAAATGCTTATATTTGAATTAATTTAAGTACAGTACTTCCCTAATAAAACCAGGTAAGTATCTTGTATCTCTAAGTATCTTGTGAAAATTTTGAAAATTTATCTGTGTTATAAACGTATTAATGGCAAACCAGTGAGAGGTATCCTGCCTAGTATAAACCCTCCCCAACTATGCTGTTCGGATCCGGCGTTAAACTGTAGGTCCCATATACCTGTAAGAGACTCCGTAACACCGCACCACGAGTATATGCGGGGAGGGTACAAACCAGTCGAAAGACTGAAGGACCCTTTAATAAAGCTATTCTTTATATAATTTTTCTTACAAAATAAGTAGACGAGGTATATTTTCAAAATCCTTTTAATGTAAAAATTATCAAGTAAGCAATGGAACGTAGAATCTAACATTCGCACAAAATGTGTATGCATCTTGCGCGCGCGCGCGCACACACACACACACACACACACACACACACACACACACACACACACACTTCAATCCAATATGGTTATTTATATTTTCCTTAGCGTGTTATCAATCTGATTAAGAACGTAATGAAAATGAGTTGCGCTATGTGTTTTATTCCATAATATTCTTAGTGGCTTGTATTGCACGCGATCTGACCATATTCGTCGACAACAACATATTAGTTTACTTCGGCCTCTCTTACATTTTACCGCTATTTATAAAGTAAATGAAAGTAATAAATTAAGTCTGTAACTATCTCATTTGTAAGACTAAAGACGGCATTCGTTATTCGAATTACATTCTGGTCTCAATGTATACAGCCTATAAAGTATAATATTGTGATACTATTCAATATAGTTTCTTTTGCATAATATATATAATACTTTCACTTATGAACTTACTGTTGTCACTTCCCAAACGTTTCAAGATGTTGTTTCTCTTCTTCAGTGGGTTGAGTACTAACTGTCGATTACAGAATAACCGTTACGGAATGGAGTGTGTGGTGGGGGTTGATGGTGGGAAGGGGTTGGCGCTGAGGTTCGAATTATGTGTGTGGATCAGTGTGTCAAATAGTGTATGTGATTTGTAATGTATCTGTTCATTTAATATGTTGTTTGGTTGTAGTGTGTGATATCTGTATATTTCAAATTGTTCAGCTGTGTTTAGTTTTCTACTTTTTGGTAAGTAGTGTAATATTTCCATGTTGTGTTCTATGTTTGTGTAGCTGTGGTTTTCGTTATGTAAATGTGTGGCAAATGTGGAATGTATGTAGTTTGTGGTGAGGGCTTTTAAATGTTCAGAAAACCTGGAAGAAAAAGATCTTCCCGTCTGGCCGATGTAGAATTGTTGACAATCATTGCAATTTAATTTGTAAACCCCTGTTTTGCTGTATGTGTCAATGTCTTTGTTAGTATTGTTTATGTGTTTTCTAATGGTGTTGTTGGTTCTGTAAGCTACTTTATAATTTTGTTTCCTAAATGTGTTTGCAATTTTATGTGTATTGGAATTGTAGTATGTAAGTGTTATGTATTTACTGGGTTGTGTGCTGTTGGTCAGATGTGTTTTACTTTTTGTGTTGAGGATTCGTTTATGTAGTTTATTTATTAATTCAGGGTTGTATCCGTTTTTGACTGCTATGAATTTAATTGTGTTTAATTCATCTTGGTGGTCATGTGTGTTTAGGGGTATTGACGTGAGCCTATGGAGCATGTAGTTGAAAGCTGCATGTTTGTGTTGAGTTGGGTGGTTGGATGTGTTGTGTATGACCATGTCTGATGTGGTGGGTTTTCTGTATATTTTGTACGTGTGTGTGTTGTTTGTTTTGGTGATTGTAAGGTCTAAAAAGTTTATGCTGTTGTTTAATTCTATTTCAAGTGTGAATTTTAATTTATGGTGTAAAGTGTTAATGTATTTATGGAAATTTTCTATTTGTCTTTTGTTGCCGTTGTAAAGGAGTAAAATGTCGTCGACATACCTGTGCCAATATATTATTTTATCGGTGTATTTGTTGTTGTTCAGTATGTGTTTCTGTTCTATGGTGTGTATGAATATTTCTGTTAGTATACCTGATATAGGGGAGCCCATGGGTAGTCCATCTGTTTGTGTGTAATACATGCTATTGTGTGCGAAATAATTTTGATCTGTGATAATTTTAGTTAGATGGATGATCTCGTTTATGTGTGTTTCGGGTGTGTTATTTATTTTTAGTAATTGTTCTAATGTAATTATGGTTTCTTTTATGGGAACATTGGTGTATAGGTTTGTTATGTCGAATGAAGCGAGTGTGGAATTGTGGGTAATGTGTACATGTTGAGTTTTATTCACTAGATCTATATTATTTTTGACAGTGGTGTTGTTTGTTAAATTTATGCTATTTCTGATCAATTTATCTAAATGTCTAGCTATTTTGTGTGCAGGTGCTTGTGTGTTGTTTATAAGTGGTCTGATGGGAATATTGGGTTTGTGTAATTTCGGTAGTGCATTTAGTGCGGGGGCTTTTGGTTTAATTTGTTTTAGATATTTGATGTTGTCAGGTGATACTATGTGTTTTGTGTTATTTAGGGTTTTGTTTATTTGTTTGTGATATTTAGGGGTGGGGTCTTTATTTAATTTAGTGATGTTGTTTTCCTTAAAAAATGTTTCAATTTTGTTATTTAAAGCCTGTTTTTCTATTATGACATTAATATTACCTTTGTCTGCTTTAAGTATTGTTAGGTTGTGTTCGTGTAATTTGTGTTTTATGTTTTTTAGTGTTTGGATTTCATTACTGTGTTGTTTATTTTCGTATTGTTGTGTGTGTTGCAATTTACGCTTTATTTCATAACGTATTGTATCATGGTCTTGGTTTAGTGTGTGTTGTATGGCTGTTTCAGCGTCTAGGACTAAGTCACGAAAATAAACAACACAGTAATGAAATCAAAACATTATATAATTGCTGCAAGCAACGTTGAGTTATGTATCTAACAAAATTCTATAAAATGTATACATATTTTATTATTTTCAAACTAGACCAGGATATTTTAACAAAACCTAATTATACTAACTCGTCTGAGATTTTATTATGCCGTTCTTGTGCCTGCAACTGTACAATACAGGTTACACATGAGTGGAACATAAATCTTTAGCAGTTGACGTTATATCATTACGTTATGAAGAGTTATACCTCACATTGCATTGCCCGCCCCCACAAAGAGTTATCTTCCCTTATTTTCTTGCACACCTTGTGATTTAACATTTGAGACCTGTAAACTATAGGATAAGTACGGAAGATATGGACCACGTGTTTTTTTTTTGTATATTGACAAGTACTTTACTTCTCAATCTGTATATGTAATAAATAATTCCTTTTCTTCTCCTCTTCAAGGATTAGGTTATATAAATCTGTTCCAGCACCCATCTAATCCTCGGACGACCCACGTCTCTTCTACTAATGGCTGTATAGTTCAGTGCCGATTTTGGCAATCGATCCGCTGCTGAATAAACTTCATTTCATATAAAGTATTTCGAATATACCGCATTTTAGCACTCTGAATCTTGCCCCTTTCCTTTTTTGCCATGACCTACGCCTCACTCTCATAAATCAACGTGAGTATTGCAATACTTGTGCTGGGTCTTGTTTTATTTCTAAGATTTGTATCAATCGTACCACAAATATTTCTAAATTTATTTATACTTTTTTTCTACAAGTGTCAAAATTAAAAATTTTGTACCTTGTTTAAACCTACACTAGATATATGTTTGTAAACTGACTTATGTGTTTAAGTGTCTTATTAATGTTTTATAAATTACTTTTGTAATAAATTAAATTTACTACTTATGTTGTATTAAATAAATGATTGTCGGACGGACCCAGAATTTAAATGTAAGCTTAAATTTGTTTTAAGATGTTAGTCTCTATAACCATATTTTGATCAACGTGGTACACGTAGTTCTGTTTTCACTCATAATGTAGTATGAGGTGATGAGCGTAAAGAGAATTAAATATTTACCTCATGTACGACCTCATAAACGAGTAACAACGCCGTAACCGGCGACTTGGGTTGAGATTCGCGGTTGGCTCAAGGGGCGACATTAAGCCAAGGGTGAAATTAAGTTTACTATAGGGGGATCTTGGCTTCACTAAATACCAACGTTATAACTGATTCAAGGTTTCAGAATGCTTTCGTCTCGGTGATTTGGTGATTACAAGCATCTCGCCCAAAATGTTATTCTATGCTGTATTCTGTGTAATAAAAGAAAAGACGGTGAGTCGCTCAGATTTACGTTGTTGTTACTATTCAGCAAGATCGTTATTGACAGCATATTAGAGCAAATCAAAGTGTAAAGTGGCTTTTAATAATTATAGTAAAAATAATACACCTTTTCCTCTTTTGATCATCTCAAATTTTTTAGTTTTACATACTACAAAATTTTTAGTTTAGTAAAATGAAAATGATATTACAGCAAACTTTTTTTGATAATCTATTACATTTTATAATAAATAACAAAATTGACTGTAATGACGTAACGATTTGAGAAACGGTTAATATGTCTGGTTAGATTTTGTTCGGTAAATTGGGATTCTAAACTTTCGTCTAGTATGGTCTATTTATTAAACCGATTAACTTTATCTTCACAGCATTATTGACTTCCGTATTAAAATATAAAATATTGTGGCCTGATACTACTCATTACGTATTATTTCTATAATAAATAATTACTATCTTACATTTTCTTCTTTTCCTCTTACAGGATTAGGTTATAGAGTTACATAGACCTGTTCCGACACCCATCTCATCCTAAGACGACCCACGTCTCTTCTACCAATGGCTTTGTAGTTCAGTGCCGCTTTCCGCAATCGATCCTTTGTCATCCTTTGCAGATGATCTAACCATTGTCTTTTGTAATTGCAGTAATTTTATTTATGTCCTTTACTTTGAGTACTGCTTTCATATCTTCATTCTTTATTCTATCTTGCAATGTATAATTTAAAGTATTCCGAAGAATCTGCAGTTCAGAACTCTGAATATTGCCACAGTTTTCAGTACTTACTCCGAGGCCGCTTTAGATACTACAAGTATTTCAAAGTTTTTCATGAACTGGTTAATATCCTCTTGCACAAACCCCTACCAGGACGACCAGAGACTCTTCTGTCAGGGTTACCATACCTTAGCCAAAAGGCCCCTGTTTTGGGGCACAGGAGATTCGCCCCACCGTTCTCTTCTTGAGATAGGATTTGGTGGCTTTGTATCAGTTAATCTGAAACTAAACGTTTCTTAGTATTTCCGGTGCTCACCTATCGGCATCAGTGAACACTCTAGAACCCTAAGCCACCAAAAACTAAGAAATTGGAATTGAAAAGGAAGTCACCCTAGCCCTCGATTACTCTAATAGCGTCGGGGTCAGAAAAGAACAAGAGGCAGTCAAGAGAGACTAGACAGAAAAGATTAAACGAAGAGGATCTCACCCAAGACAGGTTGAAGGGAAGTGAGACTCCAGCTAGGACACATCGTGATTGCCTAACCCGTATCCACAAGATGGGGTACCCTGATAAAAACCTTACATATTAGTTTTATTTTACTTGTCTATTGTAGGCAATTTATATTTCACAATATAGGCCCATAGAACGTTATTGTTCGTAAAGTACTTTGAACTCTAAATTATATTTTGAATAAAAAAAAAATATTAAATATGAAATAAAACTATTTCTCATTTATCAAGTGTCAACGTATTACGATTGATACATGAACATTAAGTCTCCAAAATACGTATGTTATTAAGTAAATGTCAGAGTTTGTATATACGCAGAGCACATCATGTGCGCAGAGTTTACAGATACTTCAAAGTAATTATCTTGAAAATTTCCATCTCCACGATCAGTTTTTAAACTATTTGACACCTTAGGTTGTAGGAAATTAATGGAATTTAATAAATGATTTTTTCGTTACGTATATAATATGCTTGCCTGAAACAAAAATTTAACTAAAGTCTTCTGGTTAAAATAATTAATAATTATTTTTATAAACGCTCCTACATTTCTTAAAAATTACCGGTCTGAATAAGAGAATTACATAAACAAATACGGTACTTTTTTAAATATTACATTCTTAATTTTTTAATTTCTACAGTAAAGAGAATGCATGTGGTAATCAGTTAATATTAGAAAAAACATTCAAATTAGGCCTATATGCGTACAATTACTTTCCTGTAACAATTGTTTTAGGTTCAATTACGTACTGCGCTTTCAGAAGATTGTGTTTTGTAAAGATTAAACATAGTCTTAGACCTATAATTACAGTTTACATTATTTTGTTACGACTGCCTACTGATCGTCGTAGGTAGAGTGAAAAACAAAATACAAGACACCAATTAAGTAACTAATCACCAGCTTTAATTTTCACAGTTATAAACAGTTCGTAATTAACAACACTGTCTCTTACAACAAATCAAATAAAAATTGTTTACACGAAATAAAAGAAGTTGTGACACTTGCACGGAGTGACATTTGCACGGAGATGGAATTTGTTGACATTTGCCCAGAGCCACAGACATTCCAGGAAATGACTAATTATGTGTATTTTTGTCAGTGATACTTGCACGGAGTCCGGTAGGGGGTGAGTCGGACTAGTTGTAGGAATGCAGGAGCAATGCAAGGGGTGTTGACTATACCAACAAAGAAGATGTGACTGATTGGCGATGTGTTGATTATAATAAAAGTAAATGTAAAGGCAGAGTATCAACGAAAAATAATACTATCATAGGCGAAGCAACTCATGTTTGTATTCCGGACGAAGCGGCAAGTGAAGTGAGAAAAAGTGTTGTTAATGCAAAGAAGCGTGCAAGGGAAACCGATAATACGATTTGAAAAATTTACGCCGAAGAAGTAGGCCCGCTCTTTAATCGAGGATATGACCTTGTGACTACCATCACACAGAAGTGCCAAACAATCATTACATCGTATTCGAAGAAAAACTGTGGGGCCTACAAAGGACCCAGTCGACTCTGAAGGAATACGATTAGAGGAAAATGATCTACTTATGAATGACGGTAAAAATGTTCTACTTGAAGACGACAACAGAAGGCCTAAAGAAAGAATATTGGTGTTTGCCAGCGAAAAAGGAAAATCTGCATTGACAAGTTGTTCTTCATTCTTCGTCGACGGAACCTTCAAGAGTTCAAGCAAACAGTTTGGGCTGTTATTTATCATCCACGCCAATCTGGGAAGTTCTTGGAAAGAAACCAACACTATTCCAGCAGTCTACGCGTTGTTGCCAAATAAGAAACGAGAAACATATGATCGTTTTTTCAAAGCAGTGAAAAACAACGTACCAGGATGGACTCCTGTGACACTTACAATGGACTTTGAACTGGCAATCATCCAATCAGCTAATACTCTGTTTCCTGAAGCTGAAATTTTTGGTTGTAACTACCATTTTAACCAATGTTTATGGAGGAGAGTACAAGATTGTGGCCTTGTTCCTGCGTACAAAGAAAATGAAGAGATTCGACTTCACATTCGAATGTGTTCTGCCCTCGCGCATGTTCCGCTAGAACAGGTTGATGATGCTTGGCTAAGTATACAGCAAGGCACACCTGAAGACGAGAAACTGTGAGTGTTCTATGACTTACGTCGTCGATCAGTGGCTTGAGAATGAGCATATCCAAAGGAAAGTGTAGAACTGTTGCGGAAGATGGCACCGGATCAACAATGTTTCTGAAGGGTGGTATCAAAGAATTAATAGTTTAATTTCGAGGTCATATATAAGTATACTGCACTCACTTACCGCAGATCTGTTTTAATTTAGCCTGCCATAGGTGGAAGTGGTACAATTAAAAAAACTGTCGGAGCAACCAGGCGAGGTGATTAGTTGTAGGACCGGAATCAGACAAGAACGGAAACGTTTATTCTGGCATTTTTCAAATCGCGCTTTAAGCCGTCCGCCAGGGAGCAGCACCAATCAGGCGCAGCATTATTACCTCCTGTAGATTGTGTGCTAACCGTTAAACACAGTACGGCAGAACTCCCACCGCTAAATACAGAACCCTGTTTTTCTTAGCGTATTCGTTAAATGCAGTATAAGATTTTTGTATAAGCGCCGATTTATTCAATCGGCACAATATGTAGTATTTACAGTGACAAACTTACCAATAGTAATGGACTCTGCAACCCACAGGAGTTCAAACAATGGTTGGCAACGCGCAGGTTCATGTAAATAATAGTAAATGAAACTACATATCAGATTCCCTTTCAGTACACTAAACACTGTTGTTCACAACAAATAATGAATATAACAAAGACTCTAATTCCTTCAAATATCTGTGGGGGAAGAAGTCAACATCAAGTTAGATTTAAAAAGTCCAGTTTAAGCAAACAGTTTGGGCTGTTCTTAGTGCGTAGGCTTTCACGGCCGGTGTCATTACGATTATTTACTAAAACTTCCGGGCTGAAAGGCCGTGGTCGATTGCTTAAGATGCTGCTAAACGTTTCGGCCGCACCACCGGTGGCCATCTTCAGTAGCAAAAGAAAAATGTGTTCGAATGGATGATACGCCGAACACGTCTCCCAATGGACTGGGAACAAGCAAGAACAAGTTTACTATAATATTTTTATGACCAATTTTTAACGCAGTTTTAGAGACAGACAAAACTCGTAGTCTTAGATTGTTACACAATAAATTCTACATTACCTAATAAACATTTCATATAACCAAAAATATAAAATTTTAGCTTCAAAGTTCATTATTAAATATCTTTTGGTCTGTGTAAGAAAACCTTAAATGTACCGCCAGCGTAAATTATTTAATTTTGACTTCAGTCGGGCAAAAACGACGGTGGTAAAAACGGATGCTTGAGGGGTAAAGATAACTGGAGAGTGAAATAATGTTTATGAAGAGAGGAAATATTGACATCATTAAGGTAGTAGTAGTTGCGTACTCGAGGCGATGCGTAATACAATCAATGTCTTTGAATACGACATCTCAATGGAAACTATTATTTAGGTATAATATATGAGTAAAATTATATGCCGTCTAATGGATACCATCTCCATTGATTTTAGCACATGTTGACTATATGTAAATATAACCTAGCCTATGGCTATAGCGTTTTTCTAGTATTCGGATTTTATTTCTATATAAATGTAATGGAGTTCTATAATATTGTTAATTACAATCTCAGTATCACGTTTTAATGAATAGCATTCCCTGACTGACTGGAACTGTACTGTATCTCTGTCTATAAGCAGAGTGGAGATTATGTCACTTTGGCAGACTGAAGAACATGAATACCGCGATTTTAGGGAGAATGGCGACTGCTGAATCTTACTTTTAGAATTTCAGTCGAATGCGAAAATAGTAAGCCTATATGTTATTTCACTTAAATGTCATTATTCAGTAAATTACATATTACATGTACAAATTCTTTACAATGCTACTATTAGTAACTTTCATCAATTACATATGTATGTACTGAATTGCCTATTTTACAGACAAAATTTGGCGGGTCTTTCAAAACATGTAACAACGTATTGATATGTAACACAAAGGAATATAAATCTAAAGTTAAAGTAACATAACGACTTATAATTCAGTAGGACCTAACCTTTTATAAATGTAATTGGGAACACATTTTTAAACTGAAAGGTATTACGTTCCCTGGACAACCTTTTGTTCTTATTTTGTCTGGAAACTAATTGAAGTGAATCTGTAAGAGTTCAACCTACCTTAGCCTGTATATTGTGATTATCTTGAAAATGGCCGGCTCTATGTAAATATTGTATAGTTCATAATTATAACCCCTGTTGCAAAATCCATTTTTTTGTAACCCTCTAAATATTATTCTTAGAAGCCACCTTTCAAAACAACTTAGAAGGCTCTTGCCATTTGTTGTCATAATCCAGGTTTCTGAAACATATATCAGCAGTGGCCTGATAAGTGTTTTTTACTTCCATGTTCCATAAAGAAATGGAAGTATGGTGATGGCGAAAAAAATCGTGTCCGAGATAAGGGCTAATTCTGATTGTACTACTCTCAAAACATGAAGAAAAGTCATTTTTGCTAGTGTTTGTGTGTGTGTCTGTCTGTGTGTCTATGTGTAGAATTGTTTCTATAGCAAACGATAACAGCCGCAAATTGAAACAGAATCAAATACGTTTTTGTATACGTGCCTGAATTGTAGAGGACTCAAGGCTTTTTGTTTTTGGTAAAGATCGATTAAGGGAAAGGGGTAGTTTACCAGCAATCTTTTTATGTTTTAACAAGGGTAATTTTTTAATAACGATAACTGCCGCAAATTAAAAAAGAATTAAATAATTTTGCATACATCCCTAAATTGTATAGGAATCAAGGTTTTTGATTTTGGTGAAGATCGGTTAAGAGAAAGGGGTAGTTTACATGCAACGTTTTATTTTTCAACAAGGGTCATTTTTCTATGACGAACGATAACTGCCGCACATTCAAACAAAATCAAATAATTTTTTGCATACATTCGTAAATTGTAAAAGATTCACGGCCTGTTGGTTTTGGTGAAGATCGGTTAAGGGAAAGGGGTAGTTTACCAGGAACATTTTTTTAACAAGAGTAATTTTTTTATGGCAAACGGTAACTGCCGTAAATTCAAACAGAATCAAATAATTTTTACATATGTGCCTGAGTTGTAGAGGACTCAAGGACTGTTGATTTTGGTGAAGATCGATTACGGGGAAAATGTAGTTTACCTGCAACGTTTTACGTTTTAACAAGAGTAAAGTTACTTAATATTGATAAATAAACTATCCTGATAAGATCATAATAATCCACTGCAGAAACGTAGATGAAATATCTATAAATGAAGATGCTAGTTTTACGGGGTGGGAGTAATTTTCTATAAATGGAAATGATAGTTGAAGTGGAGGGGATAATTTTTTATGTGTGTACTACGTTATCGGCAACAAACAAGTAGTTTGTTGTTAAAATCCCTTCCCTGGCTGTTTGGCCGTAGTCCAATGTTTTGTGCAAAACCAGACGTTTCGGCAGTGCCATCGACTACCATCATCAGTGAAAATCGAGTGCGATAACGTGAGGTGGTATACGTTAGTGACCACAGTACTGTGGTTAAGGATGAAGCAATAATTAGAAAGAAGTAGTTTCTATGGAAATATTTCATTTCTAAAATGATTTTAAATATAAATCTTATAACAAGGAAGTCATGTATGGTTCTCCACACCGATATTTAAATTTGGCATTACAGTAAGCCTTCCTTAAATTTTTTATTGTAATCTTCTCTATTGTTTTGTAAATTTTTTATTTAACATTACAGTTCAAAAATATTTAATTTCATTTTAAAGGAAACAACATTTAACTAACAAAATATTATTGCTTAATATTATAACTTCTATTACATATAAATTATTATTTCACTATATAGAATTTTTATAAAAAATTCCTAAATATTGTTGTATAACAAACTATCGGTATTTATTAATTTCATAGTACACTAATAGAGTTAATATAATTAACATGTAAATATACTCACTTATTATGTTTTTAATGTAAACTATAATGATGTTAAATCCATAGCAAAATGTCAAGTAAGCTCTGAAATTATCCGAGTTAGACTAACGGAAATTCGCGTTACACAATTCATGTCATTTCACAATAATCTCCCACTATGTTTACGAGATTAGTGTGTACTGTGATTGAGCTAATGTAAAACGATCTGTTATTGCAACCATAGATTAAATAATCGTGTTTTATTAAAATGAATTCAAAGTAGTCAAGTTACGCGACTTTGCTACAAAATCATCTGTGAAGATTTACTATAAATTATTTACCACGCTTTAAAAGTAAACTGTTATGGCTTAAGAAGCTGTATTAAATGACCTTTCGCGTGAACCTGTTGCAAGTTGTTTGTATTTGAATCATTGATTATGTCATGTTTATCCACTTGTGGAAACTACGTGGTCAGGGTGAAGTAAAGTACGCCATGACAACGCGCTTCCTGTTGTATTAGATCCGTCAATGGCAAACTACTTTTAATATTACAATCGTACTCGTTTGCACTGTTTGACTACTAAATTTGTCATGAATATTATAAAATTGTTATAATATGCAGTAACGGATGTGAAAGTCGTATTATTATTAAAGTAAGTAATCGATTGTCGTAGGGTGTCACTGTAAACAAGAGTTGTACAACAGACACAAAGCTTAAATTGTTGATCTTACCTCGTAGTGTAGATCAAACACGTGTAACAAATCGGTGGGGAGTTAGCAACAATTTTCCATACCATTACCAACAGGGGTGGAGATTTACATTTAGATTACATAGGGTTGAAGATAACATCGTAGATTATCAGACTTCAGTTACTACAATCGTATGAGAATACGAAGTTTTGCATATCACCTTGGTTTGTTTCATTAGAAGTTAAAATGATTGCTTATCCTGATATAATAGTCAGTTTTATTTAATGAGACAGTAAATGTTATCAATGCTTGTAGCAAATTATTGAAATATTATTTATCTACATTAATAAATCATACTGTAATTAATGCGTGGTACAGAAAATATTGATACGTGTACTTCTTTTGGTTTTGAAATATAATTAATCTTATACAATGTTGAAATTTGTAAACTTTTGTGATGTATCTTTATTATAATGGGACGCTGAAATCTTATAACTTCTAGAAGGCTTATACCAAGAGATCACATAAAAACATTGTAAACAAAGGTAAGTTCAATGTTATTTTTCTTTTGATATTTATAAGATATTATAATTTTTAGTGTATTTGTTAATAAGGACGAAATTTAAGAGAGTCTTTATGTATTTGTTAAATGAAACTCCCATTTATAATGAAAAATCAGAATGCCTCTAGTTTAAAATATTTAGATGAATTTTCTTGTAATTTAACACAGAAAGTTAGTTTAAATTGTAGGCTTTGTTTATGCTATGGTAACAGGTAATGCAACACAAAAAATGTAATAAACTCCATTAAACTTGTTTTATATTAAACATTTTTCTTAGTCGTGATGTGTTTGTGCAAACAGAAATTTCCCTTTCCGCCCTACTTGAGAGTGAACTCAACTGTTCCAGTTTTAAAAATTTACGAGAATTGTCTGGCATAAAAGTCATTTACAAATTTTATATATCCAAAAATTGTTCTATGCACCACGGTGGTAAAAGTAGTCAGTAACAAAATTTGGAATCATAACTTTCCCAGTTACTTAATACTAGCTTTCTATTCATAACGAAGTTGAAACATCTCTACTACTAGAAAGAACCAATCCAGCAAACATAAGTAACAAAAACCAATGCCTCTGACTGAGCAGTAAAAATATGTGTACATCTTAATATCCACTGAGTCATTATATTACAATAAGTAGTGAGTATTAATTAGTATTAAGTATTAAGTATTATACTTATGTTAAGTAGAAAGTGTGCTTGCTGTTACTGGGGCCTCGTCAATACTGGTTTAAGGAACATAGTGAATACACAATACACACTTACTGAGGACACCAAAGGCTGGAACCACGCACCATAGGTCTTGACATTTGTCTCCCTATTAGCTGTAGTTCATTCGGTTGTTACTGTTATCATCCGGAAAGTTATGCTGAAGAACAAAATAATCACAGAAAAACTTGAAATATCTAATTTAAATTTAAAAAAAATGAAATGAAATTACATAGAATGAAAATTTGGAAATGATGAAATCAAATAGATTAACTTTGAAAACTGGAATACATAATAAAAAGGAAGAAGATACATATAGGTTGACCGACAAAAGATGGGTAGCGTAAAAGTCAACAATTTCTAAATTGGAGATAATGAAGAACAAGTATGCAATCTTCAGATTCAATGGGTGTTTGTCTGAAGAAACAAAGTAAATGCAAAATATTCAAGAGGTGTGAAAACCACAAATGTACAAGGATGCAAATATACACTCGATGGTTGAGAGGGAGTAAAGTAAAAATTACAATATCCTTGCCCTTAGATTGTAACTCGGTTTAAAAATAGTGCAGGACGAATAAATACGGCGTACTACAGAGTTACGTGTTAAGCATAACGGACGCGAGACGAGTAGAAATTTTGCCTCATTTAGTTCTCGACCACGAGGTTATTAATGTCAACAGTTTTAACTTAAACGCAGTTACACGGTTTGCGTTGTTCCTTATTCAGGAGCTAATTGCACGCGTATATACCTGCACGCTTCTATCGGCTATTACATTAATATTGTAGTCTATTTACTGACTGTTCACGTAAATACGAGAAAAATGTTATTAATTGAATTGATTTATAAATAATTTTAACGTAATAATGTTTTTAGGCTGGGGGTCATTCCACAAAATGCGTGATGCAAAATGTGAAACGTCATCGAAAAACGTAACGCTCCAGGTGATGTTAACAGTATATTTTTTCCACACATTCGATTCCCTAAAAAAGCCTAAAAATTTTATCATGCTTCGATGTTTCGGTTTCGTCAAAATTCTTTGAATGCTTAGGTGCATTAATATAGAGAGGGAGAGAGGGAGAGAGGGAGAGAGAGGGAGAGGGAGGGGGAGAGAGAGAGAGAGAGAGAGATCTTTATTTTTAATACAATCTTGAGCTAAAATTATTGTAGGTGCCTATGGTAGGTATGTTACCTCCAGACAAGAGCTATTGCCTTCATTTTACCTAGATTATACTACGTGGTAAAGAGCTACGTCGTACACGAGGCAACTCTCCTAACGGGATATAGAATGAGGCTAGAAAGGATTATCAATATGCATGCCAGCTAGATGGTAGCAGTAGCCACAAATAGCAAGTTAAGGCGAAAATAAAATAATCCCGAACAGGCTTTCTGTTCTGATGCTGCAGTGGTGAGACAGGTTAGTTTTAATCTTTTGTAATACTGAATCTCTTTAATGTTCCAATTTTATGCAAACTTTTACTCGAGTTTTGGATTTTCAACGTTCACGAGAGACAACCCTAATAAAAATAACGTAGCGGAGCAATGCCACGTAACAAAGCAGCCTTTAAACTTGCCTCGCACATACTATCGTACTCCTCAATAACGTAGTGGAGCAATGCCACGTAACAAAGCAGCCTTTACACTTGCTGCGCACATGCTATCATACTCGTCAATAACGTAGCGGAGCAATGCCACGTAACAAAGCAGCCTTTATACTTGCTTCGCACATACTATCGTACTCCTCAATAACGTAGCGGAGCAATGCCACGTAACAAAGCAGCTTTTACATTTGCTTCGCACATACTATCGTACTCGTCAATAACGTAGCGGAGCAATGCCACGTAACAAAGCAGCCTTTACATTTGCTTCGCACATACTATCGTACTCGTCAATAACGTAGCGGAGCAATGCCACGTAACAAAGCAGCCTTTACATTTGCTTCGCACATACTATCGTACTCGTCAATAACGTAGCGGAGCAATGCCACGTAACAAAGCAGCCTTTACATTTGCTGCGCACATGCTATCTTACTCGTCAATAACGTAGCGGAGCAATGCCTCGTAACAAAGCAGCCTTTACATTTGCTTCGCACATACTATCGTACTCGTCAATAACGTAGCGGAGCAATGCCTCGTAACAAAGCAGCCTTTACATTTGCTTCGCACATACTATCGTACTCCTCAATAACGTAGCGGAGCAATGCCACGTAACAAAGCAGCTTTTACATTTGCTTCGCACATACTATCGTACTCGTCAATAACGTAGCGGAGCAATGCCACGTAACAAAGCAGCCTTTATATTTGCTGCGCACATGCTATCATACTCCTCAATAACGTAGCGGAGCAATGCCTCGTAACAAAGCAGCCTTTACATTTGCTTCGCACATACTATCGTACTCGTCAATAACGTAGCGGAGCAATGCCTCGTAACAAAGCAGCCTTTAGATTTGCTTCGCACATACTATCGTACTCCTCAATAACGTAGCGGAGCAATGCCACGTAACAAAGCAGCTTTTACATTTGCTTCGCACATACTATCGTACTCGTCAATAACGTAGCGGAGCAATGCCACGTAACAAAGCAGCCTTTACATTTGCTTCGCACATACTATCGTACTCGTCAATAACGTAGCGGAGCAATGCCTCGTAACAAAGCAGCCTTTACATTTGCTGCGCACATACTATCGTACTCGTCAATAACGTAGCGGAGCAATGCCACGTAACAAAGCAGCCTTTATATTTGCTGCGCACATGCTATCATACTCGTCAATAACGTAGCGGAGCAATGCCTCGTAACAAAGCAGCCTTTACATTTGCTTCGCACATACTATCGTACTCGTCAATAACGTAGCGGAGCAATGCCTCGTAACAAAGCAGCCTTTATATTTGCTTCGCACATACTATCGTACTCCTCAATAACGTAGCGGAGCAATGCCTCGTAACAAAGCAGCCTTTACATTTGCTTCGCACATACTATCGTACTCGTCAATAACGTAGCGGAGCAATGCCACGTAACAAAGCAGCCTTTACATTTGCTTCGCACATACTATCGTACTCGTCAATAACGTAGCGGAGCAATGCCTCGTAACAAAGCAGCCTTTACATTTGCTGCGCACATACTATCGTACTCGTCAATAACGTAGCGGAGCAATGCCTCGTAACAAAGCAGCCTTTACATTTGCTTCGCACATACTATCGTACTCGTCAATAACGTAGCGGAGCAATGCCACGTAACAAAGCAGCCTTTATATTTGCTGCGCACATGCTATCATACTCGTCAATAACGTAGCGGAGCAATGCCTCGTAACAAAGCAGCCTTTACATTTGCTTCGCACATACTATCGTACTCGTCAATAACGTAGCGGAGCAATGCCTCGTAACAAAGCAGCCTTTACATTTGCTTCGCACATACTATCGTACTCGTCAATAACGTAGCGGAGCAATGCCACGTAACAAAGCAGCTTTTACATTTGCTTCACACATACTATCGTACTCGTCAATAACGTAGCGGAGCAATGCCACGTAACAAAGCAGCCTTTACATTTGCTTCGCACATACTATCGTACTCGTCAATAACGTAGCGGAGCAATGCCACGTAACAAAGCAGCCTTTACATTTGCTTCGCACATACTATCGTACTCGTCAATAACGTAGCGGAGCAATGCCACGTAACAAAGCAGCCTTTACATTTGCTGCGCACATGCTATCTTACTCGTCAATAACGTAGCGGAGCAATGCCTCGTAACAAAGCAGCCTTTACATTTGCTTCGCACATACTATCGTACTCGTCAATAACGTAGCGGAGCAATGCCTCGTAACAAAGCAGCCTTTACATTTGCTTCGCACATACTATCGTACTCCTCAATAACGTAGCGGAGCAATGTCACGTAACAAAGCAGCTTTTACATTTGTTTCGCACATACTATCGTACTCGTCAATAACGTAGCGGAGCAATGCCACGTAACAAAGCAGCCTTTATATTTGCTGCGCACATGCTATCATACTCGTCAATAACGTAGCGGAGCAATGCCTCGTAACAAAGCAGCCTTTACATTTGCTTCGCACATACTATCGTACTCGTCAATAACGTAGCGGAGCAATGCCTCGTAACAAAGCAGCCTTTACATTTGCTTCGCACATACTATCGTACTCCTCAATAACGTAGCGGAGCAATGCCACGTAACAAAGCAGCTTTTACATTTGCTTCGCACATACTATCGTACTCGTCAATCACGTAGCGGAGCAATGCCACGTAACAAAGCAGCCTTTACATTTGCTGCGCACATGCTATCATACTCGTCAATAACGTAGCGGAGCAATGCCTCGTAACAAAGCAGCCTTTACATTTGCTTCGCACATACTATCGTACTCGTCAATAACGTAGCGGAGCAATGCCTCGTAACAAAGCAGCCTTTACATTTGCTTCGCACATACTATCGTACTCGTCAATAACGTAGCGGAGCAATGCCACGTAACAAAGCAGCCTTTACATTTGCTTCGCACATACTATCGTACTCGTCAATAACGTAGCGGAGCAATGCCACGTAACAAAGCAGCCTTTACATTTGCTTCGCACATACTATCGTACTCGTCAATAACGTAGCGGAGCAATGCCACGTACCAAAGCAGCCTTTACATTTGCTGCGCACATGCTATCTTACTCGTCAATAACGTAGCGGAGCAATGCCTCGTAACAAAGCAGCCTTTACATTTGCTTCGCACATACTATCGTACTCGTCAATAACGTAGCGGAGCAATGCCTCGTAACAAAGCAGCCTTTACATTTGCTTCGCACATACTATCGTACTCGTCAATAACGTAGCGGAGCAATGCCACGTAACAAAGCAGCTTTTACATTTGCTTCGCACATACTATCGTACTCGTCAATAACGTAGCGGAGCAATGCCTTGTAACAAAGCAGCCTTTACATTTGCTTCGCACATACTATCGTACTCGTCAATAACGTAGCGGAGCAATGGCACGTAACAAAGCAGCCTTTACATTTGCTTCGCACATACTATCGTACTCGTCAATAACGTAGCGGAGCAATGCCACGTAACAAAGCAGCCTTTACATTTGCTGCGCACATGCTATCTTACTCGTCAATAACGTAGCGGAGCAATGCCTCGTAACAAAGCAGCCTTTACATTTGCTTCGCACATACTATCGTACTCGTCAATAACGTAGCGGAGCAATGCCTCGTAACAAAGCAGCCTTTACATTTGCTTCGCACATACTATCGTACTCCTCAATAACGTAGCGGAGCAATGCCACGTAACAAAGCAGCTTTTACATTTGCTTCGCACATACTATCGTACTCGTCAATAACGTAGCGGAGCAATGCCACGTAACAAAGCAGCCTTTATATTTGCTGCGCACATGCTATCATACTCGTCAATAACGTAGCGGAGCAATGCCTCGTAACAAAGCAGCCTTTACATTTGCTTCGCACATACTATCGTACTCGTCAATAACGTAGCGGAGCAATGCCTCGTAACAAAGCAGCCTTTACATTTGCTTCGCACATACTATCGTACTCCGCAATAACGTAGCGGAGCAATGCCACGTAACAAAGCAGCTTTTACATTTGCTTCGCACATACTATCGTACTCGTCAATCACGTAGCGGAGCAATGCCACGTAACAAAGCAGCCTTTACATTTGCTGCGCACATGCTATCATACTCGTCAATAACGTAGCGGAGCAATGCCTCGTAACAAAGCAGCCTTTACATTTGCTTCGCACATACTATCGTACTCGTCAATAACGTAGCGGAGCAATGCCTCGTAACAAAGCAGCCTTTACATTTGCTTCGCACATACTATCGTACTCGTCAATAACGTAGCGGAGCAATGCCACGTAACAAAGCAGCCTTTATACTTGCTTCGCACGTACTATCATACTTGTCCCAAAATAGAAGTGTCAAATTATAAGATGTTGACAGAACCTGATTAGTCTGTGATGTTTAGGAGGTAAGCCCTCTCTACTTAAAATGCTTCCATCGTAAAATCTTTCTTTATACTTGACGTGTTGATTCCTACAACCTGAGAGCTTTCTTAGAAGCTGTTATTGGCCGTTAAAATCCCCGTTGAAAGGCCTAACAAAGACCGTTTTTCTTTTCACTTTTTCGAAAATGATTCCTATGTTAGGATGTTAAAAAGTAATTAATGTTAACTCTCTATTCATCGAGCTATTAAAATTATGTAGGTTATCATTTTGTTGGCAAACTTATTTTTCTACCTTATCTAAACTATGCTGTGCAGAATACGGTACGAGCAAAAACAAGCATACGGGCCATTTTATAACCTATAAACAAAAATTGATGTTCTACATTCTGTTTACAGGGACGTTTTTAGTATCTCATAAACTTGAATTTACATTTTAAGACATATATCTCGTACTGAATATATATTTCAATTTATTTATAAACAATTGTGTACAGGACTGCGTATTTATCACACATCTGATTCATAGCATAACAAAAATATCGGTATGGAGAAGCACACATGACTTCCACGTTCTAAGATTTATATTTAAAATCATTTTCGAAATGAAATATTTCCATAGAAACTACTTCTTTCTTTAGCCTTAACCACAGTACTGTGGCCACTAACGTATACCACCTTAAGTTAGCACACTTGATTTTTACTAATGATGGTAGTCAATGGCACTACCGAAACGTCTGGTTTTGCAAAAAACATTGGACCTCGGCCAAACAGCCCGGGAAGGAATTTTAACAACAAACTACTTTTTTGATGCCGATAACGTACTACACGTATAAACAAATTATCTCCTACCCCTTCAACTATAATTTTTATTTACAGAAAATTACCCCCTCCCCCTTCAAATACCCTTTCCATTTATAGAAATTTCATCTACCTTTCTACAGTGAATTATTATGAGCTTCTTTTCAGAATACTTTTTTTATCAAATTAAGTACTGTACTCTTGTTAAAACATAAAACTGTGGAGGTAAACTACCCCTTCCCCTTAATGGGTCTTCACAAAAATCAATAGGCTTTGAGTCCTCTACAATTCGGGCACATATGCAAAAATTATTTGTTTCTGTTTTAATTTGTGGCAGTTATATTTTCCCAAAAAAAAGCTACACAAACACACACACACAAGACAGTTTTCGGAAAATGACTTATCTTCATGTTTTGGGGGTAGTAAAATCAGAATCAGCTCTTATCTCGAACACAATTTTATTCCCCATCACCATACTTCTATTTTCTTTTGAAACATGGAAGAAAAAACTATTGCAGTAAGAAAAGAAAGCAGCTCGCAGATGTGGGCATTTAGCAGTTATTCATACCAGTCAAGTAGCAGTTGAATTCTACAAGATTTACGTAAAAATCATTAAACGAATTGAGGCATACTTGCCACGTAAACATGTTATATAAACTTTTCAAAATTATTATACAGAGAAACGAAAACTCTACATATTCTCTAAGCATTCATAAAGCAATATACAATTAATATCTATTTTCTTTTCCGACAGTCGTTTCAGAGAAATCAATTCAAAAGAGTAATGATTTCCCCATAATTATAAAAGTAAGGTTTAGACCTACTTCGTAAACACACTTTTAATTCCAATTTGTTGGTAAGTATAAAAATTAATTTTTTACAATTCAAATTATTCGAGTTCCAACGGAAACGTATTTGACCGTTTTGAATATTACGGGAACCGACTGTGCGATTGCATTGTAATTAGGTAACCAATCAGACAGCAGTTTTTGACGTGTACGTAATGGTTTATTCAGCTAGCTGTGAGAATCTTCACGTTTTGTTTGTGACTGTTGTGTTTGTAATCTTCTTACACTGGGAAAATTTGGTTATTGTTTCAAGCTTCTTCCTCTTCTTCCTCTGGCTTTATATCCCTCTACGAGATTTGTCCTCTTCAACAATCCTACACCATTCCAGTGTGTTCTCAGCAACAACTCTATAACCTCTGATCACCATGGTTTGCAGGTCCTCCTCGACACACACCATCTACCTATTTATTGGTCTTCCTCTGGGCTTACGGTCTAAGAGTTTCCATTCTGTGATAGCTCTGATACTTCTAGTCTTCTCCATTCTATAAATATGTCCTATTCATCTAATTCTTTGTGAGTTAATTAACTTTTCCATGTTATTGCTGTTTTATAATGTATCAAGTTCAAGATTCATGCTGATCCGCCAAATGTCATCTCGTTGCACTACTGTCCCAAAAATTATCCTCAGTATTTTTCTTTCAAATTGTTTAAGATCTTCTTCATCTTTCTTCTACATGGTCCATGTCTCACAGCCGTGTTTCAGTGTAACAGCTGTAAATTCATCTCTAGTTATGAGCTTTTTTGAAGAAGGCTAAATCATTGTTAGCGGTGTCAAATAAATATTGTGCAACTTTAGCACGAAATTGGTTTTGCTTTTGCAGCAGCGGCCGTGGCACGAATTTTGCTCCCGCATTTTTCATTCAAAGATGTTCCATCAAAATTTTCAAAATACAAGATGGCAGAATCCGCAGATTTTCTAATCCTTCCACGGACAGTCATCGATTTTTGATTATGACAGCGAGCACGCTCTCACTTTTGTTAAAGGCATTACAAAAAGTGAATTATTTTGAAAAGATTTTCAGAGATGTTTAAAGCGTTTATACGACAACTTTTTCTGCGTGTCACTCACTGACTCTTTACTGAAGCCTTTCTTAATCCTTGCGATAATTTTCACCGACGAATGTTCACGTCTTACGCAAAATCTAACAGAAATTCGCATTTCTAGTCGTTCTCACCTTATGAATATGCTAGCTTACTGATAGTCGAATACGTTATTTAATGTTTACGCATGCTTCAAAAAATTGCATTTGATTGACTATCAAGTTAAAATGCAGAGCACAACTGTTCCCGTAACATTCAAAACAGTCGGACAATTTTCGGTCAGAATTGGTATCCAAAAAATTTATTCAGAAACTCGATATGAAAATAGATGTCCTTTATAAAAGTAGAAAGCAGATCTCCTCTTTTATATAAAAAAAAATTCAAATTTTACAGAAAGGATACAACTCTAAACTATTGTTATTGTTGTCTTTTGTTGTATCGTGATATTGTAGAAATATGAGGAACAACTCTGATAACATATTACATAACTATGCCTGAACATGTTTGCGTTACTAATAGGCTGCTACTCAAAATTGTACAATCACATTGGTTTATCGCATTAAAATTTATTCACTGTACATAAATATAATAAAGTATTGTTATAAGGCATTATAGGACAGTAGTGAGGCCAAAATGTCTATATGCAAGTGAATGTCTAGCATTGAATTAGAATTTAGATAAACTAGAAATATTGGAAAGACGAATTATTAGGAAAATATTAGACCCACAAAAACTTCAGAAAGTTGGAAATTAGGAAGTACTAATGAAATATATCGAAGAGACAGAACATTGATTAAAATTAAATGTAAGCATGATATACATTATGGTGAGTTGCACTTCCGCATACAATGATGTAGCCTATAGGTCGCTTGCTGATTCTCATTGTGTTGGGGCGCAAGTGACACTGAACAAGTAAATGACACTACTGATTCTCTACACCTGAAATTATTGCTAATTTTCCGCGATACGAACATGAATATGCCTATTTATGTGTCTGTTGTTATGTTATCAGGACACGTACACTAATAAATACAATATTGAATGACTAATTCAGTATGAAAAAACTTTGAACACCGTGGAAGGACGACTTTTTCAGACTGGAATGTGAACGAATTATCACAATCAAAATTAGTGAACGTAGTAGGCATTTGTCACTGTCAATCACAAAATATTATTTGTCAGGTAATCAAATGGTAGGTTAAAACAGGTGAACCAGGACCAACGTATAAACGGTTCCATGAAAGGAAAGTTTATGGCCACAGGTCTTTTCAAGGTTTCTGTACTGTAATCTATACTGGCTACTTGGAGGAAAAGTGTGTGTTTTTACATATCTGTTTGAATACTGAAGTTAAAATAAAATTTTTACGTTTGTCAAAAAATGCCTTTTCTATGACGAAACTCTAGATCATTTTTCCGAGATTTCAGTGGTAATACTAATCTCCCATACTTAGTTGTATTTACAATACAAGAAATCCCTTACTTGTTTCCAACTATTACAACATATTTTTCAGTAAAAATTTCAACAAGAACTTAGAGTTATTATTGAACAAATGCTAACGTTTCAGAGTTTGAAAAGTCGTCCTTATGGAAGGAATACAATATTTTTACGGCAGTCTCACAGATAGTCGTACGGTACAATAGAAAACACTAGAAAATTCACTAATTACCATCTTTAATTAATCACAAATAACAATTCGTAATTAACTTGTACGATAATTCAAGTTAAATTTATCCACACGAAATAATAATATTAAGTGGCATAGTTCCACACTAATTATAACATAGAAAACACTTTTCACTTATCTTCAACAATAGCTCCATCCGCACTAAGGAAATCACTCAACATAACTCACTGACAAATCCAGCTGCTGTGGCTTTTATAGGTCGCGCAAGTGTGCCAAAATAAACTTTCCATCCTTAGTACGATGTGCCAGCTAATGCGTCTTTCAAGTGTGCTCTTGAACAATCTGGAAGTACTTTAGTGTTACGTGAGTGGACGGCTTTCATACAGAAGACGAGACACGCTAGACTACAACGAAACTCGCCTTTCCAAGATGATTCCATCATTACCATATCTTAAAAAAAAAACTCTAAACTAATACAATGTGTTATGCAGAAATCTAAGTAGATAATTTTTATGAAATCATGGTTTTTATTATTTTTGAAGGGCTTTGAAAGCAAATCTCGTATAAAATATTCTCAACTTCATGGAGGCAAAATGTTGTTTCAGTAGACACGTTAATTAATTCTTCAGTATGATTTATACCGCTTTTGTTAGGACACACACAAACATAATATACCAGTGCGGTTAGTTATATTTTCCATAGCGTGTTATGAATCTGATTAAGAATATAATTAAAAATGTTACGTGTTTTCTTCTACTGCCGTTAGTAGATTGTATTACATGCGATCCAACCATATCCGTCTACAACCACGTGTTAGTTTATTGTGGTACATTTTACCTCCGCAACCCTGCAAGTTATTTATTAAGTTTATATTTGAATACTTCATTTGCATTACTAAGAGGGGTATACGTTACTCATATATCATTGCCGTTTCCTTTAATAAGGAATTTTTTTATTTTTAAAGTATACAGAAGGAATTTTTTTTTAAATCTAACAAAATTTGTATTGACTGAGATCGATGGTGATGTTGGTTGAATGTCTGAATGTGTAAATCTGGATACATGTACTTAAAATTCTTATATTGATGGGGAATTCTTACACTTAAGTATAGAGTATACTCCACGTACGTGTTCATCATTTCGTATATATAGAGTGGCTAATATTTACCTTTCTGTCATGTTTCTTTGATTATCTTTTACACTTATTTTAAATTATGAATACATTTAGGTAATTTTTTTAATTGTTCTACCTGAGGAAACGTTAGGTATGAGGAATTAAAAATAGTTTCCATAATATACACGCATAAAACTAGTTTGTTAATAGTGCTGGAGATATGTACTCATAATATATTGTGTTTTTAATTACTGATTGCCTATGCGGCAAACGCACAGTTCGACATAAATAATTATTTCTTGTCATCAGCGGCTCACTCCTCTTTTGTAAAAATACGTTTATTGTGGAACCACATATACTTAACGTAACGAACACACAAAAAACCTACAACCTGGCCGGTGTTTGTCACTATATAGTTCCGTTGGGTACATGGACTGAAGTGTATTCATTATAAAATACTTGTAACTTTTCAATATAGGCCTATATATTGTATTAAACTTTCTACATTCCCGGAAAACAAACAACAATAGATATCTAACAGGTCAACAACCCCATCAACCTCCTCCCACACTGGTACCGTTAATACATGACAATCCTTTACTTTGTGCGTCCGCTCTTTCTCCAGTCACGAAATAGATTCACACACTTGCACTAAGCAGTACACAACGTAAGGAAAAAATATGATTAATATGTATCATGTATAGTATATCATATATCATGTATCATTATATCATAGTATAATGTATAATTTTGTTATATATAATTTACCTTAATTTCCGTCCAGTGACGTCAAGCGTAATTTGTATTTGGTTACGCGTTTCAGGCCATGTGGCCCATCCTCAGACCATCACTCCAAGAGGAGCTCGTTAAAAAATAAAAAATCCACAATAAAACAAACACATAATAAATAAATACAAAAATATATTAAAACATATAAAGGCGTTCTATTACACGAACACGGTGCACCGCGTGTAGCATGCCTGAACTGCGTTAATGGAACCTGTTATCTATTATTATCTGTAATCGATCGCAGCGCGGTATCATACAGTGGGTTGGACCTGAAGTTAAGTTTATCATTAAGTATGTCGTCACACACATCTGGGTTATTATGACCTCTATATATCTCGAATTCTTCAAGCGCATCCATATAACGGCCTTTGGCACAATAATGTAGGGGTATGAAGTTATTGTTGAAATTTGTATAAGAATGATTACATGAAATCAGATGCCTTGTAAAGTTAGATTTAATATTATCTATGGAAAAATTACCCCTGTTAAAATGGCTTTGTGGTTTGTGTTCGCGGAATCTTTTGATGAACGGTCTACCCGTTTGACCGATATAAAATCGGTCACAATCGTCACATATAAGCTTGTAAATACCAGTTTTGGATTCAATTGTTGTTTGAATGACTGGGCGAACTAAGTTCCGTAGACGGTTATTTGTTTTAAAAATGACAGTATAACCTAATTTATTTAAAGTGGATGTAAGGATCTTAGGCATCAACTCAGTGTATGTTGTTGTGATGTATTTGTTGTTAGGTGTAATATCATGTGTCTGTTTGGAACGACGGGATTTGTGTTTTCTAAGAATATTGTCGATCATTTGGGATTCACATCCGTTGGCCAGAGCTATGTGTTTAATTATGTTGAGTTCACACTCGAAATCATCATTATTTAGGGGGATCATCAAAAGTCTGTGAATAAAACTGTTGTAGGCCGCTAATTTTTGAGAGAAGGGGTGGTGTGAGTCTGCGTGTATGGTCACGTTTGTGGTGGTAGGTTTTCTGTAAATTTTAAAGTTATTGTTGATGAAGTTATTAATGCCGAGACTGCAGTCAAGGCCACTGATGACTCGAATCTCCAAAGCCAGTCACGCCACATAATTAACTATAAATTTAATAAAATTTTAAATAACCCTAATACTAATGGTCGTAAAACACAGAAACAGTTAAGAGCACAGGCTGAACGCAAGACACTTAAAAAGATAAAAACTAAGTTGCATGATAACAACGCACTTATTACTAAGGCAGGCAAAGGTCATACTTTGGTAATAATCCATAACGACACATACACACAGAAAGTACACAAGTTCATTTCTGATAACAATATCGAGATAATAAATTACGATCCCACTGACTCATATGTAAAATCATTAAATAGTACTATCAACAATTGTGTCAATTTATTTAACGATCGCACTCGACGTTCCTTAAAACCTATCAACGCGCGCGCCCCAAAACTTACCGGCTTACCCAAGATCCACAAGGATGACATTCCTATCAGGCCATTAGTCAATTTTACTACGGCCCCGGGTTTCAAAACGGCCAAAAAACTCGTCAAACTAATTAAAGATAACATCTTTCTCAAAAACAACCATATTATCGTCAACAATATTGATTTCATAAATAAAGTCAACGACATAAAATTACAAGCCAGTTACAAACTAGCCTCCTTTGACATCATCAATTTATACACAAATATACCCGTGAACAAAACTTTAGATATTTTGAATGACAATCTTCATGATACTAACAAATTGGACACACAACTCATTAAAGAACTAATTATCATACTAAGACTCATCCTTCAGCAAAACTATTTTACTTTCAACGGTAATTATTATATTCAAACAGACGGCCTGGCCATGGGTTCACCGTTATTATCCGGCCTGTTGGCTGATATATATCTTGACTTTTATGAGAACAATTATATCCTTAACAATAATATCTTCGCCAATAATATTATCTTCTATGACCGGTATGTTGATGATACTTTTCTAATTTTTAACGGTACTTTACGCCAAATCAGTAATCTTAAAAATCATATGAATACCGTTACCCAGAATATTCAATTTACTATGGAAACTGAAACTAATAATGAACTCAACTTTCTTGATCTTACTGTCACCAGGCAACTTAACAGCTTAAACTTTAAAATTTACAGAAAACCTACCACCACAAACGTGACCATACATGCAGACTCACACCACCCCTTCTCTCAAAAATTAGCGGCCTACAACAGTTTTATTCACAGACTTTTGATGATCCCCCTAAATAATGATGATTTCGAGGGTGAACTCAACATAATTAAACACATAGCTCTGGCCAACGGATATGAATCCCAAATGATCGACAATATTCTTAGAAAACACAAATCCCGTTGTTCCAAACAGACACATGATATTACACCTAACAACAAATACATCACAACAACATACACTGAGTTGATGCCTAAGATCCTTACATCCACTTTAAATAAATTAGGTTATACTGTCATTTTTAAAACTAATAACCGTCTACGGAACTTAGTTCGCCCAGTCATTCAGACAACAATTGAATCCAAAACTGGTATTTACAAGCTTATATGTGACGCTTGTGACCGATTTTATATCGGTCAAACGGGTAGACCGTTCATCAAAAGATTCCGAACACAAACCACAAAGCCATTTTAACAGGGGTAATTTTTCCATAGATAATATTAAATCTAACTTTACAAGGCATCTGATTTCATGTAATCATTCTTATACAAATTTCAACAATAACTTCATACCCCTACATTATTTTGCCAAAGGCCGTTATATGGATGCGCTTGAAGAATTCGAGATATATAAAGGTCATAATAACCCAGATGTGTGTGACGACATACTTAATGATAAACTTAACTTCAGGTCCAACCCACTGTATGATACCGCGCTGCGATCGATTACAGATAATAATAGATAACAGGTTCCATTAACGCAGTTCAGGCATGGTACACGCGGTGCACCGTGTTCGTGTAATAGAACGCCTTTATATGTTTTAATATATTTTTGTATTTATTTATTATGTGTTTGTTTTATTGTGGATTTTTTATTTTTTAACGAGCTCCTCTTGGAGTGATGGTCTGAGGATGGGCCACATGGCCTGAAACGCGTAACCAAATACAAATTACGCTTGACGTCACTGGACGGAAATTAAGGTAAATTATATATAATTATCATACAGTGACCTGGACCGCTTTAAATATGTTTAAAATATAATTTTGTGTATGTGTGTATCTGTGACTCAACAATATATGCAAGTAGTATTAGTTATTCTATACAACATAACGCCACTGTTAATAGCATACAACTTATATATTTTAATTAACTCTCATGAGAATTATATTACTTTATATTTTATGTTGTAGGCATGAATATAAGATTTAAAAAATCTCGAAACGTCCCATAAAACCTGCATATTTATTAGACAAAAACTCCACTTGAAACTATATTTGCGTGCGTGTGTGTTTATAAATATTGCAACAAAACACAGGATGATGATCTAGAATAAGTATATCAGAGCATGGATGACGGACATTAGCATGTTTTAAATTGATTTAAGCAATTTTTGTCAATTAGCTATAAGTTTTGTATTTAGAGAGGGATAAAGACTTGTTTATGCCAAATTCTTTTTAAATTTTTGCTCTACAATGTCATGTACTTTGTTTGTGAATATTGTTACAAAACAGATTTAAAGTAGTGTTGTTATTATTATTATTTGAAGGTGTTATCTTCACTCAATCCTGCCCCGCGATGGAGCGCCAATCTGTTACGAAACAGATATTAATAAAGTAGATATGATGTGTAGATATACTCTAGTCGAGTATAAGTTAGATTGAATTATTATTAATATGATTGTGATTATTAGTAGCGTTGTTGTGGGTGTTCACGTTTAATTCTTTTCGTTTAAAAGAGTATTTAGCACTTCACTGTCAACCTCCCCACTTACCATATGTGGATGTTATCAATGTTCTGTTTGGTGACTTCTTCTGCTGCAACATACACTTTATACACATATACGGATATTCTATTTGAATATCCTAAACAATGCACATGCACAATAAAGTAAAATAATGGTTTAACTGTAATTTGAATTGTATTGAACATTCAAATTCTACCGCCACCTTCTGATAGAACTGATCGTAAAAATTAAACTATTTAAAAAAAATCAAAAACTCTTTCCACTGGTAAATAAATTGAGATTTATTAACAATTTTAAAATGCCCTGAACTCTTTTAAAAAACAATCAATTAATAATGTCTTTACAAAATAATAATTACTATAAACAATTCTTGAGCTCTGTATATCTCAAGGCTGGTAACACTGGGGTCTGGTACAATAATCTTAGTTAGCGAGGTTATGTCCTCTTTACTCAGTTACATTAACAAATTCGTGTGTTCTTGGAAGTTGCATGATACCAGATACAAGATGTTATCTTAGTTAACAATATTTAATAATGAATTACGACAAAACACAAACAAATATTGAAAATTATAAAAGTCCGTACCATAAACCGATATATATATCGTACTATCGTACGGTGAGTAGACTGGATACAGCAGTTGTTTCGATAACACGTGCTTTGTGCTGCACTGTTAAAAATTACTATTATTATTTATTCGTTAGTTATAAAAATCATTTATTGGCAAGAGAAAAAATCTATAATAAAAAAAACCCTTGTGATAGTTTTCATTGGATTGAAATTATTTGAGAACAGAATCATTATTTGGTGACAAAGTTGTCGTTGTTATTTCTAGGTTAGTTAACAAAAGTAAGTAGTTATTTTGAATAAGTAAATTATTCATTAAATTCTTAATAATATAAACACCTACATTTTATTCATATTGCATCTGATGTATAATTATCAGTTGGTTAGAATATTTTTCGCAATAAACTAGTTATTCGTCAATTCAAACGAAATGAGTCAAATGAGCGACTATTCATTACACTCGTATTTTCGATATTTAAATCAATACCGATTTCTGTAATCACTATAAAATCGTAATATATTTATTCTTTAAATTAATGATTGCGATATAATTCATTTTTTTTTCAATTCTGATAATTTTCATTATTGGTTATGCACTTCGGTACTTATGACTAGTGCAGTCCCAAAACAATAATTCTTCGTTCACTAACGAAAATTATTATTTCAATTCAATTCGTTAAATAATAAAAATAGAGTACTCCCTATTTTTTATAAAACACAAAACACGAAAACACGACCTTTATTATACACTGGCCGGTTTATTATTTTAATTCACTTAGCACTGGACACTCGTTATTATTCTGTTGTGTACAGGTTAGTGTGTGTAGCGTAACTTATGTATGTGACGCGCACCGTTTAAATAAAATCTTGACACTTTTCTTCATGAACTTTGCTCGTTGAATGATGCGGAACGACTGAATGTTTCAACAAAGCGTCTCCTGCTTGTCTGGTTATTTTAAGCCATTTGATTGGTTTAAATTGTCAAACTCTCTACCCCAAAACACTTTAGTTAAATAAAACTTTTAATTTTTTACAAAATTTTGTCTGGGTTAGAGGCTATATATGACGTAAGCGTCGATACACAAAATGACTGAAAAGTTTATAAATGCTATAACTTTTTTATTAATTATCGTATCGTCGAATGTTTAGTGGCAATAGATTGCGGACACTTGCGGCTTTAATTTAAGTCTAAACAAGGATGAAATCCGTCCATTATTAACTCACTAAGCCATGTCACAAACCCATATGGTGAATCTTAATATAAATAAGTTTAATTCACCATATCTTGCTCCAATTACAATATAACACTCCTTATTAAACGTCTCGAGTCCATTTCTCTTCCGTTTTCATACAGAAAATAGTTGTAATTACCATTCAAACAATATTTGTTAATGGCGTCCTTAAACGACCATATTCGATTGTTTATAATCGCTTATAACGCTATTATTTCTTACCTAATTACATTTGTTTGGCATTCTAACAATAATATATACATTTATTTACATCTGTTTACATTTTGTTTTATGAAAAATGTTGTTTTTCATATATTAATAGTCTTATCAAAAAACCTTCTGTTCTCATTTCTTGAATTTGTCAATTTTTCAATTATTTTACCACATAAGGTATATAATGTTATAAATTAAAATAGTGTACAATTATAGTACCTTGTTTATTTAATGTGTTTATCAGTCTTTCGTTATCTGGAAGCTTTCCAATTCTTAGTATTCGGTTTGTTTACATCAGGTTTTGCAATGACAGTCAGATATTTTCTAATAAATCAACTACTAAATTACTACTGTTACATTTGATATGTGTTCTCATAGTAGTATCAGATATCTCTCTAACTACTGGTAACATTTTTAGTAATACTTCAACAAGTTTTGATAGTGCATTTTGCTTAACTATCTTGTCACATAGTGTTTGTTTACATCTGGTTATACAATTATATTCAGTTAGTTTCTAATAATTTGATTATAAAACTACTATTATTATGATTTTGATATGTTCTCATAGTAGTATTAGATATTTTTCTAACTAATGATAACATTTTTACTCATCTTTGAAAAAGTTTTGATAGTGCATTTTGCTTAACTATCTTGTCACATTGGGTTTCTGTTCTTCTGGCTTTATGCTATCATATTTAATCTGCTTTATTTACTGTGTATTTCAGTATAAATATTATTTACTAGTTTGCATTACTATTCATAATTAGTCTTTGATTGAAACAATTGTTGATAGTTGCTTGGTTTAATTAATATATATGATTTTATGTTATAGGTGCACTTTCTATGAGGTTATGTATCAATTATCTGGTAACAAATGTGCAACATATTCTTATGCAGTATTTGATTCTACTATTATGATTTCATTATGGTATTCTATTACAATGGTTTAATTGTTAAGTAATACACATGTTTACACTATTTTTCTAAACAATAACACAAGTATTCTTAATCTAATAGTATTAAATTTCTTGTTGTGTTGTACCTAATTTGTGGTACATTGGTTGTTTGATACCTAACAAACTAGCTTATTTGTTATTATTTGTTCTGGACTTTCTTTATATTTTATTCTATCTTGCCGTGGCATTCAGTTATATCTCATTTTAAAGTTTACAAAGCTTTTATTATCAGTTCCTATGAACAATGATTTTACTGTTCTATCTCACATTTCTCTTGGTGGTCTTATTATTATCTATTTTGCGTTACAATCTTGATTAAACTGGTCACACTAATTGTCTGTGCATTTTAACTGTTTAATCTTTGATTCTTCCACTATAATGGTAACGCATTTTCCTCTGTTATAAACCTTCTCACTTGTATTGTCTGTGGGGTTTATTTGGGTTAAGAATGGTTAACTTGTTACAGGTTCTCACACTTACATTAAGTTTTCACTATTACTGTTTGTGATTGCTTAATTATGCTAAACACTGGTTTCTTCATAGTTGATAATCGTTATACTTCTTCCGTTCATTAGTATAGTTCCTTGTATACTTGGTGAATGGTGATTTCTCGTATTGTCCATATATTATCTTCATTCTACATGTTATGTTTCCTTTGCTCTTCTTCTTCCTTTCTTCTTCTATTTAATTGTTGTTCACTATCGGTGTTCTCCTGGGTTGTACTGTACTTGTGATAATCAATGTTCACTTATTCTCGTCATCTTCTTCAATATTTCCATTTGTGGTGGTCATTGTTCCATAGTATTAATAAATAAATTGGTTGTTTTACCATCATTGTGGTTGCTCTTGAGTTGTCTCTCCTTCATTTTAATGGTTATGATTTTTGTTGTTTCCCCTCACTGGTTGGAACCTATTGGGCCTGGTTTCTAACATTTTATATTGGCTCGTTGTCATTTTCTTTCTCTCTTTTGTACTCGATGATGCAATATTACTCTTCCTTCTTCTTTGTTGGAATTTTTCGATAATATATCTCTGTAGATACACACTTTTCGTCTACATTATTTTATGTACTCTGAAATATTTTCATGATCTCCCGTCACTTGACGTAATATTTGGTTACTCTATGTAACTACCAAATTTGGTACGTTACATATGCCTTCCTATAAGAATTGATTAATTCTGAATTAGTATATTTATTTTTTATTGAAGAATTCATCAATTGTTGTATATTTCCATGTCGACTCTTATGCTTTTTTATATAACCCTTCACTTTCTTCTATTTGAATCATAATTATTTCTTTTCTATGGAATTATCTCCCTTGTTTATTTAGTTCCCTATTTCCCTAACATAAGTTTAGCTGGGGCAGTTCAGAGTGGCTCACTTTGGCATAAAACTCCACTGGCCATACTAACATCAATAAATACGGAGGCACATCATCTCCATCAATAATATAAATGATTGATGGCATTATTCATCAGTCAATTCATCTCAAATAATTAAAAAATTAAAGTGGTCGTTCTTTCGACAAATAATAAATATCCTTGGGATTTTCTCACGCATCTGCAGTTTATACATTGTTATACTCTCTTCTTCTTGATTCAACTTAACTAAATTCTTCACATTTTACAGGGATAGTTTGTTTTACATTTCATCACTGGTATACTCTCATGATCCTCTTCGTTAATATATTATTTTTTCATTCTTCTTTGTCATCAATAAATCTTTTCTCTTGGTATTACATTAAACGTCATTTCATAATCTTCTTCATTTTCAGGATTCACTTCTCTGGATACAATTCATGAATATGTTCTCATGGTTTCAAATGAGATATAGCTGATTTGATATAGGCTCTCTTCTAGTGTCGATGTGATACACTATGGTTGTGTGTTATCTATTATCTACATTAATGATATTTATTCGGTTTCGTTCCTCCAACTTCTTATTTTCTTTTTCTTCTATATATCATTTAGTTCATTGTCTCCTCCTTCTATCTGTACGGGTATGTTGTTACTTTACTGTTGACGTGGCTCTTGGAAATATTTTATATTATACATATATTTGTGCGATGGTTGTAAGGTGTCGATCTCGTATTATTTTTGTTTTTTTGTTAATAGTACGGGTAAGTTGTTGTTTTACTTGTTGACTTGGCTCTTGGAAATATATTTTGTGCCAAAGGTGGTATTTGTCAGTCTCGTATTGTATCAATTATAGTACGGGTAAGTTGTTGTTTTACTTGTTGACTTGGCTCTTGGAAATACATTTTGTGCCAAAGATCTTGGGTGTCAGTCTCGTATAGTATCAATTATAGTACGGGTAAGTTGTTGTTTTACTTGTTGACTAGGCTCTTGGAAATACATTTGGTGCCAAAGATGTTGTTTGTCGTTCTCGTATAATCAATTATAGTAGCAGTATTATCTGTAAATACAATTTTCTTTATCCTTTACATAACTTCTTTAGAACATATTTTTACATTACAAAATTACAATATAGTCAACGTCTATTTTCACAGTTATATATTCACTTCTTATTTAGTATAAAAACAACAAATAGTCTTCAATGCAATATTTCACTCTTTCTTCATATAGTCAACATTTATTCTCACAATTATGTTTTCAGTTTTCACTTAGTATCAATAACAAATAATCTTCATCGCAATACTTCACTTTAACTTTATAATTTAACCTTCGATATACCGTTTCATTGAAGCTTATGTCAGTATCATTTGTTATCATAATAATCCGTCCCATATTTCAATGTATTTTTTATTCATTTTTATCCGTAATCATCGCTCTCCTCTCTTCTTGTCGTTCGAACTTCTTCAGTGTTCATGCTCCTGACCGTTCTCGACATATATCTGGCTATCATCTGGTTTTTCCATTTTGATGCTATTAGGGCTTCGTCTGCCTTCCGTTCTTCCGTCTTCTTCTTCTCTTTCTCTTCAGTGTACTTGTGTCCAGTGTCCTCCTGGTTGTTGTTAGTACTGATGTTTAGTATCTCTGCTAACTCTGTTTGACCGTCATCTGTCTTTTGATTGGGTCCTTCCATTAATTGGCTCCTCTTCTTCCTCAGTTCTCTTATTTCTCTGGCGTACCCTTCGATAATCCGGTCCCATTGTTCTTGATAGCCTTCCTTTTTCTTAAAATATCTCACTCTTCTTTTGGAAATCTTTGGTTGAGATACTTTATAGCTCATATTCTTCTTCGTTGTTACATAATCTTCCTCCTCGTCCATCTTCATGAAATTCCTCCGATACTCCTTCTTGAAAACCCCTTCTTCATGATTGACGATTGGTAAGTTGATCATATTAATCAGACCGCCTCGAGTCATTTCAATTAATTCTTTTGTAACCCTTGTCTTCTTTGGACGTATGGTTCTTCTTTCTTCCATCTTCACCTCTTTCGTTTCTTGAATTATTTGGATCTTCTTTTCTCCCCTCTCTTCAGGCTTTGGACTCACTTGTTCCGAGTTTTTATCTTCGTGTACTTCTGCAACCTCCATTTGATTATCTATTATTAATTCTCTCCTCATCTTCTTAACATTCTCTTTTGTCTCTTCACAACATCTTTTGGTTGTCTCTCCCGATTGCTTATAATCATCATCCACTACCGGGTTTATCGACTCCACGCTCTTCTTGTCATCTTCCTTCATTTTCTTACTCATTTGGTCTAATTTCCCATTGATTTCATTGAGTTTGGCTCCTAAATCTGCAGGCAAATTTTCCTTTATTATTTCCATCTTCTTTTCCAATAGCTCTTCAGTCCTTTGGTTAATGGATTCTTCAGTCTTCTTAACTGTTTCGTTTATTTTGCTATTCAAGTCCTCTTTCAGGGATTCTATGTTCTTACTTAGCTCCTCCTTTGTGGATTGACTGGTTTCATTTATTTTGTTATTTAAATCCTCCTTCAACAATTCCATATTCTTCTTATTTTCTTCCTTTGTGGATCTCTGGCTTTCTTCTATTGCTCGTAATATTGTTAAGAAGTTGGCATCCATCGTTGACATTGGTTTCTCAGGTTGGCTTACTTCCGGTTGAACTTCTTGGGGTATGACTTCCGGTTCATCTTCTGGTTGCTGAACCTCCTCCGCCGGTTCAGATTGCCTATCTTCAACTTCTAACAAAATCTCTTCGACATCCTCTGCTGATGTTGCCTCTTTTTCTTCTAATCTGGCCTCCCTCTCTGCCTCTGCTGCTCGTTTTTTCGAAGTCGACCTCCTGTACATCTTGTTACCTTGGTAATGCACTTGCTGTCTTTTCGTCGAATTAGGTTAGGAAATTATTGGTTTAATTGCCTAAATTGTTAATTGTTTTCTTCCTAATTCGCGCTCAGACGTTGGGCGCCAATCTGTTACAAAACAGATTTAATGTAGTGTTGTTATTATTATTATTTGAAGGTGTTATCTTCACTCAGTCCTGCCCCGCGATGGAGCGCCAATCTGTTACGAAACAGGTATTAATAAAGTAGATATGATGTGTAGATATACTCTAGTCGAGTATAAGTTAGATTGAATTATTATTAATAAGATTGTGATTATTAGTAGCGTTGTTGTGGATGTTCACGTTTAATTCTTTTCGTTTAAAAGAGTATTTAGCACTTCACTGTCAACCTCCCCACTTACCATATGTGGATGTTATCAATGTTCTGTTTGGTGACTTCTTCTGCTGCAACATACACTTTATACACATATACGGATATTCTATTTGAATATCCTAAGCAATGCACATGCACAATAGAGTAAAATAATGGTTTAACTGTAATTTGAATTGTATTGAACATTCAAATTCTACCGCCACCTTCTGATAGAACTGATCGTAAAAATTAAACTATTTTAAAAAAATCAAAAACTCTTTCCACTGGTAAATAAATTGGGATTTATTAACAATTTTAAATGCCCTGAACTCTTTTAAAAAACAATCAATTAATAATGTCTTTACAAAATAATAATTACTATAAACAATTCTTGAGCTCTGTATATCTCAAGGCTGGTAACACTGGGGTCTGGTACAATAATCTTAGTTAGCGAGGTTATGTCCTCTTTACTCAGTTACATTAACAAATTCGTGTGTTCTTGGAAGTTGCATGATACCAGATACAAGATGTTATCTTAGTTAACAATATTTAATAATGAATTACGACAAAACACAAACAAATATTGAAAATTATAAAAGTCGGTACCATAAACCGATATATATCGTACTATCGTACGGTGAGTAGACTGGATACAGCAGTTGTTTCGATAACACGTGCTTTGTGCTGCACTGTTAAAAATTACTATTATTATTTATTCGTTAGTTATAAAAATCATTTATTGGCAAGAGAAAAATCTATAATAAAAAAAACTCTTGTGATAGCTTTCATTGGATTGAAATTATTTGAGAACAGAATCATTATTTGGTGACAAAGTTGTCGTTGTTATTTCTAGGTTAGTTAACAAAAGTAAGTAGTTATTTTGAATAAGTAAATTATTCATTAAATTCTTAATAATATAAACACATATATTTTATTCATATTGCATCTGATGTATAATTATCAGTTGGTTAGAATATTTTTCGCAATAAACTAGTTATTCGTCGATTCAAACGAAATGAGTCAAATGAGCGACTATTCATTACACTCGTATTTTCGATATTTAAATCAATACCGATTTCTGTAATCACTATAAAATCGTAATATATTTATTCTTTAAATTAATGATTGCGATATAATTCTTTTTTTTTCAATTCTGATAATTTTCATTATTGGTTATGCACTTCGGTACTTATGACTAGTGCAGTCCCAAAACAATAATTCTTCGTTCACTAACGAAAATTATTATTTTAATTCAATTCGTTAAATAATAAAAATAGAGTACTCCCTATTTTTTATAAAACACAAAACACGAAAACACGACCTTTATTATACACTGGCCGGTTTATTATTTTAATTCACTTAGCACTGGACACTCGTTATTATTCTGTTGTGTACAGGTTAGTGTGTGTAGCGTAACTTATGTATGTGACGCGCACCGTTTAAATAAAATCTTGACACTTTTCTTCATGAACTTTGCTCGTTGAATGATGCGGAACGACTGAATGTTTCAACAAAGCGTCTCCTGCTTGTCTGGTTATTTTAAGCCATTTGATTGGTTTAAATTGTCAAACTCTCTACCCCAAAACACTTTAGTTAAATAAAACTTTTAATTTTTTACAAAATTTTGTCTGGGTTAGAGGCTATATATGACGTAAGCGTCGATACACAAAATGACTGAAAAGTTTATAAATGCTATAACTTTTTTATTAATTATCGTATCGTCGAATGTTTAGTGGCAATAGATTGCGGACACTTGCGGCTTTAATTTAAGTCTAAACAAGGATGAAATCCGTCCATTATTAACTCACTAAGCCATGTCACAAACCCATATGGTGAATCTTAATATAAATAAGTTTAATTCACCATATCTTGCTCCAATTACAATATAACACTCCTTATTAAACGTCTCGAGTCCATTTCTCTTCCGTTTTCATACAGAAAATAGTTGTAACTACCATTCAAACAATATTTGGTAATGGCGTCCTCAAACGACCATATTCGATTGTTTATAATCGCTTATAACGCTATTATTTCTTACCTAATTACATTTGTTTGGCAGTCTGACAATAATATATACATTTATTTACATCTGTTTACATTTTGTTTTATGAAAAATGTTGTTTTTCATATATTAATAGTCTTATCAAAAAACCTTCTGTTCTCATTTCTTGAATTTGTCACTTTTTCAATTATTTTACCACATAAGGTATATAATGTTATAAATTAAAATAGTGTACAATTATAGTACCTTGTTTATTTAATGTGTTTATCAGTCTTTCGTTATCTTGAAGCTTTCCAATTCTTAGTATTGAGTTTGTTTACATCAGGTTTTTGTAATGACAGTCAGTCAGTTTCTAATAAATCAACTACTAAATTACTACTATTACATTTGATATGTGTTCTCATAGTAGTATCAGATATCTCTCTAACTACTGGTAACATTTTTAGTAATACTTCAACAAGTTTTGATAGTGCATTTTGCTTAAATATCTTGTCACATAGTGTTTGTTTACATCTGGTTATACAATTATAGTCAGTTAGTTTCTAATAATTTGATTATAAAACTACTATTATTATGATTGTGATATGTTCTCATAGTAGTATTAGATATTTTTCTAACTACTGGTAACATTTTTAGTAATCCTTCAACAAGTTTTGATAGTGCATTTTGCTTAACTATCTTGTCACATAGTGTTTGTTTACATCTGGTTATACAATTATATTCAGTTAGTTTCTAATAATTTGATTATAAAACTACTATTATTATGATTTTGATATGTTCTCATAGTAGTATTAGATATTTTTCTAACTAATGATAACATTTTTACTCATCTTTGAAAAAGTTTTGATAGTGCATTTTGCTTAATTATCTTGTCACATTGGGTTTCTGTTCTTCTGGCTTTATGCTATCATATTTAATCTGCTTTATTTACTGTGTATTTCAGTATAAATATTATTTACTAGTTTGCATTACTATTCATAATTAGTCTTTGATTGAAACAATTGTTGATAGTTGCTTGGTTTAATTAATATATATGATTTTATGTTATAGGTGCACTTTCTATGAGGTTATGTATCAATTATCTGGTAACAAATGTGCAACATATTCTTATGCAGTATTTGATTCTACTATTATGATTTCATTATGGTATTCTATTACAATGGTTTAATTGTTAAGTAATACACATGTTTACACTATTTTTCTAAACAATAACACAAGTATTCTTAATCTAATAGTATTACATTTCTTGTTGTGTTGTACCTAATTTGTGGTACACTGGTTGTTTGATACCTAACAAACTAGCTTATTTGTTATTATTTGTTCTGGACTTTCTTTATATTTTATTCTATCTTGCCGTGGTATTCAGTTATATCTCATTTCAAAGTTTACAAAGCTTTTATTATCAGTTCCTATGAACAATGATTTTACTGTTCTATCTCACATTTCTCTTGGTGGTCTTATTATTATCTATTTTGGGTTACAATCTTGATTAAACTGGTCACACTAATTTTCTGTGCATTTTAACTATTTAATCTTTGATTCTTCCACTATAATGGTAACGCATTTTCCTCTGTTATAAACCTTCTCACTTGTATTGTCTGTGGGGTTTATTTGGGTTAAGAATGGTTAACTTGTTACAGGTTCTCACACTTACATTAAGTTTTCACTATTACTGTTTGTGATTGCTTAATTATGCTAAACACTGGTTTCTTCATAGTTGATAATCGTTATACTTCTTCCAGTCATTAGTATATTTCCTTGTATACTTGGTGAATGGTGATTTCTCGTATTGTCCATATATTATCTTCATTCTACATGTTATGTTTCCTTTGCTCTTCTTCTTCCTTTCTTCTTCTATTTAATTGTTTTTCACTATCGGTGTTCTCCTGGGTTGTACTGTACTTGTGATAATCAATGTTCACTTATTCTCGTCATCTTCTTCAATATTTCCATTTGTGGTAGTCATTGTTCCATAGTATTAATAAATAAATTGGTTGTTTTACCATCATTGTGGTTGCTCTTGAGTTGTCTCTCCTTCATTTTATTGGTTATGATTTTTGTTGTTTCCCCTCATTGGTTGGAACCTATTGTCTTCTCTTCATTTTAATGGTTATGATTTTTGTTGTTTCCCCTCACTGGTTGGAACCTATTGGGCCTGGTTTCTAACATTTTATATTGGCTCGTTGTCATTTTCTTTCTCTCTTTTGTACTCGATGATGCAATATTACTCTTCCTTCTTCTTTGTTGGAATTTTTCGATAATATATCTCTGTAGATACACGCTTTTCGTCTACATTATTTTATGTACTCTGAAATATTTTCATGATCTCCCGTCACTTGACGTAATATTTGGTTACTCTATGTAACTGCCAAATTTGGTACGTTACAATATGTGCGCACTTCGCGTGTGGTGAACCTTCATGTTATATCTTCCGCGTTTGTTATCCGTTCGGCATGAGACTTGGACAGTGAATTATTTATGAAAATAGCTACATTTTGTATATACTCAGCTATTGTTTAAATGTGGTTTTTTAGTAATTGAAAACTCAACTATTCAGGCTTATCAATTGAAGAGTAATAAAATTTCTAGATAAAAATCTAAGCAGGCACTTGCAGATTATGCAAAATTTCGCCAAAGCGTCTATCTTTTGTCCACTCTACCACGTAGACAGTTGATTGAGCAATTAGAAGCCCCTAAATTCAGTCAGATCCGTCGGTTGTCAGGTATACTTCGAGCCAGTTCATCGGAAGTCGTTGCCTAGTGAACGTGTGCTCTTCATCAAGAGTTTTTCTTGTTCGAACTGGTTTAATCTAGATTAGTAACTCTAAGTCTTGGGACTCTTTTCGAGTTTGTCGATTAGAACCAAGTGGGTGAACTACCAGTTTTAAAATGTTCAAGAGCTATTACGTGTTAGTGGAAGATTTTCCTCTTAGGGAGATTTACCTACAGTGATAAATCCTTATTAACGCGGAACACTTCAAGAATAGCCGGAAGGTAATGTAATATACACCGCTTTTAAAGAATATCATTCATTATCATCCTGAGTAACAATAATTAATATTAACCAATTGAGAGCGAGTAAACAAACGATTCGGGAAGTGACAATTTGTGTGTAAAATCTGCATCAATGTTATCAGCTGTTGGTCGAACCCCAGCGCAGAAAGAGAGAGGAGAGCGGCGATCATTGCAGAGAAGAACGTAACAGCGGCGGAGCGAGTGACGTCACGCCGAGTGTAAAGGAATTCTACGTTTCAAGTAAGACTTACTAAAACTGAACTATATAAACTCTTTGATAACAAATAAAATACTATACATGACATTTTATTTAAATTAAATATATCATATAAACAATTATTTACTTGTGTGAAAAATAAATAATTTTTCTACACCTCCAATATAGACTTGTGCATAATTTATACACACATAATTATCCTGTGCGAAAATATTTATTTGTATCGTCGCAATATGTGTGTGTGTGTGTGTGTGTGTGTGTTGCAATAAGAAGAATATGCAAATAATCATATAAAATAATACTGGGACTCGATGCCTATGATAGCATGTATAATGAAAATTTATATAAATAAAGACTACACGTTTGCACATTGTATGTTTGTTATTCGATTAGAAAAACACTGTACAAAAAACTGTAAGTGTGACATTGTGAGAAATGATGCGCAGGGGTGTGGATAGTTCGCGTGTGCAAGAATATTTAATTATTTTACCGGATAATAATTAAAAAAAATGGTAAAGTGAATAACTGACGTCGTAAGTGGAACAATAAGATGAGGCTTGTACCAAAATAGACCTAAAAAAGACCTATCTAAAGTCAGGTTAGTAAGTTAAAAAGAATTGAATGTATATGAGTCTTTTTACAAATAAAGTTTTATGACCTATTAGATAAGTCATAAGATTATACTCTTATCGTGCGCTGCTTACAAACAATACATGAAACAATAATTTTATCTTGGCTTCAGACGCAGACAAATTAACCAATCAGCTAAAGAGAAATAGACCAAATTTTCAATCGAATTCTAATTTCTTGTCAGACAGACAGTCTCTATCTGTGAACTCGAAACGTGAAGATGTATTGGTCTAGTTTAGACGCTAGGTATACTATGGCGTTACGAACACAAGTTAGAAAGCTCGCTAGTTGCTGATATCGTAAAATCAAAATAGTGCAATTTGTACTATCGAAATTGCAATGATTAATAAATCCGACAGCATCCCACTACACGAATTACCGACTACTTATTCTATGCGAGACGTGACATCGCAATATTTATTGCAACGATACAAATTAAAACTGCATAGATAGGTTACATTGAAATTATTCAACCAATTCTATATATAGAGGTAAGAAAATTTTATTAAATTAAAACATTAAAATTTACTATTGTCTTATTACTATATAATGTAAAATTGTTTATTAAATAGTTGTTACTAATGATAATGTGATGTATTTATAATATACACACATTTATTGTATACTAATGGTACCTATAATTTCAATTTTCTATTTTATTGTATTTATTGTTCATAGCCTAAAGGTACCACACATACGATGTGTAAAATTTTTTTTTTATTACTCACATTCTTAAAAACAATCGTTTCTAAAAAAAGTGAGTAATAAAAATTTTTATTACACATCGTATGCATGATAACTTTAGGCTATGAACAATAAATACGATACAATAGAAAACTATATAGTTGTCTTTCAATAAATGAATCGTTTGGCTTGTTTTACATATATGTTACTTGTAAGTTGAATTCCACTGTTTGCGTAGACTCTCGGCGCTCACCACGCTGCTCACTGCACCGTTGCGACTCTGCACTTCGACCCGCCCGAAGACCACTAATGCTGAAATATCAACGCTGCGGCTTACGCACGCACTGCGATATGAACTTTTACTGCTTATAACTTGAATTCACTTAATCTCAGGGATCAAAACTGGGTGAAAGAGATTGTGTATTAAGCTTACACAAATTCCGGTTTCTTCAAGTGTTCTCGCGTAAACTCAAAACACCACGTTTAGTATTTTGGACCTAACCCGGAAAATCTTCCACTCTACGCAAAAAAAAAAAAAATTGAATAATGCTCTATTTAAAATGTTCTGAGTTTTATACAGTGACAATGATTACGAAGAACTCGAACCGTGAACCAACTATTAAGTCTTAACGAAATCGACTTATCTTGTCACGAAAATCTCGTGACAGCGAGTACGTCGTTCTATGACGAGACTTCAGAAGAAACTGAGCGATGTGCATTCACTCAAATAATTTTAAGACCTTCTGATTAGTTGGAAATCTAACAACTTCATAGATGAGAACACAGATAGACTAAAATCAGGCTTAAACTCTGTCCGATTCTGCAAAGGCCTGTCTAGATTTAATCTACAAACTTTATTACTTTCTTGGAGATAATGAAAATAAAAAAAGACCGATTTCACTTTAAAAAAAAAAACATAAAAATTGTAGTTGTGGAGAATTAGTATATGGTAAATGTAGCTTATAACGATGAGAACACTCCGTTCAAGTTTCCGAAAAAAATGTTAATTTTCAAAGAAGTTATTAAATAAAATGTAAATCACACGCGCACCCGCGCACTTACACTCAAATATTTCACATGACATAAAAGAGAACGAAATTGTAAATATTTTAACATAACATACTTTTTAAAACATACCTTGGTTTAAAACTTATGACTACTTTAAAAAGGAAGAACAAAATCAATTTAAAACATGTCTATGGCCGTCAGAAAATGTGTTATAGCCTTAGTATTCCACTTATATGAACGTAGATCTTGTGTACTGTTGCGATATATATTGCAACGTTACAAGTATTATAACGAAAATTACACAAATACATTACCATGTACTCAACGCAACTATGAAGTGTATTACACCGGCCAGGTCGCAGGATTTTTTTATTATCGTTGCGTCAATTATATGCAGTTGCACAATAATAAAATAATTTGCAAAGAGGAATGACATGTTGTTGACATGAAATGATTAATTAAAACCGTTTTAAAATAATCATTCTATGATTTATTAATAGAAATTATGCAAATATTAAAAATTCGAATCTTAGATAAATAAAAATATTTTCTTTTAAAGGTTTTCACAAATACAGTGTAACCTTCTATGCTGTTCATGACATATAAAAAAATAAACAGCTATATAATTTTACTAGCTAAACAGACATGTTAAACAAATTATCTAGATACTTTTTATTTCAGTGTGTCTGACTTTTACTCAAATTCAAAATAATAATAGCAACTCATTTACAAACAAAATTAATATTAAAACTCAAGAATAAAACTAATTGTTGCTATAAACAAAATAGAAAACAACATTTACTTCCAACCTATTATTTGTTTCTACTGACACACCCAAATTTTAATATACAACAAAAGATTAGTATTTTTAAATTTCGTTGTTAAATTAAAATTATTTTCTTTTACTACTATTTAAATTTAAAGCTTTAAGTCTTTACTGCTCATATATAAGTTTGTTTTGCGAGTTCTTTTCACAAAGAAAAAATATAATTGTTTATTCATCACCTGCGTACTGCCGAGGTTACCGATGCGCGCGCGCGTGCGTGCGTGTGTGTCCTGAATCCTGAGAATTTGATGGTGATGATAATGATGCTGATGCTGTGTTCTCTGTCTCTACGGTTTGTTGTTTGTGATGGCCCAGAGTTCCTCCATAAGTCTTGGTGTCTGTGGTAAAGAAGACGATCGATCGGCAGACCGGCAGCGTGACGTTGTGTGACGAATTATTGAGTCTCAGACCGCCCCAAAATTGCCGGTGGTATTTATACTGGACGGCAATCTGACAAGTCCAGGACTGTTTTCGACCTGTTAGATATTGTCACTACGTGCAAAGCGTCCTTTTAATTACAAATCACTTTTTGATTGATTTTCGCGATTTCGTAAACATACTCGTAGCATGAGCGATATCATATTTTTTGCGTAATTTTTTTCTGGTCACTCACATATAACACACATATCAATTACTATTTAATTACACTAGAAGTTAACATTAAATTACCTGGCGTCTTTATTATTGCAAATTTCTGCAATACTATATTCGCTAAAAATTCCTTAAGGTAATGGTGTTTTTATACTTGGGGTAAGTCTTTGTTCACAGGTTTAAAACGTATTAATTAGTTTATTTGTATCCGGTTAAAACCTGATCACAGACGTACGCATCACCCCATCTTTGCCTGTCGTAGCTTGCGTTCACACACACAAACACACAAGCGCTGTATTCACTCGCGGAGGCAGGTGTACGCTTTATGGCAATTCTTATCATACATGCTATTGTTAAAATCTGTTCATCATATATTGTTCTATGCTAAATATTTACAAATATACCGCCCTGGGCAAATATGCAAATATACGTATATATGGTTAAATAAATGTGTTTAAATGTACGCTACTAAATGTATGCTGTAAATATAATATCTATTATAAATATTATAAAAATAAGAATTATCTCAATTGGTGTTAATTTACTGAAGTTTTCTCTATTTAAAATTTATAAAATCTATGAATTTTTCCGGAGAAGGGTTTGTGAGGATCGGTGAAAAATAACACAAATTTTAAATTATTTGTGTCACGGTTTGACAATACTTATTGTCATCATCAGGACCTGTGTATGAATACAAAGGAAATGTCAAACCCAACAGAACGATTATTTGAGTCAACGTGTTTTTGTGTATGTGAGTGTGCGTCGGCGTGCGTGCGGGTGTGAGTATCATTGTATATGTAAAGGAGCTGAGACAGTTTGTTTTACATCATCAAATGTTTCCTTTAAATACAACGAGAAAATTATAATGTCACAGTACTTAATTTATACAGTATTACAATTTAAATTACTCGTAATGTAATGGTATTTTTAATTAATTATAAAAACAGTAATCAACAATTAAATATTAGAATTGGTACAGAAAACCTTTATACATGTCAACATAGGCTACAGCATAGCAAAACATTAAAGCTAAATACAGATTATAGGGCTGTTCAATTATGAAATTATTAAAAGTTATTTTTATCATGTTTCATTCACTGGTAGTATAAAAAATGTCATTTATTTTTGACCGAACCTCACAAACCCTTCACCGGAAATGTTCATTGATTGATCAATCAATCATTGATGGTCACTACGAATTTAAGGATATAAGATCTCTGTTATATAATGTCTTAGACAGTTAGTTTAAGAAGTATCATCGTCCTGTAATCACTATGATATTAGGGAAATCTTTAATATTTTTCCCGATCTGTTTAACATAACTTCTTTAGAAAGTAAGAGGAGCGGAAAAGCTATTTTGTTTTTAGACAGAATATTTTATACAATGGCTGTCTTGCTGCTACTAGCACTTTGCGTAAGCAGGCCCAAAAGATTATTATAGCCTTTGGCTCTCCAAGCACGTCCAGCGTTTATGTGGGTACGACACTTATATAAATTTACACTTCTGAGAAGGAAAAAAACGAAATATCATAAAAGGAACCAAAAAGTGAAGCAACTGTAGAGAGATTCATAAATTTTTTTAAGTTTAATTAAATATTAGTGATAATGTAATAAGATATGTAATACCCAGATAGATAATGAAAAAGGTAAATATCCATTGAGGACTAAGATAATTATAAACAACAACACTTTAGAACAAGTGGGCCGTTTCAAATATCTCGGCTGTGCAGTAAGCTATGAATCTGAATATGATATAAGAGAGAAGATAAATAAATTTAGGAATATTTGTGATACGATTCATAGAAATCTTAGATAGAGAACAAGACACCGCCAAGCATTCAATTTTATAAGACAAATTCAATACCCACGTTGATTTATGCGAGTGAGGCGTGGGTCATGACAAAAAAAAAAGGAAAGCGGCAAGATTGAGAGAGCTGATATGCAGTTTCTTGAAAATACTTTAAATTATACATTGCAAGATAGAATAAGGAATGAGGATATCAGAGCAGAACTCGAAGTAAAGGACGTAAATGAAATTATTTCAATTTACCTAGAGGCAGACCGAGGAAGAGTTGGGAAGCTGACGTTGCAGAGGACGCGAAGGATATAGGGATAAGAAACTCGAGGAGGGCTGCAGTGGATAGAATAGATTGGTGGAGGCCAGGGCCCGACTTGGGTTGTAGCGCCATAGGAGGAGGATTTAAATTTACACAAGACAATGGTGGGATCATGTGCAAAGGATGACAGGTGATCGATTGCCGAAAGGGGTACTGACCTATAAAGCTATTGGTAGAAGAGACGTGGGTCATGAGAGGATGAGACGTGTGCCGGAACAGGTATACATAAAATCCTTGAAGAAGAAGAAGAAGAAGAAGAAGAAGAAGAAGAAGAAGAAGAAGAAGAAGAAGAAGAAGAAGAAGAAGAAGAAGAAGAAGAAGAAGACGCTTTTCTACAGAATATAGGAAAATCTCTTTCTTTAAAAAGAGCGTATATCTCTTACGTAGTCTACGTAATCATTCTTACGTATCAGTCGATGAAGAAGTTCTACTAAATTTGTACCGTTATAATTACAACTATAACATTTCAGATTGATTTTTCACACAATCTAGAAGCCATTAAAGTGTAGCGCACATTCTGATGAAAGGTTAAACGCCATTACGTTTACTCCTTACGTATTAATCACAAACGATATGTACTTTATCACAAGGATTCTTTTCTAAACATTAACAATTACAACATATGCATAAAAGACTATTACATACTACAAATTGATATCCATAATAGTTAGTTTGTAAACAATATTTGAAAGATGCGATGTTCATTTTCTTATAGTCATATGTTATTCCTGTATGCGTGTGTGTATGTTGACGGACTGTGAATTGTTTTTACTTTTTAAGATCTTGCGCATTCCTAAATACTGTAACGAGAATCGTATCGAACCGCGTAGAACAGCGGAGAGCTTCCTTCCACTCGTCCCCCCTTCATAAGGAGCCAGATGTTGCCTCAGTCAAGGCCGCGTTAAAGTTTGTTCTACATTCTTCAAGAGGCCACTTGAAATAAGCATTAAGTGGCGTGCACATTGAGGATGGAAGATTTCTAGAAGTCGTGCGCTACCTATCAAAAGCCATATGGGCCGGCTAGTGAGTTCAGTGGTGTTGACCGATTTCTTTACCACGGATCGAGTGTTTGTAGCAAGGTTGTGTTATAATTATTGCGGAATTATTTATAGTTGACATTATGATTGCGTGTGGAGAATTTTTGCTTAATTTTTGCAAGAGACAATCTTGGTTGTTAGTGATTTTATTGATGTCGTTATTTTTGTTTTCCACTGTGATCAGTGCGACCGTTGTAACAATACCTATTAAACTAATGTAATCTCATTTCGTTCACAAGTAACTGTAGATTGGAGCTGAGTGAGTTTCGTACTCCCATAATTGAAAACAATTAGGTTTTATATGTATTTAATCCTACAATCTGGTAGTTGCAATTCGTTAAATAATATTGTAGGGTTTCAGTTTATGTTGAGAAGCATTATCGTAAACGACTAAACAGATGCAGGATGGTTAAATACTTGAGAGTTCTGAGTAAGTCATGAGTAAAATTAGATTCCTGAAGTAAATTTCATTTAATTAAAGAGGACGTTTACAACATAGCCAAGGGCTTATTATCTTAGAATGTAAAATACCTACCATGTGTGCATACTTTATCTTATTTGTTTTGTTGTAAACAGGGCCAATGCGTTTTTGTAACGTGTTTTTGTTAGAAGTGCTGAAAACATCAACACCAATATACAGAACATTTTGATTCATATTTACCTTAACAAAAATATATAAAATACATTTAAATTAAATTTAAATCCCTTTGGCTGACGCTTGGATAACCTAGAATACTGGAGTACATAAATATTTTTAACGATATGTGAAAAGTACGTAAAAAGGAGACGATGGATATATATTTTAGTTATAATAAATGAAACTTTAAGTCCAAAACTAAAATGTTGGCATTTTAAAAACTTATCAGTTTTAACAATTTCTTTTTTTTTGTAATTAAAGAAACGAAACTTTTTCTACTTATGAGAAACGGTACAGCTTTAGATAAGTAAAGAATACCACAGGGAAGATAAATAAATTAATAAGTAATAGATATTTCAAAATTTATTGAAGACAGAGATGAGATTTCATTTGTAAAAAAATCAGGAACCGCGAATAAATGGAATTTTGACAAGTTTCCATGTCATACGCAAGCAGAGGAGCGGTATGTTAAGCTAGTGACAGACGAGTCACAAGAACACGTTGGTGCCAAGTTCAGGGACGGGTTCATTAGAACGGCGCTTCTTTCATGTTTCATCATTTTTCTCACAAATCGGAGTTTAAACAAGCAAGGACCAAATAGATGAGTAAAAGACTATTGACATAACCCGCAGCTTGTAACATTTATCATTGACTATTTTAAGTCAAAATATAAAATTTGCAATTTTGATGTTAAAAACGTGTTTTCCAGGTGCAATGCGCGATAAATGTTGAAATATTTATGATTTTTAATTTATATATCTTTCCTGTGCTATTCGTTACTTATATAAAGCTGTAGCGTTTGTCTTATGTAGAAAAAGTTTCGTTTCTTTAATTACGAAAAATTGTTAAAATCGGTAAGTTTATATAATTTTCGGGGGGTGATGCGCGACCGGTAGGTATTATCCGATTTTTAATTTTTGTTTGCTTTACTAATCTGCCTAGAGGCAAGTTTTTGTGGTATCGCAAATAATAATAAAAATAAAAATATTTTTTGGCCCACCTCAATGATGGTATTACCTGAATTATTTTACATTTGTGAGACCGGTCATCAGACAGAATGATGAAACCACTATTCAGTCAGCAGAATTTAAATTCTTCTGATCGTTTCAGTTTGCGCTGAAAGTTAATGTTGTGCTTATCAAAGATATTGTCCGGATGGAGCTTGGTATTTTCTCCTTAGTCAACCGAGTTTATGTAAATTGTATCATATTTTATCATGCCATAAATATTACTGACGGCAGGTTACAGAAGCCGTTTATAAAGACGCAGAGTATCATTCTAGACGAAGTTAAGTTTGAGGCCGGAACAGATCCCAAGGTCTAATCCTAGTAGTTGACGACAACGATATAAAAAAAAATAACGTCAATAAAGTTTAGCTAAAAATGTCGAGTTTTCAACGTAGCCAAGGGCTTAATAACTTAGAAAGGTTTTGTAAAATATATAAAAACCCTTGGTAAGTTTCACAGATTCTATTTAACTCTGAGAGCTGTTTCGGTTACCGGTTGTAGCCGAAACAGCTCTCAGAGTTAAATAAAATCTGTGAAACTTACTAAGTGTTTTTATATATTATACAAAACCTTTGTATTAATATGTTTCACCAAGTGCCCAACGAGTCATCAATTAATATCGTTAATAACTTAGTATATAAAGTACGTACCATGTGAACGTAACTTAATCTTATTTGTTTGTTGTAAACAGCGCCAATAAATTGTTGTAATCTGTTCTTGTTAGCAGTGTTTAAAAACCTTATCATCAAGATGTGTCTGCATTAAATTCAATTCTTTTCTCTACAATTTGTTTTCACATAAAGATATTACCAACTGTGGAGCTCCCTCTCCAAAACACATGTTGTTCTTCTAAGATCAGAATCTCAGCCGTTCACGTTAATCTGTCATTTATATCTTAGAATCAATTTTGTAACTTGTATTTAATAAACTGATTCCCCTATAATTGTCGCAACTATTTTAATCCCCTTTCTTGAAAACTGATATAACAAAATCTTGGAATTTGGAATCCGTCGAGATAGCCAACAGATATTAAGTAAATGTAAAAGTCGTAATTTGAGTAGGAAAATACTATAATTGATTAATTCTGTAGTTATTCCGTCATAACCTGGCGATTTCATATTTTTTGCGCCCTCAGAGCATTTTTAGACGAAACTACCATTCATATTAACCTTTCCATTCGTCGAGTTAATAAAGGTTCACAAGAAAAAAATAATAAAAATTCACAAGAAGTAATAAAAAAAGTGTTCTAAAATATTACCTAGACTGTCGATGGTTTAGAATGAGAATGAAAAAATAAACGGGGGAATGATGGAAGACTTACATGTGGCTGACTCCGCGAAGAAATCTTAAAATCCAAGGACGTCTTTCAATTTATTAAATATATGGTTAAAACAATATGTCATTGAAAATCAGCAAAAAACAGAATTATGGAATCTACTAAACATTAAAACGTGTTACTAAATTTTTCAAAAAGAAAATAATTTATCCTAAAATATTATTTTGTAAATTCTTCCCCCTTTGAGTTGTTATTATATGTTAGGAAAACGCGAATCAGCAAAAGACACAATATTGTGTCGTACCTACAAACCAACATTTAGTAAGTTCTAATCTTTTAAACAAATTAGTTCCTATAATGATATTTTGATGTATGTTTCAGAACGTAATTCTGGTTCCAGTCGTAATCAACTATGAACCCACAAGCCGTAAAAGTAATTAAATATTTAGCGCTTGTAGTTGCGAGGCGCGGAAACGGCGCCGTAACCGGCAACTTGCGTTGCGTTGCGTTGAAATTCGCGGTCGACTCAAGGGGCGAAACTAAGTCATGGGTGAAATTAAGTTTGCTAAGGGGGAATCTTGGCTTAATTAAAGAACCAGATTAATAATTCATTCAAGGGTTCGAAATTGTTTCGTCTTGAGCTTTACCGTTTGAAAACTACTTGCCCAAATGACATTCTACACTATAAACTATAAAATACTGGCAAAGTAGAAAAGATACCAGCCTTTATGTTCTGTGGGCCTACTGTATCCTTAAATTAAAGTTATTTACCCTAACATTTATTTAGTTGTACGCACATTGTGTAGAGTTTTCAAATCTCCACTTGCGCGATTAATGTTAAAGCACGATTATTGGTATACGGTATGGAATAAATTTATTTATTTCGCTGAATGTTATAAAAATTATCGCACTATTTGGGTTCGGCCCGCCGTTGAGGAAATGTTTGCTGCACGTTTTGGCGGATCTAGTGGAAGTCATTTTCATAACCCGCAATAGATGTTAACACCAAACGCTAGTTAAACAAATGTCTTCTGAAGAGGATGGCTGTTCCAAGCAGCCGAAACCTCTATGGAAAACTTATAAAAATAGTAAATAGACAAGTAGCAAGGTATCTTTTACCATGTATTACAAGGGCTGTGAAGCCATCGTACATTATTTATTTCATTAATTTACAATACAAAAAGGAATTAATTTAATGAATCTGTTAATACTTACTTAATACAGTTCAACAAAGGTGTTGTAACGTTCGCCTCAATTCAAACTGAAAGATTCGTACTTGCGAAATACACATTTGAAATGGCCAAACATTTTACTTATATCACTTACTTCATCTGTCACTTCAGTACACAAATGCTTATCATTTTCTATCTAATACCACTGATAATGGCTAATAGTATATTCATTGCAATGGATTTGGGTGCTTAGTATTAGCTAAGTATGTTAAAAACACTGTTAAAACAATGTTAAATATTGTTACGACGGTCTACTTGATCGTCGTAGGTACAGTAGAAAACAAAATACAAGACACCAATTAACTCACTAATCACCAGCTTTAATTTCCAAGTTAAACAGTTCGTAATTAACAACACAGTCTCTTACAACAAATCTAATAAAAATTGTTCACACGCAATAAAATGTCAACTAATATAAAACACAATTGTATTACAATTATACCCTCCGATTATAAAACACAACACTTCACTCACTGACCACTTGAATGCACAGAGTAGTATCGCCCAATAATAACTCTCGAACCGCACGTAATATATCGCAACTATAACTGAAAACTAAGACCGCTGACGCCTTGTATTTTTATAGCGCTCACAGACCACAAGATTCCAAACTACGCGTTAGTGCCAGTGTGTACGACGTAATTAATTGCGGCCTTGGCACAGTCTGCGCGGCTGGCGGCTTCCAGAAAACTCTCGCGAGCGCATGTTGAAATCACGTACGCCACAACATTTAGCCGTATTCCACTCGATAAACACGTAGATTGTTCTGTAAATGTCGTAACACTATCTATATAACTACACTGATTTTTACTTCCATATTCCTTAAGGAATGGAAGTATGGTGATGGCAAAAAAAATCGTGTTCGAGATGATTGCAGATTCTGATTCTACTACACTCAAAACATGAAAAAAAGTCGTTTTCCGAAAAGTGTGTGTGTGTGTGTGTGTGTGTGTGTGTGTCTGTGTGTCTGTCTGTGTGTGTGTGTGTCTGTCTGTAGATTTTTTTTCTATGGCAAACGATAACTGCCGCAAATTCAAACAGAATCAAATAATTTTTTGCATACAGCCCTGATTTGTAGAGTACTCGCGACCTGTTGTTTTTGGTAAAGATCGGTTGAGGGAAAGGGGTAGTTTACGTGCAACGGTTTTTTTTTATCAAGGGAAATTTTTTTTTTGGCAAACAATAACAGCCGCAAATTCAAACAGAATTAAATAATGTTTCGTATACAGCCCTGAATTGTAGAGTTCTCAAGACCTATTGTTTTTGGTGAAGATCGGTTGAGGGAAAGGGGTAGTTTACCTGCAACATTTTTTTAACAAGGGTATTTTCTATGGCAAACGATAACAGCCGCAAATTCAAACAGAATCAAATAATGTTTTGCATACAGCCCTGATTTGTAGAGTACTCAAGACCTATTGTTTTTGGTGAAGATCGGTTAAGGGAAAGGGGTAGTTTTCCTGTAACGTTTTATGTTTTAACAAGGGTATTTCCTATGGCAAACGATAACAGCCGCAAATTCAAACAGAATCAAAAGATTATTTGCATACAGCCCTAAATTGTAGAGTTCTCAAGACCTATTGTTTTTGGTGAAGATCGGATAAGGGAAAGGGGTAGTTTACCTGCAACGTTTTTTTAACAAGGGTATTTTCTATGGCAAACGATAACAGCCGCAAATTCAAACAGCATCAAATAATGTTTTGCATACAGTCCTGATTTGTAGAGTACTCAAGACCTATTGTTTTTGGTGAAGATCGGTTAAGGGGAAAGGGGTAGTTTACCTGCAACGTTTTTTTATCAAGCGTATTTTCTATGGCAAACGATAACAACCGCAAATTCAAACAGAATCAAATAAGTTTTTGCATACGTCCCTCAATTGTAGAGGTCTCAACGACTTTCGATTTTGGTGAAGATCGGTTAAGGGGAAGGGGTAGTTTACCTGCAACCTTTTACGTTTTAACAAGAGTAAAGTACTTGAAAATTTATTTAAACTTTTTCAAACAATGGTTGGTTTATTGCCAAGCAATAAAATTAAAATTTTGATTTTAATGTAAATCATGTATAAGAGAAAATACATCGCCGCTTGGCAGGCGATATTAAGATTTAAATATACATCTTAGAATATGGAAGTCATGTATGGTTCTCCATACCGATATTTGATTCAATATTACATAGTAAGTTACATGTCATAACAATGTGTTTCAGTAATACAGAGTTCATTATTCTGGCTAAATATATATTTGCCTGGATTTTACAAAACGTAACTAAGAGGATAAAATGTCCTTTCTGTTTGATATATTTTGAAATAAGAACTTCATATACAGCACTTCAACTGCAAGCTTTCACGGCGGGCTTCATCTTTGTTGGAATGAGAACTTCATATACAGCACTTTAACTGCAGGCTTTCACGGCGGGCTTCATCTTTGTTGGAATGAGAACTTCATATACAGTACTTTAACTGCAGGCTTTCACGGCGGGCTTCATCTTTGTTGGAATGAGAACTTCATATACAGCACTTTAACTGCAGGCTTTCACGGCGGGCTTCATCTTTGTTGGAATGAGAACTTCATATACAGCACTTTAACTGCAGGCTTTCACGGCGGGCTTCATCTTTGTTGGAATGAGAACTTCATATACAGCACTTTAACTGCAGGCTTTCACGGCGGGCTTCATCTTTGTTGAAGTTATAATTATCAGAGAGCTGTTAGGCCGTGCTCAACAGTATTGTTGGTTTTACAGCCCTACCATCAGAGGCCATCACCAGTGTATAGATTGGCACGGCGCCCGCCAATTCACCTGAGACGTGAGGTACCGACTATGATTAAAGACTATAATATAGCCCGGCTGATAATGATACGTAATTCCATTAATGTAGAATAATTGTAACATAGAAATTATATAAACGTCACACTAGAACATAGGGTAAAGTTAATTTTGGCAACCAATTGTCTAAGTAACATTTATAACTAGATCAACGGGTAACACACCATATGTCAAACAAAAATTAGTCGATGGTCTAAATTTTGACATGCTTACATAAAAAATATTGTTACGACGGTCTACTTGATCGTCGTATGGTTACAGTGGAAAACAAAATACAAGACACCAATTAAGTCACTAATCACCAGCTTTAATTTTCACAGTTAAACAGTTCGTAATTAACAACACAGTCTCTTATAACAAATCAAATAAAAATTGTTCACACTCAATAAAATGTCAACTAATATAAAACACAATTGTATTACAATATACCGCCCGATTATAAAACACAACACTTCACTAATAACCACATAAACGCACAAAGTAATATCGCACAATATATTCGAACCGATGTAATATATCGCAACTATAACTAAAAACTGAGGCCGCTGACGCCTTGTATTTATACGACGCTCACAGACCAGAACATTCTAAACTACGACGTAATTAATAGCGGCCTTGACACAGTCCGCGCGGCTGGCGGCTTCCAGAAAAGTCAACAGATTCCGCTGGATTCATCTGGAATATTCGATAAACACGTAGATCGTTCGGCGATGTCGTAACAATATGTATCATTCAAATACCACACAGAGATGGTCGAAAATAGTTTAAATTCAGAAGAGTATTGCAAATGTACTCCATAATCACTTTTATTAAATATAGCTTGGCCGAGTCTCATGAATCCGCTTAGAATAAGAAGAATAAAACTCTGTCTGTCATTTGCCACAAGACCAGCTTCAAATCCTGATAACCCTGTAAGTCTTAATGTGTTCCCAAATAGGAACAGCGGCAAATTTGTTAAACGCCCAACCCTACCCAAACCATTTTATGAACGTATTAATATCTACTTACGCAAATTAAACACTCATTTTCCTTCGGTTTTCACCCAGCAACATCCACCAGAGCCTCCTTGGTGTCGTAAACCTCTCAAATTTTATAACATAATCTCAGAATCCCCAAAAGCTACTGCAACTCCGTATATGTTCTTGTCTAAGCTCTACGAAAAACTTGATAAACACACAGAGTACACTCATGTGTTCACGGATGGTTCTCGCACAGATGGAAACAATGGATGTTCAGTAATATTATCTGGACATGAATACTTATTCAGGTTGGACAGGGTCTGCTCGGTTTTTTTCTGCGAAGCATATGCAATTCGTTCAGCACTTGAAATAATAAAAGATTCCATGGGCTCCAAGTATATTATCTTCTCAGATTCTCGAAGTGTTTTAGATAGTCTGCAGCAGGAGGACAGCAAAGAACCCATTATTCAAAACATAAGTAATATAACCCTTGATATCTCAACTAGACAGTGCAAGGAAATTATATTCAGTGGATACCATCGCACATCGGAATTAAGGGAAACGAGATGGCTGATAGGGCAGCGAAAACTGCTACGCCGAGTCAATATCGTCCTCACAAACTATCCCACAATGACCTTAAGATATATTTGCATTTAAAACTTCTGGAGCACTGGAGTGATGAATGGCTTAAGTCACCACCCGCCAAGGTATTCCGAGTGAGGAAAAATATTCACGGGCAGCACTCACTTGCTACAGACTCCAGGAGAAATCAAGTGGTCATAACAAGTCTCCGCATCGGCCACACGCTACTGACACACAAGAAAGCCTCTTGCGAGATGTAATCGCTGTGGCACGGCTTTGTCAGCTTCAGAGTGCCCTGCTCTTCAACATCTACGAAGCAAATTTAATATCCCTGCAGATGTGCGAAAAAGTTTAAATGACAAGACTGCAGCCGCCAACATACTTCTCCTCTTAAAGGAGATTCAGTTGTTAACAGCAATATAGTTACGAACTAAGAAAATTATAAAAGCATTAAAAATTGTGTAATTAAGTTAATGGACTGATATGTTATTATGACTTATTGTTATAAGTTGTTATATTTTGTTACTTAGTGTTATATTACTTAGTTATGTTTATTTATGTGCATGATGTGTATTTATATTGCTTGTGTTGTGGTGGGTTAATTTTTCTCATTTTATTTTCCATCAGTTAAACTAATACTGTTATTTGTTAAATATTTTAATCTACCTCATTATTTGTTTACACTATTTGGTATCTAAACAAATATTTACTATATGTTAACACATCTGTTTGAGAATCTGTACAAATTCATTTTTGTGGTCGCTAATGACCGTTGCTGTTGCAGCGACCTTATAAATAAAAAATAAAAAAATGAATAAACATAGCTTTGTGTTGTTAACGTAAATTATCAGTAATGATACAAAGTGCCGGTGTTAACGGTCGTTAGTAGGACGCAGTTGACACTGAATAATTAGTCTCACCGTAAACGGTATAACAGCATTTAAGTCACAACTGTTGACATTAATAATATGTCTCGTATAGTCTGGGAGTAAGCGCGGCGGCAAGATCACGGACTCATGTCACGTCCTTAATGCTTAACACGTAACTTTGTAATGGTCTGTATTAATACCTCCTGTACGACTACAAGCTAAGCGGGAGAAAATTCTAATTCTCGTTGTGTTCCTCTTTAACTTTTATTTCTGTATTTACAACTCTCTGCATTTATGCTTCTTGTATCTCTCGCATCCCAAAAATAATTGTTTCACCATGCACTTTTGTTTCTCCATACACCTGATGATGAACAATTCTATTGGAAATCAAATATATTGCAACTTACCGTCTGTGACTTTCTGCAACGATGTCTTCGATCTAAAGTTATCTTCAATCAAACTTTAGATTGAAGACATCGTTGCATAAAGTCACAGACGGTAAGTTGCAATATATTTGATTGAACAACACGTGGCTTGGTACTAATTTCGGATTTATTCCTTTTAAATATAATACTATTGGGATACTTGTAATACTTTCGTATAAATCAATCTTTATTATTCAGGTTGCACAATATTTACACATTTTCCTGAACAAAATATTACAAAAGTGATTCAATTCTAATTTTCCACTGCTGCTTGCCCATCGAAAGATCTTCAAATTCTCGTTCCCTCAATATAGTCTGAATTTCTTCTATCCAGGTAATCGGTGGTCTTCTTCTTTTCCTTCTTCCTGGTGGGGTCCATTCCATAACCCTCCTTGGCAATCTTTCCTGTGCTGTTCTTTTCGTGTGTCCATACCATTGTAATCGATGATTTACAAATTAATTAATAGAATCACCTCTAAGATTCGTCGTGTGACTTTGTTCTTGCGTCAAAATCGGAACGCTTTTCGGAACACACGTATGTTCTATTTTCAGAAAAGCAATCACATAGTCCAGGGATTACACCGTAATGTAACCAATAAATAACTTTCATTTTGGTATGTATTTTAAAGTAGTTGTAGTAAAATTTCTATTTATTTCTTAAATACTTTACGTTTGCAACACTTTACACAGAGGCACGCGCGTATCAGTAGGACCATTTAGTTTTCATCCCTTGTGACTCCATAATATTGAAGAGGCTTAGCTTTGTAAGGTTTCAGGAACTAATATTTTAGGAAAGTTGAGTAATACACATATAAGTTGAATTTGACACATATTATCTGATACACGTCTGTTAGAAGTTATGAGATTTCAACGTTTTAATAAATTTAAAAATTAACGACAACGTTTAAAAATTATATTCCATCCTGATTCTGAAACATAAAAGAACCAGCAATAATGTATTTTGCATTCCTTTACAATCAGAGCTACAATTTACTAGAATCTACAGTTTTTGTCAAAAACCATCGCCAGGTGCGCCCAAAGCCGCGACCCGTTTTTTGTGCCAGTTGACGTGTTATTGAAAAAGTTCGGGTTTTGCTTAACACCCCAAATTATATTCCTAAGCTATTAGCATGTTGACTAAATATAAGGCGGTAAGATTATTTTAAATTAAGGAGGTACTTTTGTGGTTTACTAAGTACTAAGTTCTAAGTGTTTACGAATGCATTTGTGGTAAAGAATGATTAAAGTGAAATGGACTGACAGAGTAAGAAGCGATGAAGAACTGACGTGAATAGGAGACAAAAGAAAAGCACTGAAAGAAGTCTTCTTCTGATAGTTCCTATCCGTTTCTGATTTCGCATATCATAAAGACTATTTTAACTTTCTGTACTGCTGCACGACATAAGTCAGTTTTATTTATGCCAAACCAGGTCTTTAATTTCTCAGCCATGATATTCTAGGTCGCCCAACTCCTCTCTTTCCAAGTACTTAACCCTGTAATATGGACTTCAATAAGTACAATCTTTGTTTATTTCTCATGAGATGTCCCAGATACTAAAGCTTTCTTATCTTCACTGTGTTAGTAACTTTCCTTTCTTCCTTCATCTTTCTAAGAACTTCAACATTAGTTACTTGTGCTGTCAATGAAAACTGAAAGACGTAAGACATAGAAAATAACTTGGTTGGGACCTATATTGTATATGAATTGTTTGTAGCTATGGATCATTCTAGGAATTGTGAAAGTAATGGAAGGACGGAGAAGAAGAAAGGGTGGAATGTTTGATGACACCGAAAACGGAAGGACAACAGTAAGATAATAGCAACTTCTCAGAATCGGTAAGAGTATCCAGTTATAACCTTCCGTACTTCTAACTGAGAAACACTACAAGTTTGGTATTAGTTTAACATTGTATTATCATCTTTTAACAACCTCCAGTTGCTTGTGCCTATGTTATACCACATGATGTTAAAATATTAAGCAAAATTATCTGTGATAAGCAATTAACTATATAAAATTCAATAATACTTAGTAATACTGTTCCAATATTCCAAAAGCGTGTAGACCTCTTACAAAATACATTTTAACTCGTTTACTAATTCTGACGAAATTCTTATGGTGTAACTCATCAATCGCCAATCTCCTTGAAATCACGATAGTAATGTGTTGCATCCTCAACAGTAACATAATGTATCGTCTATTTTCACAAAAACAAAGTACAGTTTCAGTACGAATATGATATTTTGACAACAGAATAATGACGAAATTGTAATTAAAACCGTTACTATTTTTTCAGTTCAATCCAGAACTGAAATATTACTACAGATATAGATTTATCTACATATAGTTGAAAAAATTATATAATGTTAAAACTCGTTAAGTTTATTTAATTCAATCCGAAACTTAAGGCGTTAAGTTTACCTATGGTCGACATATTCTTTGTTTAATGGAGTTATATGTAGATAATAGTATTCATAAAGTGTATAGCCCAAGTGCAATGTTACTTTGTTACGTCAACACTTACTCAGTTTTAAACCTTATTTTCGCTCACGGTTACGTTCACCCACTTCGAAAATATTGAGAATCTTATCAACTGCTTTTGTAACCATGTTTTGGTTGGCCAAAGTGGAATATAATTGCTATACGCCTGGGTGTACGTTTCTTTCTCCGCTGGCGAAGGATGTTTAATAATGCACTTTTAAAATGTAAAGTGTTCCTGTCGTATGTTGTCTAAATTAAATAATGTTGAAGGTTCTTGTGTTACACTCCAGGACCACGTTTTTTCTACTCTAAAACTGACGATATTGGTCATATTGGTATTTCAGTTTTTAGTGCTTTAGTTGCATTAGATAATTTTGCACCATTAGTATCAACGTAGGGAGTCGAGGGAACTTGGAGAGGTAGCACCTTTGCTTCGGGTTGACTGGGCACTGGTCCTCACAAGTTCCCAGGGTTGGATGATGTGATGGTAGCTCCCAATGGAGCCATGAACCTCTCTCCAGCCAAGACCGTACTGCGTGGTGAAGAGCCACATCCTACTAGAGGTGACCCTGTTGGCGCAGAACAGTACGGATCTAGACCGGAAGGTCGATAAACATTCCTGGTGAAGTGGTGGAGGGCAGCAGTATCCATCAGTACCAACGTAGGGCGTAAAGGGAATGATCCTGGACTGGCCCTATGTCTTGGATTATTGCAGGCGGTAGTAAAAATTTGATCCATCCGGCTGTGGTACAGCGACTGAGGGGGTAGGTGGGACTCAATAGCTATAATGAAAGCAACCTACCTAGAGGAGAAAACCTCGATGACAATCCTGGCCCTCCAGGTTGGAGGTTGGGCTATGGGCTAACAACCCTTTCCCGGAAAACCGGATGTTACGAAACTACCAAATAAGCCTCGGAAAGGACGGTATTATCGGAAACGACTCAGGCAAAGAAACTGGAGGAGGGTTGCAGTGGATAGAGTGGATTGGAGGCGGAGATTGGTGGAGGCCAGGGCCCGACTTGGGCTGTAGCGCCATAGGAGGAGGAGGAGGAGTATCAACGTATATTAAAACATTCTACTAATAAGTCGTTTGAAGCAAGGATCACAGACATCGTCTTTCAGATAATCAGAAACAGGTATGTAGTCACACACGCACATAAACGCACAGACCTAAACTATTCACTACTTGATAAGCTAAAGAAAGGAATATAAACAATTTTGTTTCTAATATTTTTATTGCAATTATTTTTTTGTATAAGTAATAAAAATAGTCCCATATATTTTTGCGATTGGAAATGAGAAGGAGTGCGAAACTAAAAAAAGGCAAGTATTATGATTTACTAATGTGACATATTGATTACATCTTTATTACCACGTAAAGTTTTGAATTACACTTTTTGTCCGTATAACATAATTACACAAAAGAATCTTGGTCGCTGTAAAAGCTCTTAAAAAGTGATTGGAATAATTTATGCAAGGGGTAAATGAAGCCTGGCTGCTTCCTCAGAAATATTACATACACTGAACTACCAAAGAATACGACAAAAATATATTAAGTTAACGCTGCGACAAATTTTGATAGTGTAAAATGTAAATTATATTTTTATAATTTACGTTGCTTATTAATTTGTAAGTCTTAACTTTTATTATTATATCGCTGTTTAATAAAACACTAAATTTAAAAAAAAAACAGGTAATTTACTTATATGTTAAAAGTAAACTGAAAACTATACTAAAACACAGATATCGTGTTATCATAAAAGTATTATTACCTATTGCGAGAATAATTCCGAATGAATATGGCTCAAAGTATTATGGCCATGTTCACTTTATTACCTGCAATTATTGCTTTACTCTAAACCTCTATTGATTTTTACTATTTTAAACACATAGATAATAATACAATTATAAATTACTAACTTATTAAACTAATATTTAGGAGAAAACAGCATGAAAAGTAATATCAATGTTTTAAGTTGATCCTACCAATAATTGTCAATCAACATTTAATGATAACAACACAAAACATTTACTCAGATAAAATGGTATTCCAGTGCCTGGAGACACAAAACGTATCGCGAAACAAATTCTAAATTGCAAGACATGTAAGATATAATTATAGGTGGATGTAGATACATAAGAGAATGTGAAATTAAACATGAAGTAAAATTTTCTCTCCCTTGAAACTTTAACTTTGTCTCACAATCGTGCTGGATGTTTTAACATTGCTCAGAAATGTGTTAAGCATAGTGCGCGTGACATGAGTGGGAACCTTGCTTCATTTAGTTGCAGACTACGGGAGATATTATTAATGTCAACAGATGTAACTTAATGCTCTTACATTCAGAAGTTAATTGTATAATATACGTTTTTTGTTGTATACATGTATAGACACACACATATATGTGCAAATATGTGTAGAAATATTTTCATGCATATATATTATACTTGTCTAAATCCAAAAATGCACATCTATACGCATGGATTAGTCAGTATATGCATGTAACGCTTACGTTCAAAAATGCACGTTTTTGTAGTTGTAGTGTGTGTGTATATGTGTGTATAAATATTTACATGCAAAAATTTACATCCAAATACTTGGTATTACATGTACAAACACTTACATACCCATACTTACTATACAAAAATTTTTACTATACAAAAATCGGCCTAAAACTCGAAAAAATGCAAGTTTTTTTTTCGTAAAAATGCCTTACACGAAAAATTGCAAAAAAAGGTCTCAAATTTGAGCGCTCATATCTCTGTCCCAGTGCGTTTGACAAAAACATTACTAAGGATCATTTTGATGGGAAATTTGGTCAGCTACAACTTGTGTATTTACCTTTTTTTGATATCTTGCTTAGTTTTTGAGATATTTACAACAAACCGTTTTGCCCCACCTTTTAACCCCCCCAGGGGGCCCAGTGGTGAGCTGGAGTGTCCGATTTTTTCCCCCATTGAAGTGACCCCAAAACCTAACTTTCTACCAAATTTCGTGTCTGGAGGATTTTTGTCCAGATTTTCACAAAATCTGCCTTTATTCAATGGTCTATAAGATCTACAGTAGTTAATTTACGATTGTAGCAGAAAAATATTATTTGATAGTTTTAATCAATATCATGATCATCTTCTTAACGGAAATTTAGTTAAGAAAGTTGTTTTAATGGTTATAATAACAAACAGAATCAACACTGTTCCACACCACTGTAGAAGAATTATTCCGATTAGCGCTTTCGAGCTTCACAACTCATCATCAGATTGGAAAAATCATTTTTTCGATCTTATGATAAGCTGTGAAGCTTGAAAACGCTAATCGGAATAATTTTTCTATAGTGGTGTGCAACAGTGTTAATTCTGTTTATCTTCGTAACTGTTTTAAGCTTTAGCGGCCTGTTCCTATTTTACAGTCCACTTTTCCTTAGGTATACCAACTTTTCTTCTGCCTCTAGGGTTGTAATCCTTCGCCATCTTCGGTATTCTACTTTATTCCATTCTATCTATGTGTTGACTCCATTTTCTTCGGTGTCCTTTAATCCTTTCATTAACTGCAAAAATATCTAAATGACTTCTTATCTCCTCATTTCTTATATTATCTCGTCTATTACACCTTTTAACGGATCTCAGTAATTTCATTTCTGACGGTTGTATCTTCTGTTCATCTTTTTTTCTTTAGGACCCAAGTTCTATGCGGAATATAGGAACCGTTTGGACCAAAGCCTCTACCTACTCAACACAGTCGTGGGTGGTGAAGAGTCACACTCTTTCAATGTTATCCTATAACAGAACACGACGGATCCAGACCAGATGAGGTCGATATACATCTATCAGTCGTAAGGTCGGTTGCCCTATACGGTGGTCTCAGTCAACGACTCATAATTCCAACAGTAGCTTTGGTTTCCATGAATAAATTTCAATATTCTCTTAAATTGAAAACTTTCTTATAGCGTTGTTATTTCAAGTTTGACTGATATTAGTCTTTACATATGGGTGGAAAGTCTTATAAAAATAAAGTTCTCGGTTGTCGCTCACTACCAACGTGCTTCATATAGGTAACTTGATTGGGTCTAAATTTAGAATATGTGTAGACAACACGAGCAGGGGAGCAGATGCAATCAGCCGGTATACTATGTGAACCACTTCAATTTGTATACACAATCCATGTTTGTCAAATATCACTCTTTTTTTGAATAAAATTAACTCGCGGCCGAAGTTTCTGACAATTCCAGTACTGTCGTCCTAATGTACTACATCACACGTTAGCGTTGACTCGTTTTCATTGAAGGTGGCAGTCAGTGGTACTGCCGAAACTCTGGTTTTGTCAGAAAGTTTGCACCACGGTCAAACAGCCCCGGAGTTAATTTTAATCAAAATGACACCGACAGTGTAAGCCTTCGTATAACTTGATCACTCTCTTTAACTCTACTGTGTCTCTTCTTACTCCTTACTGTGACGTAAAATGTATAGAATTTTATACCTTAGTTCCGTTACAATTATTCCAACGTTTCAAATTTTTACTCTTGTTTTTGTACGTTAAAGTGCATATGTCAACCTTTTCATAAAGACTTGTGTTATAGTTCGATAAGTGTAAGTTATGATCCTAAGAGTAATTCATTTACATGTTTTTGTATCGTTTGTTACAGCATAACTTACTTATAGCTATCAAACATGTCATTTAAGCCTAAAGTTTGAAAATGTTGCCCAATTATTTTCTTCCCTTGCAAAGGAAAATAATTATTCTCCTAGCCTTGAACATTTGTTTTCACATCAACCGTGACAACATCTTCCTCACCTTTACAGTGACCTTGCTCTCTTCTTTTGGGACTCCGGCTTTCATACAGCTATTCTCTTTACAGTCCTCCCTTTCTTCTATCCTCTAAAAGCCCTACCTACAACAATCTTCTTCTTCCTATTGCTGTCTCCCCTCTATTCCTTTAATCAACACTTCTTCGTTGTTCTCCTAATATGTGAATTTTTCTTCTGCTTTATACAATATTGTTATTATCACTCGTATTTTATAACTCTTATTGTATCCAATGTATTTTTGTTCGCAACCCATAATTCATCACTCTGACTCACGGTTACGGAATGTTTAAGGTAATGTATTAGTATTAAATGTATTACAAAAAATATTTAGTAGTGAATGTAACACGTTAAAATACTTTTTTTTTTGTAAATACACTAACTACTTCATTAAAATGTATGTTATTACGCTGACAAACTGCAGCGACTACAATGTGTTGAATTCGAAGATGTGACTTTTGGCTGGCGGCCAGCTGGCCAATGTAGGATTTTAACTCCGTTTTTGAGCAGCTAGCGTATCGCATTTAGCTTTCCTTATAATTTATAAATTGAGCCGTTAAATTAGTTTGGAATTAAGATTAGTAAATAGTTTTTAATTTAGAACGAATTAGAGTTTGTTTGTTTATTGTTGGGAGGGTTTTCGAAGACCAGGTTTGCAGACAATTAGTTGCTTTGCTAATTTAAAAGTCCCTGGTACACTTTCGAGGACAGTATGGAATTAATGTAAGATTTTAACTCCAGGTTGACGACTCAGTCTATGGGAAATCAGTGACTAAGTATTAACCAAGACTAATAATATGCAGGTGAAGCGTACGTTACCACTGACTTACAATATGGTAACACTGTCTTCTTTAAGCCGTTTCAGGAGCATAAAATGTAACAATTATTACTATTTATTTATTATATTTTCTTAACTGAACCTGGAGTAAACATATTAATATACGTTTGACTCTAAATTAATTTTGACATTTCTGTGGGTAACGTGAAATATCAATAACGAACAGCGTTAGATGTTGTAGCATAACAGAATTTTCACGTTAAAACATAACTTAATACAACATTTTTTTTTTTTTTAACACCTAAAGGCAATGCCTTGTCGCTGTAGCCACGTCACTCCATCCCTTGCGATATTCTTCATTTCTTCATAGGACCCACTATTCACGACACTCATTGTGCTGCGGAAGTATGCCGTTCTTGGTCTTCCTTTGGGCTTCTTCCCCCCTACTTTGCCCTCAAAGATGTTAGTTAAAAAAACACTATGTCTGATCACATGCCCTATCAACTTAATCTTCCTCACCTCTATACTCCTAAGCAGTGTTCTATTCTCATTTATTTCCTCTAAGATCTGTTCATTCGTCTTCCTATCTGTCCAACTAGTTTTTGTCATTCTCCACCAAATTCACATATCCATTGCCTGAAGTCTGTCCTAATTTTTAATACAACATTAAAAAAGAAAAAAAGAAGAAACTATCAGTAGTGAGTGATAAATAAATGGTTGAAAATGAATTAAATAAGCTGATCATTATAGTCAATAAAATGTTAAAAAATAAACTCAACAACAAAGAAAACTCTTGGTCCAAATAAAAGAAACCATCTATATAAAACCCCAGTACATCATCTGTATACCCAGTAGGATAAGGAGCAGTAAATGAAAAAAGTAAATGAAAAAGTAATAAGGGGCAAATTATTAAATTAAGGATCAGAAGATCCCAAATACAAAAATAATCACCCATTCATATGGAGCAGTAATGAAAAAATAATAAGGTACAACTTATTGAATTAATGACATCAGAGTACCTGAATAACCAAAGTGATATCCTACTCATAGAATGGAAAAAAAAATTGAGGAACAGACTATTCCAAGCTACATGGAATACAGAATAAAGAAAGGCTATTCTTAAAATATTATGAAGAACAGGCACCAATTAAACAGAGTTAAAACAACGACAAACATTAACCCAGTAAACCAAGTTACAGGATACATTACCAATAAAAGATTGTAAAGTAAATTTAAAGGTAACTTAAAAATAGATAGTGTAAATCAGAATAATGACTGCCATTAGAGTAGGTAATAAAAATGTTTAGACAATAAGAGTGAAGGACTACCATTAGTGTAGAGTATTAAAAGTAAATTATTATAATAAACCACTATAAGAGTGAAAGACTACCATTAAGTGTAGAAAATGAAAAGTGTTTTATAATAATAAACATAAAATTGAAAGACAGATAATAACTACATATATTATAATTTATAAGAGTGTTTAAGTAGAATATAAGGAGTGATGAACAATAAAATAGATAGAAAACCATGAACTTACTATAGATGTAAGGGAATAAGTTAAATACAGAAAGATTGCTTAGGATTAAATAATATATAAGAAAATGATAGATATAAGATGCTTTTGTTATAATTAAATGATATATAAAAATGATAGATATAAGATGTTTTTATTATAACTCAATGATACATATGAAAATGATAGATATAAGATGTTATGTTATACTTAAATAATGTTCACGAATTTCAAAGTTTTGTTAAGGCAGGGAAGGCAAGGAGGATAATTAATATATTTTGAATTGTAAACCATATAAATAATAATATAACAAAATAGTTAAAAAACCCAATAGCAAAGCGAAACCATATTTTAGACCAAAATCAAATACTACCATAGATTAAAATCCAAAAGGGTGAACTCAATAAAACTGTATATAAATGGCAGAAATTAGTCAATGTAAAATAAAGATATGTAAATGTAATCAGCACTGAAACACATAATAGTAAATGTAATGACCACAAGATAAAATTAACTTTATTGGAAATAGGTAATATAAGGCCTAACAAGGGACTCAGTACAAATAAAATGTGAAATAATCAGTATTAGAATGTTCTAACAACAAATTGTTAATAACCAAGAATAATGATGAAAAAAGTAAAATTATTTAAAGAAAATGTTAACTCAAAATGAATTGTAAACCATGTAATTATATATGAAAAATAATAAGGCCTATAAGAAATATAAAAAAATGTCAATTTTAAGCTTATTTGAAACCAAATTAGATCAAATTGTATATTAAATTATGTAAAATTAAAACAAGAATATTGCTAGGTAGTTAAAGTTTCATAAAATTAACAAATAAATAAGTTATAGCCATAAAATATCAGATCTAATATTTTATAATATCAGATCTAAGCTAAGGCGACAGCTGTTTCCAGACAATGGGAAGGAGAATAAGATATTTCGGAAATTACCACATTAAGACGACGATTTATGTCATCAGTTAATTGTTAAACGTGAACGCGTACGGATCAGAAAGTACCGACAGAAGATCCAAAAATTATAAATGGTTTGGAGAAAATAAGTGCAACATCAGAAAACATTACATAGGTTATCAACTGAAGGTTAACGCCTAATAACTTAACTAATAACTGAAACGAAAACGAATAACAGTAATAACACGATCCAACACAAGAGCACAAGGAACCAACCGCCATATTGAAATATTAACTCAACACCAATTCCAATAGAACAACGCACTCAAACAGATTTTGGAGCACGGAACACTACACGAATAATCCAGCACAAAACAATATCGCCGAGGAGAAGAGAACACTACAACTAAGTATCCAGAGGGACCACATCACCGCAGAGTACGAGATCCACAATTATATTTGAGGAAGAAGACAAAACATAGGAGTCAGCGTGGGTAGCAGAGATCCGAAGCTGACGGCCGCCATACTTTTATTTGCATAGCGAGACGTACACAGCCTCCCGGAACCAGTGACGACGTGACGTCATACACTACTGCTTGGTTCGAAATTTTATTTATTCAATGACATTATTTTCTGAATATATGTTACTTTTATGGAATAGTATTTAAGTTTGAATTAATTGTAAGTACTGTATCTTGTGACTTGCCCTTCTCTGACCATTTCGACAGTTCAAAAAACTCAATTAATTAATTTATGTAATTTCATATATTTGTCTAGTGACACAATCGACCTGTGAGTTGAGTCATAGCCGCAACCATTTGTCGATGTGCGTAAGATTAGCGCACAACTTTCAAAATAAATATCAGAATTGTTTTAAATACTCGTGTCTATTATTATTTGAATTATAAAAATTAGTTTTTCTTTCTTCCTAACATAATTTAGAAGGATTGCGAAAAATCAAGAAGAAGAAGAAGAAGAAGAAGAAGAAGAAGAAGAAGAAGAAGAAGAAGAAGAAGAAGAAGAAGAAGAAGAAGAAGAAGAAGAAGAAGAAGAAGAGGAGCTGAGATAGAAGAGAGTATACTTCGACCCAGTTGACATAATCAGATTAACACAAGTGAAACAAATATTTCGTCGCTAAGGCATACACAATAACCAATTCACAATTGAAGTAATTAAAAATATAAAATAATAATAAATAATTAATTAATTAAACAATTAAATAATTAAAAAAATAAATGAAACATATAAAGTTAAAAAAAATTGTATTAATAAACTATAAAATTTTTTATCAACATAAATATTATTTGTAATTAAGTTATATTACAATGTGTAAGATAATTTATTAGGTACTTATACTGTTACAATGTAGCCGTATTAAATACTTTTTCTGTAAACACAAAGTATAATTGCACAAAATGTGTACTTTCCAAATTTTCTGTATCCTCAAAAGATGCTGTCTTCAAATCATAAGTAAATTGAACACTGATGAATACTAATTTTATTCTAATAGTTAGCATTTCAAAGGAACTACATTTACGAGAGCTGTTTTTGTAGGCTAAATGTCAAAGCATTTTCGTAAACCTAATTTGCATGGTTTGTTCTACCAGCAATCAAGTTATTTAAATTGGGCGCACATAGAATATTTGGTTTTTAGTGGGAGTGCTATGATACGGATTTATCTTTAAATTTAGCAAAAAATAATACTATAAAAATTATTCTATTCACTAAATATTTCATACTTTAGACGCACATAAAAAGTTTGTCACACGTGTTCTTCCTGTGTTAACAGTGGTATGACACAGTCAGTATTATAATACTGAGGCGATTGGTACGTTCATATATAGTATTGTTGTATTAGTGAATATTGGAGTAATAATTTTATCATAACCAACAAACGTTTTAATATTTCTGTAACGTTATAATAGATTTAAACTGCATTCGGGTTTTCCTTATGTCGATTTCCATGAGAACATAAATCTGCTTGTTGAAGCAGTAGATGTATTTTTGAGCAAGCTAAGTACCAGTAGTGTAACACTAAAAATTAATGATATAACGATAAATTAAAATAATGTTCTAAGCATATAAATTGCGTTCCACTTCTTCGCATTCCCTCATTAAATTCGCTTCCGGATGGTACTTTATTCTTCGCTCTTCTCTGTCGCCTTGGAGATGTCACTGACTGGGCGAGCGGTGTAAGTGATTTAACGTTTTATGGTGCACTTGAAGCTAACTTACTAGATCGTATTCTACACAGAGGAACACGCTAGATTACGCCGTATGATCTAACGGAGGCACAGAAAGGTGCAGTGACTATCGGACAGAAAAGTGTATGAATCATCAGAAAATTTGATATTAGAATGTTGAAGATGGAAATTTTGACATACCTAACAAGGCTGACGTAGTTTTTCTCACGTCTTTAAATGCAGTCGTAAAATCTTCTCAGAGAGATAAATTTGTTTATTGAACAGCAGAAATGCTAAAAAAAATTAAATATATGAAAGCATTGACAGATCCATAACGACACGCGAACGACAAGCACGAAGGAATATTGTTAAAATGCTTCGAAATAGGTTTACCAAACTGTGGTGATAGAGAAGAAAGGGAAATATAGATATGGCGCTTAATTCACTATTAAACACATAGACAAGTTAAACAAAACAAGTTATTGTGAAACAGTTAAGCCTGTAAGTCTGATTGTGATGCAAGGTATTAAAATAAAGAAAAATACAAATAAGTTAAAGAAAATTGAATAAAGACAGTTGATAGTCATTAAGCTGTGAAATATAAAACAAGACATCGAGGAGATTTAAGTTACATAAATTAGTGAGTGTATAGTAGAAAGCTAAAGACAAATAACTGTATAAATCTATTATTACAGACAGATTAAAATGAAAGACACTTAACTGACCTTAAGATGAATGCATGTCGAGCAAAGAAATCATGAGTGAGAGTATAGAATACGGAAGGAAATGTATACCTGAGAAACACCGCCCTCTGAGGCTGTGTTGGAGGGAATAACAAGGCGAAAGAGAAGAAGAAGAAGAAGAAGAAGAAGAAGAAGAAGAAGAAGAAGAAGAAGAAGAAGAAGAAGAAGAAGAAGAAGAAGAAGAAGAAGAACAACAACGACGACGACGACGACGACAACAACAACAACAAGGAGGAGGAGGAGGAGGAGGAGGAGGAGGAGGAGGAGGAGGAGGAGGAGGAGGAGGAGGAGGAGGAGGAGGAGAAGAAGAAGAAGAAGAAGAAGAAGAAGAAGAAGAAGAAGAAGAAGAAGAAGAAGAAGAAGAAGAAGAAGAAGAAGAAGAAAGCACAGTTATGAACGATGAAAAGGAAAATAAATAAAGTAACCAATGTAATAAGAAATGTATAATGAAACATTCTGGTAGACCATTATTTTAAACAACAAATTAATGTTATTGATTCAGCGCTGAGAAACGTTTACAACAAGAACCGATTCTGATCATTAGTAGAATATAAGCCAATGACCCACGTTGTTCATGAAATACTTTTTTTACTATTTCACAAAAATTGTAATATCTTTGTAATTTAACCACTAGTTAAATGACATAAAATTATAACAATAAATATAATGTTTGTAATTATATACCTTTAAATTGCCCTGTCATTTGTCAAAGTATACAGAAAATTTAATTACTTTTAAATTTATTATCAAAAAGTATTTAATTTCAGAAATAGTTACTTTCCTAGTATGAAATTAAATTCAACAGTTATGTACCTGATGATTATTGAGTAATTAATTAACATGTTTGCAGCTAACATTATAAAACAAATGCTTTCCTTAAATTCTGCGTGTCCTGAGGAAATGTTGTGTGATTGCATAGTATGACCTAAAGGTATTTAAAAGAGGGAAAACAACGTGCCTTATCTCTGGCAGGTTATTGCGGTTTGCAAGAAAGGTTACACCGTGCAAACAGACCGTGTGACGCTACCTGTGTGTACACAATACGCACGTAAAGAGGCTCTTATAAATATCATTTTAATATTAATGCTTCTCTGATCGCTATAATGAGATACTGAGTGGGCCTGTGTAGTACTGTATAACGTATTTTTTTTTTTAAACATTGATGAACAATGTGTAGTATAGCCCAAAATATTTAAATAATATCTAATGGCGGCTCAGTAGACCAGTGGGTACGGCATCTGGCTACAAATCTAGAGGTCCCGGGTTCAATTCCCGGGCCCGCACCATAAAATCAAGGTGCGTTTTTCAGCCCCCTGGTCGACTCAGCCTGTTGAAAATGAGTACCTGGGATAACATCCTTGGGATAATAATGGGCGGCTGAAGCGTAGTGCTGGACACACTGCCTTCCTAGTATTCCATACGGCTCACATTAGGCAGCCTACCTTGCCTACTCCTAAGTTACTTCGGTGGTATACATGGGAGCCATTATTATTATTATATATTTAAATAATATTACTTGAAATATTAATGTGAATCATTTACGAATTCTATTGAACAATTCTAGCTGATCACTATCCAACCAAAAAACACATCAACGATACAAACAAGGACATAGACAAATACAATAGAACAGGTGTCTACAAATTAAATTGTAATAACTGCAATAGTTTCTACATAGGCCAGACGGGAAGATCTTTTTCATCCCGTTACTCTGAACACTTAAAGGCCCTTTCCAACAACAATATACATCCTGCGTTTGCCACACACCTACACACACAAAACCATAGCTACACCAACATAGATACTAATCTTGAAATATTACACCTCTTACCCAAAGGGCGAAAACTCAACACAGCTGAACAGTATGAAATATACAAACACCACACAACACAACCACACAACATACTAAACGACCAATTGCAATATAAATCACATACACTTTTCGACACAGTTATACACAAAACAAACAATAATTCGGATCCCCGCGCCAATCCCCTTCCTCTATACACCACCACCCCCACTATTCCTTCCAACCAACAAACGTTACTAGGTACTGGCAGTCTGTCGCAAAGCTGAAGAAGGCGAACACGACGCCGAAACGCGTTCTACATATAAAACAGACAAGTAAGTTTCACTTGAGAAAGTTTTCAATATTATATAAAATAAAATCCAACTACGCACGTCATTTAATAAATAAAAATCATAAATACACGAGCTTTAAATCCAACTTGAAACCCATATATGTTTATAATAAAAGCACTTACATGAACGCCTTGGAAGAATTCGAGATATACAGAGCGTACAATGACGTACACGGTCGTGACTTCGTGCTAAACGATCATTTGAACTTTAAATCAAACCCGATCTACGATACCGCGATAAACCTGTTTACACAATAGTTACTAACAGACAGTATCCGATCGGTCACACTCAAGTGCGCACTCATGTAATGCGGATATGTGTAGAACTGTTTTTAAAATTTGCAATTTTGATGTTTAACGACCACACTTAGAGTGATTTTTTATTCTGAAAGACGAAATGTATGCTTCAAAACGTGTAAAGATAACCAATCGAACGCAACACAAAGTCACACGACAGAAGAAATGCGGTAAATATTATATATATTTTTTCAATAAGTGACTTGGATACCTATTCAAACATGTTTTTCAAGCAAAAATACCGGTTACTGAGTAGTTGCGATAAATGAATATCTTACATTTGCCACCGATTTTGATTTACAAATATGGTGACGAATAAATACTAAGAGAAGCACTGAAACTTAAAATATACTTAAACCACTATTACTTATAATTTTTGAGTACTTCCCACTGTTAATTTAAAACATTTGTACAAAAATAGACTTGGTAGTAGTAGAGAACGTTATATTTCTAATAAAAATCGAAAATTATAATGATGTTTCCTGTTTGTACAATAAAAACCTATTAGTAAATATTTAATAGTCTTCGTCTTCTTTTTCTCCTCTACAAGGATTAGGTTATGCAAACCTGTTCCGGCAGCCATCTCAACATCGGACGACCCATGTTTCTTTTACCAATGGCTTTATAGTTTAGTGCCGCTTTCGGCAATCGATCCTCTGTCATCATTTGCAGATGATCCCGCTATTGTCTTCTGTAAGTTACAGTAATTTCATTTATGTCCTTTACTTCGTTCGTTTATGTCCTTTCATTTATGTTCTGCTCTGATATCTTCATTTTTATTCTATCTTGCAATGTATAATATAAAGTATTTCGAAGAATCTACATTTCAGAACTCTGAATCTTGCCGCTTTCTTTTTTGTCATGACCAACACTTCACTTGCATAAAACAACGTGGGTATTGCAATTGTCTTATAAAACCAACGCCTTACATGCATAAATCAACGTGGGTATTGCAATTGTCATTTAAAATTCAATCCTTGTGATGTGTCTTGTTTTATTTCTAAGATTTCTATGAACCGTACCACAATAGTATCCTAATATTTAATAGTAGGATAATAATATATACACTCTTTCCGCCTTATTATATGTTCTACCATGATTTTTATGAATAATTTAGAACATAGATTTCAGTACATGTCACAAACGTTTTACTAATTAAAAAATCTCAATTTAGTTAATGTAAATAAATATCCAGTTAAGTATTACGTATGGGTGGGGTTTGCCAGGTCTTGCATTACATGGTTGATAAGAATTGTATTGTGAAAAATGACATGAATAATGACATTTTATTTATAACTGTAAACTGAAACATTTTGGCATTTAGGACGAAAGTAACTTTACACTGCAACAAGGGGAGATATTATGTAGCTCTTGGACGCTGCAGAATAAATCAACTAGCCTGTACAGTAGCTTACCAGTAATATGTACAAGAATGTAAACTTACAGTAATTTATATTTACTACACTTATATTTAATAAAATTATAAAATATATTCTTTTAATAGTTTCGTTATGAAGAATAATATAAAATATATAACGCTGTAAGGGCTCCTGCCGGGCCGCTGTAAAAAAACCTGGAACTGTACGGAAAGAAAACCTTTCCAGAAGTGGGAAAGTTCGCCGTTATAGCACTGTGATCAGGCCGGCGATCATGTATGGAGTGGAAAATATGTGCTTTCAAAATTTGGAACCTCTTCTTAAAATTGAAGAATAAATTCAATTTTTATGGCCTCAAGAAAATCAGATATGAGTACAAGCATAGATCCAAAGAAGAGCTGTACTGGGATCTGGAAGATTTGGAAACGACTTTCCGAAAGAAAAGACTGAGATTCCCTGACATATGTTTCGGATGGATCGGTCCAGATTAAATAAACAAAGTTTTAACTATATTTGGCAACTTCCCGGTCTGAACGGAAACACCAAACAACTCAAGGAGGAAATGATGAAACTGGGTATCTCTTTGAAAGACTGTGTTGATAGAAGTACATACAGAAGCAAAATTCAAAATCTTGAGGTTCTCTATGGTGAGACGAAGACGAGAAAGGGGTTTACAGTGGAAAGGAAGGCGGCGCAGAGTGAGAGATTGAGGCAGGAGAAGAAAAGAAAATGATATTCGCGTGGTCCACGGTTGGTCTATCTGTGTAAAATAAACACGCGCGCGCGTGCGCGCGGGCAGACACACACATATATGTATATATACATATATATTCAAACACTTTTTAGTACAGTCTATTTCTTGATGTATATGATATATTTAAAATTTATATTTACTTTACCTCAAGATTTTATTTTGTTAATGTTATGTTTATGTGAGAGGTAATTTGATATATATTTATTTTTCCGGGTAAGGTAAGTAACGTCTTGAGGTAAAGTAAATATAAATTTTAAATATAATATAATATAATATAATATATAGCAAGAACATTTTGAGCATTTATGTATATATGTAGTTAGTAATATTTACCATAACTATAAAAAACTAAATTCTCATATTAATTGATTCATTATTTTTTTTTTTCAATTGTACAGTTAGTAATCCTTGACTATCTAAGCTGCTAAGAATGGAATGATTTAGTTAACTGAAATACTAATTAATCAGAAAAATTAAAAGCTTGATTATTAATGTAATTTTAAAACGATTTTCTCCACTCGCTGTGGTGTCTGTCTGTCCGGGTGGAATATTGCGATTGATTTTTAACTACCTTCCAGACTAGCTAGAGCTTTGAAATTTGGCACACTTATGTATCTCCTACGACAATACAATAATACATTGAAACAATTGTAAAAATTGTGAATTTCGCAAAATTGTGAAAATTTAAAATTTTGCACACTTATGTATCTCAGATGACAACAATCCATTGATGAAAATGTAAAATCAATTTTAATAAAAAAAAATCAAGAAAATTGTCAATTTTGCAAAATTATGAAAATTTGAAATTGTGCACACTTTGGCATTTTGAAACCACTTTCAACAAAGTATCAATCTACTCACTGAAAACACAATTCAAAATGTAATCATCGGCCGAACTTTGCAAAATGCTATTAATCATTTGTTTGCAGAACATCAAGCTGGCGTTCTTATTGTTGCGTCAAAGTCATTAGGCCTCATGCACTTCAATGACAAGTACAGTATTACTTTACCGACTCGCATGCTTGCGGCATCAAAGGTGCAAGCGCACGATGTGGTGACGGTAAAGCATGCATCATTGAATGCGACACGATTGAGGAATTTGTTCGCACTTGTCGACGCACCGTTCACTCGAAAAATGAACCTTTTGTGATTTACTTCATCGACGTGCGTGTGAAGGGGGTTGTCGTTCAGATGGATGAATGTTTGCGACAACATCAGCATGATATACCACAAGCAACTCATGATGATCCCGTGGTTGATGTGCATCCTATGGTTGATACACATCCCACACCCTAAAAGCATATTCATGTTCAGACATCAGTCATGGCTCCTATCGATGTCGCTCAGCCAGATGTTGACGAAGTATTAGATGATGCATTTGTTGATGGCGAAAATTTAAACGAAATTAAACTTAAGACGAAGGACAATATTGTTAACATAAATCACGAATTAAGAGCAGAAGAGTATTCGTGGTGGATGCTTTTTCCGTATGGAAACAATGGTTTGAAGGAGAACCGTGAAGTGATTATTACGCCATTAGATTACTTTCAATCGAGAATCCTTGGCCGCGATACACGGTTCCAGCGCAATGACTATCTCTTCTATGCGCTTTCGATGAACGAATATCTCAAAATTCAGTCCACTATTTCTGCTTGCTGCAAGAAGGTAAGAGGACAAGAGGGAGCTGTCGAAGATCTTCACCTCTACACGCGAAACTTACGTGGGTCTGCAGCATACTGGCGAATGGCGTATAACGAATTGATAGCGCAAATTCGTTGCCTTGGACCACCAACTTGGTTCTTAACATTGAGCTGCAATGACATCAACTGACCAGACATGCGAAGAGCTCTCTTGATTGCTGACAAACGATCGAATGAGGACCCAACAAATATCAGTGTTGACGAATCGCAGCGTCTTATTGAACAATACCCGGTTGTAGTCAGCCGTCATTTCATGAGGAGATTTAATGCCTTCATGAAATATATTAATAACAACGCGAAGATTTTAGGTGGCAAAGTTAGCGATTATTGGTGGCGTGTGGAATTTCAAAATCGAGGCAGTCCGCACATCCACATGGTTGTTGGATTGAGAATGCACCTTCATTCGAGACCGAAGAAGGAATTGAACTAATCGATGCAGTAATCTCATGCCGACTCCCATCTGAATCTGAAGATCCTGATATGCACAAGTTGGTTAAGCGCAATCAAACGCATCACCACACTCATACATGTTACAAAAACAACTCTCAAACATGTCGCTTCGCCTTTCAGCATAAGCCGTGTCAGCACACTCGCATTGTTGCTCAAACTTCAGACGAGTTCATAAGAAATGGGTGACGGTTCTGCATTCTGAAGCGACGAACTGAGGAAAAATTGATAAATAACTACTGCTCCGCGACCTTCAATTGTGGGATGGCAACATTGACATTCAGCCATGTGGAACGAACGAGGCAATCGCCCATTACGTTGCGAAATATATCGCAAAGTCTGAGCCCTTAAACTTGAATCAGGGTATTGCAGAGGCGATCAGACGAATTCGTCAAGAAGATTCAAATGTTGCACGCATGTTGTTTAAAATATGCATGAGAATTATGAAGGAGCGTCAAATTTCTGCGTGCGAATGTGTATTCCGGTTGTGTCACCTTCCATTCCGCGGAAGTTCGAGAAAGTGCGTATTCTTGAACACGCGTAAGCCTGAACAACGATATCACGTCCTGAAGTTTGACGGCAATCAGGCAACGGGAGTGTGTTCCAACATCTTTGAGCGATACGAGAAGCGCCCTACAAATCATTCAGAATACAATTTCAAGGATATGAGTTTGGTTGAGTTTGCAATGCAATTTGAGCCATACTACACCAACAAAGGCGACACTGAAGAAAGCCTTGATGAAGACGATGCGGAACAGTCACAACAAAAGCGAAAGCTCATTACTCTCACAGACAAATCAAAAATGGTTTTACGAAATTTCCCAGCGGTCGTACGAGTGCCATTCTTCATGATGCACACGGATCCCGATAACTACTTCTATAGCCTTCTTCTTCAATATCAGCCTTACGAATCTGAGAGTGCTCTGCTCGGAGAGGTTAATAATGCGCGAGATGCATTCCTTGCCCGTGAACAAGAATTGAAGGAGAAGAGCAAACACATGGAGGCTTTCCGCAAAATAGATCGCCAACTTGAGATTGCTTTCAACCAAGTTCATGCATTCGATATTCTGCAGTGATCCCAAGAGTTTGTTGAAGAAGAGCTCGAGGAAGAAATTCCCGACCAAGGTATGACTGATGAACAATTCCAATCGGCTTGTGCTGCGATGAACATCAAGCAGCGAGAGCTCTTCTCTGCAGTCACTCGCAGCATTCAGGAGCAGCTGAACGGAAGCAAACAACGCCTCAGGCTGTTTGTGACTGGCGGAGCTGGAGTCGGCAAGACCTTCACTTTTATGCACTGAAAAAACAAGTCAATCGCTGCTTCGGCAAAAATGCAGTGAAAGTTGCAGCTTTAACGGGTGTAGCTGCGAGACTAGTCGGTGGATCAACTCTACATACTATGCTCAAGTTACCGGTTAAAAAGGATGGCTTCATTGTCTCCAACATGCCGATGTTGACGGGAAATTATTTAAAGATTATGCGAAAGCAGTGGAAGGATATTGAATACATCTTCATTGATGAAATTTCGATGGTCACTTACGAGATGCTTTGCATGATCGACTCGCGATTAAGACAGCTCAAGAATAAGGATGATGAAGCATTTGGAGGTCTCAACATCATGCTGTTTGGTGACTTGATGCAGCTTCCACCCGTTAAAGGAGCTCAGGTTTTTGAACAACCAGTACGATTCTTGCCAGCACCACACCTCTGGCGCTACTTCAGATTGGTTGAGCTAACCGAGAATATGCGCCAGCAGGGCGACACGTGTTTTGCCGATCTGCTCAATGCTCTTCGAATTGGTGAGCTCAAGGGTTCCCACTTTGACTTGCTGATGTCGAAGACGTTGGTGGATGCAACAGGCGAATTCGCCTTGAACAACAACTATCCATTGAGAGCGCAAATAGATGCCCACAATAATGCTGTTCTTGAGTACTACCCTGGGGCGCACTCCAGTAATTGTTTCTCTAATAGTAGGCCTATATTAAGAGGTATGCGCCCCACGTTTTTCATTGTATTAGCTGTTATTTGGTCTCAGTTGTTTCAAGTATTACCATGTATTCAAGTATTTTCATGAATGACTTCTATTTTCAAACTCATACCTCTGAATATATTATTAGAGAAACAATTACTGAATTCCATTAAACCTTATGATATGAGTAACGATCGAATTTTCTGAAATGCGCGCCACGTTTTTCATTGTAGCTGATATTTGGTCTCAGGTGTTTTAAGTATTTCCAAAATATAATTATTTTGATATTTTTAGACCATTAGAAAAACGTTTTTTTTTGTTAACTATATATTTTAAGTTTATTTTGAATGATATGACATTGCATGTTAGACTACGTTACGTCGATAAAGCGTGAAGTGAGAATGGGTAGAGAAAGCAGGCAGCCAACGTGAATCCTGTGTGGTGAAGTTGCAGACATGACGCGGATAGGAAGATCAAGAAAGCTATGGCTGCAACAGGTGTGTCAGCTCAGTATTTAGAAGTACAAAGTAGGTATCACGTGTAGGTTCCCCCACCGCTCTCGCCACCTGACGCGTAGTCTGATGCACTAATGTTTTACAGGTCGCTTCAGTCAATGCAAATATTAAATAATTTGAAAACTGTTATAACATGTAAATTATAAATTATTATTATAATTCCGGTTGTACAATGTTTACACATTTTTCGGAACCAAAGATTACAGAAGTGATTGGATTCTCCTCTTACACTGCTGCTTGTCAATCCAAAGACCTTCTTCAATTTCTCGTTCCCTCAATATAGTGTGAATATAGTGTCAATATGGTGTCTTCTATCCAGGTGATAGGTGGGCTTCCTCTTTCCTTCTTTCTGGTGGAGTCCATTCCGTAACTGTCCTTGGCAATCTTGCCTGTGCCATTCTTTTCCTGTGTCCATACCATTATAATATTTTTTTCCTTGGATAAAATCAACATTTGAATTGTTCACATTCATTCTGTCCTTAATGACTTCATTTCTAATTTTCTGACATTTGGATACTCTTACCAAACGTCTCCAAAGTTCATTTCTGCTGTCATTAATTTTGTTCTCGTGTGTTTATTAGTAGTCCAAACTTCAGAGCCGTAAGTCATTATATTTTGTAACAATTATTTTTATATTTGGTTTTAGTTTCTGATGTAATTTGCTTATACTACACTTGCTTATCCATTTAATGTAGATACAGCCATCTTTCCCAAACTAACTATGGATTGTATTTTTTTGTCTTTCTTCCCACTGGTCGTACATTACACTTATAAATTATCCGTTATTATTTAGCCCATGCTTAGTTTATTATCACTTAATTTATCATTAATAAATTAATTTATAACTTAATGTACCTGAAAATTTTACTGAAATTTATTTAATGTCTTGGACTTTTTTCTTCCACAATAGTTTGCTTTGTCACTGTATCCCTTTAGAGATCTGTTCTTATTTATTGACTTCATGCTGATAAATGTTCGCGACCTGACAATCGCAAACTCATCAACCTATACTCATTAAGTTGTGACTTAATTAAGTATCTTTGTTACAGTTCTCATTATATTACTTGTCTTGTTCAAGCCACAGGTAAGATAAAATTCTAAGAATTTTTTTCTATTTCAAAAACAGTTCTCATCCATTCGTGGGTGGGAACATCTTTGCCGAATGGATGATTCCCGAATCACCAAACAACTATGGAACTATAAGCCGTATGGACGGAGAGGTGTGGGACGACTGAGGAAGTGCTTGAGTGACCAGCTCTAATCTTTGCCTGTTTGAGACCGGAACAAACCATTCTAGGTTTAATCCTTGAAGATGATGATGATTTTTATAATTCGTAATATTCACCCCCGAGCAGTCTTATTTATCTTAGTATACGACAAATGATTTTTTTTAGATGATGATAATTTTCATGAATTTATATTAATTATTTCATCAAACGACACCGCCACTCCTGTAAACACCCGTTCTTGTTTGTGACACGTAACACAGCATTTATGCGTAAGTAAAACTGAATTCCCACGACATTGTTTGCTACGTAAAAGTATTAGAGCTACGTTCAGCGCACACATACACACACACGCACGCACGCCCACAACTATAACGACGCTTTGTCTCTCTCTCTCTCTCTCTCTCTCTCTCTCTCTCTCTCTCTCTCTCTCTCTCTCTCTCTCTCTCTCTCCTCTCTCTCTCTCTTCCTCGCGATCGCGTGTGTACATCTGTTGTTGACCCTATGTGTATTTAAATCTTATATACTTTATTACAGTGATTTATTTTATATCATTATTGCAGATGTATTGATAAGTGAGTAGAAAAATTGTTTCAGAAATATACTTTTCATTTTTTAAACTCGAAATATAATTATTATAGTGGCGAGTCTCCTTAACATGCCCGCAAGTTTTCTCAAATGCAACCAACCTAATTTGAAGATTTATTACATTTCGTGGTAATATTATTTCCTCTTTACTTAAGTCTCCTTCATTCGTACTTTTTCCGTATACTGATGATCTAGATTATATTTTCAGTTGAGCGGTTATGAATACAAAGTAATAAAATTTTATTATATATAATGTGTGCATTCAAAACGGAAGAATAAACTGACAACTTGTCCTCTCCGCTTTCTCTCATAACATTATTTGCTTAGGGAAGTAAACAACATTTGTTATCCAAATATATATGTTTTTTCAAACATGTGAGCTAATGGGGAGCAGTTTCTGGTGTAACCTAATTTCAAGCTTGACACTCCCTATTCTAATACTACGATAAGTTACGCTAATCATATTATTGTGTGCGTTTGTTTACAAGTGAAATTGTTGTATGCAAAACAACCGCTTCAACTGAAATAGAGTTCATTTTAGCAATCCAAAATTGTACAGTTGATGAAAGTTTGAGATTATGGAACATTTCCTTAAATGTCACCAGACGAAAATACACCAATTATTACCAAAAGAAAAATGGTTTCACCCACTGTTGAGGTATTAAGATAGCCTTCTGAACAAACTTTACAAAGGTAATGTTATAACAGTAAAAAATCTTTCTACTAGTAATTTTATACAAACCACTATGTTGTCTTTGGTATTGACGAGCGCTTCCAGCAGTCAAGCCATCTTCAGGTCATTTACCAACCTTCGTCAATACCAAAGACAACATAGTGGTTTGTCTAAAATTATTGTCGAAATATTTTAGACCACTAACACTCCAATACAACAATAAAGTAAAAAATCGTTTAAACAATATAAATTTCTAGTAACTTTTTTTTTAGAAATTGCAACAAATTCTACACAGGCCAGACACGACGTTCCTTCAAACAAAAATATGTTGATCACACAAAGGCACTTCATTCCACCACCGAATCCACCTTTGCAAACCACCTCACTGAAGCAAACCACACATATAAAGTCATCGACAATAACATGGATATTCTACGCGTACACACAAAATGCCAAAAACTAGACACTCTTGAACAACTAGAAATATACAAACACATAAAAACGACATTCTAAACGAACAGACACAGTTCAAATCACACGTATTATTCGAACATTTTACGCCCCACACACAAAACTTCGATCCTTCAAAAGACGGCGCCGTCGCTAAGAACAAGACGGATAGTGCTCCCAGTGGCAGCCTCTGACGAAGCTTGTAATAAGCGACAACTGGTTCAGGCTAAAAGGTAAAACTTTTACATTTTTACCAATAAAAAACTTTGTGTTCCGAGTTGGTAGTGATATGCTTATATTTAGTTAATCAAGGGACACGACATGGACAACAAAATCAAAGAAGTGATTTTTATTTCTTGGTGCAGAGTGAACAAATGATACGTCTTCCAAATAGAAATATCAGGTACCTTGTTAGTTTGATAAATTGAGAGGACCATCAAATAGTAGATATAAAATTTAAAGAACTCGAAAATGAACTATAAAATATGCAGGGACTTGGGAACTACAGTTGATGGTTATTCAGTTTATTAGTTACAGTTTGCTGAAGACTAATTACTTTTTTCTCAAGATTTTAAAGACTTAGAGTACTTGACTAGAAAATTGATACAGGCATATCAGAAGTTGGGACTAAATTTATCAATAAAACAAAATACATAGCAATTGATGACCTTCAGCAAGACTTGATATTAGTGGAAGTCTTGGGGAACATAATATCATGTAGGGAGAAAAATAAGTAATTAGCGGGTGAAAACCACGGTAAAGCATGACAAAGAAATAACATTTACAAATAATTTAGCTATCTCTACATTAAATGGAACCCTAAGGGATAGGCAAATTACAGCAGAAATGAAAACTAAAATATTTAAAACTATTGTTAGAAGTATCATGACTTACGGTTCAGAAGTTTGGACTACTAATAAATGCACAAGAACAAGATTAATGACATCAGAGATAGCCTTTTAAAGACGTTCGGCAAGAGGGCAGGCGTAAGGAAATTAGAAATAAAGTTATTAAGGACAGAATGAAAGTAAACAATTTAATTATTTGTTTTATTCAAACAAAAAATTACAATGGTATGGATACACAAAAATAATAGCACAGGAAAGGTTGCCAATGACAGTTATTTAATGGACCCCACCAGGAAGAAGGAAAGGAGCAAAACCACCTATCACCTGGATAGAAGAAGTTTAGACTGTACTGAAGGAAAGAACACTAAAGATGGACAAGCAGCAGTGGAAGATGAGAATTCAATCAATTCTGTAAACTTTGGTTCCGGAAAATGTGTAAACATTGTACAACCGGAATGTAAACATAAACAGTATAAATAATAGTCTCCTATTCACCCAAATACTATCAGTGATTAGTATTTGTTTTGTTTCAGTGATTAGCGATTTGTTTCAGTAGTGAGAAACACCAAGAAATATAGTGACTTTGAATTACTTTATTAAAAACAAAAAGTTAAAATTTGTCATACATAACGTACAGACGTAGTCGTCGTCATAGTGTGGCGGCGAGAACAACAGACAGAATTATTTTCCAGGCAAGGAAAATAAAGGGCGTTCTTAAATGTGCTAAAAAATACTAAATTATAACTGTATTACAATTTGTATTGCAACGTAATTTGAGGTAAAGGAGAAGAGCATAATGTCTGTTGCAACACATCGTTACAGATATACTCCTGACATTGAAATACATATAAACCTGTATATAAAACTGATGATTTGTTGAAAATTATACATCTAACCGTCATCATTATAAAATTGTAGGTTAAGTAAGAAGAGTACGATGGAAATAATAAAACGTATTGTGTACAGACTAACCACTAAGCAGTTTCCATGCAATTGTTAATCGTCTCCTCACAGTTTCTATATTCAAAAAAAACGTTTATTAAAAAAATTGATAGTATAAAAATTCAAGCAGTAAATGACGGTTATGACAAAACATAATAGACGCTTTAACTAAAAGGACAGAAAAAATTATTTTTAAATAATTGTATTCTATAAAGCCAGATCAAGATAATAACAAATTTCATTTAACAAATTACATTCCGTTTATAACAGATAGGTTTAATAATAGGTTAAAAAAGTATGGTCCTAATATGGCATCAGTAAATAAACGCAATCTTTTTTCATTAATAATAAACACTAAAGAAAAATCAAACCTGTTAAAAAAAAATAGATTTTATAAAATACTCTGTGCAGAATGCGATGCTATTTATATCGGACAATATGGGCGTGCTCTGAAACATTATATTTTTCAACATAAGACAGCGATTTCAACTAATACAGGTAATACAGGATTTACAAATCATTGCTTACAACACAATCACTTTATAGATACGAAAAACATAACACTAATGCACAACATACAAAAAGGTAAAAAATTGGATTTATTAGAAATTCTAGAAATTAGAAAAGCTGACAAAAGTAACAAAAATTTAGTAAACGAACAAACTGAATTTTGTGAATCCCCTTTATTAAAAGTTGTTATTTAGTTTAGTTAATGGTTATATTTTGCCTTCTAATTATTCTTAATTTTTACAGACACTTGACCTTCCCGTACTAGTTTCTCCACCCCTCTTCAACATACACACCACACATATTTCCGGATACACACCCTAAACACATGTCCACCACGCTCAGTTTCTTTGTTTAGTTGTTTGTATGATCTACTTCAGAAAGCTGAACCAGCTGTCAAAGGAAAATAATAAACTGTGAAACATAACAAGTGTTTGTATGTTTTTGTTTTAACCTTTGCATTAATATGTTTCTCCAAATGCCCAACGAGTCGTCAATTAATATTTGATTAAATGTTTGTCAATTTACAACACACACACACACACACACACACACACACACACACACACACACACACACACACACACACACACACACACACACACACAAACACGCACAAACATATAGCTGCACACAGTCCTGCAAGCAGAGCGCGCCTATAACGTGACACTATAGTATAAGGAAAGAAATTCAGCATGTGAACGACGGTGTTTCCTTTTCTAGCTGGTGATTTATTGCTTCATTCTATGCAATTTCCGGTTGCTGTTGTTGTTTCTATGTACAAGAATATTATGTAAAATTTACTTACCGCAATTTTCTTTTATAGCACTGTCGTCACAACAATTGATGAATATGAGAACAAGAATATTGTAATCAGGAAGCAATGTCCTGTAGGAAAATCTCCGTTTACTGCATGTAGATAATAGATGTTTAATATAAATAAATTCAATTTCAAAATGTAAGAAATAATCGAGGAATACATATGTATATATGTATATATATATGTATATATATATGTATATATATATATGTATATATATATGTATATATATATATGTATATGTATATATATACATATGACGTGTTCTATTCATATGTATATATATACATATGAATAGAACACGTCAACAATACATGTGACGATCGTGAATAAAAATACAAAAAAAATTGAGAACTTTTTCGTCTTGTTATTTGAATTAGCAGTCTCTGTAATTCCAACTTTATCGTGTTTACTTGCTAAACTCCTACTAGCTATGTTTAAGCAATGTAATGTAGATATAACAATAAGTGAGGCACCCACAGTTTTTGATCAAGTTAAGAATAATACTGTTGAAGAAACACCGATATTACAAGAGAATGAGGTGTACCAATTAAAACGTAAAGAATGTGATAAAGTGTACGTTGGCGAAACTGGACGTAATTTGAGGTTAGGTTGAGAGAACACGCAGGGGGAGAAGAAGATAGGACCACTAATTCACTACACGTTTGGCATTTCATGGAAACGGGGCATAAATTCACCAACCCTCTTACAAATGTAGAAATATTAAAAGTGGAAAATAATTTAAATATAAGGAGGTTATATGAAGGGTTAGAAATTTTAAAGGTAAAAACCAGACCAGTAATATACTAATGAATATACAAATAGAATTTAGTAATGAGGAAATATTTTATCATATTTTGCAACGATGAGGTTTGTGTATTCCGTCAGAGTGTTAGGTAAGTAGACAAAGCTGGGTGTAGCTTAATAAGGTAATAGAGGGAGAGACAAAGCTTCCCAGTAAGTAGCAGGGGCGTGGCTTAACGGAGCTCAACCATCCGGGTAGTGACTAGTACACTTGTTTACTATACTCCTTACGTTTTCGGAAGGCACCTAAGAGATTAGGAGACCCTCGCCCACCAACGCGCACTCGCACACACACGCGCGACCAGTTTGACCTGCCTCTAATGGCGCTTCGATGAGTCACCTGCTAGGCATTGAACGACAAAACTATGAAAATTTGTATTCTAGATTTTACATAAGTTATGATAAATTTTTTGGGTTCTATATTTAATTTCCTTCAAAACGGGTCCAAACACGAAATAATTACGACATTTATGAGCTTTAAAAAGACGCCAAACACTATTCTACTTGTTATAGTGTTTGGCGTCTTTTTAAAGCTCATAAATGTCGTAATTATTTCGTGTTTGGACCCATTTTGAAGGGAAGGAAATTGAATATAGAATCCAAAAAATGTATCATAACTTACGTAAAATCTAGAATACAAATTTTCATAGTTTTGTCGTTCAATGCCTAGTAGGTGACTCATCGAAGCGCCATTAGAGGCAGGTCAAACTGGTCGCCATGTGTGCGCGAGTGCGCGTTGGTGGGCGAGGGTCTCCTAATCTCTTAGGTGCCTTACGAAAACGTAAGGAGTATAATTGATCAGCCGTGAAGGCGATTCGCCTGTATATATACGAGTTCCAGCGGGATATTTTTTGTCGTGGCTTAGGACTTAAAAAAAAAGAGAAACTGAAAGGCTTCTTCCGGAACATGACAAGTAGCAGTTCAGCAAGTAAAAACGACAAAGGTGATATTATCAAACTGTACTCCTTTGAACACGAACTTGTAGTCTATTCAGTGGGATCAGTACATTTTTGTAATTCCTATTTGTCTTTAAACCCAGTGATATTTGTACAAACATATCTAACGCTGATTAAACCAGATGATGTGCAATCTAGTTGTTCGTAAAATTTGTTTTGCGTAAATTAGCGTAAATAGCATCCATAAATTCCTGCTTCTATTACTGCATATTACTTTCCATGGTGAATGCTGCACTGAGTATAAACTTGACATTCATAGCGTTACATATGATAGCCTACTCTGAAAGTCAAGATGATAGCCTACTCTATTGCAGAGTTATGTTTGCACTACGTATGAATAATAATTTATGTAGATGAATGTAAAATACATCTTTATTTGCACACAGGTCTCTTACCAAGGTGACTTGAATGGTTGGCTTACTCGGTTTTTACTTTGGATCCGTTTTTTACTGAGGATTTTTGTTCTTTGAATACACTATACTTATTTCAAAATGAAACTTTTTTTTTATTGGCCACCTGAGAACCACATGGCAATTATAATTCTTTGTTTCTTGTTCTTTTCTTTTTCTCCAATATATTTTCATCTTTTCAATGTGTCTCTTCTCCTGTCTTCAAACCACTTTGAAACTGCGTTTTTCTCTCTCTGACCCTGGACACCTTCCATTTTTTACACTTTTGCCCAAAAAAATTCTCTTTCAATTGCTTTTTCTGCTCTTATATTATTTTTTTCTAAATCGATTTTGACTTCGTTAATCCAACTTGATGTTGACTTCTTTCCCCGCAACAGATATTTGAAGATCTGTTGTGGTAAACATTCTATATAAATATCCAAAAGTTACTAGTATCTTTCTCACTGTTTCTGTTATATTTTCTATACTTTGATATACTTCATCATTACCTCTTAATTTCCAATCTTCTGTAGTTTTTCGTGGGCCTAATATTTTCCTAATAATTCGTTTTTCCAATATTTCTAGTTTGTCCGAATTATAAGTCAAAGTTAGACATTCACTTTCATATATACATTCTGGCCATAAGCACTGAACTGTAATGCGTTATTTTCGCATTCTCAAATATGCACCTTTTATTGTAAATATCTTTAGTTATACCATATGCTCTTTCCATTTTATGAATCCTTTCTTCTTTAGCAGATTTTTTAAACCATTGTCTTGAATTATTTCTCCCAGATACTTAAATTTTCTAAGTCTCTCCGTTAACAGACCAGTATCTGTTAACAGGAATTTTGGCGCATTTTTAATGTTCGTGAGAAATTTTTTTTTTTTTGCAGAAATTCTTAAGCCTGTTCTACTGACTATAGTGAAACATTTATTATACATGTTTAATATACAACGATTATTCGAGGAATTTGTTACTTGTGCTATTTTTAGTCTTAAGAGTTCAAACAGAGAACGCTGTTTGTACCAATCGCACGAAAATGTCACGATATCTCATTTACTTCATATTTGTCAATAATAACTTGCAACTTTACAACGGTAAATTGTAAATTAACAGCGGTATTTACAGTCCCATTTCTAAAATTAGCAGCAAATAAATCATAGTGTAGGTAGGCCTATAATGAATTCATGGTTACAGTATCCAAGCCACTTATATCTATGTAAAGAGAATAAAATTTACCTCTTCAATCCGTCTAGTAGCTTTTCCTTTTGTATGTTTCACTACGTGTTTCTGGACACATGTCCCATCTTGATGTGTAATCCCTCAGTAAATAATGTCATCAGATAATATAATAACAGTCGTTTATAGTGTTACCGTGGTGCGCACCAACAACACCGCGTGTGTTCCGTGTACATATAGTTTATTTTTATTTACGACATGTGTGTAAATTATACGTAATTTGTTTAATTATCTGACGATATTTACTGAGGGATTACACCTGAAGATGGGACATATATCCTGAAACGCATAGTGAAATATAAAAAAGGAAAAGTCACTACACGGATAATAAAGGGGGAAATTTTATTCTAATCATAGATCTATATTGATTTATTGTTGATTTTAAAGTTTTAGGTAGAAGATATTCTTTGTAACGTGACAGATATATGCATAATGTGGAATGGCAATTGATCATTAGAATAATAAAATTATAACATTTAAATCTGAAAGAAAGCATCAAGTTTAATATAAAAATTAATTCATAGCAACTGTGGAAAGCAATCATTATTATTTATAAAAAATAAAAGTTCAAATAAAAGAGTTACTAGTGATGAGTCGTCCACAACCAGCCTCATAACCAAAGTTTTTCAAATTATAACCCAGGAAGGTAAAAAGTAAATAACAAAGCAATACAGAATATGACCAAACCCACAACGAGGAAGTATAAATGGAAAAGAAACCCTGAATAAGCCAAGATCAACCAATACAGGTGGTGTATTTCTAAAATGATGAAGAAGATGAAGAAATCCCAAGAAACCCGAAGAAGATGGAGAAATCCCAAGAAACATGATGGCATCAAGAAGAAGATGGAGAAGATACCAGTCCCAGAAGACAGAAGAAAAGAAGACAGAAGAAAGAAGAAGAAGGCAGCATCCTGAGGAAGATGTAATGCTCTTATAAAAGACACCCAAATCCCCATACCCCCAAAATAAATATTAACCAATAAAAGTATAACGAAATGGTAACAGCATGTACATAAAATTAAGAGAGAGAAGTGTGTAAAGTAAGAGTTGCCAGTGAAATAAGATGAAACAATAATATAGTACCAAGGAACAAATCTCCATTGTAAAACACTAACCAATTTATTATGTTAATAAGACTACAGGACCATTTAGCAATAACATAAAATAAAAGTGTAAAGTGAACCAGTGATAGTTTTGGGTATTATAGAAAATAAACCTTGTGTTTCATTCTTGGCAATCACAAACATTGAATACAATGAAATATGCAACTTTCAGTGACTTAAAATGTGTACTATGAGAATATGTTACTTACAAGGTATAAATCTGTTTAAAATAACATTTTGTTTTATATAATGAAAAAAGAAAAACAGATTTAATTATACTAATGACAGGGTACAATTCCCCAAAGAAAATATTTAAAAGACGGTGTGAGAACTGTATAATCCTACTTACCATAATAGTTAGCAATAAGAATATAGATATAAGATTTTTGTGAATATAGTATAAGGATGTTAAAAATGTATTAGATATAAGGCCATTTATTTAAATCTACTATAACTAACATCAGAACTGTAAATATAATTATTACTTGTAAATAGTAAGAAGTAATTAAGATGTTAGTTGATAAAAAACCTTTTTTGTGAACCATTTTTCAATATTAGAAATAAGGTTTTAATTGTAAAATGTTTGAAGGTTGAAGACAACCATTTATTTGAAAATATTCTTTATTTGTTTAACTGTTCTTTGTATTGTAACCAATATTAATTATTGTTGTGTAATTTGAAAAAATGTTTAGTTTATAATACCATATTTAAAAGTCAGAGAGGGTATCACACATCATATATTGTTTGTAAAAATATTTTGTAAGGAAAAATTGTTAAAAAACCTAGGCCAAAGAAAGAAAACCAAACTTCATCAAAACAGAGAAATTACTCATTTAAATGCAATTAAACAAAAGGGGTTTAGACAAAATAAACTTGAGAGCAAGCCATATAATTGCACATACCATTTAAAAAGATTTTATAAAATTATATTCAGAATTATAAATAAAAATGAAAATGACTAATCTCAGAAATTTGAACAGGGGAGTCATATATTCCAGAATAATGTTTTAGAATACAACTAATTCAATTAATTACAAGAAAATAAGGGAATATAAACCTTTTAATACAATATAAGATTATTAATATTAAATATAACTGATAAAATGACTGAATTTACATAATGACAGGAAGTTAGTTTTGGAAATGCTTTAACTTTTCAGAGAATACAAAATGAAAGTAAAATTACTAATTATGGACAGAAAACATTATAAAACGGCATTATTCAATCTTAAAATACGCCGAATGAACTGAAGGATTGATTTAAATAACATCTAGTAAATAAAATTGATAAATAACCAAAGTTTAGGCAATCATATAGTGTATTTTCAAATATGCACAGGATACGAAATTATATTTGAACAATGTTAAGAATAATATTATATTGGCTAAGAGTTTAGTTGAAACTTTAGGAAATAAGATAGTTGATTATTGGTGTTTGAACGGTTAACTTGACAAGCGTTTTTATAACCAATCTAACCTAACTTAAAACGGGAGTGAACGATACGTTTTTGTGAAATCGCGAGTGGCGTATAAAATCCTTCTAGAACATCCACATAGTGACAAAATCAATCAAGAAAGACTAAATAACACTGGACAGTACATAACTACCCCGAAAAAACACTACAAAACACAAGAAAACAGTATAACACATAAACATATATTAGTGTCGGAATCGTAAAAAGTGACTGAACTTATAAATACACAGATACACAAAATACAACCCGTAAACTTCACACAAGGCACTACACAACATTTAAAAAGAGATTTGCAGACACCAGAACGGGAATACTGCCAGAAAATATATTATTTGGAACAACGGAGAAACGAGTGACATTTTGACCAACTTGATGGCAGCCATTTTCCTTTGTCAATCTCAATGCCTCCGTGTCTACGTCAGCTGTTGGTGACAACAAATTATATTATTTCAAATTTATTATTCAAAGTGTGTATCTAGTATTAGTTATTAACTTGTTGTAACGTTATACTTTTTAAATATTGGCCCGATTTCTCTGACTTTGATAATAATTAGCTGTTTAAAGAACCTTGCTGAATTTTATATACTATACCTTGTAACTGTTTCGATACCCTGAGAGTCGATATTATAATCGAAAAGAGTCAATATTGCAATTATATAATAAAATATTAACACTTTTCACCACAAAATAGTTCTTTATTTCAATAATATTACAGTTTATCACTAATTTAATTTTAAATAATAAACTACCAGGACTTTACCACATATAAGGGAAGATAACCTACAAAACGAAAAGGTAAACAAGTATCGATTGTCCTGGAGACAATCTTATGAGTGGTTGGAGTTTATTTGAAAAATACCAGAACTTCAATAAAATTTTTTAGACGAGTGATACACATTTTAAAACTTCACAGCACTCTATTAATTAATTGATTTTAATTAATTAATTAATAAAAAGGAAATTTTTTTAAATTATATTTTTTTTAAACATAATTTTTTTTTAATTTTCTTCAAAACAACAATTTTTTTTGAAACTTTTGGTGAAGCTACACATATATTTCTGCAGCAGCATAACGCTATTTGACAGTTTTGACTACATCTGGGACTCGACCAACTGGGAAACTTAAGGAAGTGTTTCAGGCCAGTAAGACGTCGAGAGCCACACCAATTAAACACACACCATTTATAATTTATAATTTATATTTAGTTACAAATTGGCGCACAACTGAGGGGCTTTAATTAGTCGATTGAAAGGCCAATACATTCTGCCCAATCACTAGTTGGAGCTAGGCAACAGCTACAAAGCCAGAGAATTTGAAGGGAAAATGCAACGACGTGCAACTTCCAAGAAACGGGCGGCGGAGGCCGAAAAAGAAATAGAGATCGACATGGACAATAAAGAGGCGACGCCAGTAGAGGTGGAAGAGTTATTACCGTCGGTGTTGTCCAAACAAACTGAACAACCAGAGGAACAACCGGAGATACCCACACAGACAGGGGAAGTCAATGTGCAGGAGAAGGAGGTAGAGAAATCCAAGACTACTGAAGAAACAAATATGGATAAAGTGATGGAAATACTCCTACGGGAATTCAGATCAACTAAGGAAGAATTGGAAAATAAAATAGAAAAAACAAAAGAAGTATTGAGTGGGATGAACAAGAAGATGGGAGAGAAGTTGGAAGAATTGAAGAAGGATAACCAATCCACAAAAGAAGAGTTGAGTGGGATGAACAAGAACATGGAAGATTTGAAGGAAGACAACCAATCTTTTAAGGAAGAATTCAAGTCGACTAAAGAAGAATTGATTAATAAAATTGAAAATACCAATCAGAAAATCGATGAAACCAGGAAGAAGATAGAGAAGAACAACCGACAGTTGAAGGAAGAATTGAAGGAAGATAACAAGAAGTTGGAAGAGAAGATGGGAGAGAAGTTGGAAGAATTGAGAGAGGACAATCAAATTTTAAGAGAAGAATTAAGAGAGGTCAATCAGGAGAATTTGGACAAACTGGACGAAAGAATGGAATTGTTGCGAGAAGAACTGAATAAGGAATTCAATGTTAACAAGAAAGCGATGAATAAGAAGATGGAAGAAGAAAACATAATGGTCAATCGACAGATTCGAGAGATTGATGGGAAGTGCAACCAGACCGAAAAGGAGGTGCAAGAGTTTAAAGAAGTGGTGAACATCAAGTTCACAAATATTGAAGAACATAGCCGCAGGAAAGTAGAAGAACAGAGGAAGGAAACTCAAGAAGAATTCGGGAAAGTACGCAACCAAGTTACGGAACGGTGTAATGATATGCAAGGGACCATGGCCAAAATCACCGGTCAGGTGCGACAAAGCCGAGAGGAGATGGAAGCGATAAGAAACAGACCGACTCATTTCACCGGATTGCCCGTCAACGAAAGCCGAGAGTGGCTCAACTTCCGGCAATACAAACGTAAGCCGATGGAGTTCCTGGCTAGGGTGGAAGAATATTTCGCCAAGCATAAAATTACTCAATGGAGCCATAGCAGGGAAATATTAGATGAGTCCTTCCGAGAAATAACGGATAATTGGTGGATGGCCAACCGGAGTGAAATTCCCGACTACCAGCAGTTCCGGAAAATGTTTAAAACGAAGTACTGGTCTGAGACTACCCAGAACTTGATCCGTGACAATATATGTAACGGACGATACAGGGCACAACTAAGCAGTAGTATGACAGCATATTTCTTGGGGAAGGTGTGCATGGCAAAACACCTCGAGCCGGCAATACCAGAAGAGTGTCTAGTGAACAAAATATCATATCACTATGATGAGGACATTATCAGGGCCCGGAGATGTAGCCAGATCAAGACGATCCAGGCGATGACCGAGTTATTAGAGGGATATGAAAACGAGGAGTATTATCGGCAGAGCAGGAAGAGAAATGAGAGACCAGAGGCAAGGCCGAATACATACCCCAATAACGGCAATAACCATACAAGTAACCGGAACCAGCCCAGTAATTACGACGGCCATAACAACCCGCCGCGTAATAACCAGTTTAACGGCAATTTTAACGGTGTTAGGAATAACAACCCCTATCCGAATAATAGAAATAATTTTTATCAACCTAATAATATCCCTTACAGTCAGAGAAATCAATCCATATCCCAACAATAATGGTGACAGACCTTACCCACCTAACCGAAATTACTATCATAATAATTATAGTAATAACAATAATAACAATAATAATAACCCAGTGTCGCCCCTAGGGTAAATTTTATAAGAGCGGAAGATCGTGGACCCAGGAGATATTATCAACCGAGGAGGAACAGCTTCCACGGCGCCTACCGAAGATGGAGGAGTGCGGAACGGGACGGCCCAAGACACGAACAGGGAAGAAGAAGTACAAGCCTGGAGGATCTTGGCCGACAACAGAACAGGGCGTTAAACCTCGCACAGGGTACAGAACGTCAGGAAACAAACCAGAGTTTCCCGAACGATGCCTCGGTCAATACTAACACGAACAATGACCAAAATGCTTTAAACTAGAGGAGGCAGTAATCAACAACAATGACCCGTTACTGCTTATACTTCCTGGGTTAGAAAAGGATGAATTGCAACAAGCAAACAAGCATAAAAACATCACTATCATAAGTAACCACTATCTGAAAGACATATGAACTGAACTTTTGGAAGAGAACGAGAAGAGTCTCAGCAACAATAATAATGAGATAATTTATATAACCGCGGAGGTGGAAGGAGTTCCCGCTAAAATAATGATAGACACAGGCGCCAATATTTCAATAATAAACTCCAATGAATTGGAGAGAATACAAAGTGCATGTGGAAAAACTTTGCCAATGTTACCAGTCAACAACATTGTGTTCATAGGTGCAACTGGCCGCCAGAATAAAACCATCAGGAAGCAAGTTTCCTTAAGTGTCGTTAGCCGAGATAAAGCTTTAGACATGGAATTTTTAATCGCCACCGGATTACCATTTGACATATTAGTCGGTTGCGATATTCTTAGAAGATATTCTGCAGTAATCGATCTTAATTTAGATAAAGTATCACTTTTCCCAGACGGAGTAACATGGACCGCAGATCTGGTAGGAGGCATAACTATACTTCCCAGCCCTATACATCAACAACTTCGTAAAATTAATATTATTAGAAACAGCCCTCTTTCTAAACCCATTATATACAACCATGGAGGAGAGGATTTATGGTCAGTTAAAATCCAAGAAATACGGGACTTCCAGTGCGGAAGCGATAACAAGAAAATACCAATACATCTAGCTGATCGTCTAATCACAATATATGAGAAGTACAAGGCGGTGTTTTCCGATGAACCAGGGAAGGTAAAAAACTACCAGTGCCAACTTCGATTCAAAGAAAACTTAGAGTTTAACCGGAGGTCATATCCGATCGCGCAATCGCTCAAAGAAGCCGTGAGAACAGAGATAAACAAGATGATAGAAAATGACATAATTGAGATTAGTCAATCACCTTACACTAGTCCAATTATTGCTGTTCCAAAGAAAGACGGACAAGTCCGGCTCTGTTTAGATGCGCGCGAGTTGAACAAGACGATTGTGAATGACAGAACCTCTCCTGGTGAAATAGAAGAGATCTTAAAACGTTTTCATGGCACTAAGTTTATTAGCACCTGGGATACGGTCTGTGGTTACTGGCAAGTAGAGCTGCATCCACAAAGCCGCCAGTACGTGGGGTTCATTTTCGAAGGGCGCAATTACCAGTTCAAGAGACTGCCCTTCGGACTTGTCAATTCTGTCGCCATCTTTGTGGCATGCATGGACCAGATTCTTGGACAAGAAGCGCTCCAATTTACCACCGTCTATGTTGACGACTTACTCATCACATCCGAAACCTGGGAGGAGCACTGCTACAGAGTAGAGTATGTACTAAGCAAACTAGCGCAGAACAACATAACACTGAAGTTGGAGAAATCCAAGTTCATAACGCGCGAAGTACAATTCTTGGGTTTCAACCTAGACGACAGAGGTATTACCCCATCAGCAGAGAAAGTGAAGGCAATTCAGAGGTTCCCGCAACCAAGAAACAGGAAACAATTACAATCTTTCCTCGGACTCTGTAACTATTACAGGAAGTTTCAGAGCCGATATTCCGAGTTGACCGCCAAGTTTCAACCACAGTTATCTGCTAAGAACAAATGGACTTGGGGTGAAGATCAAGATCTTACTTTCCGTTTGATAAAAGAGAAGTTTCTGGAGAGTGTTATACTTCGTCACCCAGATTTTAAGAAACCATTCTTTTTAAACTGTGACGCTAGCGACCTGAGCTTAGGAACGACTTTATACCAGGAAGATGAGGAGGGACAACATCTGGTGATAAGCTTCGCTATTCGCACAGTGAACCAGTGCGAAAAGAACTACAGTGTGACAGAAAAGGAATTGCTGAGCGTGGTGTTCGCATGCAGCAAGTTCCGGACGTACATTCTCGTATATCAAGTCACGGTACGAACTGATCATAAATCCATCTCGTTCCTTCGTAGGTGCAAGTTGAGCCACGGCCGATTGGCTAGGTGGGTACTCGCCCTACAAGAATATGATCTGAAATGGGAATACATTCCAGGAAAAAAGAACGTGGTAGCGGATGTGTTGTCGCGTATAAATCTGGAAGATCAGACTTTCGAGGGAGAGAAGGAGAGCTTGGTCAAAATTTATAACATCTTCAGGACCAGGGCCGATCTACAAGCTCTATTAATAAATATTCGAATCCAACAGCAGTCTGATCCTAAGCTGAAAAACATCGTGAGTCGTTTGGAAGCCAATGATGATACCATTTCTAAATATTACCACCTTAACAAAGGGATTTTATTCATACAAACGGCCTTGGACGATGAGACGTGGAAGGTGATAATCCCACACCAAATCGAAAAGGAGGTCATCATCGATTACCATGTCAGGTATGGTCACATGGGAGCGTTAAAAGTGATACAGGCTTTAGAGGAAAATTGTAAGATCAAGAATATCAACCGCAAGGTGAGAACGTACATCGAGTCCTGTAAGAACTGCCAATGTGCCAAAATAAACAATGAAAAGACAGAGGGTATCATGATACCGATAACTTCAAACACAAAACTGGAAAAAGTGTTTTTGGATATCTGCGGGCCATTTCCCCGTAGCGGTGGTCGACACAGGTATAAATACTTGGTAATCATAATGGATCACTACACCAAATATGTAAAGCTATATCCGGTTAATCGGGCAACAACAGCAAAGGTTCTGGCGGTGATTATCGATTTGTATGTCCCAGAGATGGGTAGACCATCTTCCATTATTACCGACCATGGTACACAATTTAAGGGGAGGAGGTGGCGAGACACTTTATTAGCACTTGGGATCAAAACTTATAAGACGTCAGTCTACCACCCAAGTAGCAATCCGGCTGAGAGAGTACTGAGAGAAGTGGGTAGGATCTTGCGCACGTACTGTCACAACCAACAGAAAAAGTGGCAAGAGTACCTAGCAGCAACAGAGACATTCCTAAATTTCGCCCACCATCCAGCTATAGGAATGACACCATACTCAGCCATGTATGAGAAGCCGACTCCCCGAGAAATTGAACAAATCATTGAATTTCCAACAAACAATAATCGGAAATTCAAATAGTTGAGGTTTTACAACAAGGTAGCAGAAGATCAGGAAAAACGGCAAGCCAAATACCAGAAGGCAATAGGGCGTATTGTAACATTTAAAGAGGGTGAAAAAGTCCTCCTAAAAAATCGAGAGCTGCCCAGCACCTTAGAAGGCATAACCAAAAAATTATTATTACTTTACACTGGACCATATGTTGTGGTAAATGATAAGCATAACAATACCTATGAGTTGAAGGAAATCGTTTCAGGAAAAATCAAAGGGGTGTACAATCAAGAAGAAGTATTATGAAGAATGAGTTGTGAGTATTGAATTTGGAATTTATAAACCATAAAATTCAAAAATGATGTAAGAACAACTTACAACCAGATATTTCGGAGAAAACATTTTATGACAATTTAATTAAAAAGAATTTTTGAATTTAAAACAAACAAATTCTAAAATGATGTAAGAACAACTTACAACCTAATAATTTTGAACAAACTTTATGAAAGAAAGAGAAAGAGAAAGCATTTTGAATTTCACAAACAAATTCAAAAATGATGTAAGTCCATCTTACAACTATATGTTATGAGAAAAAACGTTTTGGCAGAATTATAAAAAGAAAAAATTTATTTGTATTATCAATAAAATAAATTTAAATTTATGTAAGACCAACTTACTATAACTAAGTTTGTGAGAAAACTTTATGGTAAATAATTAAGAAGAATTTGAATTTGGAGAAATACCAAAACATTCAGAAATAATAGTAAGATCACCTTACTATAAACAATTTTGAATGAAACAATTCTGGGAATAAATGAATTAAACAGAATTTGAATGTTGATAGAACGTCAGAACTTTGAAACAAGATAAGATCAACATATTACAAGGAATTATGAGAAATATTTTGCCATTAAATAAAAAGAAGAGTTTGAATTTTGCATTAAAACTAACCAAATTCCAAAAAATAATTATGTGCCATTTATAATTGAATTTAGAAGAAAATAAAGTGATTAATTCAGAAAAGAGAATTAACTTTAATCCAGATTAAATGCTAGATATTCACAATAGCATTTGAAGGAGTAGAGAAGAATAACAAAAAGAGTGTAATATGCAAGAGAAGGAAAAAATTTGGAAGCAAAGAGACTAATTACTTATGAAACGATAAGAAAAACAGTTATTTAAGAGCAAAGAAGAACAACTCATACTAAACAGATGGAGCAGATAATTTCGAACAAATGATAATAATAAAACCTATATGAAATGCAAAGAGAAGAAATACCACATGAAATATAATATAAATGAATTAATGTTGATGAATGCGAAGGCGGATTAATAACTTTCTAAGAGAAAGGAAAGAACCAAAATATTTAAATAAAATGATCAATATAACAACCTGTATATCTAATATAAAGATAAAAATTTAAAAATTAAATATAATATATTAAGACCATTCAAATAATGAATAAGAAAGACTATATATAAAGACCATGCTAACACTGACTAACCAGAAGAAAGTATAAAGAGAATTCAGATGGAGAAGAAAAAGGGTTACACTGTAACCAGTAACCAGAATTATTAAAAGAAAGGTTTTCAACCATAATTAAAATAGATATATCAGACAAGTTAAGAGTTCAGAAAAATATATATATGATGAGTATAATAATAATTATGAAGATTTATTAAGATAGAGAATGTGAGATAATCTGAGAGACTACGAAGTGAAGAATCCAAAGATATTTTTATTAGTCGAAAATGAGACTACTTTTTAGTTATTTATTCGATGACTGACTGAAGATAATTCCAGCAGCATTATGTTTTTTGAGCAGAGATGAATATGCCTCTGTACCCAATTTATAGAAGTGGTGTATGGCCAGCAGAGTTTGTGTAGCGTACAGTGCCCCTCTGATCTGCCCCAGCCCACGTGATAGGGTATGTTAGGGAATTAATATCCCAAGGATGCAACACGAAGTTGATAAAGAAAGAAAATGTATTACAATAATAATATATCTCAGAAGACACTAACTATCCGAAAAGGATCAGTAGTAAAACAAGTAACTATATGTATAAAATTAATTAAACTCTAATATAAAAAAGTCGATATAAAAATGGAGAAGAAAATGAATTATAAGAAACGATGAAATTATCATAAGAAATTATTTCATCCATAAACATGTCTGAAATAATTACTTCTGGAGGAGAGCAATCTGTAACGTGACAGATATATGCATAATGTGGAATGGCAATTGATCATTAGAATAATAAAATTATAACATTTAAATCTGAAAGAAAGCATTAAGTTTAGTATAAAAATTAATTCATAGCAACTGTGGAAAGCAATCATTATTATTTATAAAAAATACAAGTTCAAATAAAAGAGTTACTAGTGATGAGTCATCCAAAACCTGCCTCATAACCAAAGGTTTTCAAATTATAACCCAGGAAGGTAAAAAGTAAATAACAAAGCAATACAGAATATGACCAAACCCACAACGAGGAAGTATAAATGGAAAAGAAACCCTGAATAAGCCAAGATCAACCAATACAGGTGGTGTATTTCTAAAATGATGAAGAAGATGAAGAAATCCCAAGAAACCCGAAGAAGATGGAGAAATCCCAAGAAACATGATGGCATCAAGAAGAAGATGGAGAAGATACCAGTCCCAGAAGACAGAAGAAAAGAAGACAGAAGAAAGAAGAAGAAGGCAGCATCCTGAGGAAGATGTAATGCTCTTATAAAAGACACCCAAATCCCCATACCCCCAAAATAAATATTAACCAATAAAAGTATAACGAAATGGTAACAGCATGTACATAAAATTAAGAGAGAGAAGTGTGTAAAGTAAGAGTTGCCAGTGAACTAAGATGAAACAATAATATAGTACCAAGGAACAAATCTCCATTGTAAAACACTAACCAATTTATTATGTTAATAAGACTACAGGACCATTTAGCAATAACATAAAATAAAAGTGTAAAGTGAACCAGTGATAGTTTTGGGTATTATAGAAAATAAACCTTGTGTTTCATTCTTGGCAATCACAAACATTGAATACAATGAAATATGCAACTTTCAGTGACTTAAAATGTGTACTATGAGAATATGTTACTTACAAGGTATAAATCTGTTTAAAATAACATTTTGTTTTATATAATGAAAAAAGAAAAACAGATTTAATTATACTAATGACAGGGTACAATTCCCCAAAGAAAATATTTAAAAGACGGTGTGAGAACTGTATAATCCTACTTACCATAATAGTTAGCAATAAGAATATAGATATAAGATTTTTGTGAATATAGTATAAGGATGTTAAAAATGTATTAGATATAAGGCCATTTATTTAAATCTACTATAACTAACATCAGAACTGTAAATATAATTATTACTTGTAAATAGTAAGAAGTGATTAAGATGTTAGTTGATAAAAAACCTTTTTTGTGAACCATTTTTCAATATTAGAAATAAGGTTTTAATTGTAAAATGTTTGAAGGTTGAAGACAACCATTTATTTGAAAATATTCTTTATTTGTTTAACTGTTCTTTGTATTGTAACCAATATTAATTATTGTTGTGTAATTTGAAAAAATGTTTAGTTTATAATACCATATTTAAAAGTCAGAGAGGGTATCACACATCATATATTGTTTGTAAAAATATTTTGTAAGGAAAAATTGTTAAAAAACCTAGGCCAAAGAAAGAAAACCAAACTTCATCAAAACAGAGAAATTACTCATTTAAATGCAATTAAACAAAAGGGGTTTAGACAAAATAAACATGAGAGCAAGCCATATAATTGCACATACCATTTAAAAAGATTTTATAAAATTATATTCAGAATTATAAATAAAAATGAAAATGACTAATCTCAGAAATTTGAACAGGGGAGTCATATATTCCAGAATAATGTTTTAGTATACAACTATTTCAATTAATTACAAGAAAATAAGGAATATAAACCTTTTAATACAATATAAGATTATTAATATTAAATATAACTGATAAAATGGCTGAATTTACATAATGACAGGAAGTTAGTTTTGGAAATGCTTTAACTTTTCAGAGAGTACAAAATGAAAGTAAAATTACTAATTTTGGACAGAAAACATTATAAAACGGCATTATTCAATCTTAAAATACGCCGAATGAACTGAAGGATTAATTTAAATAACATCTAGTAAATAAAATTGATAAATAACCAAAGTTTAGGCAATCATATAGTGTATTTTCAAATATGCACAGGATACGAAATTATATCTGAACAATGTTAAGAATAATATTATATTGGCTAAGAGTTTAGTTGAAACTGGAGGAAATAAGATAGTTGATTATTGGTATTTGAACGGTTAACTTGACAAGCGTTTTTATAACCAATCTAACCTAACTTAAAACGGGAGTGAACGATACGTTTTTGTGAAATCGCGAGTGGCGTATAAAATCCTTCTAGAACATCCACATAGTGACAAAATCAATCAAGAAAGACTAAATAACACTGGGCAGTACATAACTACCCCGAAAAAACACTACAAAACACAAGAAAACAGTATAACACATAAACATATATTAGTGTCGGAATCGTAAAAAGTGACTGAACTTATAAATACACAGATACACAAAATACAACCCGTAAACTTCACACAAGGCACTACACAACATTTAAAAAGAGATTTGCAGACACCAGAACGGGAATACTGCCAGAAAATATATTATTTGGAACAACGCAGAAACGAGTGACATTTTGACCAACTTGATGGCAGCCATTTTCCTTTGTCAATCTCAATGCCTCCGTGTCTACGTCAGCTGTTGGTGACAACAAATTATATTATTTCAAATTTATTATTCAAAGTGTGTATCTAGTATTAGTTATTAACTTGTTGTAACGTTATACTTTTTAAATATTGGCCCGATTTCTCTGACTTTGATAATAATTAGCTGTTTAAAGAACCTTGTTGAATTTTATATACTATACCTTGTAACTGTTTCGATACCCTGAGAGTCGATATTATAATCGAAAAGAGTCAATATTGCAATTATATAATAAAATATTAACACTTTTCACCACAAAATAGTTCTTTATTTCAATAATATTACAGTTTATCACTAATTTAATTTTAAATAATAAACTACCAGGACTTTACCACATATAAGGGAAGATAACCTACAAAACGAAAAGGTAAACAAGTATCGATTATCCTGGAGACAATCTTATGAGTGGTTGGAGTTTATTTGAAAAATACCAGAACTTCAATAAAATTTTTTAGACGAGTGATACACATTTTAAAACTTCACAGCACTCTATTAATTAATTGATTTTAATTAATTAATTAATAAAAAGGAAATTTTTTTTTAAATTAAATTTTTTTTTAAATTATATTTTTTTTAAACATAATTTTTTTTTTTAATTTTCTTCAAAACAACAATTTTTGTTTTGAAACTTTTGGTGAAGCTACACATATATTTCTGCAACAGCATAACGCTATTTGACAGTTTTGACTACATCTGGGACTCGACCAACTGGGAAACTTAAGGAAGTGTTTCAGGCCAGTAAGACGTCGAGAGCCACACCAATTAAACACACACCATTTATAATTTATAATTTATATTTAGTTACATCTTTTATGTCAGTTTGTAAGAAATTAAGCAATCTTTATATTAACAAACAATCTACGCAAAAGACATGTTCACGTAACATTTACTTTCAGACTTTTTCAGTTTACTTCGCTTTATAGAACTCTGTTGTTGCATGATTACCTGTGTAATAAACATAAGTTATAAAATATTCTCATAATAAAAAAACAGCAATCACTAACGGGGCGGTGTAAGGAAAGAAAGAATAAACCTTCGACTCTGATGAATATGCTGCCGCTGTCATAGTGTGTGCGCCATTGTACACACTAACAAACAGGCTTGTGTAGCAAAACGGATTCCAAAAGTAAAATGTCGGTATGGAGAACTATACATCACTTCCATGTTCTACGATTTATATTTAAAATCATTTTCAAAATGAAATATTTCCATAGAAACTACTTCTTTCTTCAACCTTAACCACAGTACTGTGCTCACTGACGTATACCACCTCACGTTAGCGCACTCGATTTTCGCTGATGATGGCAGTTATAACTCTAATTTATGTTTGTTAGATATTACCTTCTTGAAGCCCGCTATTGGAGCGCCAAATATAATGATTTTCCTAGTTGCGGGATCAAATATAACTTTTTTATTACTCGTCATTAATTATATTGTTAATTAATAGATTACGTTTTTTGAATCTAGCAACGGTAATTAAAGTTACAATGAAGTCTACTGATGTTAATTTTAATTGTGTTGAGTTACTTATGCGTCATGAGTACAAAAAAATCTGATATGCTTAAGAATACTAATTGATGTATCATCCCACAGGTAGTTATTAAATAACGAAACACATACACATTTATCAATATAATTGTTGGATTTATTATTATTACAATACTTAGCATTCATATTAATTCCATATGATTTAACATTTTATGATCATTCGTTAATTTAATATTATGATCTATCTCAATATACATTCATGCTAAGATCTCTATTTCAAGGTAAAATTTAACACTTATCTCTATTAAATATCATATTACACATATTTTGTTTAGAAATGGATTCATGTTTAATATATGAAGTTTATCTTTAATAAGACATACGTGAGTTTTTCAAGTATACCATATTTATAAACGTAGATTCTTTGAGTAGGACAGAGAAGTGTTTTAACAATATAGCAATTAATGCATAACAGTTACTCTTGGTACGTTATCCAATCGGCGACGTGTAGAACTGCGTTGATTATCATTCCCACTCCTTAGCTCTGCCATGAAAGTGTAAATGGGCTAATCATATCGTGGTTTATTCTCGTAGTGCATGATACGTTGAACACTTTTTGGTCGCTACACTCTGACTAAGATACTCCGTCATCTTCCGACGTTCTAATAGAACAATTATCGGTTACTAGTGATAATCTTTATTCTTGTTACACGAGTTATAATTTTCACACGACTGTTTTCGAACACATGTTTAGATTCGAATTGTTTTATAAGTTATATATTACTACAACCTTAGTTCGCAGTTCTCAATATTAATTGTATTGTACACATTGTTTGTTTACTTTGGTTCTACGAAATATACTATAAGTTACAAATATTCACAATTATTTGTATATGTTATACCTTCATACGTTTTAAGTCAATTCGCGGTACTTTCACTACCGACAAATTCTGAGTTTCCGTAAAGAATCTGAACTGTTACGTTAAAACTCCACGAACTTATAACATCATCTCGTCAACACTTCCGTCCGTCTCCTCCGAAAATAATTATTAGACTCCCCTGATCGCGCTCTCGGCTTATTTTATATACTGATTACACCTCATTCCCTCTTAAGTCTCTCGTAGTCCAACACCTTCTTTACCATTGGTTATCGTCCTTCGTTTCTCAGAAAATTCCCTCCTATTTCTTTTACACGTTACCACGCTACATTTCCATTGGTCTTTCGTTCTAGTCTACCTAGAACTTTACTTCTGGAAACCCGCCTACGCTGAACACTGGTTTCTGATAGTATATCTTACTTCCCTACTCTACTTTTCTTGCTTTTGGTTCCACACTCAGTCTGTGACGCTAGTTCGATTTCACACGCGTCAATCATCCTGTCTCTTTTTCTTATGTCCCATTCAGGCACATTCTCTTAATTGCCTTCTAACGCACAGCTGCCTCTGGTTAATGAGTGTACTCCACTTTGTTCTAGATTTCGTCGTATCTCTTTGTCTGGCCCCTCGCTGACTTTTCTATACCCAGGCGAGACCAATTCCAGCATTGTCTTCTAATGTCCAGCTGCATCCTCTGTTAGACTTCACACACTTGGTGTGGCCTTTCTTAGTAAATTTCTTTCTGGTGTTTTTGCTATCCTTTACTCAGAATCACTCTTTTCTTTAAGCGTCCAGATGTACTCGTTACATTAGTTTTATAACCTCCTGTGTGGCTCTCCTTGTATTTATAATTGTACTTCTCACCAGGGTGTCTTCCTATGACATTCAGCTAGAACAAACTTTGGTTTCGCTACGCGTCCAGCTGCCCCGTTGATTAGTGCGTTCGCCTCCGTCGTATCCCTTCTTAGTATTTTCTCATTGTACTTTGTTCTAGCGATTGTTCTGCCTATCAGCCAGAACAATCCCTTAATTTTTCCACGCTTCCAGCTGCACTTGTTAACCTTGTTCACACGCCTCTGCTGTATTTCCTGGTAAATTTTCTCTCTGCCGGACCTCTGCTCTTGTTAGATTTATGATACCACAGACATGTGCACGTCGACACTGAAGGCTGTTACACTTCTTTGTGTTAACTCCTTTTATAGCTTCCCACATACGTCAATGTCAATCCAACAGCTGCCACTTGCTTCAACTTCCCCCTTTTTTTCGCGTTTTGGCGTTACACAGTCGATGGGACTCCCGAAACGTCTGGTTTTGCAGAAAACTTTGGAGCTCGGCCAAACATGCCGGGAAGGAATTTTAACAACAAACTACTTCATAATTTGTGATTTGTGGTCTCCAAGTCGCGTTATTGAAATAAAACTTATAGTTTACCTTATTTCTTTTCCATCTTGCGACTATTAATATAGTGTGTTTTTAATGATGTTAGTATAAGTTTTTATTTGCGTTGACAAGTTCTTCATGTGAGAACAAACAGTTTTTAAACCTGAAGATGGGAACATGTTTACCGAAAAATGTCGTGTATGACGTATAACGAAGTCGCAAGATGGAAAAGAAATAAGGTAAACTATAAGTCTTATTACAAACTACTTCTTTGTTGCCGATAACGTAATACACATATAAAAAATTATCCCCTTCCGTTTAAACTATCATTTTTATTTATACAAAATTACTCTTCCCCCTTCAAACACCCTTTTAATTTTTAGATATTTCATCTACTTTTCTACAGTGGATTATTATGACATTCTTTGCAGGTTACTTTATTTATAAAAATTAAGTACTTTACTTTTGTTAAAACATAAAACGTTGGGGGTAAACTACCCCTTCCCCTTAACTGATCTTCACCAAAATCAATAGGCCTTGAATCCTCTACAACTCAGGTAAATATGCAAAAAATGATTTGACTCCGTTTGAATATGCGGCAGTTATCGCTGGCCATAGAAAATATTCAACACACACACACACACACACACACACACACACACACACACACACACACACACACACACACACACACAGAAATTTCGGGAAATGACTATCCTTCATGTTTTGAGTTTAGTACAATCAGAATCAACCCATATCTCGAACACGATATTTTTGCTGTCACCATAGTTCCATTTCTTTACGGCACATGGAAGTAAAAATATACTTACTATAATAGTGAATTTTTGTGTAAAACAAAGTACAAAAAAAGAAAAATAATTGACACTGAGAAATATAAATGATTATGAAGCTAGACAAAAGTATTCTATGTATTTGAATTATTTAACATATTAAAATACTGTTTCGAATGGAACCACCTAGAATAGCCAAGAGAGTCCCCAGCCAGTGCGGCATGTGTTGCCTCAGTCAAGGCTGCGTTCAAGTTTGTTCTATATCCTTCAAGAGGCCACTTGAGATACGCATTAGCGTCAGCATTAAGTTGCGTGCACATTAAGGATGGAAGATTTTCCTAGATCTATAAGGTCTATAAGAAGCACTAGTAGCCGACTTATTAGTCCAGTTGTGTTGAGCGATTTCCTTAGCCCGGATCGAGTGTTTGTAGAAAGTTTGGAATTCTTTATAGTTGAAATTAGTATTGCATGTGGACAATTTTTACTTGAATAGTTGTAAGAAACTATCTTGTTGATTACAGATATTTTAACTGTGATAATTAAAGCTGGTTATTAGTGATTTCATTGGTGTCTTGTATTTTGTTTTCCACTGTACCATACGACGATCAAGGAGACCGTGCAACAATAAGTTTCCCTTTATCAATAGAAAATTGTGTTTTATTGTTCCAAAATATATTATCTACAAAATCGTAATTACGTATTACAACTATGCATTACAAAAGTACAGAATATGATGTGTACCAACTTGAACATTTGGAACAGAGTACGCTTATTGTATAACAGTAGCAATTGTTTGATTTCTCTCTTATTTATTCTGTAGAGTTCGTTAACCTGCGCAATGCAGTGCAGACACTGACTGTTCTGTTCATTTAATGGCAGGGAATAGTTTCTAACTGGAACTTGCAAAAAGCACTTTACGGCTGAGTGATTTATTGTACTTAAACACGCCTCCTTGCAACGTCCGCACTATCTCTTTGTGCACTGTTTGTTCATGTCTGCTACCACTCAGTCTCTTACTTATGTTTGCATGAAGTGAAGTGTAATTAAATTTGTTTAAAATTTGTGAGATTCCTGTTTCCCCAAACATCCTTAGTAAAGTAAACGGTGAACCAAATACAGCTTACAAAAAAGTGCACAATCTTTATATTGCGGGAGAAATTCAAGGACTTGTTTGGCAATTACGTTGAGAAAGAATGGCATATGCCATTCTAATCAGAACGTAATCAAAAAAAAAATGTTAAATATTTTTCTGAAATATTGAATTCAATTTTGTTCATCTAGAGTCAATATTCTTACTTCAGATTATTTTACTCCGTGTTTAAACACAATACGTTGATACGATTCTTATTAATCGATGTCGCAATGTACTCATTACAAATGATAATGCTTCGGACATCAGCCATCGTAAGTTAAAATTTAGAAAAACGACATTTTGACATCTATAGAATCAGAGGTTCTCTTCAAGAGAACGAAAAATTAATACAAAGATAAATGTGTCACTAACAAATTGATATCGTAAAAACTCCAAAACTTAGTTAAACAAATATAGTGCTAAAATAATAATAATCATAAAACACTACTGACCATTACACCAAACAGGGATTCTTCTTGAGTACTTTACGTTGCAGCAGCAGGAGGAATCTTCTTTGCTGCAATGGTGAGTACTGTTTTATTATTATTAATATTACTAATTATTATTATTATTATTATTATTATTATTATTATTATTATTATTATTAATATTACAATTATTATTATTATTATTTAAATTATTATTATTATTTTTTTTATATTAGCACTATATTTGTTTAATTAAGATTTGGAGTTTTGAAGATATCTATTTGCTAGTGGTAGATTTTTTTTTTTTTTTATTAATTTTTTGTTCCCCTGAAGACGACCCCTGAATCTATAGAGGTCGAAACGTCGTGTTCCTTAAGTTTGACTTACGATGGCTAACCTCCGAAACCTTATAATTTGTAATGACAATATGTTGACTCTGTTTTAATTGATTTTCTATCGAGTTTATTTTGAGACTATGGTTAACCTCTTTTATTAGTGAAAATTGTCCTCACGTTTTACATCAGTGGAATCCTTAACACATTAGTTCAAAATGACATACAGTTTTGTTGCATTTATTTATACTATTCTAAATGCTTATTTTTAAAGCAATAATTATTACTTATACTGATGCTATGTCAGACACTATTACTACCTTTATGTGCCAGAAAAAATCCTACCCTGTGGAGCAAGTGGCCGATACTGGAGTAAAATATAGTACTCATTAACAAAGTATAGTTAAGTATTAATTAACAAAGTGTGATCTTGGTTTTTTTGGGGGGTAGCAATGACAATGACAGAAACTACATAAATATTTATTACACTGAAATTTACTTAATGTCCGCAAATCACACACTAAATTGATACTAACATTACGTAAGTAAAATTGTCTTCTACAAGGATTGTTCAATAGAAACACGTTTGATCTGCGCAGCCGTGATTTCGTCGCTATGATATCGAAACTCATTTGTTTATATTGTCTGTTTAAGTACTAGTGACGCGTCTGTCAAAACTATTTGCAGTTTGATCTTTCTAAGCGTTGACTGTGTTGAAAAATGGCATCTGTAATAGAAAATCCGTTCTGTGTTGAAAAATGGCATCTGTAATAGAAAATCCGTCCAAAGATAATCTGGGTACCGTTATTCAGTTTTTGGCCGCTGAAGGGCGTCAGCCAATAAAAATTTATACAAGAATGAAAGCTGTATATGGTGACTACAGTCATTCTCATATACAGTGGTTGAATTGTGCAATAAATATCGACAAGGAAGAGAATCCACTGAAGATTTAGCCCATCCCGGACCTGCACGTGTTGCAGCATCAGATAAAATTGTGAGACAGTTGGAAACTGCTTTACGCCCAAATAGGCGCATAAAAGTTAGAAAACTTTCTCAAATGTTGGACATCAGCGTGAGAACTGTTCATTCCATCATTCATAGTATTTGCTATCACAAAGTTGCTGATCAGTAGATTCCACGACTGCTTACTGATGAGCAGAAACATTTGCCTTCGGTTTCATCATTACAGCATTTGATGTGCTATCAACAACAAGGTAATGCCTTTCTACACCAAATTGTTACCAGTGATGAGCCTTAGTGTTATCACTACGAACCAGAATCCAAATGTCAGAGTATACAGTGGAAACATGCACAATCTCACAAGGCGAAAAAATGTCGCTCCCAACCTTCGACAGGAAAAGTAATGTTGAACGTACTTTTTGATAATCAGGGTGTGCTGCTCTTAGATTTTAAAGAACCGGGTGTCAACATCAACGTCAACGCTGAGCGATATGCTATCAGCTTAAAACGCTTACGAGTTAGCATCAAGAATAAACGTCTCCCGGGAAGCTCACAAATGGTGTCATTCTTCTGCATGATAATGCTCGACCCCATGTAACCCAGACGATTCAAGATCTGCTTGATCGTATAAAGTCTTACAACATCCACCTTACAGTCCCGACTCGTCCCTTTGCGATTATCATGTTCTTGGCATATTAAAGACATCATTAAAGGACGGTAGTTCAAATCGGACGCTGAGGTAGAGTTTGATGTTAGCGAATGGTTCTGCAAACAGCCGCAAGAATTATACCAGCAGGGAGTCTACACATTAGTGCAACAGTGGGACTCATGCCTTAATGTTAATGGAGACTTCTTTTAAAATCGTTGTAAAAAAAATGCTTTACAGCCTCTATACGTGTTTCTATTGAACAATTCTCGTATATTTCTCTCTAGAAGAAAATCTATCGTACCCTATGATACGTAATTGACTTTCCTTAATGTTTTTTCGACAACTCACCCAGCTTATTATAAGAATCAGGGAAACAGGATTTATTTTATCGTTAAAAGTTCCCATGGTCATATTTCAAATTATGATTCTGGGTATCTTCCAACCAATAACGTCCTAGGTATTAAAAATAAATAGGTTTTTAATAATGTTATGTAATCATAAATTTCTTGTAATTTGAAACTAATTTCTGCATTACAATTTGAAATAAGATTATAGTATATGTTATTAAATTAAATATCCTCAATTCCAACATTTAAAATATTTAATTACTTTCTTTATTAACTATGTATATATATATATATATATATATATATATATATATATAACCTGTGAGTTAATTACAAACAACAAATATTACTTTAAAAATCTCACCTTGTCTTAGGTGTGCAAATTCCATTTGTTAAAAAAGGAATGAGTGGTCTATCTACCCTTTACTTGCTGTCACAAGGATCAAGTTGATACCGTTATATTATTAAACGGGAGAAAACTTGAATCTAAAATTTTTTAGTAACAATGATTGTTGTAATGCAGATTGTGTGACTATATTATTGCCCAGTATCCTATCGATACTATATAGTATTGACGTAGTATTACTAAAAATGATAAAAGTCCCTGAAATACAATAAAATTACAACAATACAGTACACCACAAATAAATAATTAAATACATCAGACTTTCACTAATACGCTACATAATGGCAGGCACTAAATAAATTCTCGTTCACAAAAATCAAATGCCTGTCCGCTATCTCAACTTTGCGATTTCTAGACGGCCAAGGTCACAAGTGTGGCGCGTTGTAAAGAGTACCAGAATCGGTAACGTAAGAGCCGTTAATTTATAAATTAAACATTGCCTAGGGTGTCCGCTGGTACGTGTGGGAGCAATAATACATTATTCTGTATTCGCAAACATAGTATAAAATCTGATTAAAATAAAATATTTCGTACTGTAATAATATATATGTTAATCTTCGGCTCAGAGAAATTTTAGTCATCATTATCAGCCGTGGCTCTACAAACCTCTGTGGGTCTTGGCCTGCTCCAAGAGTCGATTCCATTCTTCCCTATTGCGTGCCCTGGCTTTCCAGTTTCTTATGTTCAGCTTTCCGAGGTTCTCCTCTATCTGGTCTTTGAAGAGACTTCAGGGTCTTCTCCTTTTTTACTACACATTGGTTTCTGGTAGAAAGAAAATATGTTTCGTAGGCTGTTCTTTCCGCCATTCTCTCTATGTGTCCAACTCACCTTAGCCTGTATATTGTGATCATCCTGAAAATGTCCGGCTTTTTGTAAAGATGGTATAGTTCATAATGGTAGCGCCTGCGCCACATGCCATTTTCTTGTACTCCTCTAAATATTGTTCTTAGAATCCGTCTGTCACAGCAACCTAGAATACTCTCGCCATTTTTTTTTGTCATTTTCCAGGTTTTTCAAGCGTATGTCAGCACTAGCCTCATAAGTGTTTTGTAAATTTTGCGTTTTGTGCTTCGTGAGATGAAGATGGATATCAGTTTTTTTTTTTAAACCATAATATGTTTTATTTGCAAGATATATTCTTCTTCTTATTTCAGCGTTGGTGTCGAAATGTTAGAAGAATCTAATAGAAGTAAATAAAAGAAAACAAATGTCGTTATAAATTATAAAAAGTATTAAATTAAATGTGCGGATCTAACAACAAACAAAGCCGTATCATGAAATAAGAATGTACAGCCTTAGTAAAAATTATATCAAAAGTTAAATAAAAAATTAGCTCGAATAAATAATGCAATATAAACAATAATAAGTAGCTTACGTACACTAGTTAATAGTATGGTGTAGGATGTTGCGAATAGTAGCAACTGAGGATACGTTCATTACAATTTTCCGCGTTAACAATTGAGGATAACCGTATTACAATTTTCAGCAAAAAACAATGTGAATACATTTTCCTTATTACAGATTGTACATATATTATATTATACATACACGTTTTATTATCCTTTAGTACTTTTATTTGCTATCCAATAACTGAAAGTAAATACAAGACGTTTATTATGCTCCGCTACATAAGCGGAGTTTATTGTAAATTATAAATTTACATAATCCTGTATATAATATTTCGTAAGTGTAGGAACTAAAATATTAATAAATACCGTTCATTAACCGGTTCTTATTAAAATACCGCTACCCAATTATTACTGATTTCTTAATATTATTAATATTCTCCATATCCGCTAATCCTGACACCTAGTGGATCAATGGCTCAATGGTGATATATCGATGACAATTTCAGAACACTATCCAAAGCTAGGTAAGTGTCGTGAGAAAACATTATAATTAAGTAGATTAATGGTTAGGTAGTAGATGATCTTTTAAATGGTTAAGAATAGTAACAACGCCACAAAACTATGTAATTTCTGCAGGACTAAAATAACGAACAAAGCAGTCATTCCTCACGCTCACGAACTCATTCCAAAGCGGCCATGCCATCGTATCGTTGAATCAAACGATTCTGACTGAATTGAACATTTGCATAAGAAGGAAACAGAGGAACACTAGTCGTTTTTTTAGCAAGATGTGTTGCGACTTGCAAACGAAATATCTTTATATTATTAAAAATATATTTAATTTCTAAAAGCAATTTTCTGTTATTTGCTAGTTGCAAACCTTTATCTATCTATATTGACAAAAATATTTAAAAGGTTTTGAGATCATTTTTACTTTAGAATTTCTATTTATTTTGTCAAAATTCTATATTGTGTATTTCAACGAAAGTAATATTATGGTATGCTTTGAAATCTGTATTAAAATAGGAAAAAGGCTTTCAAACGGCATTTACAGATTCCATCATGCTTTGATGTAACACATTTAGTAGGCCTAAATTATTAAAATTATATAAGATAAGTAAAATTTATTCCTCAGAACTTTATTCATGGTAATTTAGCAAGTACATAAGTTCAGATTTTTTATAAATAAAAGAGACAAAAAGTATTCACTACTTATTTTGTTGCAATCAAGAAGTTGCTCGAATGCTTACTTTAATAGGCACCTGAAGTTGCGAAACAATACAAATTACATATTATATTCAAATGAACATCAAATTAAGATATCATAGACTTTGTAAATTTGTTCTTCAACTTCTGCAGATGATTATAGTGTTAACGGATGTCTATGTCGTTTTAAACATTCACCTTAGTGAATAGGTATCTGTAACTTTTTGGTACAAGGAAATTAATCGCTCTCCGCGTTTCCTTAGAAGTGACTCAGGGTCACTGCAGGTCTCGGAAACAAATATTACAATATCGTGCTACATGTGCGCATGCACGCGGATGTCGCAAAATTGTATTCAAATCACGTTACAAATCAGTTCATCGGTAGTTACTATGGAGCTGTTGCAACTACGGAACATGGATATCTTGTCAGATTTTAACTGTCGATTTTGTTTTTCGAAACTCTAATAAAGCGCTAAATTAAAAATACGGAAAGGGATTAAGTAGGGATCGACATTGTACAACAATAGGCACTTGTGTGCAAGAGTCGGATAGCAATCAAAGAACTGGATAACGTAGAAACTTGTTAGTCGTTAAGGAATCGATTTCTGCACCACTGTAACAATAATGTCAACAGTATAACGAGGAAGCATAACACTAAGCGTAAACTTGTTTCTATCTACACTCATATCTGTGCTGACTTCTCAAATACCAGGAAATATCTACTTGCTATGTTCATCTACTGCTCATAAACTATGAAAATTTTTGTTTAAAAACGGTTTTGTTTGTGACGAAATGGTTTCAATTTCTGATAAATAGCTGCGATAAAGTTTTGAGAATTAGGAGATGTGATTTTTACTATTTATTATTCCAGCTGTAAAATGTTTACAGGTTTTCCAGAACCAAAGACTACAGAAGTGATCGAATTCTCGGCTTCAACTGCTGCTTGTCCATCCAAAGATCTTCTTCAATTTTTTGTTCCTCTTAATATAGTCTGAATTTCTTCTATCCAGGTGATAGACGGTCTTATTCTTTTCCTTCTTCCTGGTGAGGTCCATTCCATAAATCTCCTTGGCAATCTTTCCTGTGACATTTTTTTCGTGTGTCCATACAATTGTAATTTTTTGGTTGGATAAAATGAACAATAAAAATTTTTCAAATTCATTCTGTCCTTAATGACTTCATTTCTAATTTTTTCACGTCTGGATACTCTTGCCGAACGTCTTCAAAAGTTCATCTCTGCTGTATTTAATTTTATTCTTGTGTGTTCATTGGTAGTCTAAACTTCTGAGCCGCAAGTCATGATTTTTCAAGCAATGGTTTTAAATATTTTGGTTTAAGTCGCTGCTGTAATTTTCTTATCCCACAGGATTCAATTTAATTTAGATATAGCCATCTTTTCCAATTTAATGTGATTTTTACTTTTTTTGACAAAAGTTCATTACAAAGGCTTATATATATGTGCGGTAATTTGAAATTTATTAGTAGCGCGTGAGTGACAGTTTTCTTAGGCGCTATTCGATTAATTTTATTACTACTGGGTTTAATAATAGTTTCTTCTGATATGTAGAAAATGAGTAGAATGTATCTTTATTTATGTGTTTGTTTTTGGACAGGTATAGCTATATGCTACATTCCTGGTTGTAATTTACAGTACAACACGCAAACCGAAACAAGCCGGAAACTAGCTGCTCTCCTCCGTCTTTGGCAGTGTGTTATTACCGTAATACTAACAAATTATTGCCGTTCAGCATGCTGCGTGCGGTATCACCTCAGTAATATATCTATTATAACGTAGTGCGGTGCCGAGTGTCTCAAACTTTGCATGTATCACGTCACAGTAAACAAACTGGGCTCTCTACTGACAGTGTGTGCAATTCAAGAATAATTTAACATTGCAATGAGTTACTGGTTATTGTGTCTTCCCTCTTCGTGTACGCGTACTTTGATGTTCTATACCATACACTACAGTGCGTATGTCTAACAATACAAGTATACCAGTTTTCCATATCTTGTGTTAGAACGTGTGCAAAACACTGCTTGCTACTTTAAAATGCAAAACTGAAAGTTACAATTGTCGTTGAAATATTTTTGTATACAATTTGTTTTCCTGTAAACAGAACATAATTTTCACTAATGGTAGTATGCTGATTTTTACCGAGGGCAGGTGAAAATCACTATAGACACTAGGAATCCCGTAGTTTCTAGTAGTGTGGGACTCTATCGCACTAAAAACACACCCGTTAATGCTACAACTAAGGAAGATCATCCAGCAGCTTGTCCTTCATTTTTACTTCACGGGTGATGGGGTGAAGGTCAGTGGCTAATCCTAAGGTTGTTCTGTCCTTCTCTCACGTTTTATTTATACATATTAATTGAGTTCTATTGCGATAGCGTATGCAATATGTGGCTTCTGTCTTTTGAATCGCATCAGGACGTATGGAGCTCCTTCCACCACGTGTCACATTATTGGGTTATCGTGGATCTGATCACGTCTGTCTGCATTAGTTGTTATTATTTCGCTGACATGTTCTACACTGAGGTCTCTATGTAGGTTGTCGTTCCTTATATACCAAGGTGCATTCACTATGCTTCTGAGTACTTTGTTGTAAAAGGTTTGTAGTTTTTCTAAGTTTGTTTTCTTTGTACAGACGTACAGATGAATTCCTTAAGTGGACACAGGCTTCAGAGCTTGTTTGTACAACAGCAGTTTATTAGGCTCGAATGGTACATTAATATATACCTGGGCTGTTCATTATTTCTAGGAAAACCGACCAATTCAACAGAAAGTTACCAAAATTATTTAGAAATCTAATAGCTGAATGTGTGAAGCTTCAGAACTTGTTTGTATATCAGCAGTTTGCTTTAAACTGATAGTTGTGAATTTCTCCTTAGCTGGTGTGCTGAATGTGTTTAATAATATAGGCACTTAAAAACAACAAATATTCTGAAACAAGAATTGCAGTTTTTACTGCATGTATAGAGAAATCTCTGTAAACACAAGTATTCAATACTATATACACAAAACTGTTTTATATTTAGAATTACTGTTACGATGACCGCACGGAGGGCCAGTGTAAACAGCGGTAACGAACAATTGAAGTCAACAGTTTTAATTTTACTTATAATAAAGAAAACAACATCTTACAGCTGCAGTAATATAAGTTATTTTTTTAGACGATATAGCCAGTAGAACAGGCTTAAGAATTTCTGCAGAAAATACGAATTTTTGAAAAACATTAAAAATGCGCTAAAATTCCTGGTAACAGATATTGGTCGAATAGAGAGAGGATTCGAAAATTTAAGTATCTAGGAGAGATAATTCAAGAGAATGGCTTGGAAAAATCTGCTATAGAAGAAAAGATTCATAAGATGGAAAAGGGCATATCTTATAACTAAAGATATTGTTACGACGGTCTACTTGATCGTCGTAGGAACAATACTTACAATAAATAGTTCATATCTAAAATGTGAAAATAAGGCATTACAGTAGGCCTACAGAAGTGAAGCCAGAATGCCTATACGCAAGTAAATGTCTAGCAGCGAATTATAATTTAGGCAAACTAGAGATATTGGAAAGACAAATTATTAGGGAAATATTTGCCCCACGAGAAACTTCAGAAGGTTGGAATTTAAGAAGTAATGATGAAATATATCAAAGGATAGAAAATATAACAGAAACAATGAGAAAAAGAAGGCTATTATTTTTTGGACATTTATATAGAATGGACGACAATAGGTTGACAAAGCAAATCTTCAGATATCTGTGGGGGAAGAAGTCAACATGAAGTTGGATTAAAGAAGTCCAAAAGGATTTAGAAAAAAAATAATATATACGCAGAAGAAGCAATTGACAGAGAAGTTTTTCGTGCAAAAGTGTTGAAAATGGGGGGAGTCCAGGGTAGGAGAGATAAAAACGCAGGATCAAAATAGACTGAAGACAGGAAGAAGAGACACAGTGAGAAGATGAAAGCATATTGGAAAAAAGAAATGAACAAAGAGTAAAGAATTGAAATTGGCATGTGGTCCTTAGATGGCCACATCTAATAAATAAAAACTTAGTGTTATGAGTCAGTAATATTATACTTATAATTAGTTACTCAACGGACACGTGTAAAATCCAAGAATATTTTAGAAGTTGTCACCACCTCTGAATGGCGTCATCACTTCTTCCGTCGTAGATGGCTTATGTTTCCCTTGAATATAATTTTCACCTTCTAAACTAAGAAGATTGCTTGCTTTGCATATGTTATTTTAATGACAATATCCTATATAAGTCCTTTTACTTCATTAGCTGTTTTTTCTATATCTGCTAAACGGACACGTTTTGAAATTATGTCTGTATTAAACGTTGCACAGTAAACGTTAATTAAAGACAAGATATTGATTTTAAAATTTAAGTTTAATACAATTTTCAAATGTTTTCAATGACTGAAGTGCATCTTTTTACGTCACTATTTTCTTTGTTTATTAACTGGACAGATGAAAAGAGAGAACATATTCTAATATTGTTAGTTTTGATTTTCGAAGACCACCCACAACAACGATAAAACAATGTTACTACACAACGAAATCTAGCATGAAATAAAATAAAAACAATTTAATCCTGTTACTAGTACTACTACTACTACTACTACTACTACTACTACTACTACTACTACTACTACTACTACTACTACTACTACTACTACTATTAAACTACTACTGCTACTACTACTACTACTACTACTACTACTACTACTACTACTACTATTACTAATACTACTATTACTGGTAATAGTAATCATAATTTTTTCTTTTACAGAGGAGGGAAAATGCTTTATGCACCGTCAGAGGAGGGCGTGCTTCCTCTGGTGTGTTGGACTGTCACCCACTATAAAGACAACCTCTAATTCAGGCATGTATATCCATCCTGGAACCACTTAGCGTATTACTTTAGGATGGAGCCTTCTGCGCCCTTATCGGGCTTCTTCTAGTTGTTCCTCATCTTCTATTGGCCGTTGGGTGCAAGTTGGGCCTGAATTTTTTTGTAGTAGGACCCATTGAATAAATGCAGAACCATTCCGCCTTACCACAAAGCATAAACGCAACTACGATCTCGGCCGTGGTGAACTCCCCGAGTTCCATTTCCAGTACCATCCTCTGCCTTGCGAATCTGAAAAAGGTGTGCGAGGCATCTTCATAGGCAGAGTCTCCGTACTGCCATGCTGGGCTTTACACCTTTCCCATTCTATGCATTAAAATTGCCGTGTCCACTGAGCAACTGGGTCAGTGTATTAATAATAATAATAATAAAAATAATAATAATAATAGCCGATGCAGTAACAGATCAACTCTCCTGAGATTGTCAAAGCAGTAAGAAACGTCAGTAAATCACTACAGACAACAAATTTACTCTGATCACAGAATCAAAGAGCTTTCCACACCACATACAGTTCGGCAGTGTATAAGGCCTACTTGAGACCTGAACAGTGGCTAGTAGTGGTGGAGGGGGCGCTCTCGATGACAAACACATTCCCATTTCACTCTCCGTCTACGAGTACGTGGTATTATCTTCCACGTAGTAATCCTTCGGGACTGATCCGATGAAGGAATTTCAGGTTAGTTGGATGGCACAATTTCTTGATTCTACTGGCAACAACCATCTGGCACTTTGACCTTCGAAGCACATAATGAGGCGCATCGTATGGAAGAGGGTCAGTACAGAGGTATTCCTGAGTAGCCATACAGCGGCTGTTCTGTGTTCTTGCAAACCTGTTGTTTGTAATCAGCACATGGATTGTTAGTGTCGGTCAGATACACCTTAGCGAGTGTAGCTGACGTCTGAAATGTATGATCTCGTTATCCCTGCTTCTTACTATAAATTTTTTGATTGGGTTTTCCGGAATACCCCTGCCGTTTTACACCCTCCCGCCACCCCTTTTTATGGGAACTAGCCTTATTAAGGGCACTCTCCTTGTTCAAAAGGAGGCTGCACGTTAAGAATCTATATTGAATATCATTGATGCGGTGTACAAGCGAAATCAAATTTCTCTTTCAGGAATCAATGTTATATGAGAGATCCACTAGCTGAATCTCACACGAAAAACTAAAAAAAATATGTTTACGTTTCAATTTAATGTTTAGGTTTAAATGCAATACATTTAATATATTGTTATCTGTTATTTGGCGAAATATCTGAAATATCTTTCCACTGTTCTCTCCGGTATATGTAGGACTTTGTATGCAAGTGTCTTCACCACAGATGTACTAAATTGAAGTAGCCGTAACCCACCAACATTAAATCTTCCACATAAAACAAACCTAAGAGAAGTACAATATATAACGCCCTCAGTAGCCAAACTGTGAACAGAACGCCTTGGAATATTTCTTCATTACGGAATGAGACACCAGCGTTTTGAAAATTTCATACATGGATGTATCCAAAAGTTGCTACCACTAATACTCACCGTGTATAAATGTTGATAAGCGTGCACACGTGTGGGCGCGCGCGCGGTGTGATGTAACCTTTAGCTGAAATATGCATAACAACGCTTTCTAAAATTCAGGTCACTGAGTGACAGAAATAATTATCGCACATGGAGCTGGGACCCAGTCCCTCCAAAAATCCAAAGCTTTTTCTTACAAAATACACAAGAAAGATACTGTATATACTATTGGTAATTGTGTGTAAATAAAAACCTCCTTGTATTGGTTATTTATGTTTATTATAATGTAATCATAAACCGTACTTTGTATATAAGGAAGCAATAAGCTTTAATACTGAAACACTTTAAAAGATTTAATTTAGAATACTATCGGAGAGAGCATATATCATTAAAATATCTGCGATAAGATTGACCAGTGAGGAAACAACGACAGTCAGGAAGAGAATAAATTATACTCACTTGTAATAAACTTGATTTCTAAGTGCTTTGTCCTATTAAATTAATGTGTTTGTGGAAATTGCACTGGTTGCCACTATTTGAGTGGGACCTGTTTTGTTTTGCAAACAAAGGTTTCTGAACAAACAGCTAGTTAAGTGGTACATCAACAAATAACTTTACCGCAAATAAAGTGTAGTACTAATGCTACGTCAATGGATTATGGGTCACATGCATTCGTATAAATACAACATTACACCAGTTAATTTACAGTACAGTATGCTGGGCTTAGCCATCGTAATCGCCTGCATTTCGAAAAATTGTGTAATCACATAATGCATCTTCCCTTAAATATTCATAACTTTGTTATTTTCAACAATAAGGAAATCTAAAAGATATATTTATTCTTGGATTTCGTTGTCCATGACGTGTCCGTTACTTAACTAAATATAATTAATTCACTACCGACTCGGAACACAAAGTTTTTTACGGCTAAAAACGTGAAAGTTTTACCTTATAGCCTGAACTGGTTTTCGCTTTTAAAAAGCTTCTTCAGAGGCTGTGAAGAAGCTTTTTAAAAGCGAAAACCAGTTCAAGCTATAAGGTAAAACGTTTAAGTTTTTAGCCGTAAAAAACTTTGTGTTTCGAGTGAATGAATAAATTTATACGTCTGTATATGCGTTCAAAATAAACACGTATGGTTGGAATAAAATAAACACGAAATTTTTAGTGCTATATGTTACAAAATAGTGTATTAAGCCAAAAATATTGAATTAAACACAATTTTTTTTCTTTCGGTAGTAGTGCTAAGTTTTCGTAACAATAAAATGCAGTAGTTGACAACAGAAGCTAAAAAAATTAGAACTTCAGATAATACACTTTATATAAATAAATGTTTACTCTTTCACAAATCACAAATTACTCTATAAAAACAAAATCTTGCGGAAATTACTAAGTAGACTGTAGAAGAGTTTTAAACATAATTTTGTCCAGATAAAATAATGTTTGTATAACTCATGTCTGATCTATCCGTTGTGTCCACTAACACATCTGTACTACTATTTAAAGAGGTTTGACAGTTTGACTGTTTCTTTGTCCGGCCAAAAACATTAACTACTGACTCGATTTAAAAATATTCTTTACCACTATCTAGCAGTAACTTTAACAATTTTCAAGAACAGAGCTGTAAAACGGTCGCATGTCATGAAATTTATTTGCTAAGTTGTGTGTAGTGAAATTTTTGTAACGCTAGAAAGTTTCGTTCTATAGAGTGTTACCAAGTGAGGTTGAAAAGAAATTCTAAATTTTATTTTTGTTTTTGTTTGAATTAAATCTTTTTTTTTTTAGTTATTGGGAGTTTTGTAAAACATTTGGTTGGTTGATTGGCAGTTAGCAGGAGCAGTATTCAAACCGTGCTTTCAACACCTGAACTGACTTCTTGCTATAGATTCATGGCTCTTCATTATAGTGAATACCGTCTGCTAAAGGAAGAATATTCATTACTCACTACTCACTACTCGCTACTCACTAAACTGAACAAATTAGTGCCGACTGATCAACACAACTGACCTCAGAAAAATAAGGAAAAAAGAGGCTGAGCAACATCACAATGTATTTACTAATAGTCACATAGTGTTTTCCATTGATAGAGAGATAACGGAAAAGATAAACGAGCGTGAAAATAGGAAAAACAAGTTCTAGCATGCTGGATACCTCTGTTTGTGATATGTTTTTCATTTGTGGACACCTTACGGATAAGAACACGCTTTTTACAAAACGTTTGTTGAACACACTATAAAGTGAATTTTAATACAATGTAATTCTAAATATATGTAGTTAAGTGATACCATATTTCTAATCATATTTAGTAAGTAACGTGCCAAAGTATTTAAATAAACAAAGTGCCTTCAAAACAAATATTTAAATATTTTTTTGCAATAATTTTACCTAGGTTAACACTATTTATAATTCTGATTATGTACGTGTTTTTTACTATTAATTTAGTATTTTCCATTTTCTGTGTTGTTTTAGATTTATTTATTTGACTGACTATATTCTTTCAAGCCTTCTTTCAAATTTAGAAGTTTGACGTTTCACTTCAGACACGTGTTGACGAGGTATGATTTTTGATTGTAGTGTGTGTGAACATCTTTAATACAATAATAGTGTTACGATATCACAGAACAATCTACGTGTTTATCGAATGTTCCAGATGGATCCGGAATGTAACGTGTGTGGCGTACGTGCTTGTCGACGCATTTTCTAGACTGTGCCAGACTTCGCGCGGGCGCACGTACTGTGTCAAGGTTGCAAGTAATTACGTCGTAACTATACTGGCGCTATCGCGCATTATGGAATAATCTAGTAATTTAGAGAGATATAAATATATGGGGGCAGCGGCTTTAGGTTTCATTATAGCAGCGATATATTTTCAGTGCGGGTCGAGTTATCATCGGGCGAGATTACTGTGTACGTTCAAGTGGTTATTAGTGAAGTCTTGCGTTTTATAATCGGGCGGTATAATTGTAATATCATTGTGTTTAATATTAGTGACATTTTATTGCATGTGAACAATTTTTATTTGTTTTGTTGTAGGAGACTGTGTTGTTAATTACAAACTGTTTAACTGTAAAAATTAAAGCTGGTGATAGTGACTTAATTGGTGTCTTGTACTTATTTTGTTTTCCACTGTACCTACGACGATCAAGTAGACCGTCGTAACAATATTAATTGTTAATTCCCGTTAAATGGTTGTTACTCAGTCAACATAAATTAAGGAATTAAAAAATTACATCTCATTAAAAACAATTTAAAATTTAACAAAAGTGTATAAAGTTTATGAATTTAATTACAAAACTGAAATTACAATCTACTTCTTGAAACAGTTTCCAAAAGGTTAACATTATATAAGACTCTTTTTAAAATTAATTTTTAAACAATATTGAATTTCTCTGAATTAGTAAAACATAAGTTTTATTTCTCTGTTTCGGTAATATATAACAAGATTTTCAGTAAACTCATTTACATAAAACACAAGGATGTTGAAATTTGTGTTCAGTCGGGAAGAATGTAAATGTTAAATTACGTTAGGCCTACATATAGGGTCGTGGATACCTATAATGTTTTAGAACACCGATATAGATAGACTATTAAAGATTTCAATCTTGGGGACTGTGGGCTACTGGTAATGATGGCGGCAAACTAGGCCTACTCCACGGGACAGTAATAAGGTGCAAGCCAGATGAACGGTGAGCACACGATATCGGGAAACAAGCCAGATGATCGGACAACATGATACACTCTTTCATGATAGAGGTGTGTATTTGGTTATTATTGTGTGTGATTATAGTGTATATATTATCTTTTTGCTAATACCTGAGAAAATACAAATAAAATCTTTCAAAGCACTCAACTTCGAAAATACACAAAAGCTAATATGTACACCACAATCACACACAATAATACTAAATTTAAAATGCCAAACACCGACAGGAAACCATAACAACAGCCAACCAAAACACATTTCCTCTACATGATTCAAAATTAAGAAGGCTGACGATGGGAACAACAGGATTCCCGAAACATGTTCCAAAGAAGGAAAAAAACATCTTGAGGAAAAGTGATTATAAATATTAAATATATGAAATATATATATCTAAGAAAATATTACTTTTGTAACCCATCGTTGTAGACGATTCGCTCGCTTTTTCGTCTGCGTGTTGTGGTGTTCAGTTAGTGAGACGTTATGAAGCTGAGGAATTCATGCTTAAATGGGAAAACTTATTTTTAGAATACATTTTGTTTGAAACATTAAGTTGTAGTGCCAGAAACCACATCATTATTAGATTACAAATTGACATTATATTTAAATAATAGGCTAGATGTCGTTTTTTTCTTTACCTTTGAACGTAATACGTAGGCCCACATGCCTTCAGTTTTATTAATAAGATTTATTTTGGCGTTTCTAGAATGTATAAATATTACGTTTTCCAATTAGAATAAAACTTTACATTGGAAAACCATTTATTTTTTTACTTTCATTTTCTTCCGGAAACACACTACATATTCATAGAATTCAGCGTGATGGAAGTCAAATCTACTAGTGAATTCTCAGGCGAGCGAACTGAGATGTAGCTGCTCGTGTAGGTAGCAATTTCGGTAACTGCTCCCACGGGTGTCAGTGACGATAACAGCACTGAACAAGCTTTTGATTTTCTATTTTCCACTCTCTAGTGTATGGTACTCAGATGTTTTGGTTCCTTCCAGATGTAATTTTTCCGGCATTTACTTGTTTCACAACTTGAAAAACTCATATGGGTAGACGGGAGAGTTAATCAATATAAGTTAAAGTAAAACATTTTTCGTTTTCCGCCAATACAAGCTTTGCAACTAAAATTGTTAAAATTATGTTAGAAATCATTTTCAAAATTAATATACAATAATGAAAATGATTATTCATAAGAATTATGCAAATGGGAATTATATAAATTTTATTAAATAACAACATTGTGTGTGTGTGTGTACGTGTGTATGTATGTATATATATTGTAACGATACAAATTATAACTGCATAGATAGGTTACATTGAGATTATTACAACAGAGTCTATATCTGGAGGTAGGAAAATTTATTAAATTAAAACATTAAAATTGACTATTGTCTTATGGCTTTATAATATAAAATTGTTTATTAAGTAATTGTCTTTCAATAAATGAGTCTACTGGCTTGTTCTACGTATATATGTTACTTGTACGTAGAATTTCAACTGTTTGCGTAGACAACTAGGCACTCCCCACCCTGCTCGTCTGCACCGCTCCGCGTTGCAGAGGATCATGTAAAAATAGATCGTGTATTAAGCTTTCACAGATCCGGCTTCTTGATGTGTTCTCGCGTTAACTTTCAAAATATCACGGCAGATATTTTACCTCTAATGGAAAATCTTCCACTCTACGCGAGAAAGCACTATAAATAGTTTGATCTATTTAAAATTTTCTGAGTTCTATAAGTGGTAATGGTTACGAAGAACTCAAACCGTGAATCAACTTCTAAGTCTTAAGGAAATCGACTTGTGTTGTCACGAAAATCTCGTGACAGCAAGTACGCCTTTCTATGGCAAGACTTCGGAAGAATCTGAACCATCCGTACGCTGTAAGCGTCCGACTCAAATAATTTTTAGATCTTCTGATTGGTGAAAATTTTATCAACGTCATAGATATTCTTAGTGATAGCCAGATATCAAGCTGAAACTCTGTCCGATTCTGCAAAGACCTGTCTAGATTTAATCTACAAATTTTATTACTTTCTTCGAGTTAACAAAAATAAAAGAAGACTACTTGAAATTAAAAAAATTTATATATATAATTAATGTTATGAAGAATTGAGTGTATGGTAAATGTAGCTTATAACCATGATATAACCCTGGCCAAATTCCAGAAAGAAATGTTAACTTTCAACGAAGTTATTAAATAAAATGTAAGAGCACACGCGCACCCGCGCACTTACACACAAGCATTTCACATGACATAAAAGAGTACAAAATTGTGAACACTTGACATAACATACTATTTTAAACATAGTTTGGTTCAAGACTTATGTCTACTTTACAAAGAAAAGAACAAAATCAATTTAAGACATGTCTATTGCCGTCATAAAATGTGTTATAGCATTAGTATTCCACTTAAATGAGCTTACTATCCTGTGTTCTGTTTGCAACAACACACACACACACACACACATATCTTGTATAAATAATAATTAAAACTTTTCGTAAAAAAATATATTATTGTGTTTTTTGGATATCACACTCTTCCGATAGTATAGCTATCATCATCACCTAACCTATCATTTGCAATTTCTGATGTATATACTATGCAGTTGATACTCTGATCATATACTATTTCTGAAGCAGTTGCAAATTAATGATGATGAGGTAATGATTAGGTAACACCGTCTGAGTCTAGCGCCTTTCGTTGCTTGAGCTGTACGAATTTCTCAGTGTCATCCTTCGGCGAGATGAGCTCCGTTTCGCGGGTAAAACACTCCGAAAGGAAAAAGTACCTTGCGGCAAATATGCACAGTAAAGTTTCTAGATGGGTTAGGTTAAGTTGACAAAGCTGGTTGTAGCTCAAAAAGATAATAGAGAGAGGGACAAAGCTTAGTAGCAAGTAATAGACGCGTGGCTTAACGGAGCTGAGCCAATAGGGTACTGACTAGTAGAATTGTTTACAAATTGACTTGCCGTGAAGACAGTTTGTAAAGTTTATATACGGGTACATATACGGAAATTTTTTGTCGTGATTTAGGACTTAGAAATGGAGAAAACACTGAAAAGTCTCGTCCTGAACATGACATTTAGCAGTTTAACAAATAGGCACGATAGAGTTTCTAGATGGGTTGTGCACAAACTGTCGCTCGAAACAGTCAGCTGTTGTCTCTAAGGAGCGGGCGGCCCAGGGATTGACCACCGGGTACTTCGAATGCGGGGAAAGGCATCACGTCTTAGCTTTCCCGTTAGAACAATGGGAATCCGCACGACATTACGGTCCTTGGCAGGGCCATCATCTATCTGTGCTACTGCCAGTTCTACGGAACGCCAGCATATCTTGCCGGACGGTCTGTTGAACGCAGAAAATTATAAGTGTTATTTTATATTATATTACAAAATAAGTTTATTTGATTTTATATAAGTTACCGTGCCAACATTTTCTGACAACACTGAGTGAGTTCCTAACAACGCGCGACGAGGTTGAAGCAGCAGCTAACAAGCTCCAGAGCTCTGCCGCAGGAGTATGTGCATGGCCTAAGCGGTGGAGAATCAAACTTAATGAATCCGAATCAGTTCATATCAACTTCACCAACAGAATAGTAGATCCATCCAGCAAGGGTTTACATTAATGAGCTGGAAGTATAATAGGCCCTAATAAACAGCAAAGTATTTAGGTATGTCGCAAGGTAAAAAGCTTAAATAGATCGAGAATGGAAAAAAAGAAGTAGGAGCTCAACATAAAATACAAAAAAAGTACTGCCTTTTAGGGTGAAACTCGCAACTAACAGTTGAAAAGAAACTGCTGTTGTATACACAAGTTCTGAAGCTTGTGTGGACTTACGGAATTCAGCTGTGGGGCTGTACAAAGAAAACAAACTTAGAAAAGATACAAAACCTTTCAGAACAAAGTACTCAGAAGCATAGGGAATGTCCCTTGGTATGTAAGGAACGACAACCTACATAAAAACCTTAAAACTCAATGTAGAATATGTCAGCGAAATAATAACAACTAATGCAGACAGACATGATCAGAGGATTCAGATTCACGATAACACAATAATGCGACACATGGTGGAAGAAGCTCCACACGTCCTGAGGCGACTCAAAAAACAGAAGCAACATGATCTGGTATCGCAATAGAAAGCAGTTAATATGTATAGATCCATAAAACTGTACGTGAGAAAAAGACAGACATAATAACCTAGGGATTAGCCACAGGGCTTCACGCCATCACCCGTGAAGGAAATATGAACGAGAAACTGCTGGATGAGCTTGCGCAGTTGTAGCATTAAGGGAGGTGTTTTTAGCGAGTTAGAGTTCCACGCTACTAGAAAATACGGGGTTCCTACTATCTATATAGATTTTCACCTACCCTCGTAAAAAAAATATCTTATATTTTTAATAGACCACTGCTATATAGGCCTAAACGTGTAACCGTGTAATACCGCATAAAAATACGCAAGTCTAAGAGTTGTTTTGTCTCTATAGCATTCTGTTAATTCAATCAGCCTAACGCTTTTCAGTGAACAAACTATACATTTCATCTGCATCCATGGGTGACCTGTAGTTGACCGGATCTGGTTTACCATTCAACCCCTATTCTCGTGTTAGAGTATCCCAGTTGTTGATCGGTTTTGTAGGGGATGACTATAGACTTGAATTTTATACTATGCACTTACGCTATCATTTTGCTTTGGATCTTCTGTTATTTCTCATAAAATTCGCACAATATAGTTGATAATTTTCTTCCTCGGAGCCTATAACGTCTTTAGAAAGTTTACATTTGTTTATTATTTTGGAAACGTTAAAAAATTATTTTACTGTTAATCAAAGACAGTAACACTTACAACAATATGCCAAATGTGGTATAATATTGTTGTTTGAATTAGCAGTCTCTGTAATTCCATCTTTGTCGTGTTTACTGGCTGAACTGCCACTTGTCACGTTCCGGACAAGGCCTTTCAGCGTCTCCACTTTTATCAAGTCCTAACCTACGACATTAGTCCTAGTCCTACTGGTTTAGGACTTGAAAATGGTGGAAACACTGAAAGGCCTCGTCCGGAACATGACAATTAGCAGTTCACCAAGTAAATACGACAAAGTTGGTAATTGGTATGGTCCTACTGGTTTAGGACTTAAAAATGGTGGAAACACTGAAAGGTCTCGTCCGGAACATGACGGTGGTGACATCAGAAAGCTTCGTTAAGCAGCTACCGGGTCAACAACAAAGAATAAAAAGTTTGGGTTACCTACTGTTATTGTTGCTGCGGAATGAGAATTATAGAACGAATAAGTTAAATTCATAATACTAAATTAAATATCAGACACTGCTGCGTATGAGTTATTCCTAAATAGGCTTCCGCATAGTACCTATAATAGTTCTAAGTCATTATCTAAAGAAGAGTGAAGCAGAGAGTGAAGAGAGAATAGGTTTAATAAGTGGATTTCTGTTGGTAGAACTGTCAGCGTCGCCCGATTGGTTTCGTTACCAGGCTTTCATTATTGTGCTGGATCGATGCGAACAACAATGGCAAAATAGGAGAATGCTTGTTAGGAAAGGATAGGTCTTGTTAGTGACAGCAGGACGATTGTTGGCGCGAACATTCACAATTACACCAAAAGTAGCGTTGACTTGCTATATATAAACACACGTGTGAAATTGTTTATATACTCATAAGCGAAGTCATGAAAGAGATATTCGCGTGTGTAAATAAATGAAAATATTCTAAGTTAATTTGCTTAACTGACAATTCTATGAATGTTCAAAAATATAAGAAAATTTACGGTAGTGACATGACAAATGTTTTACTTAACCGTATAAAAAAGCAACTATTAATAAATACAATATCTACAATAAAATATGTAAGATATTTACAATAAAAAGTGCACATTTAAAAATGCGAAAACAAGGCATTACAGTACAATAGTGAGGCCAGAATGGCTTTATGCAAGTGAACGTCTATCATTGAATTATAATTTATACAAACTACAAATATTGGAAAGACGAATTATTAGGAAAAATATTAAACTCACGAAAAACTTCAGATTGTTGGAAATTGTAATGATGAAATATATCAAAGTATAGAAAATATTACAGAAACAATGAGAAAAAGAAGACTATTATTTTGTGGACATTTATATAGAATGGACGACAATAGGTTAACAAAACAGATCTTCAAATATCTGTGGGGAAAGAAGTCAACATCAATTTGGATTAAAGAAGTTCAAAAGTATTTAGAAAATATATATATATATATATATATAAACACAGGAGAAGCAATTCAAAGAGAAGTTTTTCGGGAAAAAGTGTTAAAATAGGAGGAGTCCAGGGTAGGAGAGAGAAAAACGCGGTTCAAAGTAAACTGAAGGCAGGAAGAAGAGACATGGTGAAAAGATGAAAGAACATTAGAGAAAAAGGAAAGGATAAGGGATAAATAACTGAAATTGGCATGTGGTCCGCAGATGGCCGATACAAATAAGAAAAAAATATACGATATCCAATGAACAATCCAATACATTAAACTGAAAATCACTATTCTCTGTGATAATGAGCTAATCAGTCAACATTATAAATTGCAAATAATAAGAAATGAAACTTGGCCGCTTAACTTAGTCAACCATTACGTCTCTATTAAACTGTTTTGATCCTTATTAAACCTCTAAAGTTGGCATGTAATATTTCACTGTGAGCTTTAATGAAATAATGTTTGTCAAATAATGTTTGAAATGTGAATCCTGGTTGGGCTACTTGGCTGTTTGTCAATCTCAGTAAGTACGGAAATAAACGCGTATTTTTGTTTGCTATTCTCTTTCAAATGAACTCATCTGTAATACCAAATAGCACGAGCAGGCTCTAGTATCAGCTAGGCTATTATGACAATCAGAACATAAGCTAACAAAATATCTGTTCAAATTATATACCATACTAAGAAATGTATCATTTGTGAGTTTCTTTCAAGTGACAGAAGTTTTGTAATACTTTCAATTTACCTTTTCATTTAACAGAGGAACTCATTAATAAACTGCTCCATTGTGTGAAGAAACACCTGTGACTAAAACATCAACTTGAACATAAAACAATATGCATTATTATTCACTAGAAATCATGAGGTTGGGATATATTTTTCATTATGTTACTGCTCAGATGTACGAAATTATGTGGTTCTACGTGGCTCACTCGGCAAGGCATGGTCTTTAGGAGACAATGACTACAAAAGACAATCATAACTATTAAAGTAAACAATTCACACTTCTTCAAATCACACAAAGTGATAGAAGTGATCTTTGTAGGTTATTAAATAGTAACGACAGATTATAATATTTTGTGGCAAGGAACAAAGTTAGAAAGGAAGAGTACGTATGTGTACTTGAACTAAACGTAGAGTGGCCAGAGTGTTCGTAGACTTGCGGACAACAAAGGGATTTAAATACTGAACGGTAGTGAAAAAAATATAATTACTTGCGAAAAAAGTTTAATTATATGGAGATTTTGATGCAGCCATTAGACACACTGAACAAGCAACATAGGTAGGAGTTTAGCCTATGGCAACCACAATTGGTAAGAAGAGACGGGTATATAAATGATAAGAAGAAGCAAAATAATTGACAGGGTGGAGTTTTGAGTAGTCGAAGGAAGAACTGAACATCGTCTAAATTCTTTGAGGTACATGTCGAGAAAAATAAATAACAATCAATAATCCAGATAAATAAGAGGTGCTTGAAATTAAATGCGTAAATACGACCAGCAACAACAAAAAACTGAAAGTAAATGATAATGGAAAATGTCACATAATTTCTACCAAGGGGAAGCGGAAATTTGTGACACATAAACGCACCAAGATCAACAAAGAAACCAATTTATACAAAGCTGTAGCTAAAACTATGAAAGGAAGACAGCACAATCATTGTTTTTCAATGAAATAAATACGCACACAAACTAAACTAGATATGATTAGTGATATTAGCCTATTAAAAAATTAACATTTGCTAATTACACTAGCTAATAGTTAGTCTACTTGAACAATGTATTACTGCAACTATTGAAATATACGGTATTAATCAGGATTAGAAATAACTAAATGGAAAACAAATTTAAAAAAATAATGCGCAACAATTGAAGTAGCTTATTAAAATATATTCAACGTATAGGCTTTAAATAAATCAAACTTATTTCAAACCCTGTTTAAATGTGTAGCCTATTGGTTGTTCAATAATAACTTACAAGAAAAGCAATTTGTTGTTACCACACATATGCCATAAATAGATTGCTGGGTTTCTGAGTGATTAACTTAGAATAACGAGTAGTCTTCAAGCATTGAGTACATAATAAACGGTGAATATTGAAATTAATCGCTCATTAGTGGTTTTATAGTCAGCCAACCAAGCCCACTCCTAAACCACATATTCAAGAATAATTAATATTTTTAAACGACGTAATAAAGTTGTTAATCATGTGAAATGTACCTCGATTTCTTTCAGAGGGTTTCTTTTCATGCAACCTGATAATTTCTATGTTAATATTTAATTTCCTACAGAATCCATATAACAAAATTAACACAAAAATTGTCTACATGTACAAATTAATATATGTTATATGTGCGAGCGCATCACACTAACATCACATCAGACTTAAATATTTTTGTTAAGTCCGTTAATTTTTTTGTCTTGTCAATAAATTTGGGTTGTATGATTTTAACTAGAGCCGGGAACTTTTTGCTTATTTGAGATACATTTTACAATTCGTTACACATGGCTGTATTGCATAAGTGCAGTGTTCTAGAAATAAATATGTGGAAAAGACAAACATAACGCTTGAAATTAAAAAAGTAATACTTTAATTATTTCTGCTCTAAATTCAAATTGAAGTACACTCTCTTTTCTTGTACAAGCTTACGTTTCTCAACAAGTCTATTACGACGTTTTCATTCCTCTTGTCGTCTTCTTGTTTCTTTATCGTTGTCGTTACGTGTTACGTCGTTCTTATCATTTTCTAGATCCGAAAAGTGATATTACTGGAGTCTGAGTAGTTACGTAAGTTGCTTGTTGTTAACTTCGCAGAAGAAGTTATATGTCAAACTTCACTTCTCTGACTCCTCTGTTAAGAGTGAATGCTAGAAGGAATTAAATAGTTATTGTATTGGTGCTCTAGAAAAAATGAAACTAAACTCTATGAAAGACGCGTAACAGACGAGTTCGTCGTGAACTAGTTAATCAGTTCTTTATATTTATATAGGTATTTAATATCTTCAAACAATTACAACTGCAAATAGGTTTATTTACACCTGACGCACGTTTTACAGAAATTATTCTGTATCTTTAGAGGTTTTTCGAATTGTAATTGAATGTTTCGATTATAATATAGTTAACGGATAATAGATTTTACTTTGATTATATTTTCAATTGTTGTGCGTCTATGTAGTCAGCTGATAAATATTTAATGTTTTATTTTTATTATTCAATAAATGTTTGATTTTAAATAAATAGTCGTGTTTCGTTTTATTTTCATTTTTCCTTTAATTAGTAGATTATTATTATTGTTACTTTAGCTATTCATAGCTACAACGTTAATCCAGGAATTCAAAATGTGAAACTAATTAAAAGCGTACGAAAAGGTAACAAAATGATTATCCGTGAAACTATTGAAATATGTAGAAGAATGTGTAGCATCAGTGTTAGTTAAATTAATTAACATTAGTTTCCTACTTGTATTTACCCCAGTAGCTTTAATTCAGGCTATTGTAACGCTAAAAAGTGTCGACCAGGAGTAGGTAGGCAACTGCAGACCAATTACATTTTTATCTAGTTTAAGGAATGTTACTGTGAAAGCAATAAAATCAAGACTTTAAACTTAATAGAAAAGTTTTATATGGCTAGCAGTACGGTTTGACTTAGAATAAGGAAAGCTGTATACTGGACGTTATTTGTGTGACGTATTAATCCATAAGTACCGGTATATCAAAATTATAAAATTTCTGATACACTGACACACAAGACAACCATCTTTTGTACCAATTGCTTTACATTTCAGTATAACGCATTGCCAGAGGGTCCTTTAAAATTCTTTGCACATGAACACACCTTATATATATATATATATATATTGAAACTATTGTATTGACACTAGTTAGTCGCTGAACACAATTCATCATCATCTGCAAGGATTAAAGCAAGGATGGTTTGCTCCGGTCCCAAACAGACAAAGATTAGAGCTGCTCACTCCAGAGCTTCCTCGGACATCCAACAAATCTCCGTCCATTCGGCTTATAGTTCCATAGTTGTTTCAGGATGCGGTAGTCATCAATTCGGCAAAGATGTTCCTACCAATTCAGCCGATACTGGGCAATCCTGTCGAGTATACTCATAACATTCAGTTCCTGCCGTATGTCTGTGTTTCTTCTATGATCATGGAGAGTATATCCTGCCATGTGCCTGAGGAATTTCATTTCAGCCGCTTGGATGCGACTGGCCTGGCCGTTTGTTAAAGTCAAATTGTCAGACCCATAAAGAAGTGTAGGAAGTGTAGGAAATTCTTATAGAATTTCATGCGTATTTCATTATTTGGTAATTTAAGAGTTCGCCTAATTGTCCCGCACACAAGGTTGAACTTACGCAACTTATTCACAACTTCGTTGCTTGTATTATAAGACATACTGTAGCGCACGTATTTAAAATTGCTAACCTGTTCCAGGACAGTACCATCTATAACATGTTTTGTCCGTACGGGGTCAGTTCCACGAAAAGCCATCACCTTGATCTTAAGTGTGGATATTTACAATCCAGAGTCTTTGCAGATTTGATTTAACAGATGTATACTCATCTGCAATCTGTTTTCAGAGTCCCACAGAATATCTGATTGTCCGCATACAACAAAGTGTCAATTGTAGAGTGACGTATTATAAAATGTCCGTTCATAAAAAGGACACCCTTGTCGTACTCCACAAGTCTAGGAGCTCCCTTCCGTCGTAACAGATCTATTACCGAGGCAGTACGTTGCATGTTGAACAGCAATAATTTGTTGCTATTATGGTAATAACACACGTCAACGACGGAGTACAGCTAGTTTGCTGATTGTTTGGGTTGCGTGCTTTACACAAAATTACCATTAGCAAAATATGTCCATAAAAATACAATTAAAAACTTGAAGATTTACCAATCCTCAATACTTACAATTCAGTAAAAAATCATTAGTAACCTAATAGTAATATTTAAAAATAAAGTTAGCAGAAAAATGTCGATTTAGTGTATTACTAAGTTATAAACTAAACAAGTACCCTTTGTAAAAACCTTATCAGAAATTAAGGATTGCATACCAAGCAGTCTCTTATCTGTTGTGAGACGAACATTTTTATTGTGTAAGGACAGTAGGAAAACACTATGGGATTTTCAAGAGATCACTACTATGTGAGTATAAACAAAGGAAGAATTTCTTCACGCCTAATTTAATGCTCCCTGATTATACTGCTCACAGTTGTCGACATTATTGTTATTATACAAAAGTGTACTAAACATTACATTACTGGAATATAGTCTTGTAGATTTTTCAAATAAACCAGTATAATCATACGTCCTAAAGTGGAAAACTGGTAACTCTAAAAACGTATGGAAGTTTCTTGTTGACTTTTGCCTGCGTTAGCAATAAACAATGGCACGGCTATCAAACAATGGTTCAGTGAATCAAAGAAACTAGGAATATCAAAATATTAAGAAAAAAAGTCAGTAAAAAAAACGTGCAGATAATGATAAAAGTCGAATTAAATGACCAGTGTAATTAGTGTAATGACCAGTGTAATTAGTTTCTACGAAGGCTTACACGGCCGGTGTCATTTTGATTAAAATTATTTCCCGCGCTGTTTAGCCGTGGTCCAAAGTTTGTGACAAAACCAGACGTTTCAGCAGTGCCATTAACTGCGATCTTTAGTAGATACGAGTACACCACTTCAGTGGTTGAGCCTTAACCACAGTACTGTGGTCCTAACGTATATCTTCCCACGTTAGTGTTCACTCGTATCCATTGAAGATGGCAGTCAGTGAAACTGCCTAAACATCTGGTTTTGTCACAAACTTTAGACCACAGCCAATTAGCGCGGGAAATAATTTCAATCATAAAGTAATTAGTTATTTGAGTAGTAAATATTTAATTTCAATTAATTACAGCTGTTTTGGGACTACGAAATCGCTTCTTGCAAATATCGGTAGTTGCCTGTTGGTTGAGAGATGATTCAAATTTATATTGTAGTATTTGTAGTGCTGCTTCCTCTTGGCACTAGTTAGAGGTAGCGTTCACATTTGTATTCAGCCATTAGTGTATCATCTCGCCTTACGATATTTAAAGTTAGAAATTTATTTCACAGCAACTAGAAACTTTCAGTATTAAAAATTCTTTTTTTCATAATCAAATCATATACAGTACATACGTTTCCATTGTGGTATACGGTTTATTGATGGTGTTTAATAATTTTTCGTATTGAGTTACTGAGTGTTTCAATACTGCTTTAATGAGAAGTCAAGAACTAAAATCCTAAAAGACATCCATTATTTCGTATACAAAACTTTATATACTCTCTACTGGTAAGCTGAGTCATATGCTAACATGAATAATATTTTATGTGAACCGCGTACATGCTTAATTTGTAGCACAATTTTGATGATTATGTTTGAGGCATTTACTGCCAAATTTTTAAAAATATTTTATTAATTTCTCTGATAGAACTGGCAGGCAAATTTAACTTAATCTACGGCAAATGTTAAGTAAAAGGTTGTTTCAAAATTTCATGCAAATGTTTATCACCATCATCATTGTCTCAGTAGTTTTGTATTGTCTCAGTATTTTATATATTTTAATCACGTTAATTTATTTGTATTTACATTAACATTCATATTTGTGTATTGTATTCACAATCTATAACTCAGTATATTGTATTCACCTTAAGTTTAATACAAGCCATAGGCCTAAATTTTATTTCTTCTGACTTTATTAAATTTCAGGTATCGACTAATGTAAAACTATTGTATCTCATTTTTCTTCTTGATTATAATAAATAGTAGAAAAATGTCTTTTTTAAATAATTAGTTTCAGTCACAAAACTATAAAACAGCAACAGAAGCAGCCACCACACCATGACTGAAATCCTGGGTGCGGCCCTGACTAAAAAGTCTCTCTGTCCTTTACTTTACCTCAATAACATGATACTACTGTAAGTTTTAAGTCGACAAATGAAATAAACTGAAATTTTGTTTAAAGCCTTATTGCAATTTTTATTTAGTTTTTACTGTACACTACAACATCGCTTCAATCCTGATTGGATAGGCAAACATGAATTTGTGAGGTAAATAGAAAGATTTCATTAAAATTCACTTTTAATATTTTAATAACCAATTTAATATGAATAGGGAAAAGCTTGTAACTAGCAAATAATAGATATTTGATATTTAGAATTAAAACTATTTTTGATAATGCGAAATATATAATTTTTTTATATAATATCCAGGAGTTAATTTTTCCAGAGATGTTAACGTATTTTTCTTTTACGAGTCAGCACACATACATTTCAAATGTCTATAACTTCTTTGTTTTCTCATAGAATTATCCGTTAATTAATTAACTTTTCTTTCCCCAGTCACTTGCTGGACGACATATATGACTGTTAGAACGATACCATGTCATAGCGAAATGAGTTGGAAAAATAAGAGCTATCATGGTTCCTACAACGCTATTCCAGTTTGTGGCACTTTAATCGTTTGTTGTAATAATAACTACACTTAACACTGCTCATAAATAACTACGCGGTTAAACATAGCTTCATGATGTATTGTATTATTCTATTAAGATTACGCATAATGCCTTAAAAATTTGTACTTCTACGCTCACGTGACTCTATCCTTGCGTGCGTTGACAGGATTACACAACGCTCTTAATTTTTATAGACACGCATTACAGAGTACGGTCGATTGTTCTACTCAATTATTCTACCCGCACAAACGTTATTTTTATTGCATATTAGGGCACACAGGTTGAGTATAAAATGTTTCTTCAGGAGCCAGCCTGGTAGTTGGGATTTGCGGATTGCTGTGCGTTATCGCAGTTCTTGTTATAGGGATGTGTAAATTGTTGTTACGGACATCTGTAATTTGTAACTCGCATTATTTAATCCAAAACTGTTAAATAAGTGATATTTATTTTGTGTTAGGTTATGATAAAAATAAAGAACTGTTGTAGGTGAGTCCCTTTGTTTAATTATACTGTCATTAAAGTTCAAAGTATGCCATGCCACCTACTGTCATTCTGTTTCCACCAGAAAAACCAGACGATCATAACAAAAGCAATAACAATATGCCTTTTCTGAGAACACCTAGATATCTAGCTTCCGCTAGACGTCTTGGGACTGTCAGATTTACGTACCATTTTAATAACATTGTATAGTTAACGGAAAGTAGTAACAGATTACAACACACATAGGTTTATTTGATATTACCATTTACAATAAGGAAACTCTATTGTTTCGTTTTCCTCGGAAAATCATAATGGACATGCACAGTTTCCTTGAATTGCTTTTATTCGCAGCATATGATTCTACAAAGCTAGTTGTGGCTTGTTTACTACAGTGTATCACTGCATGTGCTACAATTAAAAAGAAGTTATTACTTTCCTTATTCTCATATACTGTTGTCCTCGTACACGTGTGGAACTCAAGATACTGATTCTCTTTGATTTTATGGTGTCAACTGTGTTTTGTTAAAACCAAGGTGATACCTTTCCGTGGAACTGATCCTGTACTGGCAAAAATTGTTATTGATGGTACTGTCCTGGAACAAGTTAGCAATTTTGAATACCTGGGCTCCAGCGTGTCTTATAATACCAGGAACGACGTTGTGAATAAGTTACATAAGTTCAACCTTATAACCGCAGTGGTATATTCTCAGGCTAAAATACTAAAATGTTAAGTTTCGTGTGCGGATATTTATAATTAAATAGGCCTAACATTAATAGTGTTACATGTAGTGATACTGTATACTTGCCAATTGCATTAATTGTACACAGCTGTTGTGTACAAGAGGTTTTATTTAGCAAAAGTGTAAGGGCTATTATCAATTTATTTCAATTTTGTCAAATTATATAAACTTTCTTTTATGTTTCAAATAATTTATTTACCAATTATATAAACGTATTGTGTTTAGTTGCTGAGGGTTATCTGCGACAGAGAGAATAAATAAAATATGTAAAAAAAAAATGTAGTAGTTAATAAACAGTACAACATTTTTATACAATATATTTATGGATTTTGTTCCTAAAAGAAGTCTCAACATATTACATGTTGTTATATATTATTATCTAAGGGAAATGGGTTCAGAGAATAGAGAAAGATGCTGCACTATATAGCCTTGTGTTGGCAGAACTGTCACCATTAACTGATTGGTTTTGTTAGCAGGCTTTCCTTATTGTGGTGTATTGATGTGAACAACAAGGGAAAACTAGGAGAACGCTTGTTAGAAAGGGATGTGGCCTTGTTAGTGACAGCTAGATGATTTTTATCGCAAGCATCCACAGCTACAACAGAAATAGCGTTTGCAATTGTAATAAACTGTGCGTATAAAACATTTATAATCTCATAAATCTGCAAATGCCATGAAATAGTTATTTTAAGCAATAAATGTACGTAAATTAATTTGGTCTACGGAAAATCATACGATTATTTAAAAATAAAAGAAAATTTAAGTTACTAGACTAACAGATTGACAGTGTTTATTTAATCATTTATGTTTTACAAACTAATGAAAAATAATTATAATCATCATCTGCAACGATTAAACCAAGTTCCTATCTCAAACAGGCAAAGTCTAGGAGCTGGTCACTCAGCGCTTCCTCGGACATTAATAATTTAAATTAATTGTTCTTCTAATAGTTCCTATCCGTTTCAGATGTTGGATATAATACAGACTACTTTAACTTTCTTCACTGCTGCACGGAATAAGTCAGTTGTATTGATCCCAAACCAGGTTCTTAAGTTTCTCAGCCATGAGATTCTCGGTCGCCCAAGTTCTCCCTTTCCAAGTATTTTCCCTGTAGTATGGACTGCAATACGTAAAATCTCTGTTCATTTCTCATGATATGTCCCAGATACTAAATGTTTCTTATCTTCACATAACTTCCCTTTCTTTCTTCATATTCCTAAGAACTTCAACGTTAGTTACATGTGCTGACCATGGAATGCACAGTATTCTAAGGTAAAGCCACATTTCAAAAGATTAAAATTTTTTAATTAATTGGTAATTAATGTCAATTAATAACAATAATTGTTATTAATGTGATATGAAATGAATTAAGATCCCAAAACCCAAAATTCGTGTTGCTGTTACATGATGTTACATGTATAATTATAAATAATTATATAACTATATTACATGAATTACCTAAATATGAAAAATAGGATTTAATATGTCAGTATAGTTATGCATAAATTACTTTATTCAAATCTTTTAACACATTTACTCTTTTGTTAATCGCACATATTATAGAATTTCTAAGTCTGTATTTAGTTCAGTGTTTAGACAATGTTAAGTGTCCAAGATTTTTTTTTTTTAACATGATATATTCTCGACTAGCAGCCAGTTGATCCAGTTCTACATAATAGCTTTTAAATATTTCTCCAAATAGTACTATACGATCTGTACTGCCCGTTGCTAATTGGTAATCGACGTAGCTAATAACAACGTACTTCAGTTTATAATATCGTAAGGATGAACATATTCAACGAAAACAAAAGTTAATGCGACCTCCTGCAGTTATACTGCATACAATATTTTTATTATATTATGTATATAAAGTAGTAAAGAAATTACTAATAACCATTTTACAGGGAAAATAAACACATTAGGCTTGTAATATTGATCGTATCATTGAACATAGTTTGCTGGATTGAGAGATATAAACAGGCGTTTAACGAAATACGAGTATTTGTGCTACAATCGTTCTAGTGTATCAAAATGTGTCCTCGTTTACTTCTCTTGAAAAGAGTACCAATTATAAGACTGATAATATTTGGAGGACAGAAGGAGTTAATTATGGCGGTAGGTGATAATAAATTATTTTTATGAAACGGTCAAAGAATACCTTTAAAAATGTATAAAGAATTTTTAGTACTTACAAGTACACCTCTAGGTATTCCAGTCGGAGGTTTTTAGGTTTTTATCCAAGATACATTTCGGGACCGTTGTGTTCCATCTTCAATTGTATCACTTAGCAAACTTACATAACATTTATGAAAAATTTCCACAGGTACCTATAGAACGCAACATAAAACACAACACTTAACAAATTTAAATATCGGTATGGAGAACCATACATGACTTCCATATTCTAAGATTTATATTTAAAATCATTTTCAGCCAAACAGCCAGGGAAGGAATTTTAACAAAAAAATACTTCTTTGTTGCCAATAACGTAGTACACATATAAAAAAAAAATTATCCCCTCCCCCTTCAACTATAATTTTGATTTATAGAAAATTACCCCCAGCCCGTTCAACTAGCCTCTTCATTTATAGATATTTCATCTACGTTTCTACAGTGGATTATTAAGATCTTATCAGGATACTTTATCAAAATTAAGTACTTTACTCATGTTACAACAAAAAATGTTTCTGGTAAACTGCCCTTTCCCCGTAACCGATCTTCACCAAAATCAACAGACATTGAGTTCTCTATAGCTCAGGCACATATGTAAAAAATTATTTGATTCTGTTTGAATTTACGGCAGTTATGGTTCGTCATATAAAAAATTACCCATGTTAAAACATAAAACATGAGATTTATAAAACATATCTAAGATTTATATTTAAAATCATTTTTGAAATAAAATATTTTCATAGAGCCTACTAACGCTGGGGAAATCTGAGGAGCTAATCAGAGTTGGGCCTACCTGTCACTCTGCTGAATTTGGTGGAAAGCCCTGTCACTGTCGTCAAAGTATCAGCCTTGACAGGGTCCTCTTTTTCTGCAAAATGGGAGAGGCTTGAGATGGAGTGGGTGACATGGTCCCCACCTCAATGAAGAACCCATTGTTTTATAAAAATATATTTAAATTTTGAAAACTGAAAATTCTTTTCTTGTTGTAAATATTTATATTTTATAATCAAAATGACTTTATTTTTGTTACCTGGCAACAAAATTATTTTATTTTCAACAATTACCATTGTTTCAAAAAGTTTAAATAATTTTTCAAGTACTTTACTCTTGTTAAAACGTAAAAGGTTGCAGGTAAACTACGCCTTCCCCTTAACCGATCTTCACCAAAATCTAAAGGCCTTGAGTCCTCTAGAATTCACTGACGTATGCAAAACATTATTTGATTCTGTTTGAATTTGCGGCTCTTATCGTTTGCCATAGAAAATACGCTTGACAAAAAACGTTGCAGGTAAACTACCCCTTTCCCTCAACCGATCTTCACCAAAAACAATAGGTCTTGAGTACTCTACAAATCAGGGCTGTATACAGAAAATTATTTGATTCTGTTTGAATTTGCGGCTGTTATCGTTTGCCATAGAAAAAACCCTTGTTAAAAAAACGTTGTAGGTAAACTACCCCTTTCCCTTAACCGATCTTCACCAAAAACAATAGGTCTTGAGAACTCTACAATTTAGGGCTGTATGCAAATAATCTTTTGATTCTGTTTGAATTTGCGGCTGTTATCGTTTGCCATAGGAAATACCCTTGTTAAAACATAAAACGTTACAGGTAAACTACCCCTTTCCCTTAACCGATCTTCACCAAAAACAACAGGTCTTGAGAACTCTACAATTCAGGGCTGTATGCGAAAAATTATTTGATTCTGTTTGAATTTGCGGCTGTTATCGTTTGCCAAAAAAAAAAAAATTTCCCTTGATAAAAAAAAATCGTTGCAGGTAAACTACCCCTTTCCCTCAACCGATCTTCACCAAAAACAATAGGTCGTGAGTACTCTACAAATCAGGGCTGTATGCAAAAAATTATTTGATTCTGTTTGAATTTGCGGCAGTTATCGTTTGCCATAGAAAAAAAGTCTACAGACAGACACACAGACAGACAGACAGACACACACACAGACACTTTTCGGAAAACGACTTTTTTTCATGTTTTGAGTGTAGTAGAATCAGAATCTGCAATAATCTCGAACACGATTTTTTTTGCCATCACCATACTTCCATTCCTTAAGGAATATGGAAGTAAAAATTTAAAAATAACATTAATATTACAACTAAAACCGATTCCAAACGGACGATTTTAAAATCGAAGCTGGCCAGCACTTATTACCCGCACGTCATACGGAAGCCGAAGGGGCAGTGTTTCTGTATAATTACACAATTAGGAATAAAATTACGTAGGTAGCCAATAAGATAAAATAAATTAAACTTTTATTAATAGACTAGAGACAAACAGTACATTTAAATAATAATGTAACCAATTTAAGCTTAGGCAAACAGTACCACATTACTAAAAACGGAGTAATAAATTGACCACAATCTTATTCCATTTTAAAGAAAATTTTTGTAACTGTTTTTGCATTCACAGTGCCTTATAATATATATTTTCGCGTATAACTAACTCATTAATTTTTAACGCTACTATACTACAACAACGTGTTTAACATGTTTAACAGCTTAAGATTACGCTGTTTCTAGGAACACGTTGCGTCTTGTTATATTTTTTACACTTTGTATAAAATAAATAAACGAGATAAATACATTAAGCAAAAATAAACACATAAATTCTATGATTCCTTCACGAATTAATCAAAATATGTTATATCAACGTTTACTATAAATTGTTTCTGTTTTCCTAATGTGTGCTTTTAAGTATGATCCAGGAAGACCCCCGGAGAACAAAAATATAAACAGTTGGTATAACGACGACCGGAGGCTCTCGGTACAAAGTCTATGGAACACAGGGTTTTAAAGTACGTTCTAATTGAATTAAATGCAATGCCAACCTTGAGCCGACGGGTACAGATATTACGTACGCCCGTTAAACTCAGCCCATGGGCGTGCTGCTGGATCTAGGCTTAACGACTCAGGTTAAGCAGGGGAATGTTGTGCTATTCCGCTACGGTTACCAGCCTGGAGCTCATGACTACTCTTGATATTTTAGACCTCGACTGTCTACGGAAGAGGAAGGTAGAGAAACCATTGAGAGACACTCCGGCAACCGTGTCGGAGATGTCAAGTTTACGCTTACAAAGGCAAGAAGCGAAGGCAGAGGGTGGTCATTGCAGCGCTGTGCTAACGAGGAGCCACTAACCTCTTCATGGCGGTCAGCATCAAGATTGGTTGCGTCTAGGTCAGAGTCCTCATAACGTTCTACTACGCCTCATATCTCAAGTGGAAACTAAAGGCCATTAGAAGAAGAATTGCAGGGCTGAGCCAAAATGCTTTCTCCAAAAGGAACACGGCTCGGAGTCTAATGGTATGAGACGGGTTCAGGGTTCTGTGGCTTTCAGACAAGCTTCCGAGATAGTGCAAAGAACGTAAGCCCGATGAGGATTCCGTAAGGAAAACCTTATTTCAGAGGAACGGCGAATGCCTTACTGGAACAGCTAAGATAGAAGTGGGTACATTAGCTGTTGATCATCTGAGCTATATTGCAATAGACGATCCGTTTTGGTACGTCGACTGACTGTAGAAATCAGGATTACAGACCTGACAGTGGCGTCTCCCATAAGCCATAGTGCCGGAAACGGTTTTCGTTGAATTATGTGTGAAAATATCACTCACTTGAGTTGCTACCTCATACCCAACAAGACCGTTTCCGAATTTTGTGATAAAGTGGTCTTGTTGGAGTACGAGATAGAAGGTTCCTGCTTAGTCGCTGTAGCCTTCAATGCGAAAGCGTAGAAGTTGGGCACGTCTGCAACGGAGACAAGAGGAACGTACATGTTACAGATAGCAGGAGGAATGGGGCCGCTATGGTCAATGTGGGAGGCGCCTCGACGTACAGAAAACTTAGAGCGGTCGTCAGTAACTACCTTCACCATGTGAGAAGATCAGCGCCAGCCATTTGCTGATTCCGGAAGAACACCCGCTTGGAACAACGTGTCCAAATCGGACAAAGACCCAACTTTGTTGAGTTCGGACAGGTTGTGGTGAAGAACAGCATGGGTTCATCACAGGAGATTGTCGGTGACACAGTGTGTCTCGTGCGACAAGCATGCGGTGAATCCAAGCCGGGGGGGAGGAACACAACCGCCTACGGTCCTCTGATAAGATCATTGATCTCTGAAGATATCTTGCACTAACGCCATAAGGAGGCCAGCTAGAGGCGGAGGAATGGGTGCCCGGCAGCTGAAGCCCGCAAAGAATATCTGATTGCCAGAAAAAGATTTAAGGAAGCGGTAAATAGGACAAGCGGCTCAAGTAGGTGAGCTTCAGTTAAGATAAGATTCAGATCCCAGGGTTTAGGGATACAGAATTAAATACCAGCCGCATAGCCCTTTAATGGATGAATAACAGATACATTTCATTCCGGACAGCCTGTTTTTACTCACCCTTGGTCAGTGAACCCTACATCTAGGGCAGATAACGTTGTACCAGAAGATTCGAGCCAGATGGACGGCGAAGTTGGTAGGGAGCCTTGTTGAGTTAATTGATTGAAAGAATTTTGAGGTCGACTACTTGCTTACCCAATTCCTTATAGGGCACGGATACTTCTCTGTCTATGTGTATAGGATTGAAAAGGTAGAAGAGGCATCATGTGCCTTTCATGAGTCAGTGCCGATTCACACCACATGTTCCGTGAGTTATGATTGGTTGATTTGACCTGGAGATTAGCCTCATGACTCCCGATTTTATTATAGCCTCCACTGTCAAAATCAAAAAAGCATCTGAGAAGGTGACGATTTTTTTAATGGTTTTTGCGGCTGAAGGAGCCGTCATTAGACCCACAGAAGGCCAGTATAAGGTGAAAAACGCTGAGATGTAGATGCCTACTAGGCGACATCCTGAAGGAACGTGAAGAGAAGTCTCAGAAGGGTGTTCCCTGCCTTAAAACAGCAGTTTCTTAGTCTGTGAAAGCCCCGCCCACTGGGAGATCTTCTGATCATCCACAACGCATTTTCCTTCTTCCGTAAAAAGATTTTAATTATATTAATTTTGTTATTAATATTTTATGATTATTAGAAAAGTAGTTGTATGAAATAAAAAGTTTATTTAATGTGCTTCTATTTCCTGTATTCATGTATACTCAGAGATTTAAAAAACAAGAATAAACTTCCAGGAGCTAAGAGCGTTAATATGACTTACTAGACAAAAATTCTTAGAACACCAAAGATTGTTAGAATAACTAATGAGTCAAATACTACTTCAATTAAATAAACAATAAGAGTAGAATAATGATATATTTAGGACACAGTAGGCCTACTGGAAAAACTGGCGAGAAAAGGATGGAATTGGATTCATTACGTAAACTTAGTAAAATTCAACCTCAATTCAATCCAAACTTACGTGCCTGTAGATCGTTCATTGAATTACACGGGAAGCAGGTTTTTTCTACCACACTTACAGTAAAAAAATTTCTGGATTACTTAATGATTAACTTAGAATAACAAGTATTCTTGAATCGCTTAGAACATAATGCACGGTGAATATTTTATATCAGTCACTTATTACTGATTTCAGAGTCAGCCAACCAATGCCAATTATGAACGTTATACAGAACGTTTTATTTTTAAACGAAGTACTGAAGTTTTTAACGATACGCAAAATACTACTGATTCTTTCACAAGGTTAGTTTTTGTTCAGTGGGATAATGTTTGTATTGTTATTTTAGTTTTATTTAGAAAACATACAACAAAAATTATATGTGACAAATAAATTAACAATTATTTGCATTATCGACTACTTCTCTCTCTCTCTCTCTCTCTCCCCCTCACACACACACACACGCATATTGCAACGATACATATTATAACTGCATAGATAGGTTAATTTGAAATTACTACAACAGTGTCTATATCTGGAGGTAGGAAAATTTTATTCATTAACACAATACAATTTACTATGGTCTTATAACTTTATAATATAGAATTGTTTAATAAAGAATTCTCTTTCAACAAATGAGTCTATTGGCTTGTTTTACATATAAGTTACTTGTGAGTAGAATTCCAACTGTTACGTAGACACCAGGTGCTCCGCTCGCTGCTCGTCTGCACGTCGACCGACCGAAGATCACCCCGTTGAATATCTACGTCTTGGCACACACACGCACTGCGATATGGGATTGTTATTGTATATAACTTAAACAATCTTAATCTCAGGGACCAAAACTGGATATAAATAGTTCGTGTATTAGGCATACACAATTCCGGCTTCTTGAAGTGTTCTCGCGTTAATAATCAGAATATCACGGTAGGTATTCTGCCATAATCCGGAAATCTTCCACTCTTCGCGAAAAAAAAAGAAATTGATATATTTAACTATTTGAGTTCTATAAAGTGGCAATGGTTACGAATAACTCGAACCGCCAACCAACTACTAAGTCTTATGGTAATCGACTTTTCACGAAAATCTCGTGACAGCGAGTACGTCTTCCTTTGGCGAGACTTCGGAACTAACTGACTGATCCGTCCGCTGTAAGCGACCGTCTCAAATAAATTGTAGACCTTCTGTTTGGTAGAAAATCTAGCAACGTCATTGATTTGCACACTGATAGACCGAACTCAAGTTAAAACACTGTCCGATTCTGCATAGGCCTGTCTAGATTTTATCTACAAATTTTATTACTTTCTAGGAGATAACGAAAAAAATAAAGAACTAATTTCATTAAAAAAGACATAAAAATTATAGTTGTGGTGAATTGAGTATATGGAAAATGTAGCTTATAATCATGAGAACAAACTGTTCAAATTTCAGAACGAAATGCCAATTTTCAACGAAAATATAAAGTACAATGTGATTCACACCCGCGCACTTACACACAAATATTTGACATTACATAAAAGAGTATAAAATTATGTACGTTTTGACGTAACATATTTTTAAGCATAGCTTGGTTCAAAACGTATGGCTACTTTACAAAGAAAAGGACAACATCAATTTTTAGCATGTCTATGGCCGTCCGAAAATGTGTTATAGCATTAGTATTCCAATTATATAAACTTGCATCCTGTGTGTTGTACACAAACAAATATTTTTGTAGTTAATAGTGTTTTATGGCTTACTAATACATTAATATTTTGTTATTTTAGGTACAGCCAGGAAGCTTTGTTTAATTGAAATATATTTACAGCTTCGTTCATTCCGCCCACAAGCTTTCATTATTTCATCTAAAAACATTTTCCCATATACGGTAGGAACTGGATAATATGAGTATATTCGACAGGATCGCCCAGTATCGGCTGGTGGGAACATCGTTGCTGAATGGATAACTACCGCATCCCCAAACAACTATGGAACTATAAGCTGAGGGGACGGAGAGTTGTTGGAGTGATAGCTCTAATCTTTGCCTGTTTGAGACCGGAACAAACCATCCTTGGTTTAATCCTTGTCGATGATGACATTTTTTCATGACCAGATGTTGTTCGAAATTGCGTCTTCGTTCTGAATTTACGCCATATATTCAATTAACTCTTTCCTGTGTTCGAAAATGTTGTTGACACTTCTGGACTGGACGTTCCACTTTGTTGGAACTGCACATAGAAGGCTTTTTATACGATTCTGCCTAAGGATGAATATTCCTTGAGGAAAGGTAGAAAAACCCACAAATGTCCTGTAGATATGCGCAAAATATCATTATATGCACCGTTCATCAATGATACCTTTAGTTCGTGTATATTTCCTGTTGAAATACCATTCATAAATTGAAGCACCGTCATATGTCTAAACTATGAATTTCCTTTGGGTTCGTTCGACCTGATCACTAATTTCTTGCATATGTAACATGCCAAAGTTCGTGCATCATTGCGTAATGAATTTAAAAATTTCCAAGTCTTTCAACAGGTTTTCTACGTGTAATACATCTGAAGACGATTAGTAACTGCAACATGTTGGCCACAGTACTTGTTTCGTCACCTACAACCGCTACAAAATCGGACTCCCGTTTGTCTTTCGTAGCCTCTTAATGACACACAACAATCATACACTGAAGAATTTTATTTTGCGCAGATATAGGCTCTCCTTTGAACACCGTTGCATTTTTAAAACGTGTTTGAAGAAGACAATCCCAATTTATTACTAATATATCGTTGCGACGGTCTCCTTGATCTTCGTGTGGTGCAGTGGAAACCAGTGAAATCACTAATATCCAACTTTAACTATGACAAATAACAGTTATATGACAGTTACGACAGTTTGTTATAATTCCAGTTAGATTTGTCCACACGCTATAATAATGTCAATTAATAGAGTTCCATACAATTATAAACACAATAATTCTTCACTTCGACAAACGCTCGATCCGCGCTAACGAACATCGCTCACGAAACTGAACTCATATGCCGGCTGCTATGGTTTTTATAGGTAGCCCACGCTAGAAAAATCTTTCATCCTCAATTTGCGCGCCACTTAATGGTGAAGCTAATGCTTACCTCAAGTGGCCTCATGAAGAGTCTAGAACAAACTAGCCGTGAGAACGGGGCGGGGCTCTCTCAGCTATTCTGGTTGGTTCCATTCGTAACAATATATTAATCGACAAAAAATACTGTATGAGGATTTGAGGAAGGAGCTGTTTCATCTTGACATCAAAGAGTTACTCCCATAATTGTTTATAGTTTATTATTATATTTGAAACATACATATTAGCTGTTAGTCGTTTGATGTGAGCGTCAATAAACCTTCTAGCTGTGCAGCCACATTCACACAATCAAAAGGTTTAACTTTAGAGCTTTATTTATGTGGCAGACCAATTTTTATGTACCTCTATACGATCCGGAATATGTTTGTCACATCTGTCATTCCTCTTTATTCCACACGTCTTCTTCTCCGGACAACAAATAGGAAAACAAAAAACTGCATCTTGATTTGACATCCACTGAAATTATTTACGCTTATTGTACATTTTTAATTCGAATCTTCTAGTAAATTGCTTTCTTTCATATTCATTTTCCCAAGTTAAGTTTATAAGTGACACTGGTCTTTTATGATGTTTTAATGCATAATTTGCCTTCATCACTTTACCTTCATTTTGTAACGAAAGTTGTTTCAGAATCAAAAGAGTAACACTGCTAATGATGAAACCGAAAATATGATAAACTATACTTTTCACAACGCAACACACACAATACACATTCAGATGAACGTTAAAGTCAACTGACTTTGTATAACACTACATGCGCATGGCACTTCAAATAATCTGTAACTGACCACTGACAAATGAAATGTTGTCAACATTATAGGTCTATGCTACATAAACCTGTCTCACTTGCTCTTCTGCTCTCTTGAACCTTCAACCCACTCAGACCAGTCATGTGACTCCTTAATACTTTGCTTGAGGTAGCACGAAAACTGATACCTACAGATTCAAGCGACCCCACTCTGAACTTAATATTACGATATTCTGAACGGGTGATGGCAGTTAAAAAGCAACTGAAGTACGAAAAGTTTAATAGCATTAGATAAAAGAATGTAATCTGAGTACATTTGCGATGGTATAAAAACCTTTATACATTATTTTACATCTTAGAATTTCTGCGAATAGCGCTAACTAGCTACCTCCTACAGAAATCACCCCTGAGTTTTTCTTGATAATAATTCAGATTTTGCGTATTGTTTTTTCTGTTTCTAAATATAAATTAGGCTTCTATTATTCTTTGCTTTACATACTTTGCGCTTTCAAATTTGTATTTGATTTTGTAAGTATGAACAAAATTTTGTCTAAATAAGCATACAAAAGTTCAGACATTTGTATTATTTGATGCAACCTGATTCTTTAAGTTTAGCTTGCATTATTCATTCAGAATACAGTGTTCCTGTTTCAGAGTACTTTCTAAATGCCCGTGTAAATGAGCGCATGTGTGTGTATGTGCGCGCGCGCGCGTGTAAATATATTTAAAATATTTGTAACTGGGTTTGTAAACGAGTATCAATTATTTTTACAACTTTCTCTTCGTTAATTTTTAACAATTATAATTTTTTTATAAAATGTATAATTTTTTAATAAAATGTATAATTTTTTATTTTTATAATTGTTTGTGCAAAAATTGTATACGTTACTCAGTCTCTTTTGAAAGATCCAAGTGTTTAAACTAAATATTATATAGGTATGTTACTCGAATCAAGTCCCCATTTCTTGTATTTACACGTCATGTAATGCCGCTAACTACCTTGACTGAAAATAAACACTCTAGAGTTCAGAGGATCAGAAATATTAAGTGGTCAAATTTTAACTACGAAACCCGGTTAGATTAGTGAAGACGAACGTTTAAGGGGACCCGGAGGTGCCATTTAATGCTATGTTAACATAAGGAACATTATCTCAGCCAAAAAATTATACAGAAGTCTCAAATGCTTTCTGTTAATTTATTGGCTCTTTTTATAAATTGTGACACAAGGAAAATTTATTATTTTGTTTAGAAAAATAATAAAAAATAAATTTGGAAAACCTTTATCTACCTGGCGAAAATGATACTTTTGAGGTTATAAATTCTTTTAAAACCAGTTTCTTTCAATATCCCCTAGCCAAAATGTGTAATATACTGAGAAAAAATTAATCTGAAAATTTCATCTTGATATCTCTTGTAGTTTCTGAGAAAATGTTCCTTTTGTATAAAAAAACTGAATTTTCGGAAAAGGGTAAAAACTTAAACTATATCACTTACCAACTAAAACATTCCTGCTTCATAGTCCGAGTCCCCCTCTTCATCTTTCTCTCTGGTCCTTTTAGCTAATCTTTTCTTCCTCCTGGCTTTCCGTTCATAATCACTAAATTTCGTTTCAGAATTTCGGATGCGTTCATTATCCAAAGCTTTCAACATACTCACATTATGGACACCCGGATTCATTCCCAGTTTTTTAAAATAATAACGGATCGGTAAACGTAATTCTACAACAAGGAGAAAATTACTGGCCAATTTTCATGTCGTAATAGCCTTCAGAACATTTGCAAAGAAATAACTCTCATTACGTACAATGTAAATAGGAAGTCTGCATTGCAGTCAAGGAAATTAGACTTCCGATTCCATTGCCTTAATAAATGTAGTGTAGAGAGTTTACTAGATTGTAAGATTGGTAAGTAGAGAAGTACACGAAGACAATGGAACAATTTAATAAAAATACTCATTTGTGAGAGTAGTTATTAATATTTAAAGTACTCTTATATATATTTAAATAAAATGTAAATATCTATTTATATTTTAAATATAAATATTTGTATTTATATACTCTATTCAGTTATAAATATTATTTATTTGTTTATTATTTATTTTTATATATTTATTTATATATTTAACATTTGTAATAACTTTACCTCAAGATGTTTTTTTCTTATTTAGAACATGTTTCGGATCACTTAGTCCTACCATCCTCAGCCTTCCTAATTTTGAATCTTGTGGTGTCCTTGTGTGTTGGTTGGTTGTTATTATGGTTTCCTGTTGGCCTCTGGCACTTCAAATTTGTATTATTGTGTGTGATCGTGGTGTATATACTAGTGTTTTGTGTATTTTCGATGTTTAGTGTTTTGAAAATTGTGTCATGTTTTGTTTTGATTTGTATTTGTTCAGGTATTAGTTTGCTTTGTGTTCGTATATATGTAAATTGTAAAATGTTCATTATCTAAATATTTGTAAATTATTATATATTTTAAATCATTTATTTAACTAAATATTTATTTATATTTAAACAAATTATAAAATAATATATATATATATTTAAAATAATTATATAAATAAATTATTTATATTTTTCAGGACAAATTAATTAACAAATTACATAATTAGTATTTTAATATAACATAAATGTCTCATCCTTAGGCATTTCTATTCAATAAATTTTTTCTGGCTCATGAAAGTCTTATTTTCTCCTTAAAGTATAATCAAGATATTCAATGTGCAAATTCATCTATGTTAATAATTAACATTATTAGATTACTACTAGTGGACTTAAAACATTTTCCATTTTTACTGAATTGTCTGTGAGCTAATATCTTATACATTTTTCCTTTATACCTTAAAACAAATTTTAATTATGTTCTACATTAAGCTACAATAAAACCAATAACTGTACCTTACCAAAAACTGTAGCAAAAAAGTAAAAAAGTAGTATCTTTGTAATATAAAAGTATATTGATAAATATGGTTAACAGTTTAAATTTTTGTGGCTGTACAATTTTTCGTTTTCATAGAATTCACTTATTGGTATTGTTAAAACTGCGATTGAAGTTAATAGTTGATTAACCACGTATGTTACATTGCGAAAGAATAACAAATAATTCAATATCGATGCTAAGGAACGACCACTACTTTGCTGATTACGAATGAGAATTTGTAACCACGATTCTCGCAGTTGCTAAGCGACCGCTTTGTAAACCACCAGATCAATCAGCACCACACCATAACACAGTAGCGCCAGTAAACCATGATTCAGAAACAAATGTTTGGACGAAGGAAGGAGCTAAATAACATCATCTTGATGTTTTTTGTGCAATATATTACTACAGTTAACCTATTATCTGAGGAAACTCTTAACTTTTGTTTTGCGTGACAAGACTCATTACAAAGGGTATTTTGCTTGCTTCCAGAACACGGAAATATATATAATACTTGTCGTGTGAGGGGTTGTTAAAAACGTTCGTTTTACAAGTTCTTTCGTATATGTAAGGTGCGCTCGTTTGGAGGTTTTTCACTCATATCTCATATCTTCAAAATAAAATCGGTTTTTCGTGTTATACTTTAAATTTGTTTCTTAATATTACACAGAATTTGCATTGACTTCTGTTCCCACTTTTCCTAAATTCTTTACAAAAATTCTCATTTCATATTTATCGCTTTATAAGATAGACTTATAATTAAAATTGACACGCTAACATTGCGTTATGTTAATAAATTACATGCAAGTTTACTAACTACTTACATGACGGAACAGATTGGATTTCTATTTTTAAAGTAGGAATTATATTCTATACATACATGCATACATAGGTATTTAAAATTATAAAATCCTACTTTCATTTTTTTTTAACGTGATTCACATTCATTAAGATGGACTAAATGAAAATGATTTTAACTTTTTACAATTCTTATCCTAGGAAACATTTTTACACACTAAAACTGTGAACAGTTTTCTTAATGAATTTAGTTTTCAATTTGAGGTCTGTAAGTTAAGTAATGATACTAATCGTGTAGCAGTCAATGTGGCAACACTGTAAGGTTTACATTAACACAGATGGTTAGATAAAGAGCTGGTGGATACTGAGTATTAATATTTATTGTTTATTGTTGCCACGTGAAAAGTAATCAAGCTTTTCGTGAAGTGAGTTTTCCTTGAGCATTATACAAACGAGTGACATCAATTACGAGCAACGTTGTGCAATCAAGTTCTGTAAAATGCCACTGAGACTTTTGCAAAGGCGTTTGGAGATAAAGCTTTGTTTAGAGCACAAGTTTTTAGATGGTTTGAAGCATTCTCAAATGGCCGGGAATCAATTAAGGGTTAGGAAGACCGTCGGCGACAATATTGATTGATTCAGGGACTTGGTACGGTCTGATCGTCGATTAACCGTCAGAATCACCGTAGAACATTTAAATTTGAACCACACCCAACTACAGTTTATCAAATTTTGACAAACGAACAGAAACGTTTGTGGGAAATTGGTCCAAAGACACCTAACTCTTCAACAGAAAGACAACAGGATGGAAGTGTACCGTGATATTCTAGGACGAATTGAAAATAATTCTAATTTTGTAGAAAATGTTGCTACTGGTGATGAATCTTGAATCTCTAAGTAAGATCTAGAAACAAAACGCCACAGCGAGGAGTGGCACACACCAAACTCACCACATCCCAAAAAACACAAATGAGGAAATCCAAAATCAAAACCATATTCATTTGTTTCTTTAATAGTAATGGCATCTTCCACAAGGAGTTTTTGCCCACAAGACAGACTGTCAATCCACATGTTTACCGAGAAATTCTTGAAAGGCTGCGGAAAAGAGTAGCCCGCGAGAGACCAGTCGTCCTGAAAACGTGGATCGTGCATCATGACAATGCAGGTTAATGAGTTTTTGGCAAAAAAAAATATTCCTGTTGTTCGTAAGCCTCCTTATTCACCTGACTTGAGTCCCTGTGATTACTTTCTCTTACCAAAATTAAAAAATATATCAAAGGATACTATTTTGGCACGATAGACAACATGTTGTAACCGATCAGTTGAAGGAGATTCCAGTTTCTGTGTTCCAGCACTGCTATGAAGAGTGGAAACCCATCTAAAACGCTGTGTGGCTTCCCGAGGAAACTATTTTGAAGACGACAAAGTCTATTTATAGGTTTATTGTACATAAAAGATTTTACTGAATTAGTCTTATTATTTAATTTACAGATCTCGTATATTTACCGGAATTATATCCGTCTCTGAAATAAATAATTTTATTTTTAATTTTCTATATTTTCAGTTAAGAAGTTTGTTAAGTTTATTTTAGTAGAACAAGCGACTTGTCCGTTCATACGGCAGCAAATAGAGCTACTTAAGTAGTTTTGACTGTACATTTTGTGATTGTCTTTATACTATGTAGTACATATGTTACAGGGAACTTTAAAAAGAATAATAAAAATCTTTATGTTTTATGTTGGGTACAACATTTATCGTTTGTCCCTGTCTATTCACTAAGTGATTTTTTAAAAGTCCTGTGTATGCATACAGTCTAAGTATATTTATATGCCCTATATTTAGTAAACCCTACACAAATTCTTTTGATATACAAAACACATGTCATTTGCTTAAACATAATTATAATTAATTTTACAAAGGTCAAGTAGCTTCATACAAGTTTGTAAATATTGTTACGTTTTATAAAGTTGTAAGTATTGTCTCCTTCATTCCTTACATTATTGTACTGCCTGAAATTTTTAGTATTATACAAGTATACGTTTTACCATTATTTATGAAGAATGGAGACAACAATTATATGCTTTTTCAGCTACCAAGCATTTCATTTGTAAGGACCATTTTTTTAGCAACAGAAGAGCACAACACATATTGACTCCTGTCAATAATTGTTGTGTAAAAGTTATTGTTGATACCAGTATAACATAGGGGCCATACACAAGTGTAGAAAATATTTAATTTTTATATTTTTGGTATTTTATTTTTGTTTCACTTCCTTTTTAACAGCATCCTCATTACTTGCTTAACAATACATTTTTGAGTGAAATTAAATACGTAACTAATACAATCTTCTATTGTAGTGTACTCAGTGTTCATAATCTAAAGATACCATACATATGATATATATTAAAATTTTAATTAATCGCATTCTTAATTTCAATCGATTAAAATCGTATCACGTTTGAGATATTGCTGCAAAATGAAAATCAATATACAGTAATTAGCTGAAGTAATATATAGATCTGAGTGTAAACATAAGCACTCCTCAAGAAAATCAGTTCTAGAGAAACTTTGGACACAAACTTAGGTTTCACGATTATTAATCAGTGTTTACGAATTCGTTTTTTGTAAATAGTAGCTGTTTTCCAATAGCGTGACCACGAGTGCACAGTGTATTTGTCCTGACGATGGCATATGACCAAAATCGATCAAAATTAGGAATGTAATTAATAAAAACTTTATTATAAATCATATGTATGTTATCTTTAGGTTATGAACAGTGGGTACACTACAATAGAAGATCGAGGTTATAGGTACCATTAATAAGCAATAAGTGTGTGTATATTATTAATACATCACATTGTCATTAGTAAGTAATACAATTTTACAATTAGGCCTTATTAAACGTTAAATTGCTGTACGACAGAAATCAGTAGCTGGCAGTAGAGTTTGTTGTCATGGTATCAACAGATTAAACAACAGTTTATAGGAACATTTAATACAGCGCACTCTGTGTCACTTAAGCTGATCTCAGCAAGTTTGAAACGATAAAGGCTGGGCTGAGGGTCACTTGTTAAACCGTCTGTGCAGTATATATTACTCCCACAGCTCTACAAGTGCCAGGGTCGTCGACCGTATCCTGTAACCACGACGTGAAGTTATACAGCTCGAGATATATTATACTGTGAACTACCAGAAATGTAAGATGAGATTCAGATTACTTGTTACTGACCCGAAAATCATTCCCTCTGTGTTAAATGGACACTTAAATTTCTGTGGCCTAGTAACGTAACTTTGATAACATCATAATTAAATTTCGCGAAGAAAAATGTTGACAGCTTACTTATTTCCAAATATACAGCAACAAAAGTAGTTATTATTATTATTATTGTTCCGCCTGTACAATGTTTACACATTTTTCGGAACCAAAGATTACAGAAGTTATTGAATTATTATCTTCAACTGCTTCTTGCCCATCCAAAAATATTCTTCAATTTCTCGTTCCCTCAATATAGTCTGAATTTCTTCTATTCAGGTGATAGGTGGTCTTCCTCTTTTTCTACTTCATGGTGAGGTCAATTCCATAACTCTCCTTGGTAAACTTTGTCTGTGCTATTCTCTTCGTATGTCCACACCATTGTAATTTTTTTTGTTTGGATAAAATCAACAATTAAATTGTTTTCATTCATTCTGTCCTTAATGACTTCATTTCTAATTTTCTCAAGTCTGGATACTCTTACCGAACGCCTCTAAAAGTCTATCTCTGCTGTCATTAATTTTGTTCTTGTGTGTTTATTAGTAGTCCAAACTTCTGAGCCGTAAGTCATAATACTTTTAACAATGATTTTAAATATTTTGGTTTCTGTTTCTGCTGTAATTTGCTTATCCCACAGGATTCCATTTAACGTAGATAAAAGTAGTTATCAGGATAATAATTGATCTTGATATTTTTTGTGTGTAACAAAATATTTTTATGTACTAAATATTTAAACTTTTTACCAGCCATTTTCTTTTGAATATTTTCACATAAAAAGCAATAGTAATATTTTACCTCTATAAAAGCAATTATTGATAAAGTACCGAATTGAACATATTGTTATGTGTAAGTTTGTATTCATTGAATACAAATTTCAATTAGAATGATGTTATGAATTGTTAATTCATTTTCGTTAGCTAAGCAGGAGGAAATGTCTTGGTTAGTACAGGACATGTTGACAGAGGGAATAACCAACCCTTAGTCAAGTTCTTGGTCTTTTGCGGTAGTGCTGGTAGCGAAGAAGGGTGGTGGGTTACGTTTCTGCGTATCATGTTTGACGTATAAAGTAATGCCGTTATACTTTTTAAAATAAATAAATTCCGCCTGTTTGTGTTTAAATTTGTCTAATAGTTGACAACTTTTATATCTCTTCGGTAACACCGAACGATAATCAATGTGCCGACGTTTTGGTTGGAGGAAAATTTGTGGATTACGTCGCACAGGCCAAACAATTCTGCTTTAGCTTTACCAGAAGTCTTTATTCCAGTTTACTCCAAGATAATAAGAAAAGTTTTCATTCAATATTAAAATGGCTCCATATTAATGCCGTTTACAGAAACGTTATATTTTTTTAAATTATTGAAAAATAAATGTATACTATACATCACAGTCATAAGCAACCTTTAAATTTATGCTGGCCCATATATAGTATAAGTTCGATGAGCGAACTTATCGAAGACCATATATCGAAGACCAGTTCGATGTGCGACGCCTCCCCACCCTGTTAATGGAAAATAGAAACGTACGGAGTTCAGTAGCCGGGCCTTACAAACATTAACTGTCGCTTTATAATACCCTTGCGCTTATATTAGGTACGTGATACACCGAATCCAAAATGCTTTGCAGTATTTGTCATATAAATTTGTGAATATGTTTTACATTAGAAGTAGGTCAACATCAATTTGTCATCATATATACGCACGTTAAAACTAACAAAACTTTTAAAAAAATGGTTAAACTGGAAACATTTTAATAAAAATATAAAAATAAATTAAAGAACTTACAGAATAAAACTATTTATTTTCATATACTGCACAGAAATGTAAAACTAGAAAAATAACTTTTTGGGAGAAAAGTTTTTGCAGGCTCTGTGCAACAAGCTCGACAATCGTATTGGGGGAAGACATAGCTCGGTTCGGTAAATAGCTGGAACTATTTTATAATACAGTACTTCGAAGCAGGTACAGTGCGGGCGCGTTCCTTCGTTCAAAAGAAAAGAACATTTTAAATTGGTTCGCGGGCGCGTTTAACCTTATCGACGGGCGCAGAGTTGCCGACGGCTGCTATACACATTTTACTGCAAACTGCACTTCACAGCTAAGGAACAGAATGCTCATCAGGCAAGAAAGTCATGCTTCAGAGCTGACGATTAAAAAAAAACACATTTTTTGCTTAATTTCATCATTAATTTTGTCACCGTTTCCACAGTAGTCGAAAGCTTTTTAAGAAATGTAAATGTTTTAAGACTTAACAATTACCTATTACACGTATAGCACTTACAAAGGCAGACATCATGCGAGTTGGCTTGCAATCTTTTACAGAAAAAGGTTTATGTTTGCACTGATGTGTAAATTTAGTAACGACAACCTAACACTTAGGTACAGATGTTACAAATACAAAATATTGGTACAAAATCGTTCCTCTCTACCAAACAAATTCCGGTTATGTCAACTGTAGAACAACATTAAATACGTTGGGATGAAAGCTAAAATTATGTATTGTACTAAAAATTTAAACCCTTGTAAGAATTGTAATAATTGGACCGTTTTATATCACAGTTTAATTTGCTTTCAAATCAGGGAAGCCGTTACTTAGAGAAAGTGACAAATATAAAGATATTTCAAAACTACTAAAAACTATAGACATTGTATACTATTTGTTAAATTATTTTTTACGCTGTGCACACAGTAATTACTTGCTATAATTAGTAACTAGTTTACTATTTACATAACCCCAAATAAAGCTATAGCACGTGTAGCGGTAGCGTGGCGTGGGTACATAACACCTGTTCCCGTTTGTGAAAGGCCTAAAACTTAACCTAAAAATTAATTCGATTTTATTCCTGTAACAAGTGTTCTTTTTAGTCCATTTTGTATCATTCGCTGGGAGAAGAAGAGGGTCCCGGTTCAACGAGTTCTGACTCTCATTATATTTATACATAATAAACAGAACACAAATAATTGAATTAAAAATAATAAAGACAAACAAATAAACACATGACTAAATGAACAAAACACAAATAGGTAGGTAGTAACTGCTGCACGTCAGTTCCGAAAACGAACATAGCTGCTAACTCGACGTTTAGCCGGTTTATATAGTGGCAACACATTGTATGGGCGAGTGTTCCCCCCCCACCTCTGTTTGTACAGTGACAACTACTACGAGGTCAATGACCGTACGCAGTGAAACATTGCCGATATCTGAGCCGGCAACACACTTCGGTGAAAGTGACCAGCAGTTCAAAAACAATGCTATGCTTTTCTTGAAGTTCCTCTAATAATATTGTTCACATTTCAAATTATTCAATAACTAAAGTATTTATTTTGTAATATAATTAATATTATTTTCTCTTATTTGAGTACTGTTGCCGCCCTGCACAGCGGTTACATGGACGCCACGCCACTGGCAATAAGCAATAAAATGTTAAAGTCTCTATGTAATCATCGTGTCTTCAACCTTAACGCTTAGTTGAATGATCGCATTAAATTAGTGAGGCTTATATTATGTTGGTATCAAATGTATACAGTGGAAGAGTACCGAGAGTAGTTGACAATAATTTTCTGGCTATTAAACTGTGTAGTAATAAAGTGTGCGATGAACAAACTGGTTTGCAGTTTGTTGTAGCACATTTAGTTGGGAGTTAAGCCGCCGGGACAGAAATATGAAGTCAGTAAACTTACATTAAATAAATGTGTCAACTTGACTTACAGTCAAACTGTATTTTTACAGTGCTGCTCGTGTAACTAACGCGAATGTTTTTGCCCTGCACCACTAAATCAGGAAACAAATTTTGTTAAATATAAGTCATTAAATTATTTGACACAATGTTATTGAACACAATGTCTTAGAGAAAGAAGCCATTGAGTGATGTGAATAAAACCTAGCAGTTGCTAAGTCTTACCTTTTTCTAAGGAAGTGCTAGGTTTCGAGTGAATAAAAAGGCTAGCAGTAACTAGGCTTAGTAATTTCTAGGATTTTCCGGGCTTCTAGTTGTAGCTTAAAAAATCCGGATATGTACGAGACGGTATGAGCTATGAGCCGGCCGTCAAATCGCCGTGTACAGACAACAGAGAGAGGAGTGGGGACAGACAAGTTACGAAGCCACAAACCTAGCTATAGCTAACCCTAGTAAATTCTAACCCAAGAAATTGCTTAAGTTTTCCCGAATACTTCTCAAACTAACTTAGTTCTTTCTACCTAGAACTAGCATTTGTTTATTCAACCGAATTTGAGAAAAAGCTAAAACTACCTATTAGGCGCTAGCTGGTAGTTGCTAGGTTTTATTCACTTCACCCATTGAAGCACGAGTTAATAAGATGAGAGTTGCTTACCATTTAACCAAGGACATATATAACAAGAAATCAATATCCGTTATTGTTAAACTTAGACATTATTCAAGAGTAATTCACCCGTAAGCACTTTATGCAGCTCAGTGTCTGACTATGAAAAAAAAATTGATGGTGGGATAACTGGAAGTCACAGAAAGGAAAATATTATGAAAATTCTTAGATCAATAAAAGTAGAGAATAGTACTGAAGACGTCACAATAACGAGCTGTACACACGTGATGAGGAAATCACAGACGTATTTAGAAAAAGAAGAATTACTTTCTACGGACATGTTCAAAGAATGAATCCTGACAGACTAACACGGGAGCATTTTGACTATTTCAAAAAGCTCGAAATGTCCAGTACGTGGTTCAAAGAAACGGAAACAGATATAGAAGAACTCTGGATTACCCACAAAGACATTAAAGAATGCTTGCAACTAAAAAAAAAAAATGTACAAGATTTTCAGGAAAAAACCAAGAAGAGGACAGGTGCTACCTTGACTGAGGAAAAGGAGGGAGAAACATCGATCAAGAATGAAGGAATTTGGAAGAGGATAAAGACAGAGAAGAAGAAGGGAGGAACCAGTCAAACGTAGCCCACAGTGGCTCATACGCAAAAAAGACTAAATTTTTAGTACAGAAAGCTTCACGTATTTTTAAATTACTTAAAATTATAATAGTTAAATCTATATAACCGAGGTAAGCGAGAAATTTTATATTTTGTTAACCTAAGCGCAATTCGTTCTTTTAAATTATTGCAACTGCATTTTTCTCCAGAAGACACGAAATGTATAGCAGATGAAGACAGGAAAACACGTCCCTGTTGATCGATCATAATCCCGTTGCTTTAGAAGCACTTATAGCTCCAGCTATTTTGGCAGCCGTGGCATATGTTTTCCAAACAGATGAGCTTCTTTACGCACCACAATTCTAACTCGATCAGGAATACATACAGAAGTTTTCTTGATCTTCTTGATCGTCGTATGGTACACTGGAAAACTAAATACAAGGGACCAATAAAGTCGCTAACCAACAGCTTTAATTATCACAAGTAAACAGTTTGTAATCAACAAGCTAGTCTCTTACAATAAATAAAATAAACATTGTACACACACAATAATGTCAACTAATAAAGTCTCGCAACAATTCTCAAACACGTAACACTTCGCCACAACCCTTCGAACCGCACTGGAATAAATCGCCACTTAAACTGAAACTGAGCGGCGCTGAATGGCTATATTTATACACAGAATTTTTACGCTGAGATTCCAGAATAATCCATACTACGCGTCAGCGCTACTAGAAAACACCAGAAGGTAATTTACATAGTGCACCGACCGGTATGGTCTGGAATAGCCTCGTTGACGGACGCGTGACAAGTGTCACGTAATTGTCCATCATCTCAAAGTAGCAGCAATATGTACGCACACACACATTAACTACAGCCGGACTTCGCTGGAACACCCGAGAAACACTTATAATGTTCTGTATGGTGTAACAATACGAAGTGTTATAAACAGCACAGTAGGGCAAACGTTTAAAAATTATGTCTTAATTTTCTTGATGTATATCATGTTCTGCGTGTTGTTTTAGTTACGTAATAATACTGACTAGATTTTTTCTTCTGTCTTTAAATACGGCAGTAAACGGGCAGTGGTAGTTTTATCTTTGTTAGATGGATGATGTGTTGTTGTCTGCTTTTTTTATATTCAAAAATGTTTTAGTTTTTGTACGAAAAATAAATAATAGCACAATAATTGCTACTAAGTATAGATAGAAACTGTTATCGCAGCAGAGACATTAGGCTACATTAATATTAAACACTGTGGAACACGGAATAGAACTATCCTATAGTCCACTGAAAATAATAAAATTGATATCGAGTTTCGGTCTTATAAAAATGCAGCTTCTATGCTACGTTCCGAGATTTATTTTATCTCAAATTCATGCCTACAACATAAAATATAAAGTAATATAATTGTAATGAGAGTTAATTATAATATATAGGCCTAAGTTGTATGGTATAAACACTGGCGTTGTTTTGTATAGAATAACTAATAAATTTATATACAGTTATGTACACAGAAGGATTTAATTAGGATGATGTTTATTTTGTTAATGAAGGCATTTTAGTCAACCATTTAAGGCCCATCCTGCGCTCGCGTTGCCTTTTTAAAGCAAATAAGCTTTTTTAATTACCTGTAAAGGTATTCAATATTTAGCTAAATTTAGAGATGGTTAATATTTCATAATGACCCAGTAACACAGCTCTTGTCGATTGTTAATCTACACCTTAGTTCCCAATTATTTTGAATCAGTATATATGAGACCTTAATTAACTTGTTCGATGTATTATTAGCAATAACTTCAATGAACTACCTTACATTTAGATTGTATCGCTTCTCGCTATAATTAAAAAAGTTTAAATGAAACAACTTTGTTTTTGGTATAATACATAGATTTTGTGTAAGTTTTAATTAAAAATACAAGTCTTTGTTTAGACAGTACTATCTTGACAGGTGAAAAAAGTCAATATGTTACGTGGCCTTGTTTGATATATTCTTTTGATATATTTAAAATTTTGTAATGTATATTGGCCACGCATAATAATGAATTGTCTTTCTGAAAACCAATTTTTGTCAACAAATTGTACTAAAATACTGTTATATTTTACTATTTCTTTTATGAATTTGCTAACTGCTATAATTTTTTATTGTTCGACTAAGTTAATTTCGTCATTACTGACATCTTCAGGTCTTAAACAACGACCAGACAGGTTGTTTAAGACCTGAAGATGTCAGTAATGACGAAAAGCTTAGTCGAACAATAAAAAATTATAGCAGTTAGCAAATTCATAAAAGAAATAGTAAGGATGGCTGCTAATTTAAACAATACGAAGAATAAAACATGTTATATTTTATATTCAATTTAGTGACCTGCCCGAATGGCACAACTTTAAATTGATAACATTTATTCTTATACATGAATGCAGTGTACTTACGGCTATCTTTGTGTAGACCTATCTGCCAAAAACTACTTGCTAAATCCAGGCCTGACATATGCCTAGGAATTTACGATATAAACAGTCCGCTGTAGAAGCGCAGTCAAAGTTATTTTGGGTTAACCTATTTGAGTTCCGCAAGTCTAAACATAACCTAATATCATCATTTTCCTTTTTAGCTATTACTAATGGGTTTAAAAAATTGCTCTTTGACCCTTCTATTACATTGTTTCCTATCATCCGTTGTATTTCTTTATTAACCCGCTGTTGGTAACGGATTGGGACCTTGTACGTTCTACGCACAAACTTAGATTCATCTTTAACGATAATTTTGTGCTCGTACACATTATAGACAGATGGTGTTTCACTAAATATGTCTTTCTTTTTCTGTAACAATTTGTCTAAAGCAACTTGTTGTAATTTATTCAATTTATTATTATTTTCCATATTATTATCATCATAATTCGGTTGCTGTATTTCTAGTCGATTTATAGCGACAATTACATTTTTCTACATTGTGTATTTTGGTAGGGGTTTATTCAATTTAATTTTATAGTTTCCCTTTTACCATAAACTCCGTTATTTTTTCACATAAATCGAGTTTAGTTTGGACAATTTTTAAATGATTGATTCCAATAATTATGTTATATCAAATTATCTGTTACTAAAAATGAAATTTCTCAGCTCAATTCGTCTTTAGCGATGTTAAAGTAAATCTGTTTGTCGATTTTTTCTTTAGTACTTAAGAGTGTCTGTAATTTGTATTGTTTATGTGCAGTACAGGTGATTGTTTAAAATACTGTTTATTTCAATTCATAAATTTCAGATTTATCACTGATAACTTTGCACCCGTATCGATAAGTATTTCAGTATATAAAATTTAGCCAGGATAGTAGGACATTCATTTTTAGATTTACTGCTATTAATATTCTCTTGGGCTTCGCTATTGTTCAGTAATTAAGGCGCCCAGTGAATGAAGGGGCTATGCCACAAATTATTGCAAATTGAGTTTTTTTGATTTCTGCATAGTCTTAATATCTACCGGCATGTTTATGAACTGTTTGGAGCTGTTGCATAGCCCCTTCTATCAGTAAACACCACAGAAAACATAAGGTTACACTCTATCAACTACTTTGTTTGGTAAGAGAAGGAGCTTTGGCACACTGTGGGGGTAATGGAATATTCTAGTCAGCTGATCAGCTGAATGTTGTTTTGCATCCAGTTAGTTGGTTGTATAGGTTAGTGTTTACAACATTATATGTGTAAATTGTATGTAATAATGAACGTGTGGAATGTGGTGTTATTAAAGATAATAAAGGAAAAAAGCAAGATTAATGAAGATAAATGGAAAAAGATGTTGTTAAAATTCTTGAAAATAGCGGCGAGGCTTATGTGAATAACAAAACAAATAAGTACGTTCCAGCTAAAAGAATGGATGAGGGATATGATTGTGCAGTGGAAAACGAGCAAGCAAAACTCAAGTGGTGTAGTTATCATACTCTTTCGTCCGTTGATAAAAAAACTGTTAAAACAGCTTTTACTGAAATGTAATACTTACATACACATGAAAGGTTTTATTAAAATTAACCATTTTATTTGTTTGATGTAAGATTTAATAAAACCTTAATTATCTCAAAAAAGTTGTTTTCGTGGCGTAGCTCCCTCGCTCACCAGGCGCCTCAATTTATCACGCATATGAGCTGGGTATATGAAATACCCATTAACATGAAATACCTTATCACTATTCTTGCTCTTATCACTCATTTCCATCTGTCTAACATTGTTTTTATACATACTAAGATCGCTTTGGCTAGTGTTTTTTATTGTATTTTTCTGTGTGTACTCAACTGTTACGTGTTCGGGAATTTCATTTGTACACAGTCCCCCTCTGTGTTCGTATCCCCGTTTTCTGGACTTCCTTCTTTAACAGTGCATACCGTTTGTTATTTGTTTTATTAGTTTGCTTATTATCCTGTTTTGGTTTATCTTCTGTTCTATTTATGTTGGGTTTCTACGTGTATTTGTGTTCATTTGTTTTTACGTATGTTTTACTAGGACCTGGACTTTGGCCGTTATTGATTACATCTTCCCATTGAGACAACAGCACTAGTAGATCTTCTAGCCGGCCTACTCCTGTTGTCATCATGGCAACACGTATGTTCTACTCAAAACGATGGGCTATCTTATGTATGAGCTCTACTTTCGTAAGTGGTGGACGTAGGTCTTTTGCTTTCGCCAATTTCTGGATTACGTACGGTTCTTTCGTCTGCCGCCCACACACGTACTTCCCAAACTCTAGTCGATCTCGTACCTTCCGCTGGACATGCTGGTTCCAATACCTGGCTTCGAAGAGGTTTACAAAATCTTCATATGTGGTGGCCTGATCTCTTATTAGTGTATACCACTATGCTGCCGAACTCTTGGATTGCAATAAATGTTACATCGGACAAACAAAAGAACAGCTGAAAAAACGTCATTTTGAACACCTAAATGGATATAAAAACCAGAAATATATGAATACAATTTGGCCACACATGCAATAAACACTGGACTTGAATTCCCAGACATAACCAATATGAAACTTATAAAACACATTCCACACAAAGGGACCATAATGAACATTTGGAAAAATATACAAACATGAAACACAAAAGAAACTAATACCTGAACAAATACAAATCAGCACAAAACATGGCACAATTTTCAAAGCACTCAACATGGAAATTACACAAAATACTAATACAGACACCACAATCACACACAATAATATCAATTTAAAGAACCAGAAACCAACAGGAAACCACAGCAACAACCAGCCAACACACAAATACCTAACAAGGCTCAAAGTCAGGAAGGCTGAAGATGGGAACACAAGGCTTCCCGAAACATGTTTCAAATAGGGAGAAAACATCTTGAGGTAAAGTCATTATAAAATATGTATTATATACATCAAGAAACAGACTGTAACAGAAATTGTTTGTGTGTATATATATAAGCAGGTAAAATGTGTGTGTTGTAACATAACAAAATTATCACACTAAACATTTGAATTAATGTTACATGAATAAAAGAGAAAGTTCCATAGTGAGTGAGAAGAATAAATTGTTTAAGGATTACCCTAGAAACTGTATAATTAAGTCTATAAAATGTTAATAAAAATGGAAGATAATAAAGAAAACCATTAATTAAAATAACCTACTATGAAAAAACCAATTAAACCAGCAGTATACCCAGTAGATTGGGGAAGCAGTACAAAAAGGGAAGGACCATAAAAAAGGAAATAATCTGTCATGAAACCATTTTAATAAGGAAACTACTAATGTGATGTTTGAAGAAGGGACGAAACATATCAAGATTCCAACAGAGACCAGAAACAGGAAGAGATATGCCAAAACCAAAATGTTAATCATATATTAAATACCATGAGACAAAATTGAAACCGATATAGGTAAACCCCAAACAAGTTACAAGATACAATACTATAAAAACAAATTGTATATTAGTTGTAAGTGTAACATGTCAAAAAATATACCAAAAGAGACTACCATAGAGTAGAACTCACTAAAAAGACTACCAGAGTGTAGAATACAATAAAGTGAAGTGAGATAACAAAATTAAGGAACTACAGAGTGTACAGTGAGAAACATAGTTAAAAAATCTATGAAAAAATCTTCAATGAGGTTTAAGTATTATAAAAAGACTACCATGAGTGTAGAATAATAATAATAAAACCATTGAAATGAAAGACGGTCTAAGGACTGACAACATTACTAGTAATAAGAGTTTTAAATTAGATATAAGGACTATTACATATAAAATGTTTTCTTTAATTATAACTAAATAAATGGTGAGGACAAAAATACCAAAGGACAGTTCATAACTGAAGGTATGCCTAATATTAAGATGTTTATTATTTATTATTAATTAAATAATATTTTAGATGTAAGGTGTAAATAGATACACGAGGTTTTTTATCACAGTTAAAGTGTTTTCATAAGAATAATACATACACAAGACAGTTAGTGACTGACAGTGTTACTAGTAATAGGAGTTTCTTATGTTTTCTAATTAAATTATGTCTAGGATAAGCTATGTTGTTATCATTTGATGATACAGGAAAAAATAATAGGAATAAGATGTTTTTGTTAAAATTAGGTGATATATGGAAAATAGTTGATAATAAGATGTTTTTGTTAAAATTAGGCATAAGATGTTCATGTTATGGTTCAATGATGTTATTAGTATAAAGAAAGTTTAGTAGATACAAGATATTCTATTGTAATTAAAATCATGTCATTTAGTTTTCCATTGTGTAAGTCAGAGAGGCAAGTAGGGCATAAAAATGTAATAGTTTTATTCAAATCAGTAAACCATGTATAATGTACAAACAGACCCACCAAGACACTATGTTTGTAAACACAGAATGGCCTATAAACCAAAAAAACTATCTATCAAAGAATTAATCTATGTAATAGGAATAGAATTCAATACATACAATACAGAAATTGAAAATATAATTAATACAGATACAGTTAATAGCAAATAGAATGACAAAAGAAAGAAAACTAACTTCTTTTGGAAACAGTCAAAAATAGGCTTATGATAGTAATCAAATCAGACTAAACAGCAAATTAATCAATATTGAAATGTTTTAATAACCAAATTACTAACAGCAAAGTAATTACGGAGTTATTAGGTGTATTCCATGGAAATATTATACCGAAAAAAACAAATAAAAACCTTTAAAACACTGAATTTGTACAAAATATGAGACAGGCAATTATTATGCAAAATTGTAATTTTTGGGCTTAAATGAGTTTGAAACAAACCCAGCTATATATCAAAAGATGTAAAATTAAATAATCAATATTACTGAATAGTTAGATTCATGTAAAATTAAGAAATATTGGAAATACAGTAAAAAATAAGAAAACTTGTTATGTATAGTTAGATAGTGAAACAAGTCTTAGACAGATATTTTATAATTAAACAATATGAAGAGGAAAAAGACATACCACAAATTGCCCTAAAACGACGACGTTGCGTCGTTTAGTCCATTGTTAATCGCAAAGCTGAACAGTTGAAAAATGTATTAGTGGAGTTTTGAAACCCAAATAATTTATATTAAAACCAAGTGTGGTTATGTGGCGTGTAACGGAGATGAACTAACAAGTGAAATAATATTATCTATCTATGTCTAACACTTCACAAGTTTCCAAAAACACAGAATAGCACCATAAAAACTTAACGCCAGAAATCGACAGCCATTTTGAAACAATCTTTGGGAACGAATTCACAAAGAACCAACACACATATTTGAACACTACACTACACAAGAGATCCATCCAGAATTCGACATCGCAGACGACGAGGGGACATTCAACACTATATTTTGGAACAACACCACTTCGCAGGAAAAGGGAACATCGTTTTATTTCTGTGGGAGAAGATCTTCAATTCCAACGGCGTCATAGCAGATTAAAACCAAGCAGACGGCGGCCATTGCTAAATTTCTCACATAGACGGTGCAGTGCTGACTGGAGCAGAGTGACGTCATTTCTTCGACTTGGTTCGAATTTTAAATAATTTCTTTCTAATTGACAATTGTAATAATAATTTTGTTCTATTTCAGATGTTAACATTTAGTTTAAGAATACCTGTTAAATGTATCTTGTTCCTTGCCCTCTGACCATTTCGACTCGTTAAAAGAACCATAAATTTAACTTGTAAAAAATATATTTGTTAATCTGTCTCACTGCCGACTGTGGCGAATATTAGCCAGTGCCTGGGACATGCGCAGTTTGACTGGCGCACAATTTTGAATGAATAAACGCAAATCAGCAGCCAGCATTCAGTTACCAGCATTGTTTTTATTTCTACTATTAATGTTATTATTTTTTATTAAGCAAAAACATAATTCACATTGAGAGAATAGATATAGGAGGAAATTACAAACTCAAATAATTAATTAATTATCAATTAATTAAATTAAATTATTCAGTCAAATTCGATACAAGCACAAGAAAAAATATTTGCAAAATTTTTAAAGTTTGATGTATTTATTATTTATCAATCAAACACACCTAGTTATAACATTTTCTTATCATCAATATCTTTATATTTTGTTTATTATTACACTTGAAATTATATTACAATTTGACTAGCCTAACAGTGGGACTTTAAGGAGTCAGACTTACCCAGTGATAAACAAGACAAAATATCTCTATATACATATCAACATATTTCAATTATAATTATTTTTTTTTATTTTATATTTGTAATATTTGTATTATATTACAAATTGACTTGCCCAACTAGTGGGGCTAAAGGAAGAGTACAATACCCTTGTTATCACCAAAGATACACACACAATATCTTTCTACACAATTCCATTATTAAAACAAACGTTCATAATTTTTTATTTTTTATTTGTAAATTATATTACAAATTGGCGTGTCCAACGTGGAGCTTATTAAAACGATATATCTCTATATATATCAATCCAATTCAATTTTTATTTTTATATTTGTAATATTTATATTATATTACAAATTGGCGTCCAACTTAAGGGGCTTTAAATAGGAAGTAATAGTGTTGTAAAATAAGGACGATTGTCCAATTTCCTATTTTTAGCTTGGCAACGGTCAACAGGTCGGAAGAGGGAGCGAGATGCACAGGAGAGCTACATAAAGAAAAAGGGCTATGGAGGCCGAACAGGAGATAGACATGGAGGATAAAGAAGCGACACCAGTGGAAGATGTGGAGTTAATGTTACCGCCAGCAGAACCAAATAAGCCTGCACCACAGAAGGAACAGCCGGAAAAATCCACCGCAAAGGAAGATACAAAATTTGTTCAAATGATGGAGATGTTACTTAGAGAATTTAAAACAACGAAGGAGGAATTAAGAGAAAACAGTAAGAAGATAGAGGAGAAGATGGAAGAAAATAGTAAGAAGCTGGAAAACGATAACCAACAATTAAAAGAAGAGTTGGGTAATAAAATCGGAGATACCAACAAGAAAATCGAAGAAAATAGTAAGGAAATGAAGAACGATAACCTACGATTGAAGGAGGAATTAAGAGAAAGCAGCAAGAAGATGGAGGAGGAAATGAAGAATGATAACCAACGATTGAAGGAAGAGTTGGGCAATAAAATTGGAGATACTAGCAAGAAGATGGAGGAGAAGATGGAAGCAAACAGTAAGAAGATAGAAGAGAAGATGGAAGAAAATATTCAGAAAATTGAGGAGAAAATGGAGGAAATAAAGACTGACAATAAACAGTCGAAAGAGGAATTAACCCAGATAAGCCAAAAACTGGAAGAAACTAACAAGAGGATGGAAGAAACAAATCAGAAAATGGAAAGCAATAGTCAGCAATTGAGAGAAGAATTGAAGGAGACGAACCAAGAGAACATGAACCGGTTGGACGGAAGAATGGAAATATTGAAGGAAGAATTGAGCCAGAAGATAGCTGAAAACAATGAGACAATCAGCAAGAAAGTAGAAGAGGAAATAACGGTAATCGAACAAAGGGTTGCCAGAGCTGACGAAAAATGGAGTCAAACCGAACAAGAAGTACGGAGTATCAGAACAGAAATAAATACGAAGGTTAACACCATTGAAGAAACGACTAGGAAGACGTTGGAGGAAAAACTAAAGGAAACACGGGAAGACTGGGAGCGAGTGCAGGACCGATTCACAGAGAAATGTGACGGCATAGAAGCTGCTGTGACCAGTATCAACAGTCAGGTACGACAGAACCAGACAGATATAGACCTATTCCATAGTCGACCGACAACCATTACCAGTTGTCCCAACAATGAAAATCGTGAAGGGATTAACTTCAGGTTTTATAAAAATAAACCCATGGAATTCCTAGCAAGAATCGAGGAATACTTTGCCAAACACAGAGGTAATCGCTGGAGGGAGAACAAAGAGGTGCTGGACGAATCGTTCAAAGAAATAGCAGACAATTGGTGGATGGCAATAAGAGACGAGGTGACCGACTATCAACAATTCAGAAGGCTATTCAAAGCCAAATATTGGTCGGAATCAACGCAAAATATCGCCAGAGACGGGATATGTCATGGGAAGTACAACCCATATGGAAACCAAACTTTAACGGCGTACTTTTTAGGAAAGGTGTGCGTGGCCAAACATCTAGAGCCCCGAATACCGGAAGAATGCCTGGTCAGCAAACTCTCATACCACTACGAGGAGAATATTATCAGAGCCAGACGAAATAGTCAAATAAAAACGGTGCAAGCCATGACCGAGCTTTTAGAGATGTACGAGCACGAAGACTATTACCGTCAAAGTCGCAGGAGGTATGAAAAGCCGGAACCAAGGAATAACAACAATAATTTGAATAATAATAATAATCGGCAGAATGTGGGTAATAATAACAATTATAATTCCGCCAATCGGAATAATGCCGAGTACAATTATAACCCTAGAAATAACAATAATTTGCCGAGGCTTAACCATAATAATAATAATAGTAATATTCCTCGTATGAATAATAATAATAACAACAACCACAACAATAATAATAATAATAATAATAATAGCCGTCCACAAAATAACAACGGTTATTATAATCATAATAGTAACTATGTTCCAAATGGTCAGAGGAACCCCAACCTTTCTAATAATAGTAATTATCATGGTAATTATAACCGAAATTACCCAAGTGGAGGTAACCACAATTACAGGGCATATCGACCTAATGTCAACTACATCCGAGCAGAAGGCAGTGGACACAGGAGGTACCAGCCTCAAAGAAGGAGCCGATACTACGAGTACGAGACTTTCCAAGGGAGCCAGGGAAGTAATCGGTACAGAGAGTACGAGCCCAGACGTAGTTCCAGCTTGGATAATCAGCGCAGACTACCTGTAACAGAAGCCCAACCAGACGATCGAGCAGAACCAAACGAAACAGCCTCAGGAATTCAAGCTGACGCTTCCAACGGCCTGATCCGTAATGAAGCGGAACATTTAAACGAACGGAGGCAGTAATAAAATCCAATGACCCTTTACTGCTCCAATCTGCTGGGTTTAATCAAGTAGGTATGAATGTGAAGAAAAACAGAAAAAATTTTACCATAATATACAGCAATTATTTAAAGGATATCCGTAAGGACCTATTAGAAGAAAGTGAGCTTAATATTAAAAATAATGATAATGAAATAATATACATAATCGCAGAAATTGAAGGTATTTCTGTTCCTATAATGATAGACACTGGAGCCAATGTCTCCATAATAAATCGAAATGAATTGGACCGGATACAGCAGGAATGCCATAAAAACTTACCGGTACTACCTATTAATAACATTGTACTTGTAGGAGCTACCGGCCGACAGAACAAGACCATAAGAAAGCAGGTATCCCTCAATGTCAAAAGTCAGGGCATTAGTGTGGATATGATATTTCTTGTTGCAGCCGGATTACCTTTCAACATCATGATAGGATGCGACATATTGCGCCGAAACTCAGCAATTATCGACTTGTGCCGAGGAAGGGTATCACTCTTTGCTGAAGGTTTAACCTGGATAGCCAATTTAACTGATAACAAGACTTTAGACTCCAGACAACTTCTCGACCACCAAAATAAGGTGAATTACTTATCCAACCACCCAACAAACAACAAGCCAGTACATCAGGATTCGGAGGAAGACCTATGGCAACAAAAGATCCAAGAGATACGTAACTTCCAGTGCCACAATACTAACGAGCAACTAACGGAAGACCAGCGGAATCAATTGGTAGAAATATATGAGAAATATCGAGCTGTATTTTCCGACGAACTTGGAAAGATCCGGAACTACCAATGCTCAATACGATTCAGAGAACCGGTAGAATTCAACCGAAAGTCATACCCAATAGCACAATCTTTGAAAGAAGCCGTACGATCAGAGATCCAGAATATGATCCGTAGAGATATCATCGAGAGCAGTCAATCGCCATACACTAGCCCAATTGTGGCCATACAAAAGAAAAATGGGAAGGTAAGACTTTGCCTTGACGCTCGGGAGATAAATAAGATGATAATAAACGATCGTACCTCACCTGGCGAAATTGATGAAATTTTGAAGAGGTTCCACGGAACACGATTCATTACCACTTGGGATACGGTATGCGGCTATTGGCAAGTGGAGTTGCACCCAGCAAGCCGGCAATACATGGCGTTCATCTTCGAAGGGCGCAATTATCAGTTTAAGAGATTGCCCTTCGGGTTGGTTAATTCAGTAGCTGTTTTTGTCGCCTGTATGGATCATATACTAGGACCAGAAGCGCTCCAATTCACAACTGTCTATGTTGATGATCTCCTAATAACATCAACCAGCTGGGAGGAACACTGTTATCGTGTGGAGTATGTTTTGAAGAAGCTTGCTGAAAATAATGTCACCCTTAAACTGGACAAGTCCAAGCTTATAGCTAAAGAAGTTCAATTCCTGGGTTTCCAGCTAAACAGTCAAGGAATAACACCATCAACAGAAAAGGTAGACGCCATACAACGATTCCCTACACCAAAAAACAGAAGGCAACTACAATCATTTTTGGGCCTATGTAACTATTATAGGAAGTTCCAGAATAATTATTCCGAACTAACAGCCCAGTTTCAGTACCAGTTATCGTCCAAGAATAAATGGCGATGGGGTCAAGAACAAGACGAGACCTTCAAATCAATTAAAGAGAAATTCTTAGATGCAGTAATGCTCAACCATCCAGATTTTAACCGACCCTTCTTTCTAAACTGTGACGCTAGTAATATTAGCTTGGGTTCAACACTGTACCAAGAAGATGAAAGTGGAAACCATCTAGTAGTGAGCTTTGCTAGCAGAACCCTTAACCAGTGTGAGAAGAACTATAATGTGACGGAAAAAGAACTGCTAAGTGTAGTCTTTGCCTGCGGGAAGTTTCGGACGTATATCCTCGGATATCCGGTGACCGTCCGAACAGATCACAAGTCAATATCATTTCTAAGAAGGTGCAAATTAAGCCATGGTAGATTGACCAGATGGGTACTCGCCCTGCAGGAATACGATATACAGTGGGAGTATGTTCCTGGGAGTAGAAATGTAGTAGCCGACGTATTGTCAAGAGTGAATCTGGAAGAACAAACATTCGAAGGCGAAAAGGAGAGCATTTTGAAAATCTATAACATCATTAAGGACAGATCTGATTTAGAGAAGATAGTGCAGGACATCACCAAACACCAGCAGTCCGATCCGAAGTTAAACTCTATTAAACTTCGTCTCTCCAACCAAGATGACACAATAAACAAATTTTATTGTATACATAATGGGATTTTATTCATCAAGACATCCCTTGACGAAGACGTTTGGAAGATCATGATCCCTACTACAATTGAAAAGGATATAATCCTGGACTATCACCTACGATACGGTCACATGGGAGCCATGAAGGTGATCAAGGCAATCGAAGAGAATTGTCACATAAAAAGTATCAATAGAAAAACTAGAAACTACCTTAAAACCTGTATGATATGTCAATTGGTGAAAACCAACAATGAGAGAAAGGAAGGTATGATGATACCAATTACCTCACAAGCCAAACTGGAAAAGGTCTTTCTGGACATATGTGGTCCATTTCCCCGCAGTGGCGGACGCCATCGATACAAGTATATTGTTATTATGATGGATCATTTTACAAAATTTACAAAACTATACCCTGTGAACAGAGCCACCACTCTGAAAACTCTAGAAATAATAACAAATCATTACATTCCAGAGGTAGGAAGCCCGATATCCATAATCACCGACCATGGAACGCAATTTAAGGGTTGGCGGTGGAGAAACACTTTCAATACACTGGGCATTAAGACATACAAGACGTCTGTCTACCACCCCAGCAGCAATCCAGCGGAGAGGGTACTGCGAGAGGTCGGAAGAATATTACGAACTTATTGCTATAACCAACAAAAGAAGTGGCAAGAATATTTATTAGCGACTGAAGAATTCCTTAATTTGTCATATCACACCGCTATTGGTACCACGCCATACACGGCAATGTATGAAAGACCACCTCCGAGAGAAATACAAGACATAATAGAGTTCCCCAGGAGTCAAGAATACAAATTCAATCGAATCAGATTCTACAATAAATTGGCTGAAGACCAGGAAAGGCGCAAGAACAAATATCAAAAGGCTGTTAAGAAAATAATAAGATATGAAGTCGGAGAAAAGGTACTGCTAAAAAACAGGGAATTACCCAGTACTTTGGAAGGCATTACCAAAAAGTTATTACTGCTGTATACCGGCCCATACCTGATTGTTAAAAACAATAATAACAATACATATGTACTAAAGGATATCATTTCGAATAAAGTAAAAGGAACTTATAATCAGTTATCCATTAAAAAATATTTGGAGGACTCATAATTGTGAGTTAAAACTATAATGAAGAAATTGTGAATTTTGATAAAAAGGAAACTACCAAATTCAAAAATCAGTTAGCACAACTTACACAAAACATTTAAAAGATTATTGTGAATAAATAAAAGGAATTTTGAACATAATAAGCTTCAAAATTCAAAAGCAATAGTAAGTACAAGCTACACAAATATTCAAAGACTATTATGCAAGTAAAAAGAATTTGGATGCAGATAATAATTGTCCAAATTCAAAATAATTAGTAAGTACCACTTACACAAACATTCAAAGACTATTATGAATGCAAAAAGAATTTTGAGGAATAATAATTTCAAAATTCAAAACAATAATAAGTACAACTTATACCAAAATATTTGAAAAACAGCTATGAACAAGAAAGAATGTAGTTGAATAAAAATGTCTAAAATTAAAAGACAGTAAACTCACATCATTACTCATACAAATGATGGGAAATAACTCTGAAATATGAAAAAGGATTTTGTAAGAAAGAGATACAAAATTCTAAGGAAGAAAGGAAACCAGAATGTCATATGACTTAATCGAACAAATTAACCAAACTCACAAAGAAAATAATTTAATAAAAATGGAACAATGAAGAAGGACCAGCTCACTAAAGACCAAATAGTGAGACCAGAAACCAAAAAACAAAAACCTGATACTAATAATGATAATGCTGTTACAACAACCACTGTTATAGTGAAAGTGATAAAGAATTAATTCATGTTATACCATGAGCAATAAAAGTAACTCGATGGATACCAGATGGTAGAAAGAGTAAATATAAATACTAGTTACTATGTAAACATGATGAAATGTATATGATACCACATACCTAAACCACCTAATATGGAATAAGCTTTAAGAGAGAAGAAGAGTCAAGTGTATAAAAGTATTAATTAATATAACGTATTATGAAGTGAAGAATCTAAAGATGTTTATTTTAGTCAAAAATGACTACTTTTACTGTTTATTTATTTTTATGACTGGATGTAGAAAATGCCATCAGTCTTATGTGTTGAGCAGAGATGATAATACCTCTGGACTCAATTGAAGTATTGGACAGCAGGGATTGAAGCCAAAAGTGCCACTCTGAACTGTTCCAATTAATTTGTTAGGGAATGTTAGGGAGTAAACATACTGGTGAGGAAGCACCAAATAAGAAGGAATATAAAATGATAATGTTATACACAAGATTGAAGATCACTTATCAATGAAAAAAGAAACTAATGAAGGAGATACACATCAGCTGAGAGGAAGCAATGGTGGAAAAAGAAGGTATATAAAGTGAAAACATGTAATCACGGAGAAAATGTAAATACAAAAGAATTAGTAGTAATTATTTCATCCATACAGAGTATGATCTGAACTAATCACTTTTACAGGAGAGCATATGTAACATAACAAAATTATCACACTAAACATTTGAATTAATGTTACATGAATAAAAGAGAAAGTTCCATAGTGAGTGAGAAGAATAAATTGTTTAAGGATTACCCTAGAAACTGTATAATTAAGTCTATAAAATGTTAATAAAAATGGAAGATAATAAAGAAAACCATTAATTAAAATAACCTACTATGAAAAAACCAATTAAACCAGCAGTATACCCAGCAGATTGGGGAAGCAGTACAAAAAGGGAAGGACCATAAAAAAGGAAATAATCTGTCATGAAACCATTTTAATAAGGAAACTACTAATGTGATGTTTGAAGAAGGGACGAAACATATCAAGATTCCAACAGAGACCAGAAACAGGAAGAGATATGCCAAAACCAAAATGTTAATCATATATTAAATACCATGAGACAAAATTGAAACCGATATAGGTAAACCCCAAACAAGTTACAAGATACAATACTATAAAAACAAATTGTATATTAGTTGTAAGTGTAACATGTCAAAAAATATACCAAAAGAGACTACCATAGAGTAGAACTCACTAAAAAGACTACCAGAGTGTAGAATACAATAAAGTGAAGTGAGATAACAAAATTAAGGAACTACAGAGTGTACAGTGAGAAACATAGTTAAAAAATCTATGAAAAAATCTTCAATGAGGTTTAAGTATTATAAAAAGACTACCATGAGTGTAGAATAATAATAATAAAACCATTGAAATGAAAGACGGTCTAAGGACTGACAACATTACTAGTAATAAGAGTTTTAAATTAGATATAAGGACTATTACATATAAAATGTTTTCTTTAATTATAACTAAATAAATGGTGAGGACAAAAATACCAAAGGACAGTTCATAACTGAAGGTATGCCTAATATTAAGATGTTTATTATTTATTATTAATTAAATAATATTTTAGATGTAAGGTGTAAATAGATACACGAGGTTTTTTATCACAGTTAAAGTGTTTTCATAAGAATAATACATACACAAGACAGTTAGTGACTGACAGTGTTACTAGTAATAGGAGTTTTTTATGTTTTCTAATTAAATTATGTCTAGGATAAGCTATGTTGTTATCATTTGATGATACAGGAAAAAATAATAGGAATAAGATGTTTTTGTTAAAATTAGGTGATATATGGAAAATAGTTGATAATAAGATGTTTTTGTTAAAATTAGGCATAAGATGTTCATGTTATGGAACCAATGATGTTATTAGTATAAAGAAAGTTTAGTAGATACAAGATATTCTATTGTAATTAAAATCATGTCATTTAATTTTCCATTGTGTAAGTCAGAGAGGCAAGTAGGGCATAAAAATGTAATAGTTTTATTCAAATCAGTAAACCATGTATAATGTACAAACAGACCCACCAAGACACTATGTTTGTAAACACAGAATGGCCTATAAACCAAAAAAACTATCTATCAAAGAATTAATCTATGTAATAGGAATAGAATTCAATACATACAATACAGAAATTGAAAATATAATTAATACAGATACAGTTAATAGCAAATAGAATGACAAAAGAAAGAAAACTAACTTCTTTTGGAAACAGTCAAAAATAGGCTTATGATAGTAATCAAATCAGACTAAACAGAAAATTAATCAATATTGAAATGTTTTAATAACCAAATTACTAACAGCAAAGTAATTACGGAGTTATTAGGTGTATTCCATGGAAATATTATACCGAAAAAAACAAATAAAAACCTTTAAAACACTGAATTTGTACAAAATATGAGACAGGCAATTATTATGCAAAATTGTAATTTTTGGGCTTAAATGAGTTTGAAACAAACCCAGCTATATATCAAAAGATGTAAAATTAAATAATCAATATTACTGAATAGTTAGATTCATGTAAAATTAAGAAATATTGGAAATACAGTAAAAAATAAGAAAACTTGTTATGTATAGTTAGATAGTGAAACAAGTCTTAGACAGATATTTTATAATTAAACAATATGAAGAGGAAAAAGACATACCACAAATTGCCCTAAAACGACGACGTTGCGTCGTTTAGTCCATTGTTAATCGCAAAGCTGAACAGTTGAAAAATGTATTAGTGGAGTTTTGAAACCCAAATAATTTATATTAAAACCAAGTGTGGTTATGTGGCGTGTAACGGAGATGAACTAACAAGTGAAATAATATTATCTATCTATGTCTAACACTTCACAAGTTTCCAAAAACACAGAATAGCACCATAAAAACTTAACGCCAGAAATCGACAGCCATTTTGAAACAATCTTTGGGAACGAATTCACAAAGAACCAACACACATATTTGAACACTACACTACACAAGAGATCCATCCAGAATTCGACATCGCAGACGACGAGGGGACATTCAACACTATATTTTGGAACAACACCACTTCGCAGGAAAAGGGAACATCGTTTTATTTCTGTGGGAGAAGATCTTCAATTCCAACGGCGTCATAGCAGATTAAAACCAAGCAGACGGCGGCCATTGCTAAATTTCTCACATAGACGGTGCAGTGCTGACTGGAGCAGAGTGACGTCATTTCTTCGACTTGGTTCGAATTTTAAATAATTTCTTTCTAATTGACAATTGTAATAATAATTTTGTTCTATTTCAGATGTTAACATTTAGTTTAAGAATACCTGTTAAATGTATCTTGTTCCTTGCCCTCTGACCATTTCGACTCGTTAAAAGAACCATAAATTTAACTTGTAAAAAATATATTTGTTAATCTGTCTCACTGCCGACTGTGGCGAATATTAGCCAGTGCCTGGGACATGCGCAGTTTGACTGGCGCACAATTTTGAATGAATAAACGCAAATCAGCAGCCAGCATTCAGTTACCAGCATTGTTTTTATTTCTACTATTAATGTTATTATTTTTTATTAAGCAAAAACATAATTCACATTGAGAGAATAGATATAGGAGGAAATTACAAACTCAAATAATTAATTAATTATCAATTAATTAAATTAAATTATTCAGTCAAATTCGATACAAGCACAAGAAAAAATATTTGCAAAATTTTTAAAGTTTGATGTATTTATTATTTATCAATCAAACACACCTAGTTATAACATTTTCTTATCATCAATATCTTTATATTTTGTTTATTATTACACTTGAAATTATATTACAATTTGACTAGCCTAACAGTGGGACTTTAAGGAGTCAGACTTACCCAGTGATAAACAAGACAAAATATCTCTATATACATATCAACATATTTCAATTATAATTATTTTTTTTTATTTTATATTTGTAATATTTGTATTATATTACAAATTGACTTGCCCAACTAGTGGGGCTAAAGGAAGAGTACAATACCCTTGTTATCACCAAAGATACACACACAATATCTTTCTACACAATTCCATTATTAAAACAAACGTTCATAATTTTTTATTTTTTATTTGTAAATTATATTACAAATTGGCGTGTCCAACGTGGAGCTTATTAAAACGATATATCTCTATATATATCAATCCAATTCAATTTTTATTTTTATATTTGTAATATTTATATTATATTACAGTGTGTGTGTGTGTGTGTGTGTGTGTGTGTGTGTGTGTGTGTGTGTGTGTGTGTGTGTGTGTGTGTGTGTGTGTGTGTGTGTGTGTGTGTGTGTGTGTGTGTGTGTGTGTGTGTGTGTGTGTGTGTGTGTGTGTGTGTGTGTGGTTAGTGTAATATATATTGTTGGAAGTTTCTGGGAAAAAGCGAAATGTTACAAAAAACCAAACTAGCAGTATACAGATCTGTATATGCTCCAACGTTGATGTGCAGTTGCGAGTCGTGCACTCTGAATGACAGACATAAAAAGATAAGACAAGCAATGCAGATGAGATTCCTGAGGGGAATTGAGATATTTCGTGGAGATAAAGTGACAAACGTTAACATCTGCATGAAGTTGAAGATATTCTCTTTAAATTAAAATTAGTTACCGATCTGTTTGGCCGTACTCTAAGGTTTCCGATTAAACCAGACGTTTCAGCAGAACTACTGGCTGCCATCTTCAGTGGAAGAAACGAGTCAACACTAACGTGGATATCGTACGTTTGTTTAATAGGTAGCCGTAGACCATGGCCAAACAGCCCGATAACTAATCTTAATTCAACCGACCCAGGTCGTGTAAGCTTTCGTACAACTATATTGTCTTTAAATTGTAAAATTGAAAGCTCGCAACTGCATTGGTTTGGTCACGTCTGTAGGATGAATGAGGAAAAGTGCCCCAGACGGGAATGTGAGAGAAAACCAGAAGGCAGAAGAGGAAGGAGTAGATCCAGAACGAAATGGAAGGATAACATTAGAAAGGGTGTAGAAGGCAGAGGAAGCAGATTCGGCCCGTGGCAGGGTTTTGGCACTAGACAGGAAGAGATTTAGGGTTCTCTCGAAAACCTTGACAGCAGACGGGTGCAAGGGGATGACTAACAAGAAGCTATGTATATGTAGAGACACAAACATATAGATAGACAGACAGACAAAATTGAGCGAGAGAGAGGGAAACATGGAAATGGCGTCACGAAACCCTTATTTAATGATATGGAAACCGTTGCTTGTAAACTATATGCGTAATATGTTAACCAACATCTATGACAATAATCACTGTAAGATCAGTAGCAGCAAATTCCGTCTTGTGTTTCCATATATAATTCAAGGTCTGTTGCATTGCCAGAATGTAGGTCACAGCAGGTTTCAAGTGTATCTAATGGATGTCTGAGTGACGTGACTAGGCTTCCTAATGTACCTTTGATATCTGCGGTCGTCTGCATACAACTTCCTAAACACAGCCCTGATTCCCCACATTTGTTACTATATTTACTTTCTGTACGTGGTTTATGTTACATTCTATAAGTTCCCAAGAAATCTACATCCTGAAACTAATAAATTCCAATAGATTTTCCTGTATTTTACCCTATATAAAATAATCATATTATTATTTAATCCGGCCGTACAATGTTTACACATTTTCCGGAACTAAATATTACAGAAGTGATTGAATTCTCATCCCCCACTGCTGCTTGTCCATCCAAAGATATTTTTCAATTTCTCGTTCCTTCAATACAGTCTGAATTTCTTCCGTCCAGTGGTCTTCCCTTTTCCTTCTTCCTGGTAGGGCCCATTCCACAACTCTCCTTGCCAATCCTTCCTGTGCCATTTTTTCGTGAGTCCATACCATTGTAATTTTTTTGTTTAGATAAAATTAACAACAAATTTCACATTCATTCTGTTAAAATAATCAGAACCCTTATTTAAATTATATAAAAAGTAATTTACTTAGTGGAAAAAATTTGTTCCAGTCAACGATTTGAATTATCCAAATTTCCGTTAGTTAACAAATCGGAATTAAATTACGTTACGTTTTGTTTTTGTGAGCAACCATACGTTTGTTTAAGAAATAACAACTTTAAACTTCCTGTATTAGGCAACTAACCTGCTGGAAATTATGGAACTTTGATTTTCATAACAGCAAATTTTAAAGATACGTCGCTCGTGATTCAAATAACTAGTGGTCACTGAAAGTTGGCTGTCATAATTCATTTATAAGTACAATAATTCTAAAAAAATAAAATTTTATAAATAAAAAAGGCGATTGTAATGACTGCAGGAATTACAGAGGGGTCAGCCTTTGTAATATTTTATATAAGCTATATGCATCTATATTAAGAACACGGTTAAATGCAACAACGGAGATCATGCTTTTAGAAGCCCGCAACGGTTTCAAAAAAGACAGATCATGTTTAAATTGCATATTTACAATAGCCCGGCTCATTGAAACCCGTAGAAAGTATCAGCTGCCCACATACATTGCTTTCGTCGACTTTGAGAGGACGTTTGACAGTGTAAATTAGAGAAAACTATGGGATCCCACAACATCTAATTAGAGCTATACAGAGTCTTTATGTAGAGAATAAAATCTTAATTGAAACAGGGAAACCGAGAACAGCTCCTAAAATTGGCATGATCAATTTCGGGGTACGACAAGGGTGTTCATTACCACCTTCTATTTTTAATTTATATGTTGTCGCTGACATACAAAACTGGCAGATCTGTCTTCTGGAACATTTTATGATTGGCCACTCCCCAATTGACATCTGGTTGTTTGCGGACGATCAGGCTATTCTGTCCGACTCGAAAAACATGTTACAGATGGGTATATTATTCACTAAATTGAATGCTTAGGCTGCAGTGTGTCTTATAATACAAGCAACGACGTTGTGAATAAGTTGCATAAGTTCAACCTTATGTGCGTGACCATCAGGCAAACCTTAAGTCAGCAAGTAGAGAAACAGCCGTAAAGTTCTACAAGGTGGTAGACTATGGAGGAAATGGAGAGGTGTGGGACGTCCGAAGAAGCGCTGTAGTGACCAACTCTAATCTGTGCCTGAGACCGGAACAAACGATTCTTGGTTTAATCCTTGAAGATAATGATGGTGATGATGATTGTTGAGAATGCATGGAAAACAAAATAACTCGTTTAAGTTGATTCTACATTTAAATACAAATTTAGTGTATGTGAAGTTTGTGCATGAGGATGGTGTAATGTTTTCAGAACATATTGCTTATAGAACGATAAAATTTAATTAAATCAAAAATTTAGTAAATCACAAAATTTTATTAAAACATTCTCTCAACTCTACGTTACCGCAGAATCGCCCAAGTATAGTAAAACTTGGTTTGCCATTACTTAAGTCGTATACTGTATTATATCAAAAAATTGCTTACGTTTATCCATGTTGAGTTATTGCTGTTTTGCATGCGACACGTGATCGGCGTATGTAAATCCTGCATAGCGTGCCATGCCGTGCATTATGTCAGTCTTGCCAACGTTTATTCTATTTGCATTCCCTGTCTTTCAGCAAGTGTAACTGCTTTTTCCGACACAACAAGAAATTGACTTAAATTATTTGTCCACTACTAGCAACACCCGAATATTGTTAAAGTGGGAACACTTCACCGGCACGGACCTACATACAGTACACTTTCGCAAACTTGTCCTGCACCTGCCAGCACCAACTTGCATCTTTTATTATAACTAATAAATTTTTAACACTTTTCTTATCCGTTTCAATTTACTAGTTGATACTGTAGTGTCAGTATCGTAGTGTCAGGTGACTCTCACTTCGAAATATAGCTGCGAGATGTGGTTTGCAAAGGTGGATTCGGTAATGGAGTGTAGTGCTTTTGTGTATTCAATTTATCTCTGTTTCAAGGCAACTACACTCCACCACCAAATCCACCTTTTGCAAAGCACCTTATTGAAGCAAACAACACATACACAAACATCAACAGAAACATGAATTATCTACACACACGTACACACAAAAGGCCGAAATCTAGACACTCTTGAACAACTGGAAATATAGAAACACACAAAAAAACTTAAAAACGACATCCTAAGCAAACAGACCATTCAAATCAGGCATAGTATTCGAACATATCACACCGCACACACACAACATCGATCTTTCAAACGACGGCGCCGTCATCAAGAACAAGACGGACAGCGCTCCTTGTGGCAGACTCTGACGAAGCTTATAAGAAGCGAAAACTGGTTCAGGCTGCAAGGTAAAAAATTTACATTTTTACCAATTCAAAACTTTGTGTTCCGAGTCAGTAGTAATAAACTTATAATTAATTAACGGACACGTGATGGACAACAAAATCCAAGAATATAAATTAACATATAATTCATTTAATATATTATGGCGTAGTTACGCTTAATTTATATTGAATGGCACAGGTAAAAAGATATTTTTACCCCTTACGAACACAGACATACTTCCTACGACTACAAGAATAAATAGTGATGATGTTATGTCGCCATTTTTATTTTATTGTAAGCGACCTACTTTGACAACGCCAATAAGAAGCATTAATTCTTAGATAAGACTTTATTTATTGTATGTATGTAAGGCAAACGTTTTCATTTTATCCCCCTCAGTTACGAGAGCAGTATGAAAACGGGATTTAATTTCCTGTTTCGAACGAGTTCATTCTTTCTTATTTTATGTATTATTATTTTCTGAGTATTCTGAAACAACTTCCTTATGTAGAAATGGAATGCGAAAGAAAGCAAACGGTATCACTAAAATATGAATACACAAAACATATAAGACATGAGAAAGCAAATTACTTCTCTCTTCCGATGTTTAAAATTTGACATCAAGTTTCCTTAAAACATATTTTGAGAAAAAGTTTTGTAGCAATCCTTCATTTAAGTCACCAAAAATGTAAACATTTGTTAAAGTGTTATGTGTATAGCGTGGATATAGGGGGGGGGTACAGGCATCGTTGTACGGAATAAACTGAAACGTCGCGACGTATACGACACGACGCGTCATATATTAAGTCACCTGAATACAAAGCCAGTTTGTAACTACACACATTTTGTATACCTATTATTTAAAAATTAATAATGACGTTTGTTTTATTTAACACTAATTCATGGCAATATATATTTTATTGTGGATAACATTTTATCTAACCTACTATTATCCTCTTGTGTTTACATTACTTAATTCCTTTGTGTTTTTCAGCAAAAATACTCTGTTTACATTGAATTATATTTGTGCACTTGTTACTAGTACGTGAACAAGTCATGTTATTGTTTAATTATACCAAAACAACTCAAAAACGATTCAAACTTTTGTTAAATTTAGTGTATGAAAACATAACTTTCTTAAATCCACCTGCTCGTCTTCGTTTCAGATGGTGCAGAAGGGGCAATAACAAAATGTAACCTAAACATGATATTTGTTTACAATATGCATGACACATTCGAACTGCAATCAGTTATACCGGTGTGGGAAGTTGGGGATTAGCGTGGTCTTTAGCAGGTAGGCGGTGGTATAAATTTGGAAGAAGACAGGGCTATCCAGGCGATTTAAGTCTTCAAAACGATCTTTCAACCGCCACGTGATTACTCTTTATTTTACATTATTTTATAGTTTTGTGGTATGTTGCTATTCTTATCTGTTGTTGCTAATGTTTGTATGACTTATATTGTTTCGAACCGTTTTTTAACCGTAGTCAGGTATATATTGGTAACATTTTTTATAATATTTTGTTGTCTTGTTTTATTTAATTAAACAAGATACAGAACAAAGATTAAATTTTATGAGACAATTGCAATACCCACATTGACATATGAGAGTGAGGCGTGGGTTATGACAAAAAAGGAATGCAGCAAGATTCAGAGTGCTGAAATTCAGTTTCTTCGAAGTACTTTAAACTATACGTTGAAATATAGAATAAGGAATAACGATATCAGAGCAGGACTCGAAGTAGAGGACATAAATGAATTTATTTCAACTTACAGAAGACAATGGTGGAATCATCTGCAAAGGATGACAAAGGATCGATTGCAGAAAGGGGCACTGAACTATACAGCCATTGGTAGAAGAGACGTGGGTTATCCGAGGATTAGATGGATGCCGGAACAGGTGTATATATCCTAATCCTTAAAGAGGAGGAGAAGAAGAAGAATATTAGAATGATCAGTATATGTCTGGTACAGCCTCGCGCGCCGCGGTAGTCATAATAAGTTAGTAAATTGGTAAGCATTGTATTTATATAAGGTTTATGTAACCTAATTCTTCAAGTGAAGAAGAAGAATATTTAATTGTGTGTTGTTTCATGTTTAGCACCTGAGGATATCCCAGATTACAGGAATCGGGACATCAAGCGACAAACAAATGACGATGGATTCTTCGTGTGCTGGGCTATAAGCTAATATTATTACGATGGATTCATCGTGTGCTGGGCTATAAGCTAATATTATTACGATGGATTCATCGTATGCTGGGCTATAAGCTAATATTATTACGATGGATTCATCGTATGCTGGGCTATAAGCTAATATTATTACGATGGATTCATCGTATGCTGGGCTATAAGCTAATATTATTACGATGGATTCATCGTGTGCTGGGCTATAAGCTAATATTATTACGATGGATTCATCGTATGCTGGGCTATAAGCTAATATTATTACGATGGATTCATCGTATGCTGGGCTATAAGCTAATATTGTTACGATGGATTCATCGTATGCTGGGCTATAAGCTAATATTATTACGATGGATTCATCGTGTGCAGGGCTATAAGCTAATATTATTTTTAAAGTTTAAAGTAAGAAAGGATATACATAAAAGAATTACAAATAATTTAATTGGTAACCATTTGTTCCAACGTTTGTTTGAAAAATGTTTACGCAATCCATGTAACTTCATGTATATGCGCCTAAACCTTTGTGGTCAAACCAAAAGCAGATTTACTCGTGCGGTTGAAACAAGAGTATATTTAGGATTCCGTTTCTAGGCCTGTTGTTTGTGGCTTGGATACAGTCAGTTGAATTAAATACCGTCCCTTTTAAGCCAGCCCTGTGTTCATCACTGTCACAATCTGAGCTACATTAGCAAACACTAACTGTAATATCTTGTAGTCCTTTTATGTGCATGTGATTGTTACTAGATATGATATCTTTTACAAAACATATTTTGTCACAGCGATTTAAATTCTAAATTCTAAAGCTTATAGACTCTAATAAAAAAGTAAGGACTATAATTTTCCATTTTATTATGCTGCTTTTCGTGGTTGAAATATGGCTATTTGGCTCGTTATGTATTTCAACATAAGTATTTGTTTGGGAAACATTAAAGGTTGAAAATCAAAGAAAATGATTTTTAATTTTAAGAATAAAGTACAAAAAACTTAAAAAAAAATATCTTCTCAATCGAATGTTTGTTAAGAATATAATGGGTTATTATTAATCCGGCTGTACAATGTTTACAAATTTTACGAAACCAAAGATTGCAGAAGTGATTGAATTCTCATCTTCCACTGTTTCTTGTGCATCCAAAGATCTTCAATTTCTCTTTCCCTAAATACATTCTGAATTTCTTTTTCCAGGTGATAGGTGGTTTTCCTCTTTTCTTTCTTCCTGGTAGGGTCCATTTCATAATTCTACTTGACAATTTTTCCTGTGCCATACCTTCCAATTGTGCTTTTTTTCGTGTGTCCATAACAATATAATTTTTTTTTTTAGATAAAATCAACAATTGAATTTTTTACATTCATTCTGTCCTTAGTGGCTTTATTTCTAATGTTCTCACGCCTGGATACTGTTGCCGAACGTCTCCAAAAGTACATCTCTGGTCTCATAAATTTTGTTCTTAGTAGTCCACAATTCTGAGTCGTAAATCACGATACATCTAACAATTGTTTTAAATATTTTGGTTTTAGTTTCTATTGTAATTTGCTTATTCCACAGGATTCCATTTAAATTTAGATATAGCCATCTTTTCAAAAATTAATTCTGGGTATTTTTTGTCTTGCTTTCCACTGGCTTACAATGTGTTTGTTATGAATTAAGTTAAAAGTTATACTTGTTATTAATAATCTATGCATTTCTGAAAAACGGTTTACTGTTATAGAGCTATTCTACTCGCCTCTTGCCTTTATCTGTAAATTTTATATATTCCTTCACTTTATAGAAAACATTTATTGAAAGATGACTGGTTAATGAAATGGAACAACAAATGTATTTCCCATAATATGTTATTTATAAATTCACACTAGAAATAGAACATAACAATAGTATAAACTTCCTGGACCTTACAATTAACAAAACAAACAATACACACACATATAAAATATACAGGAAACCCACCACAACTGACATGGTCATACACAACACATCAACCATCCAACACAACACAAACATGCCGCATTCAACTATATGCTCCATAGACTCACAACAATACCACAAAGTAAACAAGATGGTCAGGAAGAACTCAACACAATCAAATACATAGCGATAAAAAATGGATACACCCCCGAGTTAATATACAATGTACACAGACACATCCTAAACAAAAACACCAAAACACACAAACTAATAAATACATCAGACTTACATACTACAACTCCAACACACACAAATCGCAAACACATTCATGAAACACAACTATAAAATAGCTTACAGAACTAACAACACCATCAAAAAACACATAAACGATACGAACACAGACGCTGACACATACAACAAAACAGGAGTATACAAATTAAACTGCACTGATTGCAACCATTTCTACATAGGCCAGATGGGAAGATCCTTTTCTTAAGGATTTTCCGAACACATAAAAGCCCTTTCTAATAACTACATACACTCCGCATTCGCCACAAACATACAGACTGAAAACCACAACTACACCAACATAGAAAGCAACCTCGAAATACTACACTACTTACCAAAAAGTAGGAAACTCAACACGGCTGAACAGTATAAAATATATAAACACCACACACTGCAACCAAACAACATATTAAATGACCAACTACACTTTAAATCACACGTACTATTTGACACAATAATACAGAAACCAAATTATACTTTGAATCCCAGCGCCAACCCCCTCCCACCAAAACTCCCCCACACACATCCCACCAACCTGTGAAAAAATCCGTTAAAACTGTTCACGACATTCTGTATTTAAACCCCGTTGAGGAAGGTGTACACCACACCGAAACGTTCGAGGCAAATAAGATACGAAAGTGTTCACTAGTGAAAGTACAGTTTAACACTAATATTTAAATAGTATCTATTACCTGATATCAGCGGGTGAACTCTATTCTATTACCACAAAGTTCTTCAGAAAATTAAGTTCCTCTTTTATATGTATATTTTTTTTTTGTTTAGCTTAAATAAGGAAATAACAAAATCACAGAGAATGTATATATCCCAACATAATAGGATGTCTTACATTTCAATAGGATGACTAATAATAGGATATCGTTGGATGATCGAATTAGAAAACATTTCTGTGATTCAGTGGTGTCCTAATTTCAATAGGTACTTTGAAATGATGCAATTTACCAATTTAATAATAAGGACTTACGGTTGACGTATCAAGGTTTAGCTTAGCAACATACCAACCCACTATCTCAATTGATTTACCACTCTTAAAACTTAAATATGTAAAAATAATTAGGTAAATATTGTTGTAATGAATTTGGTAGTAAAACCTCTTAATAGCTGGAATGATTTTGATTCTAAATAAACCTTTCCGTTCGTATCGACAAAATTCTTTCAGTAGAACCAATTAAAAAGTTTTTTACAATATTGAATTAGAGTATGAGATTTTATCTCTTTTTTATTTTGGTATCGGCCATCTAAGAACCACATCTTAATTTCAATTCTTTATTCATTGTTCTTTTCTTTTTCTGCAACATTCTTTCACCTTTTCACAGTGTCTTCCTGTGTCTAGGTTCTGTCTTTGAACCTGTGTTTTCTCTCTCCTAACTTGGATTCCTTCCATTTTTAACACTTTTACTCAAAGACTTCTCTTTCAATTGCTTCCTCTGGGTTTATATTATTTTTTCTAAATCCTTTTTGACTATTTTAATCCAACTTGATGTTGACTTCTTTCCCTATAGATATTTGAAGATCTGCTACTGTCGACCATTCTATATAAATATTCAAAAATAATAGTTATCTTTTTCTCATTGTTTCTGTTATATTTTCTATACTCTGATATAATTCATCATTACTTCTTGATTTCCAACCTACTGAAGTTTTTCGTATGCCTAATATTATTCTAATAATTTGCCTTTCCAATATTTCTGGTTTGTGTAAATTATAATTCAATGCTAGGCATTCGCTTGCATAACGGGCATCTGGCCTTACTACTTTCGCATTGTAATGCCTCATTTTCGCATTTTTAGATATGCACTTTTTATTGTAAATATCTTTAGTTATACCATATGCACTTTCCGTTTTATGAATCTTTGCTTCCATAGCAGATTTTTCTAATTCTCTTGAATTATTTTTCCTAGATACTTAAATTTTCTAACCCTGTCCTACTTAATTTTTTTAAATATTGTATCTTTAATATCAAACTCAGACGGAATCGTTATCGTGTTATAATTACAGCACGTTTATTGACAATACTAGTGTAGTAGTGTGCCGATACAACGAATCGGTATAGTAACAATGGCTTTATCTCCATGCCGATGTTGTAGTCACCCATTGTCACATTTGAGAAAGATATTGGTGGTGTTGAATCGTCACAGCATTGTGTTTATAAAATAGACCAATAACTTTATGAAAATTAGCTGTTTCCTTTCCTTATCCCGATTTCAAAACTACGCTTTATTATGCTCTTTTATGTTACCGCATTCCACGGAACATCTATTTCTGAGAACTATATATCTAAGACATTTCTGAGGATGAATCGGACCAAAGTATGGGCAAAAATAGCAAGGAAAGGGTTCCCACAACATCTAATTAGAGCTATACAGAGTCTTTATGTAGAGAATAAAATCTTAATTGAAGCAGGGAAACCGAGAACAGCTTCTAGAATTGGCCTGATTAATTACTGAGTACGACAAAGTGGTTCATTATCAACTTCTATTTTTAAATTATATATTGGACAGTGTCATATAAAACTCGCAGATGTGTCTTCCGAGACATTTTATGATTGGCCACACCTCAATTGACATCTTGTTGTTTGCGGACGATCAGGCTATTCTGTCGGACTCTGAAAACAGGTTGCACATGGGTATACTTTTTTTAAATCGAATCTACAAAGACTCTAAAAAATTGTTATAGATGGTTCTGTCCTGAAACAAGCCAAAAACTTTGAATACCTGGGCTACAGTGTGTTTTATAGTACAAGCAGCGACGTTGTGAATAATTTTTTATATTTTTTTATTGTATTCTTTATTATACAGCCTAAAGGCGCCCTATGATGTTATTATAAAGCGATCGATTTCAGTTAATAGACCATCTTCAGGTTATCACAATATTATAAAACATTATAGCACATTTGTGTTCACAATATTATAAAATATTATTATTTATAAAAAACGAATTTGTAGACATTGTTAATTTGATACATATGTTGTTTGTATAAAGCTTCCTAAGAACTGATTCTGTTATAGAGTGTTTATGTTTACATATTATATCAGGTGATTTTGTTGACTTAGTCGTAATATTTCAAAAGTTATATGATTCTTGAAATCAGTCATAACGTTTAATACACTTTCATGGCCCTCTTCTTTTATATCAGGTCTTAGGAAGCTTTATACAAACAACATATGTATCAAATTAACAATGTCTACAAATTCGTTGTTTATAAATAATAATGTTTTATAATATTGGGAACACAAATGTGCTATAATGTTTTATAATATTGTGATAACCTGAAGATGGTCTATTGACCGAAATCGATCGTTTTTATATAACATCACATGGTGCCTTTAGGCTGTATAAAAAAGAATACAATAAAAAAATATAAAAAATTGAATTATAGGTACCATTAAAAAAAACAATAAGTGTAAGTATATAAAAATACATCACATTATTATTAGTTATGAATAAGTTACATAAGTTTATCCTTATGTGCGTTACCATCAGGCGAACTCTAATGTAACAACCTAAACTTCTACAAGGTGATGGCCTTTGCCAAAACTTTTTTATGGCAGGAATCGAGTATTATGAGTATACTTGACAGGATTGCCCATTATCGGCTGAGTTGATGGGATCATATTTGACGAATGGATGCCTGCCGCATTCCCAAAACAATTATGGTACTATATCCAGAGGGTGGGGCGGAAAGGTGTGGGACGTCCGAGTAAGCGCTTGAGTGACCAGCTCTAGACAATGGCTGTGTGAGACCGGAACAAACCATCCCTTAGTTTAATAATTGAAGATGATGATAATGGTTATTTATTTCTGAGATATCCTGGAACGTGCCTAATTCATTACAAAGGTTTTCAAGGATATATAAACACTTGGTACGTTTCACAGTTTTTAGGCCTGTTTAACAGCCAAATAAAAACTGTTAAACGTACCAAGTGTTTATATATTTTTAAAAACCTTTGTATTAATATGTTTCACTAAATGCCAAACGAGTCAAATAATATACTAATTCATTACGTTATTTTTGTTATTCTGTACATGTTCCAGAATCGAGTAAAATCGTATAATTATAATTATTATTCTATCGATGTGCAGATAGCTATGACATAATTATAAGTTTGACATAATTATGACGATTGTCTAGTATATGTCTAGTATTATTTTTTATAATAGTTTCATATATTTAACGAATTTATATTGACTACGGAAAGAATCAGTAAAGCATTAATATGGTAAACGTATTATTTCGTACCTAGTATGAATTTTCGTCTGATACATGCTGGTCACAAAATAATATATTAACGCTTACGTGCATAGTGCGGCTCTTTCATTTGAAATTATAATTTACTATGGTCACGGAATACAAGTGACGGGAAACAAACTGTATTCAGAATTTTGTCCTTTGCTGTGGTCATACCACAACAACAAATTATTGTAGTGTAACATGGAATGTATTTCCTGTGCGAACATGCACTGTACAGTTTGTCCTTTGTCAGTACTGACAGACTTATATAAGATCCGTGTTGCTTGTGAAAACGGTCACGTACCGTTCCAGATAATTTGCAATCCAAATTTAATTCTGACCATGCCAGTGTACTTTATCATGTTACTAATGTCGTAAATGTTCAACTGAATGTCGTACCGTCACTGAGTAGTAAATACTCAAAGCCAAGTTTTGATAAATATTTAGCAGTAGCAAAAATTTATTTTATTTACAGTCGTTTAAATACAGACTTCATACATTAAAACAAATTTGAGAAATTATGTATAGGTTTACCACAGATACAGATACTCTTTGCTCTCTGATCCTTAGTTACATCACAGTTCATGAAGATACAACCAAAACAAATTTCTGAACAGAGTGTACCAATGAGAAAGACAGAAAAGGCAATAGGGAAAGTCACCCTGTCAGCGGTTGAGTGACAACATATAAGCAGAAGATCGTACAACATTACTTATTTCTCAATATATATTTATGAGTAATATTTAAATTGAGCAACGAAAAAGTCAAAATGTGACATTTTTGTAAATGTAAATTGTTTCTTGTCTACGTCTGCAAAGGAAACGGAAATGTCAAGAAAGTATAGTTCTACGACGGTCTCCTTGATCGCTGTATGGTACAGTGAAAAAGAAAATACAAGATACCAATTAAGTTACTAAACAGCAGCTTTAATTATCACAATTAACAGTTCGTAATCTACAGGTTATTCAACAAGATTATACTTGTACAATAATTCAAGTTAATTTTTCCAACACCAATAGTAATGTCAACTAATAGAGTCGCGAACAAAAATCACTTTTTACTAATAAACACTTGAACGCACAGAGTAATCGCCCGAAATAAACTCAAATCTCACTGGAATAATTGCCACTTAAACTAGGCCTAAGCGTCGCTGAATTCTTATATTCACACCCCGCTGAGATTCCAGAATAATCCACAATAAGCGTCACCAGTGTAATTTCTTGAGTGTAATTGCGTAAAGAAAACACTAGAGTGTAATTGATTGCGGCCTTGAACGCGGACCGGTAAAGTCTGGAACAGTCCCGGCAGCAGACGAGTGGCAAATGTCACGTAATTGTCCTTCATCTCAAAGTAGCAGCAATATATACGCACATTCACAACATTACAGCCGTACTCCGCTGGGATAGCCGATAAACACGTAGAAAGTTCTGTAGTGACGTAACGACAGAGATAATGTATAATTTGTTAGAAAAAATTCCCTTGTTACGCAAACAAGTTATTCCCTTGTTTCTTTCCACGACTAACAGCTACAACTTTCTAACGTCACAGAAAAGAAATAAAACTTGACAAAAGGATTAAGACTGCTCATTACAGTAATTTAAGTTCATTTGCATGTTTTGCTAAATTACATAGTACCGCGTAAAAATGTTGGAAAATCGTTACAACAGCTAGGAGCGTAAATAAAAAGAACATTTTACCAAGAAGAAAGTTAGTTACAGTAATTTCCTTTTTAGATTGTCCTGCTACGAAACGTGTCTACTTGTTTTTACGTTTCCTGTAAAAAATATTATATACGTAAACTACTTTTGTATAGAATAAAAGTGACTAGATTATGATTTATATACGTCAAAAGGCTTAATTAAACCTTAATTTTTATAACATCCGTTATACGGGTGATACCGTTATATTCGCAGATAGCTTAGACGGGGTGTAACAACTAATGAATAGATAGAGAGAAAACACCTGTAGATATGGACTAGACATCAATGTTAATAAAACAAAGCTAATGATTGTCTCTAAGAACAATTTCACAAACTGCACCCTTAATATAAATCAAAGTCCAGTTGAACGTGTAAGCAAATTTACATATCTTGGTACTACAGTGAACAAACAAGCTGCTACGTATTATTGGTCCTCTTCTATGGTGTAGAACCTTGTACTTTGACTGAAGCCATCACAAAAAATTTGGAAACTTTCGAAATGTGGCTTTACCGTAGAATTCTGAGCATTTTATGGACAACTAATTAATTTTAAATTTCTTAGAAGTATTAAGAATGAAAGAGAAATTATTAACACGGTGAAGATAAGAAAGCTTCAGTTTCTGGGACAGCTCATGAGAAATGAACAGAGATTTTACTTATTGCAGACTATACTACAGGGGAAAGTACTCGGACAGGGTAGTTGGTACTTGGACCAAGAATATCATGGCTGAGAAATTTAAGGACCTGGTTTACAAGAATGCAACTGACTTATTCCGTGCAGCAGTACACTAAGTTAAAATCGACTGTATGATATCCAAATATTAAACGGATAGAAACTATCAGAAGAAGAAAATTGAATTTAATAAATAAATCTGTAGAACTATACCATGTGTGTATTTATGAAATTCCAGTATTAGCAAAATGTTGTACGAAGTGCCGAGCGACCATTCGATCAGTGTACACTTAACTATGGTAGACACAATGTTAAGTAATATTCAATATAACGTAAATTATTATCTATAAAAGTGTTAATGAAGAACAAAAATAATTTCTAATTTGAAACAAAGTATAATAATATCTTGTAAGAATTAAATGTCTACTCTTTAATATATTTGCTGTCTATTTACCCGTGGCTATGTACTACCATTTTTATTATGTCTCTTATAATTATTTCAACTAATAATCTGTAATTATTATCAAAGATGTGTCAAAAGCCTCTGATAATGTGAAACGTTTGCTGCTCTGGAGTATAATGGAACGAAAAGTTTCTGTTCGCAATTGATTAAACTTTTTAGCAGCTTATATTACAAGACAGCGGTTGTCGTGGATATGAATGGTTAACTATCAGAAGATATTCCTGCAAATACAGGTGTAAGACTAGGGTGCCCTATTTCACCGAAATGTTTTAATCTCTACATGGACGACATATTTCGGCGATGGACAGCTAAAGTTGACTCGAGCATATCACTTCAGCGAAATATTCATGTGAATCCATTGCTTTATGCAGATGAGATGACAAGGTAATGATACAGAAAACAAAAAACTAGTTACAGCATTTGATATTTACGTTCAATGGCATCATAAAAGACCATGGGTTACAGATCTCTGCTACAAAATCTAAAACGATGGCATTTCAGGGCAGGTATCCTATAATCGTGAATAATCAGATTTTGGATCAGGTTAGTCATTTTAATTCTAAAATGAGGAGTGATAACCTATGTACTATAATATCAAATAGAGTGGTGTAAAAATAAGAGGTGAGCAAACAATAATGGGTAGAATTTAAGAGCGGAAACGTTGTTTTTAGTTAAACATTATATTAAAAAAAAAGAAAATGTAAATCGTTGTTTACCAAAAGAAAATGTAAATCGTTGTTTACCAAACACGAATACACTTAGCCTGACGATTACAAACAGGCTTATGTACATTTCAGTAGGTCATCGTTGTAACGATACCGGGGGACCCAAGTTCGATTCCCGGTACCGAATCACAATTGTATAGTTATTATTGGTTGTGTTCTTATATTTTTGTTAATAATAATGATATTGTTTGTTAATAATTATTATATTGTTTTGTAATAATGATAATTGATATAAAATGTTAAATATAAATAATTATATATGTATAATTGAATGTATGAAAACAGAATTTTGTATGAGTGATGTAATGGAAAAATGGTGGCGTTACCAAGGAGACTGTTTTGTGAGATTGAGGATGATGAATTGTTAATTTTTGGATATGAGAAGAAAAGATGAAATAAAAATTGATACAACAAAAACTGAGAGATATTGATTATATTATAACATTAAAAAAATGTTCAACTAAGAATAAATAATAAATTAGACCTCCGAAGAGAAATAATAAAACGCTACATCGTCATAACTGCTTTAATTAACTATGCGGCGAGAACAGTATACGATTAAAGTTAAAGTTAGAGTTACAGATAGAGTTAGTAAAAATTAGTCACTTGGTGTCAGAATGCTAGCCATGAGCTTATTCTCTTTACCAGGGGCGGATTAATCATTAGGCTGATTGGACTTTAGCCTAGGGCTTTATTTAGCTTTGAAGGCGCAAAAGTTTAGCTACAAAATAATCAAATTTTACAGCTAATGTAAAATTGGTAATAAATTACAAGAATAAAAATTTGAGTTCATTTTGAACGCAGGCGCCTGTTTGCGGGAAAGTATGGTAAAATTGTACATAAATAATACAAGTGCTTTTCTAACTGTTTTCTCCGGTTATGAGTCATCGGCGGCCGGCGCTTATAGAACTATGCCGCCTCCCGACTTTCGTGGAATTGCCGACCACGTTATATATTCCATCTACCTTCACGTTCCCCTTCATCCCTTTTCATAGCAGACAAGTTCGGTATCGCTCATATTTGCGCATTCAAAATAAACATTATGCTTATGGTTATGTCGATGTCGTTATGTCGTATTCACGGTCGTATGTACAGGTCTGGAAACTCTCGTGGCGGTGGGAGGGTCGCTTATGAAGTCCAAAAAAGTGTTATTTATTACCCGCTGGAGGGTGCGTCGATTTAGAAGGTTTTTGTAGTGCGCAAGCGTTAAGTATATCAATAGACAAGTGTAACAAAGACAGTGTATTACTGTCTTTAAGCGCACATGCCCCTTATAATACACCTTCTGCTTCGTAGCCTCAAGTGTTCATTATGGGAACCATTTTGCCTCTATAAGAGGTACACAATATTCTACCCCCACCACGGGAGGTTCGAGACCTGTATATACGACCGTGGTCGTAGTTGTTACAATGTCGCCTACTTTTAATTTATTTTCATTAATGGTTCAATTCCCGCCAGGGGCCATCTGATTTAGATACGACCGTTCCCCCTCGCAAGGTAACGGCAACCCAGCGAGTGGTATCCTGCCTAGTATAAACCCTTCCCCCTCCACCAAAAAAAAATGCCGTTCGGATCCGGCGTTAAACTGTAGGTCCCATACACCTGTGAGAGACTCAGCAACACACGCACCACGGGTATATTCTGGGAGGGTACTAACCAGTCGAAAACTGAATGGTGAACGAACTAGTTCATAAACACTGAGTGGATTACTGTGTGATGAAGTTTTATTTAAGATTGTTGTTATCACGATGAGCAATCAAAGTGATAACATTTTTAAGAAACCTATTGGAGCGCATTACAGGAAACGCTCACAGGAATAAAACGATCTGAAACAAGACCACTGTTGAATTTTTTTTGAAAACGCTTAACATAGAATCAATGTTTACTAAAGTTGAGATAGCTTTGCGCATTTTCCTTACGACGTTTGTCACTAACTGCAGTGGCGAAAGATCTTTTTCAGGTTTGAAGAGGGTGAGAATATTTTACTCTCAAATTTGCGCCAGGATAAACTGACCAGTGTAGCCCTCTTGTTAATTAAAAGTGACTTTCTGCAAGGACTTTATTTCAGTGAGGTGATTAAAACGTTTGCTCAATCTAAAGCGAGCAAAAAGAATCTAGCTTGAACTTTACATGAGTCTTAACAAATCCACAAGATACTTAACTGATTGTCTTCGTTGTGTAAATGATGTTAAATGTACCCTTAATAAAAAAACTGTTATAATTCCACACCTACTTAGTTAATTTTTTCCTTATAAAAGCCACGCGAACTACAGATGGTTGAAGGTATAACTCTAAAACAATTTCTGAAAAAATAGCCTCAGTTTTCAATTCTTGAGACTATTTTCAAAAACAGTAAGACATTTGAAATATCTCTAACTAGGAAATATATTGTAGGGTGTTTAAAGCTTCATTCAGCCCCTTGGAAACAAACGTAAGTGTAGCCTATTGGTGGTGAGGGGGAGCGCTAAAGTATAATTAGCCTAGGGCGCCAAGATACCTTAATCCCGCTCTGCTCTTGACCAAGTAATATGCATTGCCTTTATAATAAAATAGTTATACAGTAGAACGTTTGATTTGAGTGGACAGTTTCATGTTGAGTTTCTACCATTTTCAACATTTCTCTAATCTTTCATATTCAAGAATGTTGTATCACCACTTCAGGTGTTAAACATAGCAAATATTCCGTATTGGTAACACGAAAATCGCGGATGTCTTCAATTAATTTCTCTCAGCTGATACACATAAGGTCAGACGATTTATTAGATTACTAGAAAGCCTTTGTATTTCATAAAGCTCTTTCCCCATCTGTGTGATATTTTTATGACACACAGCGTTATTAGACTATTATAATTTTTTTCGAGGGTAAGTGAAAATCTCTATAGACAACAGGAACTCCATAGTTCCTAGTAGTGTGGGACTTTAACCCAATAACACCTCAATTTATGTTACAACTGAGCAAGTTCACCAGCAGCTTCTCCTTCATGTTTCCTTCACGGGTGATGGGGTGAAGCCTAGTGGCTACTCCCAAGATTATTCTGTGTTTCTCTCACGTAGAGTTTTATTGATCTATACATATTAATTTCTTTTTATTGCGATACCAGATCATGTGGCTTCTGTCTTTTGTTTCGCCTCAGGACGTGTGGAGCTCCTTCCACCACGTGTCGCATTATTGGGTTATCGTGGATCTGAATCCTCTGATCATATTTGTCTGCATATTTTTTTATTATTTCGCTGACATATTTTCCATTGAGGTCTCTATGTAGATTGTCCTCGCTTATATACAAAGGGGCTTTCACAATGCTTTTGAGTACTTTGTTCTGAAAGGCTTGTATCTTTTCTAGGTTTGTTTTCTTTGTACAGTCCCACAGCCGAATTCCGTAAGTCTCCACAGGGTTCAGAACTTGTTTGTACAACAGCAGTTTGTTGTCAACTGTTAGTTGCGAGTTTATGTCTAAGGGCCAGTACATTTTTCTGTATTTTATGTTGAGCTCCTCCTTCTCTGTCCTCCTCTTTCAATTTAAGTTTGCATTCAATTTGCATATGGCACCTTCAGCTCATTAATATAAACGCTTGATGGATGGATCTACTATTCTGTTGGTGACGTTGATATGAACTGATTTGCATTCATTAAGTTTGATTCTCTACCGCTTGGTCCATTCACATACTTCTGCGATAGAGCTCTGGACCTTGTTTTTTGCTGCTTCAACATCGTCGCTTACTGTATCGTCAGCAAATGTTGCCACGGTAACTTCCTCACGATTAGGCAAATCCCTCGTGTACAATAGATACAAGATGTGTCCCAGCACACTGCCTTGGGAACACCCGCAGAAATCCTCTTCAATTATTCCCACTCGTTCCCACACTTAACACAAAAATATCGGTCATTAATATTAATGACAAACCTTTTTTATTGTCTATGACTGCAGTTACAATTTTTTATTCTGATATTGTAAAGAACGTTTAAGTTTATTATTTGTTAAATTTTCGAAGTTAGTATTAATGCAGGAATATGGTGTTGGTAATAATATCTATACCATTTGATTGTACCGAAAACAAAGTTCTTGGAATATAATATGTTTGACCTAAAAGGATTATCCTCTAAAGCAGGTAATTTTAATAAAGGAGAAACGAATCAGTGAACTCAACAGAAGTTACGTACGTCTGCAGCAATTCGGTTTACAGCTCCCAAGAGCGTCGTACGCTATTACAACACCAAACGAGCTTTTCCTTTTTATTCTCACGTCATCCTGTGTTTTCAATGTTAATGTTTCGTCATGGTCAGTTATAGACTACTAACTCAACTTACTGTTGCAAAATGCATATTAGATGGATTTATACGATGTATATGTGTGTGCGTGTGTGTGTGTGTGAGTGTAAAACATTAATTTGTAGTGACATCGTGTAAAATTTCTGTGTAAATAATGCTATAAAATAAAGATTCTTCTTCTTCTTCTTCTTCTTCTTCTTCTTCTTCTTCTTCTTCTTCTTCTTCTTCTTCTTCTTCTTCTTCTTCTTCTTCTTCTCCTCTTCTTCTCCTCTTCAAGGATTAGTCTATGTGAACCTGTTGCGGCATCCATCTCATCCTCGGACGATCCACGTCTTTTCTATAAGTGGCTTTATAGTTCAGTGCCGCTGTCGTCAATCTATCCTCTGTCATCCTATGCAGATGATCCCACCACTGCCTTCTATAAGTTGCAATAATTTTATTTGTAAGCAGAATTATCACTGTTGCACACCACTATATACAAATTATTCGAATTAGCGCTTTCAAGCTTCACAGCTCAGATTTCCGATCTGACGATGAGCTGTGAAGCTTGAAAGCGCTAATCGGAATAATTTTTATACAGTGGTGTGCAACAGTGATAATTTTGCTTGTGATTTTAACCACTAACACAACTTTTTTCATTAAATTTTATTTATGTCCTTTACTTCTGATCTGATATCTTCATTCCTTATTCTCTCTTGCAATGTATAATTTAAAGTATTTTTAAGAAACTTCATTTCAGCACTCTGAACTTGCCGCTTTCCTCTTTTATCATGACCCACGCCACACTTGCATAAATCAATGTGGGTATTGCAATTGTCTTATAAAATTTAAGTCAAGTTAAGTTTTTTGTGCTGTGTCTTGTTTTGTTTCTAAGATTTGTATGAATCGTACAACAAATATTCCTCAAATGCTTATTTGTAAATAATAATAATGGCTCCCATTTATACCACCGAAGTAGCTTAGGAGTAAAGCAGGGTAGGCTGCCTAATGTGAGCCGTACGACATACAAGGAAGGCAGTGTGGCCAGCACTACGCTTCAGCCGCCATTATTATCTCCCAGGATGTTATCCCAGGTACTCATTTTCAACAGGCTGAGTTGACCTGGGGGCTGAAAAACGCACCTTGATTTTATGGTGCGGGCCCGGGAATTGAACATTATTTGTAAATAATGTTATAAAAAAATATGTACAAACAAATTATTTCTGAGTGCCGTAACTGCCGGGCCCGTGAAGTAGAGGAGACGCATAAACTCAATTAAAGTCAAATTACCTGTATGTATTTAATATGAAAGTAAGACACTTATTTTTTACCCTTATTTTACCAATTACCTAATGATTAATTTGAGAGTATAAATCATTTGGTTACCTACACAGTGGAGCCCCGTTATTTACAGAAAGATTGAACGACTTTTTTATGGCCCGGTTAAAGAAGATGATGACTAGAGAATAAGAAATAACGAGGTGATAGGTGAGTTATTGAAACATGAGGATATTGTATGTTTCGTAAAAGCTCGTCAAATACAATGGCTAGGTCACATGATGAGAATGGATGATCAGCCTATGCTCAAAAGAAAATTTTGAGGGCGCAAGTCCATAAAAGCAAAACGGGGGGTCGTCCCTGGAGAAGACGTTTGGATGATACACTGGGAGATCTAAGAAGAATGTTCGTAAGGAGTTAGGCCGAGATGGTAATGGATAGGAGACATCGAGAAGATTGGTGTTGGAAGCCAAGACTCATGTTGGGCTGTAGTACTAAAGAAGAATAGCGGTGTTTCCAGTTACGTATGCACCGACACCACAAATGGAGGGAGGAAGACTGACAGACGGACAGACAGAACTGAGGAAAAAAGTTAGCAAAGACGTGTAAAGAAATATCTTTGGTGAGATACTTCTACGCACACATGACATAAATATATAAATTAAATTCATACGGTTTAGTTTCTGCAGATCAAAAATTTATTAATTATTTAATTGTTGTGTACGTGGAACTTGTTTATTAATAGGGTAGCACTTTGCTTACCAGTTAGCTAAGGTGATTTTAAAAATCATTCAATATATATTTTTAAATAATTCTTCCATGAAAGACACTACGTTAAATATAGCGTCACCTAATTACAGACTAGTAATTCATATTCCTAACACGAAAAAACATATTCCTAAAAACGTAGGTACGAAAGTTTTTCAGAGAAAGTGTTTTTTAAAATACAAACGTTTTATTTCTTTTTATAAATTCTTGGGAATTTCGTTTCTAAAAATTCTTGAATTAGGTATTAGGATTAATTATAGCTTCAAGATACACACAAATTTGAAGAAATGTAAGTAATAAATTTCTAAGAAAATGTTTCAAGTCACTAACGTCTTTACCATAATATTTTATATCCTAACTACTATAAATACTGGTACTAAGGTCGCACCAATCGTCAAATTTAAACAGTGAAATACAATATTTGAAAAATTCTGGAAAACAAAATTGTTGCAAGTAATAAAAAAGAAAAAAAAATTAGGTTGGGGCACTCATTGCGTAGAAACTGTCTGCAACAAAGTTGCATAAAGCGGAAAGGAGAATGAATGGGAGGACGTGGAGAAAGGAAGTTTGGAATGCTTCATGACATCAATAACGGAAAGAACTATAGACTAATGGAAACAAATCCATAGGATCGAATGTCACTGCCACCAATTGGAAAATTTGGAATAATAATTTTGATAACGAAACATGGTATTCAGGAGAACATATAATTTTATAATTACCTTATTATCCACTCTAGTGATACAAAGTTTCGTCAGTTATGACGCTTTTCGGGACGCTTTTCCCATCCTCAGATAGCACTTGTGTCAATATAATAAACTAATACAATAAAAATCGCAACCATGATTACTAGTATTAGTTTATTATATTGAAACAATTATTAGCTGAGGATGACTTAGCCCCGAAACGCGTCATAACTGACAAAACTTTGTATCACTAGAGTGGATAATAAGGTAATTATATAATAAGTGATACGGTACGCAAAAACTAAGTAATTGATTCAGGAGAACAGTATCCTACTACGAATCAAACAAAAAGAGTAAAGATCTCTTTACTCTTTTCGTATGTAATATGTGTATCTAAAAGTCGTTACAAATTATTAATAAAAGTTAAAAAAATATTTAAATGTAATTAAAACCTGTGAGATTCTCGTAATCTTTTCAACTCACTCTCCCTCCCTCTCACTCCCTTTCTCTTACTTTTTCTCTGTCCCTCACACACACACACACACACACACACACACACACACACATACTCATAATATGTCTGTTGTGGTTAGAACAAAAATAAAAAAGGTTTATTTCATCATTTAAATTCTTGACGTTTATTTCTATAACGAATACGTATTCTTTTGACCAAAAATTGTTGTATCTTTCAACGTATTGATAGAAACTGAGTTCTAATTAGATTCAAATTTAGATTTGAATAAACATTTTACTCTAGCTGTTGTAATATAAATTTTAGAAACGAAAGGTTTTGTACTAAAGATTGCAAAATATAAAAAAGTATTCGTGTGATTTACTATGATCATCTATATAATTCAAAGTCTGACGATTTCTTTGTATTGAATACAAATCCACACAGTTACGCCGATTGCCACCAAATTTTGCACAGGTAACCTTTGACACAAGGCAAAAAACACTGTTTACGTTGACAAAATGCTCTTTTGTTGACGCGTATAAAGATGTCAACAACACCATGGAGACCAGACTTAATTACCATAGTAACAAGTAAATAAACAAGTGCTATTTGCCGCCAACGGAACTGTACCTTTATCCGTTCCTGCAGTACGGTACATTTTAGTATGCGGTAGTATCGATATTGTTACGCCATTACAGAACGTTCTACATGTTACGCGGCTATCCCAGCAGAACAGCTGCGATGTTGTATGCGTTAACGAGACTGTTCCAGACTTCGCTGGTCCGCGCGCACTGTGTACAAGGCTGCAAGCAATAATTACGCTCTGGTGTAGTGTTGACGCGTATTATGGATTATTCTGGAATCTCAGCGGGATATAAATATAAGGATATAGCGACGATTAGTTGCAGTTCAAGTGGCGATTTATTCAATTAAATTAACAGTTTACTTCGGGCGATTCCTCTGCGCGTTCAAGTGGTTATTAGTGAAAAGTGATTATTGTGCGCGACTCTATTAGTTGAAAAAATATTATTGGTGTGGCCAAATTAACTTCAATTATTGTACGAGTATAATCTTGTTGAATAACGTGTTGATTTAAAACTGTTAATTGTGATAATTTAACCTGATTTTAGCGACTTCATTGGTGTCTTGTATTTTGTTTTCCACTGTTCCATACGACGATCATTTAGACCGTCGTAACAATGTATTATAATCTGACAAAGAAGAAGTGTACTACTTGTCGGCCTGTATGTGTCACGAGCTCATGTGGTTTGCCAAATTTATATAATAATATTTTAACGGCATTGTAAGTTTGCGTTGTGAATTGTTACCTTTGATTATAACACGCTAATTAAATATGATGTTATCTTCAATAGCGTGACTTATTGTATATATAAAATTCGTGTATATTTAATGTTTCCTAAGGAGTGCATCACCGTTAAAGGGAAACGTATTTTACACCAAATCTTCTTTTAGTTTATTCATAAGTTGCAGAATAATGTGCAAATTTATCTTTCCATCTAACAGTAACAGTCAGCAAGTAGAGGAACACTACTAAAATTCTACAAGTGTTGGCTTTCCCACACTTCTTTATGGGTCTTAGAATTGGACTTTAACGAAAGACCAGGCCAGTCGCGTCCAAGCAGCTGAAATGAGATTTCTCAGGCACGTGGCAGCGTATACTCTTCATTATCATAGAAGAAACACAGATATGCGGCAGGAACTGACTATTATGAGTACACTAGACAGGATCGCCCAGTATCGGCTAAATTGGTGGGAGAATCTTTGTCGAATAGATGATTACCGCATTCTCAAACAACTATGGAACTATAAGTCGATGGGACGGAGAGGTGTGGGACGTCCAAGTAAGCGTTGGAATGACCAGCTCTAATCTTTGACTATTTGATTACCGGAAAAAACCATCCTTGGTTTAACCCGTGAAGATGATGATGATGATGGTGATGATGATGATGAACTAACAGTAATGTCTGAAATTTGGTTTTTTCGCTTTATGAAGTCTAAAGTATAATTAGATAACAATGTTCGCTTTTTATAACGTTGACTTATCAGACAAATCACATGTCGTGCTCATGATAAGTTGCTGCTCTGAGATCTTATATGTAAACGGCAGACAATAATTAAATTGTTGACATCACATTGTTTGACACGTCATATAATTGACAGTTACTGTGTTATTAACATTAACTAAACTTCTTAGTTGTTCCTAACTTGATTCTAAGCGGGAACCGTTTTAATTGCTAAGTTAACAGAAACCTGTCAATTTTCGACTAGCCTTGTAACTTTTGACACCCCAAAACAGGCAGGCTGTGTTAAGTTCATTGTTCCCTTAGTTGAAAGAAGAAGTAAGTTCAGAAAATACATCTACTGAATAATAAAATTGATATTATGTGTAGTTACATTATAATATATTATTATATGAGATCATGTAATTATATTAATTTGTAATTGATATCAATTTCTATTAAATTTATCAATGTATATATTTATATTATAACTTACCGGGTACGTACCTCTCTTTCCTTCCTCTCTTTAATTATTTAATATACCAATTCCTTCTATATCTTAATTTATTAGGTGTCGTGGGATAGTTAATTATGACTACCTCATCTCTCTATTTAATCTAAAAGTGTCGGTGTGAATGAAACTTATATATGTTGGGTATTATTATTAAACTCCGCTCAAGCCTATTCTGCTTTGCAGAGAATAAGAGAAATTTAGTATGTAATTCTCCTCTCTTTAATACCGGAGAAGTCCGCAACTAGCGCTGCAGTACCAAGACAAAGAAATTTAGAGGTTCACCCACCGCGTACGGTGATTAGCGGTTAAACTCTCTATCGGTTTGTTTCCTGTTCACACTTTATTAAAAAATACATAAATGATAAGATCTTGAAATTATGTAATGATTCTTTATTAGTTCAATTATATAACATCCAATAATATTGTTCTTACTTGAGATACGAAAAGGCTATAAGTCTGAGTTAATCGATCGGTACAATGTTTTATATTAAATTCAGTTATGATGGTTTTTATAATTATTTTTAGATACAGGGCGTGAAGGTTCTTTCAACTGCTGGGAAGATTAAAAATACATAAATAGGAATGCAAGATATTACAAGATTAAAGTTTATTTAATTTAATATTATTTAAATAATTGAAGTTTACCATTCTCTGGACATGCGACTCGGGATGGCTGTTCGCATCTAACCTTGTTCGTTGTAGTTCAGTATCAAACGCAGATGAGATGATTTTCTTCAGTCTTGTCTTCAAAGGTGTAATAAAGTGGAATCCTTGGTCCTGGGTTGATGCAGTAATACCGCTCCTTTTGTTCACCAACGGCCAAACTTGTGATTAGGTGCTTCGACAAACTCTGGATCCAAATACGTTTTTCTATTGTATGATGTAAACTGCGATGTCCAATGTGATTTGATGGTTATTCTATTTTCGTTTGGTTCATAGGATTAAATCCTTACTCAGGTAGTTCTTTATCTGGTTTTATTACTTAATTAATTTAACATTCGTTTCATGATCTGATATTGGGCAATCCAAGTCATTCATTTGAATTCAATTACTTATTATCGTTTTGTACTATACAATTAGACAATTTGGTTAATGTTTAGTTGGCCCAAATTATGGTAATTAGTCCTTCATTTATTGTGAATGTTGTTATCTTTAATAATTTATATTAATTTAGTATTTTATTGACCATCTCTCGTTGTTAATCTCTTCTCGTTCATGTCATAAATTTCAATAATCAAAATCAACAAGTTATATTCATTTTGTCGTCCCTAGCAACAACTTTTTTTATTCTTATTCAATATTTAGTTATATAGTGATAATTTCATATAACATTCTTCCAATCATCAAAATAATTCCTTACTAAACTTCCATTATATCAGAATATAATCTTATTTATTGCTTGTTTACGAATTTCTATATATTCGGCTGGTTTTTCTCTCTTAGCCTGTTTCTTTTAATAAATATTGTTTTTCCGATATCAAACATTATCTATCGATATCAATGCACCATGGCATTATCATAATTTGTTTAGTTTGGGTTTGTTTATTATTTATTATTAATTATTATTGGTTTCTATTAACTTATTGAATTATATTTAGTATTTGTTATTAAATTCTTTACCTAACCTTTCTGATCTGAGTTATTATACAGTGTTATTGGCTGTTAGGCCTTTTATTATACTTTGATCTATTTTTGAATTTAACTTGTTAACAACTATAGCCTTTTTATACAAGTTTACAAACGTAATCAACTTTTAACTACGTACATGTACACAAATAATTATCTTTATGATATCTAACAATAACTTTATCTTGACCTATAGATCACACATAAGAAAAATCAAATTAATTAATACTCAATAACTGAGTCCAATCACAGTTCTACAACAGTAAACAAATAATACACATTACTTCATTATTTGATATTCTATCAATAAGTAAACTTTCATATGATAACACAAATTATAACAACATATTTATGATAACAACATAACATTATACAATTCATAGTAAGTACTTTAGATTAACTTATAACGTACATTTTTGACTCATTCTTATCTATTTTCATCATCAATTACTTTAAAATAGTCAATATTAGTTTTCTTTTTACAACTTTTTATCAATGTATTTTATACATTTACCTCTCACTGAACATTGAGACTTATCACTATAATCTTTATTACATTTTTAATTTTTATTATCATTACTACCTTGCATTCTTATTACTTTTATACCATGATAAATTTATTTATCTGACCCTTTTATTAGTGTGGGATATAAATATTTACTTCCCTATTCTATTTTTAATAGTTTTCTCTATGTAACGTCGGGGACCGCATTTCTGTTGCGTTACAATATATAATTTTGTTTTCTTTTTTTTATGTACGTCTAGGATTACATTATGCAACTTAATGATTTGTTTTTTACCAGTATTGGAGTATTCTTTGTTTGACTCTTTTCCTCCGTTCTTCAGACTAGTTCTTCTTGGCGCCACCAATTTTCTAGAAATCCATGATGTTGAGTATTCTATTGTATCACTAAATTAATTATTGTCTAATTGCTTATTACTTTCTATTATCATTTACGGCACATTTTAGTTTCAACAACTAGTTCAACACGCAATAGCATTCCTTAACTCCCGTGTTGATAACGCAGGCCTAGAGTACAATAGGTAATTTCTTGTCGCGTTCAAATTCTATCATGGGCTATATTGCAGTTTTCGTCTGCGTAGCAACGCGTGCTATAAATATATATCTCGTGAGTGAAATAGGTTCTAAAGCATTCGTAGCAGCCTTACGTCAATTCATGTCTTCTAGAGGGAAATGTGCAAACATTTTCGGGAACAACGAATCTAATTTATTGGTATTTCAAGGGAACTTAATGAACTATCTGGAAAGCTTCAACGGGAGTCTAATAACATAGCCGATTTATTAACAATAGAATCATGTCAGTGTAATTTCACTCCCCCCCCCCCGTTTGCCACACTTTGGAGCTCTCTAGGAGAGTGCAGCAGTAAAGTCAATAAAGTATCATTTCCCTCGATCTGCAGGCAACAGCTCACTTACTTTTGAAGAAATGAGTACTTTACTCACACATATCGAACTACTTTTAATTTTTTGAATTCTAGACTACTATCAAAATTGTCTGTTTGATACTACGTTTTCACCAGGCCATTACATAATTGGCGAACGTCTTACTAGCTGGTCTTCGTGATCTAAACTTGAGTGATATGTCTGTCAATAGGTTAAGCAGATGGCAGCTGATCCTGCAGCTTACTCAACAAATGTAGCACAAGTGGTCAACAGACGACTTAACGGGTCTTCAGCAACGCAGGAAGTGGCCAGTTTCAAAGAACAACGTCTAACGGCGCACAGTACTCTTGATCAAGTACGGTCGTCTCCTACAACTAGCTGCTATTGAAGATCTTCATCCAGGCACCGATGGACACGTGCGTGTAGTGTCAGTGCTTCTCGATCAAGACTGTGTTATAAAAAGACCAATTGTTAAAAAATATGCCCGTTTCCGCTACCGTCCGTTAGCGCTTCCGCTCCTCTAAAACCTGCTTACTATTCTCATCTTTTCGTTTGTCTGAGTTGAGCAATGTTTTCTGTTTTTCTTGTGTTCCCAGCAAGGGTGCTTCCCGTATCACTTCAGCACTCTCATTTTGTCGTTTTTCTACTTCTTTAGTCTCCTGTCGGCGTTTCTCATCATGTCGTTTTTTCTGTTTGCAGTAGAAGCGGTTGGAATACGTTCATCATCTTAATGGTATCCAAGTTTTCAAAACAATTACCACCCACAATAGTCTCTCCGAGGTGTGCACTGTATTCAGATAGTACACCACTTCTGGCACCGCAGTTACCACGGTCACTCTGAATCATCTGGTTACAGCGTAAACAGAACAACTGACGTCATTAATTGCAAGCTTTAATTAGACACAAACAACAGTTATAAATCATATCACCAGACAAAAGGCTTGTCGCATGACAAATTGCGCCAATCGTACAACTCTTAGTGTTTTTGTTGACCATAAAAAGGGCCGTGTGGCGAAAACGCTGAAAATGGTTGTTCCGCCCGAGCCGCGCTGAGATGTTCGGCAGCTGCGCCTGGTGTTCGTGTCGTACTGCAGTCGTCCTCTTCTTTCGGTATCGGTTGGGTCGAGTTCGCTGCCGGCCCAGGGAAGTACTATCGCTAGCGCGGTACAGGGCGAAGACGCAAGAACGGCGATACTATTCTTCGGCTGTTCGTTCCGGCTGACTCCGCGTCGAAAATTTTAACCGGCGCTGTTTTAATGCTCTGACCGGGATCGCTGATTGACTCGCTCCTAACACGTCAGGTGTCACGTCTCGGCTGTTGATCCCTGATTGGGTCGCTGTGTGTTCGTCAGTGTCACGCGCCGCTGGTACCGGAGAGCAGACGTTCGCATACCGGTGCCGTCACAATCAACAAAGCAGTCTTAAAAAAATATTTCGAGTTGAATTGTCCAGCACACACAATAAATGTTACCTTTGTGGTTTTTCACTAAATACACACAACAATCACTTTCCACTAATTCGCCATAGTCACGAGATCCGCACCGAATAAATCACCAGCTGTAACTAAACAGAAGCTGCTCCGCTCCGAAACCCAGTATTTATACCTCTGCCGCTTTGCAGTGTAGCGAGTTAGCGACTCTGGTTGCTTGTAGAGTCGTTGACTAAACATCTGGAAAGGGAGCAGGCAATCTATAATAGTCCAGAACGTTAGGAAACTTTGCCGAGCATAATTATCTTTAATCGTCTGAAACGTCTCACGCACTGTTTGCCCAGATTCACGTACTCACTCAGCGATGTGGCACTACGGCGTTTCGTATCTATTTCTAACCAGCTGTTACCCGCGGCTGCGCAGGCAAATATTTGACGTTTACTATGTATTCTAATATAATTCTGATTGACTGTGTCTATATGGCGTTCTGCAGCTCGTATATGAACATTGAACTCATCATTCGGCATGTATCGAGGATGACCTCACAGCGTCGAACGGCCTGGGCTTGATCATCTCCCATGAAATCGATGTGTAAAAACTTCAGATTTTCACTTGGGGCAGGGAGCAACGACCCGACTTTGTGATATATTTGTCCTTTTACTTTAAACGTTGGCATTAAACCATCAGCTTCTTCGTTGCTACTGTCTTACCTAAAGATGTCATCTGGAAACATGAACTGTATCTCCGAATATTTTGGAGAAAATGCTTGGATTCTGAAGTCGTTCCTGACATGCATGAACGAAGTGGTTCTCGTGGCTGATTCACTGGTTTAAAATTACTTTTCCATTTTGATAGCATAATACGATTGTGATAAAAGCGGGCGATCGCTGCGCCTTATATACCTCTCCACCCGGTGAAGGAGTGGGGAGAACGGACTGAGTGGTAGCGGGTAGAGGTAGAGGGCAAGTGTGCTCGTCAGAGGATGGTTGTAAGTAGAGATGCACAAAGAGACAGAGATAGAGATGCCGAAGTGAGGAAGGCGCAAGGCGACACTTGTACGCAACCCGCATGACACATAATTAAAAGGGCCTAAATCGGGTTAACGGGGGGGGGGTGAGAGATAACACATTCCAACTTAGAGAGTGTTTTTCATCTTGTGTCAAATGAGTCTTAGTGTCTTTGCTTACCTATGCAAAATTTTGTCGGAATAGGTGAAACAATGTGGATTTGTATTCAACACAAACAACTCCTCCTCAGACTTTTGAGTTATGTGTGTGTGTGTGTGTGTGTGTGTGTGTGTGTGTGTGTGTGTGTGTGTGTGTGTGTGTGTGTGTGTGTGTGTGTGTGTGTGTGTGTGTGTGTGTGTGTGTGTGTGATAGAAAATTATAAGTTATTTCATCAGCGTAACAATACTGTCAAAACATACTCTTACTGGTAGAGCCCAGATATCTACCATTTTGTCCAAAAATGGCGAACAGGAGTAATGATTTAACCAACTGCATTTTATAAGGTATATAAAATACCTTATAACTGCAAGTTTTGGGTATAAGGTAAAGATGTTTATTTAACATTTTTTTCGTATTTGCCAATAGTGGTAAACAAAGATTTGGTCGTTACGCTCCAGTATGTTATTGTTAAAAGACATCATTACAACCTCGCACATTCAAGCTGTCACTATTCAGGAACGGAAAAATTACCTAGTACTTAGTCACTCGAAAAACCATGACAAGTACAATTTAAAGAATATAATATGTTTTTCCTAAAACCTGATTTAAACACTGGTAAATGAAACAGGAAATAAAGAGCGACATTAAAAATTGAATTTAAACTAACTGCCGGGCTGTTTAGCGTGGTCGGAAGTTTTCAATTAAACGAAAAGTTGCAACACCACCGCTGGCTGCCATCTTCAGTGGATGAAACGAGACACCCCGTAAAGTACGTCACCTCGCGTTAGGTTTGACTCATTTCAGCGAATGAAGATTAGACCGGCCGTGAGAGCCTCCGAACAATAAGACAGTAAAAATTATTTTGAAAAGCCGATAAAATCCAATTTGCGCATAGAGGAAAGTAGGAACGAAGCGATAGAATTCATTGTTTCTTATATGAAGTATAACCTTGCTGCCTATAAGATCACAGTAGGTTTGTGTTAGAATGTATTACTCAGTTTGACGTACTGATAGATGCACAAAGTTTTGACAGTCAGACATTAATTCATTAATTATCTAATTAGCGTAAAACTTTTCTGCTCCAACAAGACTTGACACTAACTGTCAAAATTCGGTTAGGATGATTCCGTTGTTGGTGGGAAAACTTTGTGACGTCGACAAGTAATAAGTCTTACTTAAAAAATTTAAAACTGTTTGTGCTTTTTAAAATGTACTTACTTAACTTCCAAGTTTTGTCGATTTTAGAAAATTACTATTTGGGTCAATTGCAAGTTTAAATAATGTACAATAATGGGCTTTATATTCAATAATAAATAAAACAGATGTTGAAATAAATGGTGAATAAAGAAAAGAAGTCGTCTTTAAAGAGAGTAGGAAGCGTTTTTCCACTGGTTACGATAAATGGGGACATATCTTTTTATATTTTAAGTTTTATATGTTACATGTTGACAATTTCAGTCACAAAGCACATAATGTGAATAAGTTTTAATTTCTTAACATTATTTTTTATAATGGGCATGGATTGATGTAGTATACTCTACCTAGCTCTAAGACAGAAAATATAGTAAAATTAAACAAACATTCATTAACAATTTTTTCGTGTTCTTGCATGTGTTAACACAAACACACACTGACACATACAAAATTTAATTTCTTAATTTTAATGTTCTCTTTAAAGTATTTATATTCCACAGAAAGGTATAATTAGACTTCCAAATCAAACTGTATGTTTTAGTTAACTGTTGTAAAATTAATGAATTACAACCATTATTTATAAACCAACGGGCAAGCGTAACATTGGAAGACCTTTTTCAAGATGGGACCAACTATGACATTGTGGAGACGGAACAGGCATTTCTGCCTATACCATGAAGTGTAGAAGAATAAGATGACAGCCATTATTTACCTATTAGTTTTAATTTGTTGATACGATTTTCAATAATATATGAGAAAATAACTACTTCAAAAAAATTATATGTGGTTGAAAAACAAATCCCCCCCAAAATGAAATTCGAGGTTCGCCCCTGATCATTGCAATCTCGCACATTCAAGTTCTCACTATTCAAGAACGGAAAAATTTACTTAATAGTTAGACTAGTCACTCAAAAACATAATAATTACAATGTAATCAATATAATATATTATTTCTGAAACCTGATAATTTAATTTAAGCAGTACTAAGTGAAACAAAAAATAAAAAGAACGACAGTAAAATTTGAATTTTAACTAACTGCCGTGGTGTTTGGCGTGGTCCAAGGTTTTAATTAAACCAAACGTTTCAACAGCAACACCACTGGCTGCCATCTTCAGTGGATGAAACGAGTCACCCCGTTATGTACGACACCCCGCGTTAGGTTTGACTAGTTTCGTCCACTGAAGATGGCAGCCAGTGGTGCTGCTGCTGAGACGTTTGGTTTAATTGGAAACATTGGACCACGGCCAAGCAGCCCTGTAGTTGGTTCAAATACAAGTGACACCGGCTGTGAAACCTTTGAACAATAAGGGAGTAAAAGTTATTTTAAAACAGCAGATAAAATTTAATTTTCAGATAGAGGAAGGTAGGAACAAAGCGATAGACTTCATTCTTTTCTACATGAAAAGTAACTTTGCTGCCTCTAAGTTCATAGTACGTTTGTGTCAGAATGTATTATTCAGTTTGACGTACTGATAGATGCACAAAGTTTTGACAATCGGACATTAATTATCTAATTAGCGTAAAACGTTTCTGCTCCAACAAGACTTGACACTAACTGTCAAACTTCGGGTAAGATGATTCCGATGTAGAGCCAAACTTTCTGACGTCAAGTTTAAGTCTTATTTAGAAAACAATCACGTTTTTGTACTTTTAACACGTTAATAAATGCCAGTACTAACACACATACAGAAACAACCACTTCATCTGTAGGACCACTTCATATTACATGTTTATTGATTTATATTATAATGTCATTGATTTATATATTGTTACGTAATGCGGAAAAATGTTCACCACTACAGAACATTGTGCGCCTTTCTCGGCTCTTCCAGCTGTAATGTGTCGTTGCGTACGTATTGCTGCTACTGAATATGAAGGACAATTACGTGACAATTGTCACGCGTCCGAGACTGATCCAGATTTCACCAACCCGCGCGCTGTATGCAAGGCCTCAATCAATTACGTACCTGTGTTTTCTAGTAGTGTTCTTGACACGTAGTATAGAATATTCGGGTATTTCAGCGGGGTATAAAAATAGGCAGTCAGCGGTGTTTAGTTTAGTTATTGTCGGGCGATTTACGCAGTGCGGTTCGAAGTATTGTGGCGAAGTGTTATGTGTTCTATAATTGTGCGGTACAATTGTAATACAACTGCTTTATATTAGTTGACTTTTCTATTGCGTGTGTACAATTTTTATTTGATTTGTTGTAAGAGACTATCTTGTTGATTACAAACTGTTTAATTGTGACAATTAATGCTGGTGATCCGTGACTTAATTGGTGGCTTGTATTTTGTTTCGACTGTACCTTACGACGATAAATAGACCGTTGTAACAACATGTTACAGAAAGAAAACAGTGCACATCAGCTAAGCCATGTTTACAGACATCAAACAATCAAGCACAATGAGAAAGTGACATAAAATCGGAAAATTCTCTGAAAAATTATTGACTGCATTAAATTTTGTGGAAAATTTGGACTTCCATTACACAATGATGATGAAATCTCATTGTCATCAAATCCTGGTGTCTTTTGAGGACTACTAGAATATGACCAGAGCATATTTTAAAGAATTTTCACTAGGCGGCACTAAACCACAAAATGTAAATATATGATTTTTACATAATACTAAAAATTATGTAATTTGAATTTAACTTGACCGTGAACTTGTTCACTCTTTACTCGTGAAATCAACTGTAAAATTATACACAAATGCTTTAGACATTAGAAAAATTTAAAAAAAACTCCACAAACACTCAAATTGATTTTATTATAATTAATTATGTAATATTCAATAAGTACATTACAGTGTGATGTGCACATTACATGTTACAAACTCAAAACGTTTATCTCTGGTCTACTTAAAAATATATAAGTACTGACTGATATAATAATTTATCGCCACGCCATCGGACGCACTTCAACTCCTCTCCTCTCTCGGACGACATCGGTGCGAAGTCAGCCGGGAGGAACGGCCGAAGAATAGAACTTGCGTTCTTGCGTCTTCGCCCTCCAGTTCCGCGCCAGCGATAAGACGTCGCTGGGCCGGCAGCCGACTCTACAACCGATGCCGGAAGAAGAGGAGGACTGGAGTACGGCACGAACAGCGGGCGTAGCCGCCGAACATCTCATCGCGGCACTACCAACATCAGCCTTCTTGCCACCAGGTCCTTTTTAGGGCCACCAAAAACACTAGAGCGTACGATTGGCGCCATTTGTCATGCGACAAGCCTTTTGTCCGGTGACAATATGTACGCGTATACAGACTGTGATTGGCAAAAGCTTAATCACTAAATGTTTGTTTATTTTAAGTATTTTTTAAATGAAAAATGCATAAGCATTTCATATTAAATTTCTTTAAAACTAAATAAGTTAGTTAAGAAAGAAAAACTGATTTCTCCCCTTTTTTCTCATTGTTGGCACGGGGACTAATACCTGCCACTAGACGGCACTAGTGACGCCTAGTTTATTGCTTAAAATATGCTTTGAATATGACAGAACGTTAGATGATTCTCTCAAAAATCATTTTCTAAACTCAACAGTGTTTAGAATTTGACAATCCAAAATCAACTTCTAGACTGTGTGCTTGAGACATGTCATGATGAAATATATGCTGAAATCAAACAATCTCAGGTTTATCAGTAATGTTGGACGATACATCAGATGTATCAGGTCTTACACAGCAAGGTGTTTTTTTTTTTGTTATGAAGTGAGCAGTAATGTGTGTGAAAGATTCTGTGTCTTTTTTTTTAAACAGAGAAACCCAAAATGTTGACGTCTTAGCAACCACCTTATTTGCTAACACCAACAGTCCTACCTGCCCCCTCCCCCCGAAAACACTTACTCTCTCATTTACGCTTCTCACTGCTTTCCATCTCGCTTCCAAATAGGTATAAAGATAATCAAAAAATTAACAAAAAATAACAAAGAATTTAAAATTAAATCTTTTTAATAGATTTGCGTGCCGAAATTTCATTATCCCAAACAAAAGTGTTATTTTGACTACACAAAACTGTCCAAATTAATACAATTTTACTATTGTTTTCACTATTACTACATCTAAAAAATAGATTATTTCTATAGTCTAGTTATAGTTTTTAGTTTTCACTTATAAAAGTCTTGTTGAACATTCATTTTGCGTTGAAATTGGTGTGTAAATAGCAGTAAATCTTGTGAATGTAAAAGTTATTAATTACGCTCTGTACCGTATGCTCTAACAACATGTAAGGATTTACGTCTATTAAATGATAGAAATTTATACTTTCTTGAACATATCTGTTTGAAAAAATTTCATTGTTGAATATGTATTGTGAATCACACATTGCTAAAATGAAAAGTCACCGTAATGATGTATTACTTTTATTGGGTACCATCAAGTTGGTCCATCGTCTGCTTTTCTCTTAGACATGGTTTCCCTTTATGTTGTTCGCTTATCAGTTAAGTACATCAAATATTGGAGGCAATGTTGTCTTTTATACACATCTTTTATTATGTGTTAAACTCCGTCTTTGTGTGTTTAATATGGTTTTCATATCCCCGCAATATTTTCTTTAACACAATATATGTTATTATGTTAAAACATTAATCCCTTTTAACATCTCTAGAAAAATGAATACAAATAAGTATAGATATTTTTGGCGTAATATTGTTCCCTATAGTAACTTGAATTGTAAGAACCATATAAAGAAAACAATTTATTTATCTTTTCTTTCCAACAGTAACTTCAATTACGTGAAACATAAAGAAAAATAAAGATTTTCCTTTGTCTTACTTTATCTTAATTCCAGTTACTACAGGGAATACTATTATGCCAAAGATGTATGTCCAACTTTGTCGTGTTTACTTGCTAAACTGTTACTTGCCATGTTCCGGACGAGGCCTTTCAGAGTTTCTACCATTTCAAGTCCTAAACCACGATTAGCCTAAAGGCAAGAGCGGTGTACACTAGAATGAGCAATTAAGTCACGATTTAACAATAAACAAAAAGATGAGACTTTTACGCTGCTACGTAGCCTATTTCTCGGCCCTATTCTACGGTGTAGAATCTTGGAATTTGACTGAAACCACAACTAAAAAATTGCAATCTTTCGAAATGTGGCTTTACCGTAGAACACTGAGCATTTCATGGACAGTACGCATAACTAATGTTGAAGTCTTTAGGAAGGTGAAGAAAGAAAGGGAAGTTATTAACACAGTACAGATAAAAAGCTTCAGTATTTGGGACATCTTATGAGAAATGAACAAAGATTATACTTATTCCTGTCCATACTACAGGTAAACGTACTTGGAAATAGAGGAGTTGGGCGACCGAGAATTTCATGGCTGAGAAATTTAAGGACCTGGTTTGGCATGAATACAACTGGCTTGTTCCGTGCGCCAGTACAGAAAGCTAAAATAGTCTGTATGATATCCAACATCCGAAACGGACAGGAACTATCAGAAGAAAGATAGTAATAGAACTTTCTACTGTTTGCATTGTTGAATGTGTATTGTGACTCACACATTGTCAAAATGAAACGTCACCGTAATGATGTATTACTTTTGTTGGGTACTTCAACTCGGTCCATCGTCTGCTTTTCCCCTACACAAGTGGTACGCACCTGTTCGTCAATTAAGTACGTCAAATATTAGAGACAGTTTCGTTTTTAGACACATCTTTTAGTACGTGTTAAAATCTGACTCTGCTAATTTAATATGGTTTTATTGGCCTCGAAATGTGCCAGCCTTTTAAGATCCCTAGAAAAATGAATACAAATAAGTAAGCATATTTTTGAAGTAATATTGTTCCCTATAGTAATTGAATTATGAGAAACATAAAGAACACATGTTTATTTAGTTTTTCTTCCCTACAGTAACTTGAATTATGTGACAGATAAAGAAAAATAAAGTTATTTTCTTTATCGTTGTTTATCTTAATTCAAGTTACCATCGGGAAAAATATTAGTCAAAAATGTACGTTTTTATTTGTATTCATTTTTTTAGAGACGATAAAAGGCTTGTAAATTGGGAGTCATTACGAATCTATTGTTACAATGGTCTCACAGATCGTCGTATGTTACAGTGGAAAACAAATTACCAGACACCAATAAATTCACTAATAAAAATAATTTAAATAAAACACCTTTTGAATCAACAAGTTATTCAGCAAGATTATACTTGTACAATAATTCAAGTTTACCTATCCACACAAAAATAATGTCAACTATAAAGATTCCTGCACTATAATCACTTCTTGCTAATAAAACACTTCAGACGTGCTGTGTAAATCACCCGACATAAAACTTGAACCTCACTTGAGTACATCGCCACTTAAACTCAAAGTAATCGTCGCTGTGTGCTTATATTTTTACACCGCTGAGATTCCAGAATAATCCATAATACGCGTCAACACTACTAGAAAACACTAGAATGTAATTGATTGCGGCCTTGAACACAGTGCGCCGAACGGTGTGGTCTGAAATAGCTTCGTTGACGAATGTTAAGAATCACGTACGCACACAACATTACAGCTGGTTCTGCTGGGATAGCCGAGAAACATGTAGAACATTCTTTAATAGTGTATCACTATATTAACTACACAAATGCAGATTTTAACACATACTAAATGATTGCTTTTATACTCCACGACATCGTGTGCGTGTGGAGGGGGGGGGGAGAAGAGGTGATTGTATAAGATTAAGACGGCACGTACGAGAACAATGTACGCAAGATAAAAATATTTTCTAAGTGTTATTAGGGCACGCACCGTAGCCATAGCCTATCAATTGGAAGATGGTATGTTCCACGCCGAACGCACATAAAACTTTATAGCTCCCAGTGTTAGTTTCACACTTCTGAATGACAGTTTTACAAATCTCGAGCGTGTATAGAACATTCAGTGCCTGTGTTTATCGGCATACTACATTTATAGTGACACAAATTGAGCTCAAAGTTCTGACGGCCTTCTGCTTGCTTACTGAAACAGGAACACGTGAGTAGAAAGACAAATTACGCAAGTAGCTCACTTGCCAGTCGATGTGTATAGGCTTACCTTCTCATTCCGAATAATTGAAAGCAAAATGTTAAAATACAAGCTTGTCTAATTGGAATGAAAATAACAAGACATGGGACATTTATATACATTTATTCTGCAAAATAATGTAACATCATCAACCTAATTATTATCAACAAGTATTCCTTAAAAGGCAGGCTTGCTTCGTTGTAAATAAACCAGTTTTTGAGCTTAGAATCTACAAATATTAAAGGGAAAAGCATATTCTCTTTAAGGTAAACAAATTTAGGTATTACCTTTTCGTCTTCAGTAGTGTTACTTGACAATTTTTGGAGAACTGTTACAGTTAAGATAAAAACACCTGTTTCTGATTTTTGTAAAGGAATCACAACCTTAATAAGCTGTGTATAAAATGCATTATTCAAAAGATCACTATTAAAAGTTAACCAGAAAAATAAAAAGCTGTTCTAATTTTTATAAATAAAAAAGCTAGGCAACCGCGTGAACGTTTTACACTTCACACTTCAACCGCGCGATCAGCATTTCATATCAAACAAAATTCAATTAATGCTTAAACACACGCGTTATAAGTAGGCCTATTAATGTTAATATGTATGGAGTAGTCGTAAAACTCGTATACACTACTCGCAACGTATTTCATGGGTAATATACGACAGTACACCCCTGTCCAATAATAATCTAATTTGGTAACCGTCTCCAATAAATCGTTGCAACATATCGGGAACATTTACTTTGTGTAGAATATTTAAATTTATTTCATTATTCAAAATATTTAATTTAAAATATTACTAAAAATATTAAAGTAATCACATATATGGGAATTGATTTATAAGTTTGAAACGAAGTATAAAAGGATAGTTTTAAGCATACGTGTGTGTGTGAGTGCGTGTAAGAGAGAGAGAAAGAGAGAACAAAATATAATAATCGAAAGACTGAAAGACAGATAGATAGACATACCGACGTATAGATACAGAATATCATATAGGCCTCTATTTTTCGTGGGGTATGAATTCACTTGTATCTGCATCTTTTAGGTTTGCCTTGTTTTATAATATCTGAAAATGTTTTATTAGTTTATTAAGCCCAAATCATATCAAAATTAATTAATTACATTATGGTTCCTCCTTTACGCAGTAGTGTGTAATATCAATAAAAACACTTAGATTTCTTGTCTTAAAAAATACAGGTTAACATATTTATGTGCATATTATTCTTGCAGATTATTTTACATTGCATTGTTACAAAATTCAAGCCTTTCGAGTACGTAAATACAAAATCTAACCTTAGTGAATATAAGCATTTATATTTTATAATATTAACTACATTAATACAACTTTATTAAACCTAACTGGGTTACTTTGTAGAAACCCCTGTTAATCAATAATAAATCCAACCAAAGTAGTTATAACAAGTTCATTACATTACTTATAACTAGTCCTGAAAATATTTGTATCGCCTATTGTTCCTTAGCTAGGCCAATTTGCGAGACCGGTATAGTTTAACAAAAATCTTTACAGCAAAGCGTGAATTGCTTTAGCAATTTGTGAAGGTACATTTATTTTTAAGTCGGGCACAATACAGAAGTAGTAGAAGAATATCTATAACGATAACAACAATAGTGTCCACGAGAAATCCAACCCTAAGCCTGACTTACATTTTGTCGTCGTGGGAGGCGGGCAATCGCTGTTACACTTTAGCTGGCTAACAGGGAACTGATCGGTAAGTTTGACAAGGTTGTATGTACTGCTCGAAAATATACCGTAACCCACGGTGTACTATATTATATTATATTACATTATAGAAATATAATACAATATTCTGATTCATAATTGTTCAAATTATGAAAAATTATGTAATGGACTTTACAATATAATAATATACATTTCTCTCGCAGAGAAGAACGACTGACTTGACAGTTTGTCATACCAGCTGTTGTAGTCCACTTGTGTGGGGGGTTTGACAGATAAAGTAGGTTTGTTTACTTGCTCCTAGGGTAAGTCTGGACTAAGTATAGTTTGTGAAACGATGGATTTTAGTAAGCTGAGAAGACAAACCACTGATCTGTAAAAGATTAGAATTTTACAATGAGTGTAAAAACTTCTAGGCCTACGTATCGTACACACTGGATAATCTACTAATGCGTGTACTAATTTACAAAGTTAATGTGTACTGCTGTACGCAGGACCCACTGGGAATCGAATCATGAAACGAACGGTAGACTGAAAATGGGCAGTTCACGTCATCGTTTCAACGCGTTTCACCTCATTACATTATCGTGAGTCTCTCTCGGCGCTGTATTCAGCACGTATAATTGCACTACCTAATTAATTAATCCCAATTCACTCACCAAATTTCCATCATGCTAAACTTTAATTACAGCAATCAAAGATCAAAGCTGACACTAATAAGTAATGAATAATTTCAACACTCCTCATCACGCTATTCAATAAATTTCAAAATGAGACTATCATAAAGGTCATTAAACTTATTTTGAATAATAGTATTTTTTATTATTACACATTGATGGCGTAATTCGTTTTTATTAGACGAATTCAACGATTTTGTCTTCTTTCCTAGTCATATTTTTCTCTTGCATTAATATTCACCTTATTATAACCTAATTTTCTCTAGTCAAACTAATTAATTTTGTTTAAGCTCATGTAATTAAACAATTAACAAATGTGCCTTATTTTAAGACACATTCGCTTGAATTTCATGAGTCTGACTGGGTGGTCTCACATCAGCCTAGATAACATAAGATTTAAAGATTACTATTTTTAGTCTTTTAAATTTACAAATATTATTATACGTTAGTTAGAAAATAAAAATCTATAATTTTAACTTGATTTAATGTAGCAGATCTACATTTGAAAAACGGTTGTTCTTTCATGTATCAATATTAAATTTACTATGAAGGTAACCTGTTAATGGAAAATATTTTGTCGCTGTTTAGGTTTGTCAGAGCGGAGTAACTAGTCGTAAGAATGCTCTTTATGTTTTCTATTTACTATAATTTAAAACTCATTTTCCAAGTTCACTATGCGGAATTTTATAAAAAATTTTAACTATAAAATCTAATAATTTATAAATTATGTTTGTAAATATTAGGCCCACGAAAAACTACAGAAATTTGGAAATTAAGAAGTTATGATAAAATATATCAAAGTATAGAAAGTATAACGGAAACAATGAGAAAAAGAACACTATTATTTTTTTATATTTATATAGAATGTCGACAATAGGTTAATAAAGCATATCTTCAAATATCTGTGGGGGAAGAAGTCAACATCAAGAAGTCCAAAACGATTTTGAAAAAAATAATACAAAAGCAGAAGAAGCAATTGAAAGAGACGTTTTTCGGACAAAAGTGTAAAAAATAGAAGGAGTCCAGGGTATGAGAGACACAATCGCAGGTTCAAAGTGGACTGGAGACAGGAAAAAGAGACATAGTGAAAAGAGGAAAGAATATTAGAGAAAAAGAAAATAACGAGGAATAAAGAACTGAAATTGGCATGTGATCCTCAGATGGCCGATGCAAATAGAAAACAAATTATGTTTGTGTTTTGAGTTTAGAATATAATACCATACTTGCGAATACTTCAGCTTATCAAGTAGGTCTCTCCAAATACTGTTAGAAACAACATGTTTTGATATTTTATATCTGGTGCAAACAATTTTACTTGTCTAATTTTCCTACTTTTGTTATCCTTTGCATACATAGGGTGGCAGATAGTTTTACAGTTCAGAGAATCGTTGCAAACATTTATTTCTTAAAAATCCTTTTTTCTTCTGATACTTCCTATCCGTTTCGGATGTTGGATATCATACAGTCTATTTTAACTTTCTGTACTGCTGCACGGAATAAGTCAGTCGTATTCATGCCAAACCAGGTTCTTAAATTTCTCAGCCATGATATTCTTCGTCGCCCAACTCCTCTTTTTTCAAGTACGTTTCCCTGTAGTATATTTACATTTGAAACGTTCCAAACTTCTTCTCCATAAAGGATTACACTTTGCACCACGCTATTATATATATATATATATATATATATATATATATATATACATATATGTTTCTTTGTATTTTTTGTTATACTTCTTTCCCATAGAAGAGAATTCAACGTTCTTATAACGGTTCGCCCTTTGTTAACACGTTCTTGAATTTCATCTTCGCTGCTTCCCTGTTTGTTGAAAATAACGCCTAAGTATTTACTTTTTTCAACACCTCTTATCCTGTCCACATCCAATTTTAAGTCTTTAACTTCTTCGTTGCCCACTATCAGGTACTCCCATTTTGGCATGTTCATCGTCAAACCAGCTGCGTCATATTCTTCTTTTAATTTTCTGATCATATACTCGACCTCTTCATCAACCTCCGCTACCACAATCTGGTCATCCGCAAAATATAGAGTGAACAGATTCTCATCTCCTACTGTCAGCCCCATGCTTTTAAACTTCTTTGTCCATCTTACTAGATATCTGTCTAAGTATATTTTAAAGGGAGTAGGGGACAGGCAGCATCCTTGTCTTACGCCTATTGTAGTTTCGAATGGGAGAGTGAGTTTGTTTCCCATTTTAACCCTGGTGACATTTTGTTGATAGTATCTTCTGGTGGCTGCAATCAAATTTGGATTTATGTTCGAATGTTCTATCTCCTTCCATAACTGTGAGATTGGGACGCTTTCATAACTTTTGTGCGTTGAATTTGATAAAAAGTTGAGTACACTTAAAACATTCTTAATTTTCAGTTGGTAATTAAGGGGGCTGTGTGCTCTTTTGGAATGTCTATAGAAATGGAAAGACAATTCGGAAGGTACTTTGCTATTCCATAATTATGTTTTACTTGTGTATTTCTTCAATAATAATAATAATAATAATAATAATATTTCTAGTGGTTTATTTATTTCTAGTTATCATTCTTTCATCTATCACATACATTTATGATAAACTTTTTAATACACACTTTAGTAATGAAAAAAATTCTGAAAAATCTTTCTTTTGAATTTTGAAACTTTTAAACAAATCTAATTGCATCCCGAAAAATTATGCCAAATTTTTACTAGCCCATTCAAAAATAAAAAAAGTGATTTTATTAAAACGCAACAATTATAAGACAAGTTTTGTATTCTATATCTAAAACGCTTAACATTTCAGCTGACAAATAACATTAGTATCTTACGCACACGGGAATGTAATAAACACATGTTTTCCTTAGCATACGATATTTTGTAATGAAGCGTTATACGTGTATTCGTACTGTAATCAAACACAGCCGACAAGAGATGCAATGAATACTTAACTACAATGAAATTGTTAACATTCAAAGAGCAATTGACTTGTAGTTTAACTATATATGTCCTACGACATGGAAAACACTTCATACGACACGGATAAATTTTCAAGGTTATGTGCTATGTGCTCCTGATTTTTTTGAGTAAGAAAAGTAAACATTCAGGAGAATAGTAAGAATCTCAGAGTTCTACTCTATGTAAGAAAAGATTTGCAAAATGACTGTCATCTGCAAATAGCAATTCTTGAAACGCCAGGTGATAATTGTAAGAATTTCATACACCAATGCACATTAACTTGATAAAGTAATAATTTTCAACTAGTGAATTACTTCGACCCGTTCATTCTACAGTCAGTAACATAGATTGCTGATTATTTTTTGTGGTAAATTTCTACTAATCGTGATTTTCCTAACGAATCAAAACCAAAAGAACCTTAATTTACTCTTATTGTTATTCCATTACTACCAACACAGTTGTAGTGTACATATTTATAGAGATGACGAGTGAAGGGTTTGATTTTAAGAACTTAGAGAAATTTTGGTCAATTTAATACTAAAGGCTTATACACTCTGGCTTCTATATCTATATGTCGAAAGAACGAAAACAAAGCTGATTAAATATATTAGTATAGGTAATTGTTATTAGCATATTACGATAGAATTTGTTAACATAAAACAATGTTTAATCTAGGTAAAATGTAGTCATTTGAGTTTTACTATTCACATAAAAACGGTTCATTTCCTCTATATTGTATCTTTCTTGTGCGACCGTATATTTATTGTATTTGTTGCGTGTTTTAATTAAACATATTACACATTATTAAATACCTAATGCAAGTAAAATTGTTTTGTATCTGTATATTACATGAAGTTTAAAAAAAATATAAAATCATATATCCTCCCAATTACCCAACTAATTACAAGACTAGTATTTTTTTGACATTTATATAGATTGGCGACAATAGGTTAACAAAACAAGTCTTCAAATATTTGTGGGGAAAGAAGTCACCATCAAGTTGGATTAAAGAATTCAAAAAGGATTTAGAAAAATTAATATAAACGCAGAAGAAGCAATTGGAAGAGAAGTTTTTTGGGCAAAAGTGTTAAAAATGGAAGGAATCCAGGGTAGGACAGAGAAAAACGCAGGTCAAAGTGGTCTGAAGACAGGAAGAAGAGGCATGGTGAAAATATGAAGGAATATTAGAGAAAAAGAAAATTACAGGGAATAAAGAATTTGAATTGGCTTTTGGTCCTCAGATGGCCGATACAAGTAGAAAAAAGAACAATTGCTATTAATTTTATTTAACAATAAAGTGGGCATTGTACTTTAATTTTAGACTTTAACTTGCAGTAAATTAGCACGTGATGATAAAGAACGGAAAGTGATGTTATGAGAAACTAAATAAAACAATTTGGATACTAGTGTAGCATATGTACTGCTGTGTAGTATTAGAAAATGCTAGGAAATAACTTGATTATTTTGAAATTTAACGTAGTTTATCGTACAGTTACATACAGATAATTGAAAGCAACATAAAATGATGAAAACAAAATTATTTTATATAGATAACATTTTATATTTTATATACAGTCCCGGCTAGTCGTTATTACGAGTATAGTCGACAGGATCGCTCAGTATCGGCTGCAATGGTGGGAAAATCTTTGCCTAATGGATGACTGCCGCATCCCCAAACAACTATAAGCCGAGGGGACGCGAGGTGTGGGACGTCCGAAGAAGCACTGCAGTGACCAGCTCTAATCTTTGCCTATTTGAGACTGGAACAAACCATCCTTGGTTTAATCCGTGAAGAAGAAGAAGATGATGATGATGATAGATATACAGTAGCTATAGGTAATCAGTTTTCTATATATTGAGCGAAAGTTATAAATTTTGAGTAAATCATCCTTTAATTCAGTGGTTCCCAGCCGGTGGTTTACAAAACACAACACAACACTTCAGTAAAAAATTGAGTACATATAAGTTTTCAGTCATAAAAAAAGTGAAAAGGGACCTCAACACACTCGTTAATTTAGTTGAGTGTACTCCGTAACAGGAGGAATAAAACATCCGAATTATTAGAGACTTATCAAAGAAATGTTTGCAGAAATAATAAACGTACGAAACGGAAAGACAAATATAATTACATTACAGCAAACATTTTATAAACAACTATTACGTGACAGGAAATGAATGCATTATTAGAAGAAAATAAACAGTTAGATCCCTTTGTTTCATCACGCAACACAAACGCGAGTACGCTGACCTCAAAACTTCTTATTGTAAAAGCTTTATTTATAATGCTGCCTACTGCATGACAAAAATTAGATAAAGAATTTTTTACGGTATTTTCGGGAGACATAAGTCTTACACTTAAAATTTAAATATTCATATTAGAAACTTAAAAATATATACAATTTCTTTTTACATGCATAAGCTAATACGTGGTTCTTTATAAAAATGTTTCTTGCATTATTTTTAATTGTTGTTCTGCCCTAAGACAGGTCTTCAAATGGTAAGAGCTCTCCAAGGTGATCTATCGCATGACAGTCTTTTTGTTTCTTCGTAACACCCTCTGATTTTAATGCAATCTATTAACTTCATTCTTCTACGCCTTCTTATTTTTTCTCCTTCTATGACACCCTCCATGGCAGTTGTAAGCAAGCAGTTTCTTCTTAAACATTTACCTAACCAATTCCTTTTCCTATTTTCTATGCCTTCAGGATTCTTCTCTCTTTCCGTTTATTCTTCTTAAAACTTCATCATTCCTTACTTTGTCAACACACCTTAATTTTTACATTGCTTGCTAAACCCACATCTCAAATGCTTCTAATCTTTTCTCATCCTCTTTCCTCAGTGTTCATGTCTCTGCACCATATAAAGCAACGCTTCATACATAATATTTGGCTAACCTTTTTCTTGCATTATAAACGGTTTATTATTTCACAGTCGTAATAAAATTTTATATAAAGCCACGTATTTTAGTTTTCTTAACTTACGGACGTTTTACAGAAATTATTTTGTATCATTAAAGGTGTGTTTGAACTAATAATTTATTATTTTTTTAATAAAAACGTACAAAAGTATAACATAATGATTACCTGGGAAAATCTTAATATTTACAAACACAATAATAATAATCTACTAATTAAAGAACAAATTCAAATTAAAAAAAGACAATTTTTTAAATCATACCTTTACTAAAATAATAAAATAAAATATTAAATGTGTAATAAATAGCTGACTTCAGAAACATTAAAACAATCGAAAATAGAATTGGAGTAAAATCGACTATCCGTTAACTATATTGTAAGTGAAACATTCAATTACAATTCAAACAAACCTCTGAAGTTAAAGAATAATTTCTGTGAGACGTGATTGAGGTGAAAGTAAACCTACTTGCAGTTTATTGAAGATATTACATGGGAAACCTGCAGGAAACTCAACGAATTATTTATAAACGAATAATGGACGAAAACACCAATCAAGTATATATGTACATATTACTGTAGTTTGTCTATGCCTCTTCCTTTAGTGGAAAATACGCTAATTCGAAAACAAGTCAATCAAGTGCCCTTCCACAAAGAAATGGACAAACTTAATCTCAGTATACAACTTCACATCTATTACAAGTATAAAATACTGTGAATCAACTGTATGCAAATCAGTTGATATTTGATAGTATACTAATTAATAAGTATTTAATAGAGTATATAATAAAGTGTTCCAAGCCAACGGTTGAACTGATATTTTAATGATTCAAAGTGTGATAGTTTATAATAAAATTAAAGAAAGAAATGTTTAACCCATAAGACTGTTTCAATACTAGGACCTAAATAATCTGTGAAAGAATATTGCAACGCCGGAACTTTCTCGAAGAATAGAGAGTGTCCCGGCCACCCGAGCAGGTGTGTGTTCCGCGCTCAAGTGTCCTGTAGAGTTTTCGAGTGCTTATTTTGAAACGATAGTCTGGAACGCTGCCGGCTATAAATAGGCGAAAGCTGCCGCTTAGAGTCCAGTAGTTAGTGGCGATTTATTGAAGTGTGTTTGGCAAGTGATTATTGTCTTATAATTAGTGTGGAACTCTATTAGTTGATATTATTATTGCATGTGAATGAATTTAACTTGAATTACTAGTAAAATCGTGTTCAATAATTGGTTGCCTGCAGACTGTTATTTGCGATTAAATAAAATTGGTGATTAGTGACTTCATTGGTGTCTTGTATTTTGTTTTCCACTGTACGATACGACGATCAGTGAGACCGTAGTAACAATATTTAACCCGTAAGACTTAAGTGCATCAGTATATTATTTACTATTGGGTCCTTCAGCTTTTCGACTGGTTTGTACCCTCCCCGCATATACCCGTGGTGCGTGTGTTACAGAGATATGGGACAGGTATATGGGACCTACAGTTTAACGCCGAATCAGAACGGCATAGTTGGGGAGGGCTTATACCATACAGGATATCTATCGCTGGTTTGCCATCGCCTTGCGGGGGGGAACGGTCGTATCTAATTCAGATGGCCCCGGCGGGAATATTAGCATATAAATAATAAGAAACCAGATGCTCAAAATCAGATGTGTGTGTGTGTGTCTGTGTGTGCGCGCGCGATATATATGTATAGAGAGAGAGAAGTTACAGCAATTTGATTAGAATTCAAATACGTAATGTGACAGACACAGTAAGTAATTATGTGGCTGCATAACAAGTTTGTGCCAACAGTTGTAGGCCATTAAACTTCGTCACTTGGTCTGAACAAAGTTTGGATTTCTATGAGTAATATTAGCGACGTGCGCCTTGTGGTTAGGTGTCACATCTGTGGAAATACGTTACGCCGTTCACGACCACGACTCCATCACTCCGTTTTCACTACGCTAAACAGTTAAACAACTGACTGTCCATTGCATATAATATTACTTATTGACGTAAAGACATTCTTCTTCTTCTTCTTCTTCTTCTTCTTCTTCTGATAGTTCCTATCCGTTTTAGATGTTGCATATCATACAGACTATTTGAACTTTATGTACTGCTGCACGGAAAAAGTCAGTTGTATTTATGCTAAACCACATTATTCTGCGACTTATGAATAAACTAAAATACGTTTCCCTTCAACGGTGATGCACTCCTTAGGAATATATTAAATTTACACGAACTTTATATAATACAATACTTTATACTTTATACAATAAGTCACGCTATTGAAGATAACATCATTTTCAGTTAGCGTGTTATATTCGAAGGTAACAATTCACAACGCTAACTTACAATGCCGTTAAACTGTTATTATACAAATTTGGCAAAACAAATGAGCTCATGACACATACATGCCTACAAGTAGTACACTTCTTCTCCACATCGTAATATATCGATACAATCGAATATTAAAAACATCGAAAATGTACTGCAGAAACGGGCAAAAGTATAGCTCTGATGCTGCTAAATAGTATTTGTTTATTTACATGTTACGATGGTAGTGTTATTTACTTGTTCTTGTCTCCATAGTGCTGTCATCTTTATACGCGTCAACAAAATGGCATAATTAAGAGGGCTTAAATTGTGCGAACGGGACAAAATATCAAATTCCACTTAAAACAGTGTTTTTTAACAGTTAAACCTTATCAAAGGTTACCTGTGCAAAATTTGGTGGCAATCGGTGTAACGGTGAGGATTTATATTCAATACAAAGATCCTCAGACTTTGAGTTTTATATATGTGGATCTTCATAGTCTTCTTCTTCTGATAGTTCCTATCCGTTCCGGATGTTGGATATTATGCAGACAATTTTAGCTTACTGTACTGCTGCACGGAATAAGTCAGGTGTATTCATACCAAATGAGGTCGTTAAATTTCTCGGCCATGATAGGCTCGGTCGCCCAACTCCTCTCTTTCCAAGTACTTTTCCCTGTAGTATGGACTGCAATAAATAGAATCTCTGTTTGTTTCTCGTGAGATGTCTCAGATACTGAAGCTTTCTTATCTTCACTGTCTTAACAACTTCCCTGTCATTCTTCACCTTTCTAAGAATTTCAACATTAGTTATATGTGCTGTGTCCATGAAATGCTCTGTATACTACGGTAAAGTCACATTTGGAAATATTCCAATCTTTTAGATAAAGTTAGCTACAGTTAAAGTAAAAGATTCTACACCGTAGAAGGGGACCGAGAATATGTACCAGCGTAAAAGTCTCATATTTGTATTTATTGTTAAATCGTGACTTTTGAATAAACTGTCCATTCTAGTGTACACTGCTCTTTCCTTCATTGCAGACATTAGCAATTAATATTAGATGATTATTAATTATTTAAATACACATTATAGTAGACGACTAATACTACACACACATACATGTGTGCACAAAACGAAACAAAAATTTCAATAGATTACAACCATTCAGATTTAATGAGTAAACGGTGTTAAAATATATTATAAGCAGCAATTAAAACAATGAAAGTTGTCACTTGTGAAACGTCTTTATAATCCATTGTGACGTTAAGAATTAATCCGTTCTTCTTACTTCCACTGGCCCAAATGGCCGCCCGGGGTGCTCGTCGCTGCCGCACAGTACAATAGGGGCACTATCCTATCAGCTGGTGTAATGCTGACTATCTCAGCTCTTTGCCCAGCCGGTGTCCGGGGGCCGAACTGTGACACCGTCACAGTGGCGACGGAATCCGCATCTCTTTTCGTGAGCCCTACTATCGGACTCCCCGTATTCCGCTGGGTAGCGCTACCAAAACGATTTACCTGCACTGGGCGGCTGGTCCCAGTCGTGCGTGTAGTGTTGCCTTCGCCTTGCAGGCAAGGCGGCTGGTGAACTTCCATCGCTGCAGCTTGATGTTGTTGCTGGCGATGTGGAGAGTGTTGGTCCGGGGGCTTCTTATTTACTGCCGCCACAGTAGCTGTTGGTGATGCCTCTTCATAGCAGATCTGTAGAGCTCGAGGCGATCCTCTTCTGCGCTGACCAGACAGTTGACAGTTGATGTGTACTCTTCGAAAACAAGCAGTCGAATCTCTCGTGATTAACCCTGGTGAGTAGTGCACCCATAATTATAAACTTTTGGTGTCCGCACGAAGTTGTTGGCTGACACCACCAGCCAAACAGGAGAAAGGCAAATTCTTTTTGGTTTGCCAAAACTCGCTTCCAATGAGCAGTCAATGAGAGGGACTCACCTCACCGATTCATTCCAATAGATGCATGTCTCTGAATCTGGGCAGACTCCATATGCAGGCGGGGGAAATACGCACTCACCAACGACAGAAGCCTCGTATCTTCAAAGAGTATATGCGATGGCGAGTGCGTGCTCCGCTATAGCAGACTTTTCCGGCTGCCTCAAGCGACAGTAGCGGCTGTGTTCATCAACGAGGGCATACACTGCGCTTCGTAGTTCCGATGTACAACTGGCCGTATGAGCAAGGAACTCCATACACTCCGCACAACGAGAGCGGGTCTCTGTCGTCCTTCACTCTATTTTCACGTTTGTCACATTCAACTGGTTATGGTCTAGTAGTTGAATCACCTGCTTTCGACCTGACTGCTTTGCTATGAGTAGGGGGAAAATGACAGTTCTAACGCACAAAGGAATGCCGCCTTTCCCACGGTCTAGATCAAAGAGATGCCGCCGTTCCCACGGTCCAAGATTTTTTCCCACGCTCTCCCCACCACCGCTGGATTACAGCATCCCAAAGGACCGCGAATTTCCGCGAATAAATTTTTTTATTTTTTTTTAATTTGATATTTTTATTTTTTTAATTAAATTGATTTGCATATTGCAATAATAATACTGCAAATTAATAATTTGTTGTGTGTTGATGATAAGCTATTGTGGAGTATGAGACTCCGATGCAATCAAGCCCCTCTCTTTGGGCTAGCCAATTTGTAATAAATTAATAAATAAGTTGTAAGTTGTAATGTGTTTAATTGGTGTGATTGGTGTGGCTCTCGACGTCTTACTGGCCTGAAACACTTCCTTAAGTTTCCCAGCTGGTCGAGTCCCAATGGTAGCAAGACCGGTCGAGTAGCGTAAAGTTGATGAAGGAATATATATGTTCAGCTTCGCCGAAAGTTTCAAAACAAAATTTATTGTTTTGAAGGAAATTTTAAAAAAAATTATGTTTATAAAAAAAATAATTAAAAAAAAATTTTAATTTTATTAATTAATTAATTAGGATCAATTAATTAATATAGGGCTGTGAAGTTTTAAACAGTGTAATGCTCTTCCGAAAATTTTTATTAAAGTTTTAGTATAACTTAAATAATCTATCACCACTCATAAGACTGTCTGTAAACCAATCGATACTTGATTACCTTTTTATTTTTTAGGTTATCTTCACTTACGGGTGGTAAAGTCCTTGTAGATTATCAATTAGAATTATGTTATAGGTAATTAGTATTATTGAAGAAATAAAGAACTATTAAGTATTGAAAAGTATTAATGTTTTTTATTAAGTAATAGCAATATTGACTCTTATCGATTAGTATCGATTCTCAGGATATCGAAAAAAAAATTACAAGTATATGATATAAAAATTAAATAGGGTTCTTTAAACAGCCAGCTATTACCAAAGTCAGAGAAATCGGGCTAATATTTAAAAAGTATAACGTTACAATCAAATTAATAGTTATTAATAAACACAGACATTGAATAATAATTTGTAAATATAATAATTGTTTTCACCAAACAGCTGAGTTGTACTAAGAAGAAGGCACTGGAATCGTCAAAGCAAATGGCCGCCGTCAAGTTGATCAAAATGTTGCTCGTTCCTGCAGTGTTCCAAATAATGTATTTTCTGGCAAAATTCCTGTTCTTGTCTCTGCAAATCTCTTGTTAAATGTTGTGTAGTGACTGGTGTAGTGATTCTTGGTTGTATTTAGTATGTCTGTGTAATTATAAGTCAAAACACTTTTCCCAATTCCGACACTAATTTGGTTAATGTGTTATACAGTTTTCTGGTGTTTTGTGGTGTTTTTCAGAGTAGAAATGTATTGTTTAGTGTTAATTAGTGTTTCTTGATCGTTTTTGTCACAATGTATAGGTTCTGGAAAGATTTTATAATTCACTCCCGACTTTACAGTAACGTACTGTTCGCCACTAAACTTCACCTTTGTAAGATAGGTTAGATCGTCACAAAACTCTCGTTTATGTTATCCGTTCAAATACCAATAATCAACTAACTGTTTCCTTTAGTTTCAATTAAACTCTTAGCCCATATAATATTATCCTTAACATTGTTCAAATATTTTTCACATCCTGTGTGCACTTTTACATTTTCACTATATGAATGCCTAAACTTTGGTTATTTGTCAATTTTATTCACTAGATTTGATTTAAATTAATCTTTCAGTTCATTCTGGTTATTTTCAGATTAAATAATGCCATTTTATAGTGTTTTCTGTCCAAAAAATAGTAATTTTACTTTCAGTTTGGTATACTCTGAAGAGTCCAAACATCAAAATTTACTTCCTGTCATTATATAAATTCAGCCATTTTATCAGTTATATTTAATATTAATAATCCTATATTGTATTAAAAGGTTCATATTCCCTTATTTTCTGGTAGTTAATTGAATTAGTTGTATTCTGAAACATTATTCTGGAATATATGACTCCCATGTCTAAATTTCTGAGTTTAGTCATTCTCATTTTTATTTATAATTCTGAATATAATTTATTAAAATCTCTCTAAATGGTATGTGCAATTATATGGCATGATCTCAAGTTTATTTTGTCTAAACCCCTTTTGTTTATTTGCTTTTAAATGAGTAATTTCTCTGTTTTGATGAAGTTTGGTTTCCATTCTTTTGGCCTATGATTTTTTAACAATTTTTCTTACAAAATAATTTACAAACAATATATGATGTGTGATACCCTCTCTGACTTTTACAAATAGTATTATAAATTAAACATGTTTTCAAATTACACAAAAACAATTAGTATTGGTTACAATACAAATAATAGTAAAACAAAATAAAGAATATTTTTTTAAATAAATGGTTGTCTTCAAGTCAGACATTTTGCAACAAAATCCCCATTTCCAAACATGGAAATATGGCTTACAAAAAAGGTTTTTTACTAACTAACATCTTAATTGCCCTCTACTATTTACAAGTATTAACTATTTTTATAGTTCTGATGTTAGTTGTTTCAGACCCAAACAAATGGCCTTATATCTAAAACATTTTTAAACATTCTTGTACTATATACATAAAAACCTTATATTTATATTCTTATTTCTAACTATTATTATAAGTAGGATTCTACAGTTTTTATACCGTCTTTTATACATTGTCTTTGGGGAATTGTACCCTGTCATTAACAAATAAATAGTATGAACCGTTCAAAAAGCACTATGAAATCTGTTTTTCTTTTTTCATGTAAAACAAAATGTTATTTTAAACAGATTCATGTCTTATGAACAACATATTGTCACAGTACACATTTTAAGTCATTGAAAAATGCATATTTCATTGCATCCAATGTTTGTGATTGCCAAGAATGAAACACAAGGTTCATTTTTTATAATACCCAAAACTATCACTGGTTCACTTTCACTTATATATTATGTTAATGCTAAATGGTCGTATAGTCTTATCAACATAATAAATTGGTTAGCGTTTTTCAATGGAGATTTGTTCCATGGGTACTATATTATTGTTTCATCTTAGTTCACAGGAAACTTTTACTTTGTTCACTTCTCTCTCTTAAATTTATATACATGTGGTTTTTATTTCGTTATACTTTTGTTTTTAGATATTTATTTTGGGGATATAGGGATTTGGGTGTCTTTTATAAGAGCATGACATCTTCTTCAGGATGCTGCCCTCTTCTTCTTTCTTCAGTCTTCTTTTCTCCTGCCTTCTGGGACTGGTATCTTCTCCATCTTCTTCTTGTTGCCATCAGGTTTCTTGGGATCTTCTCCATCTTCTTCTGTATTTCAGACATACACCACCTGTGTTGTTTGATCTTGGCTTATTTTAGGGTTTCTCTTCTATTTATTCTTCCTCGTTGTGGGTTTGGTCATATTCAGTACTGCTTTGTTATTTACTTTTTTACCTTCCTGGGTTATAACTTGAAAACCTTTGGTTATGAGACTGGTCTTGGATGACTCATCACTAGTAACTCCTTTTATTTGAACTTATATTTTCTTTATAATAATGATTTCTGTCCACAGTTGCTATGAATTAATCTATTTATATTAAACTTAGTGCTTTCTTCCAAATTTAAATATTATAACTTCATTATTCTAATGATCAATTGCCATTCAATATTATGCATACATCTGTCACGCTACAATATCCACGAATATATGCAGCCTTTCGCGAGCCTAAATCACTTTCACTTTCTAATTTCCGCGAATATAATTTTTTATATGCAGCCTTTCGCGAGCCTAGATCACTTTCACTTTCAACTGGACCACAGAATCCGCGACTTTTTCGCTGATCTGTGTCAAGATCCGCGACTTTTTCGCGTATCTGGACCACAGCATCCGCGAATATAATTTTTTTTTTTTTTTATATGCCGCCTTTCGCGAGCTTAGATCACTTTCACTTTCTATCACTTGATGTATTATAGTGTATATATTAAATATATGATCAGGGTTACCAACCTTGCATGAGTTCAAATTTGTTATAATGTATATTAAATCTATATGATCAGGTTTACCAACCTATGTATGGGTTCAAACTTGATATGTGTGTGTATTATAGTGTATATTAAAATATATGATCAGGGTTACCAACCTTGCATGAGTTCAAATTTGTTATAATGTATATTAAATCTATATGATCAGGTTTACCAAGTATCCCTCCTCAGACGCTGGTGTTACTTTGCATTTTTGCATTAAATATATATATCGTAAACAATGAAATAATAATATTTCGTCATTGTAAGATTTTAATAAAACAATTATCAGTTTAAATTCTCTCTCTCTCTCTCTCTCACACTTGTTGTGTATGTTTCTCTCTCTCTATGGTCAGTACCGCGCGCATGTATATGAAATTAGAAAGTTTATATTTATTCGACAAATATTAACGCCCTCTCTCTCTCTCTCTCTCGCTCGCAGACGTCGGAAGCAATTCGAGGTCATTGACACGACTTTACACTGACACATTGCAGTCTCTCACTCTCTCTCTCTCTCTCTGGGTTAAGCTGGTGTTGTACGTTACTAAAATCATAGCAAATATTTTCATTCTAAGCATGTATTACTGTTTAGTAATAATTACAGCCCCAACAAAGGATATATAAGTTTGTATACATGGATTGTATATTGCAAGTACGGAATTATTATTTAAATCCGATATCTGTTTTTATTAAAATCATACAATGTCAAAAGAGGATAGTTGTCTGTTACGAACCAGTACTAACTCTCCTATATGGCCGTCGCTCGCATCATCCGTATTTAAAGTTCGCTACTTCCAGTACACATGGCCTCTGTAACAGATTTGGTCTCCAACAGGTGTGATTCGAACGGTAAGAGCAAGAACAATATGAACAAGGCCAAGGACATTATATGTCTAGTATCCCTCCTCAGACGCTGGTGTTACTTTGTGTCATAAAATCTCGTGGCACTCAAGATAAGAGACAATACGTTTGCAAAAAACGACAAAATTGAACTTCTGGAAACAAAATTGTACGGTTTGTAAGTAATATCGACAACACAGGTCAGCATTTTTCGGTCATTGACAGATAAAGGGATCGTCACATTAGGACTACTGACTGCTAAATCTAGTAGTACAAGAACTTAGATATTTGTTGAATCAGTAGCAAAAAAATGTTAGATCTACTGTTTTCAGCGTACATAGACATTTGATAATATTCCATTTTGGTTGTATTCGTGAAGCCATAGTGTAATGGCTGTCCTTGGAAGTCATGTAACCCTTAGTGTTTGTGCGGGAATCGTAGTCGGATTTTAGTTTCTGACATGTCTTTCGTCCGTTTGTGTGCAGGTTGTCTTTACAGTCATGAAAATCATTTCAAGAAGTAAGCCGCATTGTATTGTTCGCGTACCGCGAGCATATGCGGTGGTGATTGCTGTACAAGAATTCTACGGACTGATGTGTTACGAAATTAGCGTGGTAACCAAGTTCTATGACATAGAGCGCGGGTTTCTCCGTACAATTGTGTAACGTCGCGTAGCATTTTTGTGCGATGTTAAGCGACCTATAAAACGTAATGAACCTGTTGTGCCATGATGACGGAGTTGCACAGATGCGTGTGATAATAATAATAACAATAATAATATAAAGAGGTCGCGTGCTCAAACATTATTATTATTTCGCCTTTGACATGCTCCTTGTCAGTCTGTAATTTAGAGGTAGCGAATCTTTTTGCCATTCTTCTGCCGATGATAAAATGTTCTCTGTAGAGTTATTCGTCAAGTTGTTGGTGTAACAATAACATGGTGTAAGCTACCTCTCGTTTATCCATGAGAATGAGTGTTCGGTGTCATCTGCCGTGAGGGTAAATAGCGCCTTATTTTCGCTATTATTTACAACGGTACGGCTAAAATACTAGTAAGCGTAATCAAAAATTACTTCCTACCCTGCTAACAACATCAATGGATGCATTTTGAGTACGTGGCTATGAAAATGATCCGGACACAGGTTATGTCAGGTTGTAATAAGTTAGGCCTCTCCAGTTCTATAATTTTCTACAAAAATTAGTTTTGTTTCCGATTAAGTATCTCCATTTTAATTACTTTTAACACTACACTGAAAAGTTTGTAGTTGTGGGTAGAGGAAAAAATATCAGGAAAGGTATCCGTAGTATGTCATACGATAGTGAAGGAAAGATTTCATCGATATTTTGACATGTTCTCTCGCATATGTTATAGGTTACAGTGGATATGAGATTCGGTTAGAACATGTGCACACTAAATAGGCAATTGTAAGGAAAATAAGAAATTACTGTAATAGGTAAGTTGTTCAGTACTATAGGAGTAGAAAAATATTTTCATATTCATCATTGTCGTAAGGAACTCACACCCTGATGGAAGGAAACACAAGGTGCAGTACAAAAATCCTCCCAGAAGGTCCTTCCAGAGGGCGACTGACTGTACGCTATCATTAAAATTATACAAAACCACTGCTGTCCCGATTCAGATGTACGACAGTGAGGAATGTAAGCGAGACATGTCTACAATTTGAAGCAGCTGAAGTGCTTTCTCTGAGAAGAGTCAAGGGTTCCACACAGTTGGACAGAACGACTGCATTCGGAACGAGCTAAACGTCTATAATCCGAACCAGCGAATAGACGATTACAGATTAAAATGGTGGGAACACGTCGACGGAATGGACGAAAACAGGCAAGCAGTCCAGCGGGCAAGTGTGACATTAAAAGTCGTGGAATGTGAGAACAAATTTATGTGACTTTACCGAGACGGAACAACCATTTATGTCTAAACCATGAAATGAAGAAGCAGAAGAAGAAACGACGTAGTTCGTTTTGTCGTTATTTGGTAGTTGTTGCCTAGCTATGCAATAAATTATTACCTTCAACTAAAGGAAATTCTGATTTTTATGTAGTCCTTCGACAACGCAGGCTTTACGTTGTACCGAGCAACACTTCGCGTGCTTTTACGAAAAATGTAACATGCGCATGCAATAACGTCACTTAAGCTGCTAGTTGGACATGTTTATGACAGCAGTTTCATGGGATGATTTGAACGGTTTGTTTCATCGAAAACTGTCTGCAGGCGAACATATATTTCTGATGTACACGGTTATGTAAACAGAATAGAGAACATGAACTATCAGCCCAAGTAACCTACAATAAATATTATATTTAATCGCTTTTCGTTATAACCGATATGAAATGCCACAAAATGACTACAATTATTGCGTATAACGGAGGATTTATGCCAGCTTTAAATAACAGAAGATTTATCTGAATGGTCAGGCGGCACTAAACGTAATTTCGATTCGTTCCAACGTGCCGTTATTTACCGGTTTAAATACTATGTATTCCACAGCGTTGTGATTTATACTGTAAAACTGATAACGAAAACGAAACGTCGGTCGGAACGGTTAATTAGGCAGCATAATGGTAGGCGATTTGACACGTACGGACAAGTTCATGACAGCGGCGGCGATGATTATTGTACGTAAGAAGAAATGTAAATGAGCTGTGGAGTCATGACGGCTGTGTACATCAATTGCTTCACAACAATACGGACTACACCGTTATCGTACAACAATGGCTTTATACAGTGATTATTGTTGTATTGATTTTTTATTCAGCGATTGTCGAAGCCTTTCAGTTTTCTTTGTCTGTTTAATTTCAGTTGAAGCTAATTCGAAGCGATTGCCTGTTACATTTCGTCTTGTCGTCTTTACATTTCCTTAGTGTAACACATAGTTTTGTTTTGTGGCACGCGTATTATCTTCAGAAGAAGGTCCGTTAGATTCATTTTTTAAGACAAACCTTAATCCCACGTCACCGGATTACATATGACCTATGATGTTGGAATCGTTGTTAATTAACACGTAGACCGATTTGTATTGGTTAATTTGTAGGCGTGTTGAATTTGTTTAATAAAGGACTTGTCGGAAAATTTCTTTTCCGACCACAACATTAATCCTTTGCGTCAATTATTTGGCCATTAAGTAGTTTTATCAGTAAGTAAAATTTCGTCATTTCTTGAAGTGTTGTTTATAAAAATTCCATATGCGGCAATTACAGTAATTTACAATGCAAAAGCGATGTTGTAAGTAATCTTACAGTTATAATTTTAAATTCTTTTTTATACAAAATTATTAAGAAATTTTAAATAAAATATTTAGTATCAATGTTTAAATATTTCCAACAACTATGTTGATTAGAAGTGCTGTAAGTTCAATAACAATGTTCGCTACGTAACGTATTCAAATCTGTTTACTCACCTCTTAAATGTTGATGCACGCAATTATCGACTTCACAATGAGGTATGAAGGCTAATTGCATTCTTCACGTATATATATTGATGTATCTTACAACGGTAGGGTAGGGGGTAGCTTGCGTGTTTGTTTTGAAAGTCGATGTAAGTCATTGTCCGCCGTTGGAAACTTTCAGAAGTTAGCGATACTGAAAGTATTTTCATGCATTAGTCAAAATTAGGAAAACAATGCAGAGAGAGAGCGAGTGGACACACATGTAAGTAGCTCGATACTCAGTGACAACAACACACACACACACACACACACACACACACACACAGAGTTAATATTTGTCAAATATATAACAACGAGTGAGAGAGAGAGAGAGGAGGGGTTATCGACCGTGATGGAAAAGATTTACCTCACTGCTTTAAGAAGTTAGCGATACTGAAAGTATTTTCGGTCAAGTTAACACGACTCTTTTTAAGAAACATTCTATCATTTATTTGATGTCGATACCGGTATTAATTATAGATTACACTTAGTTCCATTCACTTCCATATTCTTACAAATACTTGTAATTAGTTTCGTTAATAACTAGGCCAAAACATTGTCATTACATGTCAACTCTTCCGTCTGTCTCGTAAATTTTGCGCAGCACTGTTTGAGTCTTATCTTTGTAAATAAAGAGCAACAGCAACAGTGTCGTAATACTCTACTTATTTGGACAAGTCCTGTATTAAATGCACTTGTTAATGTTTTAATGTGAACAATTTTACGTTTAAATAAAATCTGTACATACAATAAAATTATGTTTCAGTTATTACTTTTACAAATACACACAGACGTTAGGGAGAGACTGCAATGTGTCAGTGTAAAGTCGTGTCAATGACCTCCAGTATTAGAATGGTTTAGCATAGTTTCTTACTGAAGGCTTGTACGCTTTAAATTCAGCTATACCTAAAATATATCTTCAATTAGGGTCATTGTACACACACAGTGGAATGCTTTCAGAAATTTGCGACACACACACACACTCACACACACACACACACACACACACACATACATACACAACGATGTTTCTACTTATTTGAACAAGTCCTGTATTAAATGCACTTGTTAATGTTTTAATGTGAACAATTTTACGTTTAAATAAAATCTGTACATACAATAAAATTATGTTTCAGTATTAATGATATAAATATTACTGTTTTATTAATTTAAAATACTGTATATATATATATATATATATAACCTAGGAACTTCGCAGGTGAAGAAATTAATTTCTATTTTTCATCTGTAACGACATGCGTGTATAATTTTAATTTATTTCACTATACACCTTCGCCACCGCTGCTACCACAGTCGTCAGTAATAAAAAAAGAAGAAGAAGAAAGATCAGTTAGGAAACGCATCAGTACTCGTTCGAAACGATTAACATCAGTCCCAATGGACCACAGCATCCGTGAATTTCCACGAATAAAAAAAAAAAAAAAAAAAAAAGTAAAACGTTCTACTTACGTTTCATGTTAGGTTAAAAAATACAGTCCACGTACGTTTCACGTTTACGTTAGGTTAAGATGCAGTCTACTTACGTTTCACTGTTAGGTTAAAAAATGCAGTCCACGTACGTTTCACGTTTACGTTAGGTTAAGATGCAGTCTACTTACGTTTCACGTTAGGTTAAAAAATGCAGCCCACGTACGTTTTTCGTTTACGTTAGGTTAAAATACAGTCTACTTACGTTTCACGTTTACGTTAGGTTAAGATGCAGTCTACTTACGTTTCACTGTTAGGTTAAAAAATGCAGTCCACGTACGTTTCACGTTTACGTTAGGTTAAGATGCAGTCTACTTACGTTTCACGTTAGGTTAAAAAATGCAGCCCACGTACGTTTTTCGTTTACGTTAGGTTAAAATAAGTCTACTTACGTTTCACGTTAGGCATTAACAAGTGCATTTAATACAGGACTTGTTCAAATAAGTAGAAACATCGTTGTGTATGTATGTGTGTGTGTGTGTGTGTGTGTGTGTGTGTGTGTGTGTGTGTGTCGCAAATTTCTGAAAGCATTCCACTCTGTGTGTACAATGACCCTAATTGAAGATATATTTTAGGTATAGCTGAATTTAAAGCGTACAAGCCTTCAGTAAGAAACTATGCTAAACCATTCTAATACTGGAGGTCATTGACACGACTTTACACTGACACATTGCAGTCTCTCCCTAACGTCTGTGTGTATTTGTAAAAGTAATAACTGAAACATAATTTTATTGTATGTACAGATTTTATTTAAACGTAAAATTGTTCACATTAAAACATTAACAAGTGCATTTAATACAGGACTTGTTCAAATAAGTAGAGTATTACGACACTGTTGCTGTTGCTCTTTATTTACAAAGATAAGACTCAAACAGTGCTGCGCAAAATTTACGAGACAGACGGAAGAGTTGACATGTAATGACAATGTTTTGGCCTAGTTATTAACGAAACTAATTACAAGTATTTGTAAGAACATGGAAGTGAATGGAACTAAGTGTAATCTATAATTAATACCGGTATCGACATCAAATAAATGATAGAATGTTTCTTAAAAAGAGTCGTGTTAACTTGACCGAAAATACATTCAGTATCGCTAACTTCTTAAAGCAGTGAGGTAAAGCTTTTCCATGGGTCATTGTACACACACAGTGGAATGCTTTCAGAAATTTGCGACACACACACACACACACACACACACACACACACACACACACACACACACACACACACACACACACACACACACACACACAAATACATATACAACGATGTTTCTACTTATTTGAACAAGTCCTGTATTAAATGCACTTGTTAATGCCTAACGTGAAACGTAAGTAGACTGTATTTTAACCTAACGTAAACGAAAAACGTACGTGGGCTGCATTTTTTAACCTAACGTGAAACGTAAGTAGACTGCATCTTAACCTAACGTAAACGTGAAACGTACGTGGACTGCATTTTTTAACCTAACAGTGAAACGTAAGTAGACTGCATCTTAACCTAACGTAAACGTGAAACGTAAGTAGACTGTATTTTAACCTAACGTAAACGAAAAACGTACGTGGGCTGCATTTTTTAACCTAACGTGAAACGTAAGTAGACTGCATCTTAACCTAACGTAAACGTGAAACGTACGTGGACTGCATTTTTTAACCTAACAGTGAAACGTAAGTAGACTGCATCTTAACCTAACGTAAACGTGAAACGTACGTGGACTGTATATTTTAACCTAACATGAAACGTAAGTAGAACGTTTTACGTTTTTTTTTTTTTTTTTTTTTCGTGGAAATTCACGGATGCTGTGGTCTATTGAGACTGATGTTGTTAATCGTTTCGAACGAGTACTGATGCGTTTCCTAACTGATCTTTCTTCTTCTTCTTTTTTTATTACTGACGACTGTGGTAGCAGCGGTGGCGAAGGTGTATAGTGAAATAAATTAAAATTATACACGCATGTCGTTACAGATGAAAAATAGAAATTAATTTCTTCACCTGCGAAGTTCCTAGGTTATATATATATATATATATACAGTATTTTAAATTAATAAAACAGTAATATTTATATCATTAATACTGAAACATAATTTTATTGTATGTACAGATTTTATTTAAACGTAAAATTGTTCACATTAAAACATTAACAAGTGCATTTAATACAGGACTTGTTCAAATAAGTAGAAACATCGTTGTGTATGTATGTGTGTGTGTGTGTCGCAAATTTCTGAAAGCATTCCACTGTGTGTGTACAATGACCCTAATTGAAGATATATTTTAGGTATAGCTGAATTTAAAGCGTACAAGCCTTCAGTAAGAAACTATGCTAAACCATTCTAATACTGGAGGTCATTGACACGACTTTACACTGACACATTGCAGTCTCTCCCTAACGTCTGTGTGTATTTGTAAAAGTAATAACTGAAACATAATTTTATTGTATGTACAGATTTTATTTAAACGTAAAATTGTTCACATTAAAACATTAACAAGTGCATTTAATACAGGACTTGTTCAAATAAGTAGAGTATTACGACACTGTTGCTGTTGCTCTTTATTTACAAAGATAAGACTCAAACAGTGCTGCGCAAAATTTACGAGACAGACGGAAGAGTTGACATGTAATGACAATGTTTTGGCCTAGTTATTAACGAAACTAATTACAAGTATTTGTAAGAACATGTAAGTGAATGGAACTAAGTGTAATCTATAATTAATACCGGTATCGACATCAAATAAATGATAGAATGTTTCTTAAAAAGAGTCGTGTTAACTTGACCGAAAATACTTTCAGTATCGCTAACTTCTTAAAGCAGTGAGGTAAAGCTTTTCCATCACGGTCGATGACCCCTCCTCTCTCTCTCTCTCTCACTCGTTGTTATATATTTGACAAATATTAACTGTGTGTGTGTGTGTGTGTGTATGTGTGTGTGTTGTTGTCACTGAGTATCGAGCTACTTACATGTGTGTCCACTCGCTCTCTCTCTGCATTGTTTTCCTAATTTTGACTAATGCATGAAAATACTTTCAGTATCGCTAACTTCTGAAAGTTTCCAACGGCGGACAATGACTTACATCGACTTTCAAAACAAACACGCAAGCTACCCCCTACCCTACCGTTGTAAGATACATCAATATATATACGTGAAGAATGCAATTAGCCTTCATACCTCATTGTGAAATCGATAATTGCGTGCATCAACATTTAAGAGGTGAGTAAACAGATTTGAATACGTTACGTAGCGAACATTGTTATTGAACTTACAGCACTTCTAATCAACATAGTTGTTGGAAATATTTAAACATTGATACTAAATATTTTATTTAAAATTTCTTAATAATTTTGTATAAAAAAGAATTTAAAATTATAACTGTAAGATTACTTACAACATCGCTTTTGCATTGTAAATTACTGTAATTGCCGCATATGGAATTTTTATAAACAACACTTCAAGAAATGACGAAATTTTACTTACTGATAAAACTACTTAATGGCCAAATAATTGACGCAAAGGATTAATGTTGTGGTCGGAAAAGAAATTTTCCGACAAGTCCTTTATTAAACAAATTCAACACGCCTACAAATTAACCAATACAAATCGGTCTACGTGTTAATTAACAACGATTCCAACATCATAGGTCATATGTAATCCGGTGACGTGGGATTAAGGTTTGTCTTAAAAAATAAATCTAACGGACCTTCTTCTGAAGATAATACGCGTGCCACAAAACAAAACTATGTGTTACACTAAGGAAATGTAAAGACGACAAGACGAAATGTAACAGGCAATCGCTTCGAATTAGCTTCAACTGAAATTAAACAGACAAAGAAAACTGAAAGGCCTCGACAATCGCTGAATAAAAAATCAATACAACAATAATCACTGTATAAAGCCATTGTTGTACGATAACGGTGTAGTCCGTATTGTTGTGAAGCAATTGATGTACACAGCCGTCATGACTCCACAGCTCATTTACATTTCTTCTTACGTACAATAATCATCGCCGCCGCTGTCATGAACTTGTCCGTACGTGTCAAATCGCCTACCATTATGCTGCCTAATTAACAGTTCCGACCGACGTTTCGTTTTCGTTATCACTTTTACTGTATAAATCACAACGCTGTGGAATACATAGTATTTAAACCGGTAAATAACGGCACGTTGGAACGAATCGAAATTACGTTTAGTGCCGCCTGACCATTCAGATAAATCTTCTGTTATTTAAAGCTGGCATAAATCCTCCGTTATACGCAATAATTGTAGTCATTTTGTGGCATTTCATATCGGTTATAACGAAAAGCGATTAAATATAATATTTATTGTAGGTTACTTGGGCTTATAGTTCATGTTCTCTATTCTGTTTACATAACCGTGTACATCAGAAATATATGTTCGCCTGCAGACAGTTTTCGATGAAACAAACCGTTCAAATCATCCCATGAAACTGCTGTCATAAACATGTCCAACTAGCAGCTTAAGTGACGTTATTGCATGCGCATGTTACATTTTGCGTACAGGCACGCGGAGTGTTGCTCGGTACAACGTAAAGCCTGCGTTGTCGAAGGACTACATAAAAATCAGAATTTCCTTTAGTTGAAGGTAATAATTTATTGCATAGCTAGGCAACAACTACCAAATAACGACAAAACGAACTACGTCGTTTCTTCTTCTGCTTCTTCATTTCATGGTTTAGACATAAATGGTTGTTCCGTCTCGGTAAAGTCACATAAATTTGTTCTCACATTCCACGACTTTTAATGTCACACTTGCCCGCTGGACTGCTTGCCTGTTTTCGTCCATTCCGTCGACGTGTTCCCACCATTTTAATCTGTAATCGTCTATTCGCTGGTTCGGATTATAGACGTTTAGCTCGTTCCGAATGCAGTCGTTCTGTCCAACTGTGTGGAACCCTTGACTCTTCTCAGAGAAAGCACTTCAGCTGCTTCAAATTGTAGACATGTCTCGCTTACATTCCTCACTGTCGTACATCTGAATCGGGACAGCAGTGGTTTTGTATAATTTTAATGATAGCGTACAGTCAGTCGCCCTCTGGAAGGACCTTCTGGGAGGATTTTTGTACTGCACCTTGTGTGTCCTTCCATCAGTGTGTGAGTTCCTTACGACAATGATGAATATGAAAATATTTTTCTACTCCTATAGTACTGAACAACTTACCTATTACAGTAATTTCTTATTTTCCTTACAATTGCCTATTTAGTGTGCACATGTTCTAACCGAATCTCATATCCACTGTAACCTATAACATATGCGAGAGAACATGTCAAAATATCGATGAAATCTTTCCTTCACTATCGTATGACATACTACGGATACCTTTCCTGATATTTTTTCCTCTACCCACAACTACAAACTTTTCAGTGTAGTGTTAAAAGTAATTAAAATGGAGATACTTAATCGGAAACAAAACTAATTTTTTGTAGAAAATTATAGAACTGGAGAGGCCTAACTTATTACAACCTGACATAACCTGTGTCCGGATCTTTTTCATAGCCACGTACTCAAAATGCATCCATTGATGTTGTTAGCAGGGTAGGAAGTAATTTTTGATTACGCTTACTAGTATTTTAGCCGTACCGTTGTAAATAATAGCGAAAATAAGGCGCTATTTACCCTCACGGCAGATGACACCGAACACTCATTCTCATGGATAAACGAGAGGTAGCTTACACCATGTTATTGTTGCACCAACAACTTGACGAATAACTCTACAGAGAACATTTTATCATCGGCAGAAGAATGGCAAAAAGATTCGCTACCTCTAAATTACAGACTGACAAGGAGCATGTCAAAGGCGAAATAATAATAATGTTTGAGCACGCGACCTCTTTATATTATTATTGTTATTATTATTATCACACGCATCTGTGCAACTCCGTCATCATGGCACAACAGGTTCATTACGTTTTATAGGTCGCTTAACATCGCACAAAAATGCTACGCGACGTTACACAATTGTACGGAGAAACCCGCGCTCTATGTCATAGAACTTGGTTACCACGCTAATTTCGTAACACATCAGTCCGTAGAATTCTTGTACAGCAATCACCACCGCATATGCTCGCGGTACGCGAACAATACAATGCGGCTTACCTCTTGAAATGATTTTCATGACTGTAAAGACAACCTGCACACAAACGGACGAAAGACATGACAGAAACTAAAATCCGACTACGATTCCCGCACAAACACTAAGGGTTACATGACTTCCAAGGACAGCCATTACACTATGGCTTCACGAATACAACCAAAATGGAATATTATCAAATGTCTATGTACGCTGAAAACAGTAGATCTAACATTTTTTTGCTACTGATTCAACAAATATCTAAGTTCTTGTACTACTGGATTTAGCAGTCAGTAGTCCTAATGTGACGATCCCTTTATCTGTCAATGACCGAAAAATGCTGACCTGTGTTGTCGATATTACTTACAAACCGTACAATTTTGTTTCCAGAAGTTCAATTTTGTCGTTTTTTGCAAACGTATTGTCTCTTATCTTGAGTGCCACGAGATTTTATGACACAAAGTAACACCAGCGTCTGAGGAGGGATACTAGACATATAATGTCCTTGGCCTTGTTCATATTGTTCTTGCTCTTACCGTTCGAATCACACCTGTTGGAGACCAAATCTGTTACAGAGGCCATGTGTACTGGAAGTAGCGAACTTTAAATACGGATGATGCGAGCGACGGCCATATAGGAGAGTTAGTACTGGTTCGTAACAGACAACTATCCTCTTTTGACATTGTATGATTTTAATAAAAACAGATATCGGATTTAAATAATAATTCCGTACTTGCAATATACAATCCATGTATACAAACTTATATATCCTTTGTTGGGGCTGTAATTATTACTAAACAGTAATACATGCTTAGAATGAAAATATTTGCTATGATTTTAGTAACGTACAACACCAGCTTAACCCAGAGAGAGAGAGAGAGAGTGAGAGACTGCAATGTGTCAGTGTAAAGTCGTGTCAATGACCTCGAATTGCTTCCGACGTCTGCGAGCGAGAGAGAGAGAGAGAGGGCGTTAATATTTGTCGAATAAATATAAACTTTCTAATTTCATATACATGCGCGCGGTACTGACCATAGAGAGAGAGAAACATACACAACAAGTGTGAGAGAGAGAGAGAGAGAGAATTTAAACTGATAATTGTTTTATTAAAATCTTACAATGACGAAATATTATTAGTTCATTGTTTACGATATATATATTTAATGCAAAAATGCAAAGTAACACCAGCGTCTGAGGAGGGATACTTGGTAAACCTGATCATATAGATTTAATATACATTATAACAAATTTGAACTCATGCAAGGTTGGTAACTCTGATCATATATTTTAATATACACTATAATACACACAAATATCAAGTTTGAACCCATACATAGGTTGGTAAACCTGATCATATAGATTTAATATACATTATAACAAATTTGAACTCATGCAAGGTTGGTAACCCTGATCATATATTTAATATATACACTATAATACATCAAGTGATAGAAAGTGAAAGTGATTTAAGCTCGCGAAAGGCGGCATATAAAAAAAAAAAAATTATATTCGCGGATGCTGTGGTCCAGATACGCGAAAAAGTCGCGGATCTTGACACAGATCAGCGAAAAAGTCGCGGATGCTGTGGTCCAGTTGAAAGTGAAAGTGATCTAGGCTCGCGAAAGGCTGCATATAAAAAATTATATTCGCGGAAATTAGAAAGTGAAAGTGATTTAGGCTCGCGAAAGGCTGCATATATTCGTGGATATGCAAATCAATTTAATTAAAAAAATAAAAATATCAAATTTAAAAAAAATAAAAAAATTTATTCGCGGAAATTCGCGGTCCTTTGGGATGCTGTGGTCCAGCGGTGGTGGGGAGAGCGTGGGAAAAAATCTTGGACCGTGGGAACGTCGGCATCTCTTTGATCTAGAACGTGGGAAAGGCGGCATTCCTTTGTGCGTTAGAACTGTCATTTTCCCCCTACTATGCCACTTGGATTCTCGATAGTTCTGCAATTTCTTGCTCCAGATGAGATAACATGTTCCTCCAACTCAATTGAAAGTAAATTATTTTATTGTGGTAAATAGATATATGGAAATTTAATTATCTTGAACTTATTCTTAAGGAATACCTATTGTCCTTTCCTTCTTCTTCTCTTCTTCAAGGATTAGGTTATATAAACCTGTTCCAGCACCCATCTCGACCTCGGACGACTCACGTATCTTCTACTAATTGTTTTATAATTCAGTGCCGCTTTCAGCAATCGAACCTCTGCCATCCTTTGCAGTCGATCCAACCATTGTCTTCTGTAAATTGAAGTAATTTCATTTGTGTCCTTTACTTCGAGTTCTGCTCTGATATCTTCATTCCTTATAATATCTTCCAATGTATAATATAAAGTATTTCGAAGAAACTACATTTTAGCACCCTGAATCTTGTTGCTTTCCTTTTTTGTCACGACCCACGCCTCACTTTGCATAAATCAACGTCCGTATTGCAATTGTCTGATAAAATTCAATCCTTGTGCTGTGTCTTGTATTATTTCTAGGATTTCTGTGAATCGTACCAAAAATATTCCTAAACTTGGATTACATATTGCATTTCACTGAAAAAAACACAAGAGTGGGTGTAAATATTTCATCCAGTTGTATTTATCGGTTGTCAAACTGGAACACTGCAACATCAGCACAAGAAGAATTTCAAATGTCGTCTATTTCACTGAAAACATTTAGGCTGTAGCAATAGATATGTACATACACAATAATTGTTATTTGTTTTCAGCACGTGTAGAAAATAAATTAAAAATTCTACTTTTGAATCCCGTTACTAAAACCTACATAATAGCTACAAATATTTTAATATAAAAATTAACATAATTTACTGTAAATTAATGATTGACACTTTGAGTTAATTGTGGTTCTGAAATGAAAATGTTTATTTTCGGTTTGATATATTCGTGCCACAATTCAGCCCGTATTCTTCAAATTATTTATAGTAACTAATGGTAATGTGATCTATTTATGTCAGCCTATACACGATTTCTTGCTTACTGATGGTACCTCTAATACCAATCTTCTATTGTGGTGTATTATTCATATCATAAAAAAACCATACATAAAATTTATAATTAAGATTCAGTTACTAACATTCTTAATTTTGACCAATGTTGGTCATAGACCATCAGCAGGACATATGCACTGTGCATTCGCGTTCACAATATTGCTTTTACACAACATTGTGGCCATTAGGCATTCATTAACTCAGAAAAATTTATAGCATTTGAAAAATAAAATAGTTATCAATTACAGGTTGTCAACCGGACGTAAAAAAAAAATATTATGAAACGAATTAAAATTTGTTTAAATTAATGCTAAATTAATTAATAATTTAAAAATGTAAGGAGCAACTTTATTGCCTGGAGATTTTACACAATCGATTATGACGACTGAATTCGTGTTTCAAAAAACTACAATAATTTAGATTTCCTTGGCGATATGTTGTTAAAAAAGTGTTTCATGCCTGCCTATTGCGTTTGGTCATTGAACAGTAAAGTTTGGATTTGAAATGTTAAAACATAAAACTCATCACTAGCAACTTCTCAAAATATCGTTGAATTGTCTAGATTACATTTCAATTTTTGACTAACGAACATAGTAACATATTATAGATTGGGGCTTGAAAATGGTGGAAACATCGAGAGACAGTCAATGTCAAAACGATTAAGAGAATGTTATAAAAATTTACAGACACGATTGACAGGTTTAAGAAAATGTGCTTACATTAAGAGTAAAAAACCTAAAAGGAAGGAAGCAGGTTTGAAAAGGATACTCTGGTATAATCGTCGCAACGATGTGAAGAAAATTAGAAGACACAGGTAAAAGACTCATATAACTACTATGTGTATTTACAGAACGGAAGCTTACTATACATACCACACTTGATGCGGTACTAAAAAGTTGTGTGAGTACGTATTGCTACTTTGAGGATAAAGACAATTACGTGACACTTAACATGCGTCAACCGTCGAGACTGTTTAAGACTTCACCGGTGACGCACTGTGTTCAAGGCCGCAATCAATTACGCTCTAGTGTTGACGTGTATTATGAATTATTCTAGAACACTTGTGCTATCTATTTAAACAACGACCGCTGCCGCTTAGAAGTTAGTTTAAATGGCGATTTATTCAAGTGAGGTTCGAAGTATTGTGGCGAAGTGTTATTGTTTTATATTTCTGAGGGACTCTATTATTTGACATTATTATTGCGCGTGGACTAATTTTGCTCGGATTATTGTACAAGCTGATTATAAACTATATTTTTGATTAATTAAAGCTGGTGATTAGTGACTTAATTGGTGTCTTGTATTTTGTTTCTACTGAACCATACGACGTTCAGGGAGACTACCGTAAGAATATGATGTGGTGTACCCATTGTACTGCAAACAAGCTATAATAAGAACTGGGAGAAGAGATGTTGACCGAATGTCTATGTCTTTTAGTTAATGTTTTCGTTGTTAACTCTAATTTTATATATTAAACTTTCCATTTACACAATGTATAAATGAAATATAGCTGATGTCCATCAATAAACGATACTACTATTGCTTTTTCTATCTGATGAAGAGCAGTGCACATCTTATTCTAACTTACGTATTTAATAGCATGTTAAAATAAGGTTAATTTATTGATTTAATCAATAACGTTTTGAATTAACTCGCAATACTCCAACGCCAAACACAGCTAACACCAAATACACCTGTGATGTCTGTCACTATTGTCTCACCGCTGCTTGGAAGAACTCGCTCTACCAAAGTGTTACTAAGGATGATTAATTTATAATTAATTTTATATAACTTGCATTGTTATGTGTAATTTATTCTATTTTTTTAGTGTTATCGTTATGGCTTAGTACACTAAGCTCAAAGCTTATATGATCTGAAAATTACACGATGAATTATTTTGGAGAATTAGTAGTATATTTTTGTAAATAGTAATTATTAATTAGTATTTTGCCTAACCCATTAATTAGTAATTAGATTTATAAATAGTAATTATGTCTTTAGTGTAAATTTTTAAAGTGCTTTTCAATAGAACAATTTCACCTTATTAAGTACTCAGTATTTCAAACGTACAAATTAAATAGATTTTAACTTTTTAAAATTATTAATGTAATTTGTAAAACTTAAATTCTATGCAAAGTCATTTGGACACGATTTGAGGTCAACAACAGCTAAAAGTTTAATAAAGTCTGTCTCAGCTTCATTAAAATTCCAGACATAGCGAGACGGAGCTAACGAAAAACACCAACCCGACTGTCAATGAAACCGACTCAGACTTGTAAAGCTTTCATTAAAAAGTGCAGGGTTTCCACTTGTGTGGGTATATGGAGGAGTAAGTAGAGGTTAAATGGACACTTTCATTTAACTTTTAGACATTTGAAACAGAGTTATCAAAATTTCGAAAATACGTTTGTGAGCGTCCCTTGATATAAAATTCTACTTTGTGTTTGTGTTCGTGTCTGTGAGTCTGAATGTGGTTTGTGCGCGATTGTGCGTACGTGTTTGTTACAAAAACATTCTGAAATCTAAAATTATAGACTGACTAAATTATTATTGATTAAGTTTGCAATTTTATATAAGTTATTTTGAAATGATTTTATAAATAAATGAGTTATTTGGTTTCTAAACGTTCCCCAGGCCAGGTATTGTTTGTCTTTTTTGTGTTGAGCCCTTGTAGTTGTTTCCCCGGAAGGTTTTTTGGAACATCTCGGGAGATTTGTCTCAGCAATTTACAGAGTATTCCTCCTCGATGTGTACGTCAGATACAGGTGAAGTAAATACTCTATAACTCCAATCCACTCTAATCTTTCCACACTCTCGAAAAACACTTCTTTCAGTGAATTCTACTCTTGTCTCTGCTAAAACCTCTTTACTCTTCATTTTCAAAATCCATTATGAATCTATAGTCATAAATATTACATACATGGTAAATGTGACTTCAGCCACAGGGTTTCAAACGAGTATTTGCTAACTCGATTCAGTTGTCTTTTCGGTGTTCATTAGCTTCAAATCTTTTATCAACTGGGAACTTACATCAAATTTGGAGCATAGTCATAAACTGTTCTCAAATTAGGGACAAACCCTTTCTTTGATACCCCATTTTCTGTGTAATTTTGTATTATTAGTAGTGTTTGTTTTATCTTTAAAACATGGTTGTATCCTCACCTAAATTTTGTTTGTTCTTTTATTTTGGCAAGTCTTTTTTTTATATTTGGTGCCGCGGAAACATTCTAATTCTGCCACCAATTTTGGAATTAATATACATTAGTTGAAAAAAAGTGTCTTTATACAGTATGTTTCTAAATATTGATTCTCGTCCATTATATATTCTAAAAATTTATTTAATAACCTCATTTCAGGAGACCGAACTTGCCGTGATTCTATACTATTAAAAAGGGATTTTACTTCTTGCTGCTTCATTTTGTTTTACGCCGTTGTTTCTGCTTCTGTTTCTTATCTTGTCTTTATCACGTTTCTAGTAACAATGCTTTTACCGTTCTTCATCACCTACTAAACCTGAAAGATTTCTTCTTATCTTCTTGATTTTTCTCACAATGTTTACACTTCTGTGCAAACAGAATAAGCTTAAACAGCGACTGTGTCATTAAGTCAGACGACGTTATATAAAAGTGACAAACACTCCTTACCAAAAGTATTCCATTTTGTCCACTACAACACAAAACCTGTATTAATTATTCTTTATTTCTAAGGTCTTCAGAAAATTATATTTAAATATTTTTCATGTTCCAAAGTTTTTATTTACAATTACCTAGCTATGAAGATGTGTAAAGCTAATCACGGTTAGTAAAAATATTTTATTAGACACAATTAATAATTTTAAATTTATAAAATTTATTAAGATTTTTAGTCAATGTTGTAAGTAGTTCTAACTTACTTCTAGCACATTATTATAAATAATCCATAACGCTTTTTGAAATGTGTTATAAGAACTTATGTTTGAGGAAATATAGGCCTATATGTATCGCATATGGTTAAATTACCGGAAGTGTATAATTTTATTTACTGAAAAGGCAAGAGTTATTTTGTCAACGTTATTACAAACATTCTGCGATTGTTTCAATAAAATACAAATCACGGTTTACTTATGGAGTAGAAGTAGTTTGAAAACGTACTTAAAGAAATACCAACATTTCACAAATGGTAGAGCAGGACACAACTGGAATATATTCGCGTAACGAATTATTGATATTTTCATATATGCTTAGAGATGTTTATATAATATTTTTACGACGCTCTACTTGATCGTATTAGATACAGTGGAAAACAAAACACCAATTAAGACACTAATTACCAGCTTTAATTTTCACACTTAAACATTTCGTAATTAACAATTGAGTCTCCTACAACAAATCAAATAAAAATTGTACACACGCAACAAAATGTCAATTAATATAAACACAATTGTATTACAATTATACTGCCCGATTATAAAACACAACACTTCACTAATAACCACTTGAAAACACACAGTATCGCGCGACAATAAACTCGAACCGCACTATAATATATCGCAACTATAACTGAAACGGAACGTTCTTGAATACTGGTATTTATACCCCTGAAATACTAGATTATTCCATACTGCGCATTAACAATAAAGGAAAATATTATATCGTAATTCATTGCGGCCTAGACACAGTTCGCGCGGCTTTTGTCACAGTCTAGCTAATGCGTCGAGAATCGCGTACGCCACACAGATTCAGATGGATTCATCTGGAACCTTCGATAAACACGTAGATTGTTTAGTAATGTCGTAACAATGTACATGAATATGACCTGAAGTACAAATGACTACGGTTGAGATGAAAACAAGCTAGTTGGTTGACTTGTTGGTTGAACAGTGGTGTAGTTTTGACTTGTCATGTTTACACGTAATGTTCGCTATGGTTCATATATTAGACTGTCGACTGTATGTAAAATTTAAACGAAAAGAAGCAAATTATGAAACTCTGTCACGCTACTGTCTTATTAAATGTAACTATGACTGTCTTAATAACACTTTTATAACACGACACTTCCTATTCTATCTGCCGCTGCCCTCGAGAAACAGAGACGTCGCTCGGAAGCTGGCAAGCTCTTGTTTGTGTTAACATATTGTAACGACGGGCTCGCTAACCATCGTATGGTACAGTGAACAACAAAGCACAAGACACCAATTAAGTCACTAAAACCATCTTTAATTATCACAATTCACAGTTTGTAATCAACAAGTTATTCAACAAGAGTATACTCGTACAATAATTCAATTAAAAATTGTCCACACGCAATAACAATGACGACTATGAAGCATTCCGCACTAATTAAAACAATTCACTACAAACACTCTACCCGTGCTAAGGAAAATTGCTCACGTAAGTGGCAGACAACCCGGGTGCTATGGGTTATTATAGGTCGCGCAGAGGTGCAGTATAGCTTTCCCTCCTACTGCACACCAGCTTAATACGTATTTCAGGAGTTTTTGAACACACTAGAACCTACTTGTGAACGGAATTGACAGTGACAACACCTGCCACACTTGACGAGGGGTGTGGAGAATGTTCTCAGCTGTTCTACGCGGTTTGATACCATTCTCGTTACAATACGTACAGTCATTAGTGGAAATGCCTCCACAGCCTGGAGTTGTTTTCAAATAGTTGTTTACAGAATAAGTGCCAAACCATCGAGAAATCCGCAAAATATATTTTTTTTAAATCTTGAGCACTCTTGTGTTAAAAATATTGTTACGACGGTCTAACTGATCGTCCTGTGGTACAGTGGAAAACAAAACCCAAGGCACCAATTAAGTCACTAATCACTAGCTTTAATTATCACAATTAAACAGTTTGTAATCAACAAGGTAGTCTAATAAAACAAATCAAATAAAAATTGTTCACACGCAATAAAATGTCAACTAATATAAAACACAATTGTATTACAATTGTCCCGCACGATTTTTAAACACATAACACTTCGCCGCACTGTGCAATTCGCCACTCAAACGAACTGTGTAATCGCCTGACAATAACTAAACTGAGCCTTGCTGAGCACTTGTATTTATACCCCGCTTAGGTTCTAGAAAATTCGCTAATATGCGTCTACTAGAAAACACTAGAATGTAATTCATTGCGGCTTGAACACAGCACACGCAGACAGGTATGATCTGGTATAGATCCGATAGTTGATTCTTAATTGTCTTTCACCCCAAAGTATCAGCATTATGTACGCACACACACATTACAACGGGAATATTCGAGACACTTGTAGAACGTTCTGTATTACACAACAATATTTATAGCGTCTACGAACAATTTGAGTGGGGTTATCTTTAATTCCCAGAGTGCAATTGTGTAATACGTTTCTAGTTTTAACCCTTTATTAACGACTACCGGCTCGGCGAAACTGAATAAATCCGATTAACTGCCCGTTGCTCAACTTGTATTGTAAGGGACAACAAACAACGTTCGTTGCCACTTCCCCGTGAGTAATTCAGTTATTCGTCTGTTTTGCAGAAACGCTGATCATTAAATTACGCTCACATGATTTAACGTTAATCTTAAATGTTGTACACAGAACATTAACGCTACAAGTTTGGTTCCGATAGTATAGTTATCCGAATAGCCACAGTAAGTTTACTTAATTAAAATCATAGATATTTTACGATAAAATCTTGTTATTAATGATAGCGTGTTGGCTTTTCGTTTAACTGATCCCGTACGGGCAAATATTGTTATGAATGGTACTGTCCTGGAACAAGCTATTAATTTTGAATACCTGGACTACAGTGTTTCTTATAATGTAAGCAACGACGTTGTGAATAAGTTGTATAAGTTCAACCTTATGTGCGGGACCATTAGGTGAACACTTAAGTCATCAAGTAAAGGAATACGCCTAAAATTCTCCAAGGTGATGGCCCTTCCCACATTTCTTTATTGGTCTGAGAATTGGACTTTAACGGAAGGCCAGGCCAGTCGCATCCAAGCGGGTGAAATGAGATTTCTCAGGCACGTGGCAGGGTATACCCATTATTATCATAGAAGAAACCCAGATACACCGCAGGAATTGAATATTATGAGTATACTCGACAGCATCGCCCAGTGGGATTCAGGATCGGCTGAACAGGTGGAAACATCTTTACCGAATGGATGACTGCCGTATCCCCAAACAACTATGGAAATATAAGCCGAGGGACGGAGCGGTGTGGAACGCCCAAAAAGCGCTGGAGTGACTAGCTCTAATATTTCCCTATTTGAGATCGAAACAAATCATCCTTGGTTTAATACGTAAATATGGTAATGATGATTAATGATGATAATAATGATGATGTGAAACACTTCAGACAAATTTTGTGAGCGGACTGATTCATACCTACTTACATAATTGCGTAATTAACTGTAAAAAAATTAACACCCTGTTATAAAATTTAATTCAGAAACAAATACTTTTAAAAACCTGATTTTTAAGACAAAAGTTTCTTGTTTCCCCATATTCACCGTATTGCTTGGAAACCTGAGAGTAACATAATTTTTGTAATTTTCAAAACAAAAATATTTGTTCCAATTTACACCTTTCCTGCGGTTGTCATCTTCAAGAGTACCCGCCACATGAAGACATATTGTTACGTAATACAGAACGTTCTACAAGTATCTCGGCTATGCCAGCAGGGCCCAGGTGTAATATATGTGTGCGTACATATTGCTGCTACTTTGAGATGAAAGACAATTACGTGAAATTTATCATTCATCGACAATCGAGTCTATTCCAGACCACACCGGTCAGAGCACTGTTATCAAGGAGACTGTTCCTAGTGGATTCGAGAGCGCCTGTTTGTTTAACACGTCAACGAAAGTTACCGATTATTATGGCATCTCAGAAGGGTGTAAATATAGGCATTCAGTGACGGTCAGTTTAGTTTATCTCGGGCGATTTACAAGTGCGTCCCAAGTGTTGTGTTGGTGAAAAGTGATTATTGTAAGGAATCCTGTATAGTTGACATTATTACTTGTGTGAACAGATTAACTTGAATTATTGTACGAGTAAAATCTTGTTGAATAACTTGTCGATTTCAAACTGTTAATTGAGATTAATTAAAGCTGGTAATTAGTGACTTAATTGGTGTCTTGTATTTTATTTTCCACTGTACCATATGTCAATCAGTTGGACCGTTGTAACAATATCATATGCTTAAACATAAAAAAAAATCAGAACTCTTACATTTGATGAGATTGTGTTTAACAAACTATCGATACATTCGCCGAGTCCGACCACAAAGTTACATGCACGAAGAACTATGGGGGTGACGACCGTGGACACACACCACATGGTAGAGTGAAATACGGTATCAGGTGGAAAAAAACCTAAATTATTTAAATGAAAAATAAATACATAGAAAGTAATCAAACGGAGCCAATAATAAAGATATTCTAGCTAACAGATATTGGTCAAATAGAAAGGGTTAGAAAATTTAAGTATATAGGGGAAATAATTCAAGAGGATGATTTAGAAAATCTGCTATAGAAAAAAGGATTAGTAAAATGGAATGAGAATATGGTGTAACTAAAGATATTTAAAATAAAAAGTGCATGTCTAAAAATGCGAAAATTACGAATTACAGTACAGTAATTATGCATTACAGTACTTGGCCTATATGCAAGTAAATATCCAGCATTGAATTATAACTTAGACAAACTAGAAATATTGAAAAGACAAATTATCAGGAAAATATTAGGCCCACGAAAAACTTCAGAAGTTTGTAAATTAAAAATTAATGATGAAATATACCAAAGTATAAAGAAAATAACAGAAAACAGTGAGAAAAATAGTACTAGCATTTTTTGGAAATTTATATAGAATAGACGACAGTAGTTTAACAAAACAGATCTTCAAAAATCTGTGGGGAAAGAAGCCAACATTAAGTTGGATTAAAAAAATCACAAAGGATTTAGAAGAATATAATAATAACCGCAGAAGAAGCAATTGAAAGAGAAGTTTTTTTGCCAAAGCTGTTAAAAATGAAATGAGTGCAGGGTAGGAGAGGGAAAATCACAGTTTCAAAGTGAAATGAAGACAAAAAGAAGAGACATAGTGAAAAGAAAAAAGAATATTGGAGAAAAAGAAAAGAATAAGGAATAAAGAATTGAAATTGACATGTGATTCTCAAATGTCCGATACAAATAGAAAAAAAGATATTCTAGACACTGTGTGTGACTTTGAAGGTGTGACTTTGAAGTAGTAGAATTTGACATAAAATGTTTTATTCAGTAAAGTTTATGAAGTATAAAGTAATAAATTTGAAACACATGTTTGCTGTATACACTAGGTATTTATATTCTTTGAATGCATTTCGTTGATATTAAAATAATGCTTCTAGGAAATATTTATTATCAGAATTTTAGAATAATAAATTGTTTGTTAATTGTTAATTGTTAGTGATACCTTAATGTCTGACAGACACTAAAATTAAAATAAATTATTTTTTCTAATTCAATGTTTATAATAAGTGTAAATTATTTTTATGTTTAACACACTGTGATTATAATACGTTTCTACTTATGAGAAAGGGCATGCAGTTTTAGAATTTTCAAATTTGTTTAAAAATGAGAGGCAATTTTCATATTTTTTAATCAACCTAATTATTTTACCTCACGACACTCTCTTCTCTCTAGAACCTTAATCTTTACATGTGACGCAATGATTAAACATAACTGAAATAACTTAAAATCATAAAGCCTGGTTTTGTTTGTAAATTCATTACAAAAGCGTTCAACATTCCAACACACGCATTAGAACATAGCGTTACAGTATTTTCAAGTATATTGTTAATTACACAGTTTGACTAATATTTTGATTAGTGCAATACGAGTTGGACACAAAAGCTTACAACATATTATTTATAATGATTAAGTGACTTCACTTTGTTTATGATAACTGCAAGGAGACATTCGCCTTTCTTCATTAATCGTTTAACTGGAGTTTTTTAATTGTCCTCTGCGTTATACAACACTTCGAATCCATCACCGACGAAACACGGTCTTGTCCCATACACTTCACTCCGTTAGTTAAAATCTAATATTTAAATAATGGGTGACTGCTGTAACATGTGTCGTGTCAGGATTAATAAATGTATTTGTGGATCTAAAACAAAGTTATTCATGAAAGTTAAATCTTTTTCTAAATGCTCCACTAAGTGTGTCGTGAAAATAGGTAGTAGTAGTAGCAGTAGTATCACTAAAATGTTATATTTATGTAGGCCTACATTTACAAAGCCTACATAAAATTAGAAATTATCCATGTTATTATTTTCCCATATGTGTCGAGTCAAATTAAAATCTTTAAAAGTCAGATCTACTTAGACACCATATAGAGCAATAATATTATTGTAGTGTACAAGAGAAATACATTTGTTTTTTGAGTAGGTAAACATTTAGGTGTGTTAATGAACAGGTGTTGAAAATACTGCTCTAAATATAAATTACTAATGTGTTTTTGTAGAGTGAGTTTTGTAATACGTGTGATATGTTTTATTTCTAGTGCAGAACCACAAATAGTATGACAGTGTAGGGTACGCCAAACGCATTGTAGTAAAGCTTTTGTAATTCCTAAGCACTCTCCGCTTTTTACGTCGACCTCACAACAATAGAACATCATTTCTACTTAACAATAGAAATGTCACACACTGGCATTCAACACACAGAAATTGTGCTTTGGGTTTTACACTTGATAGTTGTCATGCGTTACAACGAGGTCATTGTATTCCAGACAGGCTTATCTGCTGTTTGTAAAAGGAACTTTTAATGTGGAATGTCATGTGTCTTTGCGTTTATAAAGTACTTTTTTTAATTCATATGTGAGTATATTGTTGCATAGAACACAAACATGAACACAAATACAAAACACACAAATGTGTGTCTTGAGTGTGCGCGCGCGTGTGTGTACATTGAAATATTTTGAAATATATCTTTAATATAATAAAAAAGCACAAGAAGGACAATTTCAAAACTCAAATATATCAAATGATAATTACCTATATAGAAGGAAAATAAAACATTCAACTAATATGACAAATTTATCAAGATTATTTGTTAATGTCTGAGTAAGAAAACAATATATTTGTAACATAAAAACAAAACATAAATTGTTAATAAATTTATAATGTACAAGTAATGACTAAATGTGTGCCGGGTTTTGAATTTTCCCGGCGTGATTTGAACGATCGGCCGCCAAAGCGTGTGGCCGCTGGACGAGACAGTTAACGCAATTAGTAAGGCTGTGTCTGCGCCACGTCGGCGCAATCTAGTAAGCCAGCCAACCGTAACAGCTGATGCGTTGCTGGCCGAAGGTTATGTTCGACAATTCGAAACAAGTTGAATTTCTGTACCTTGGTGGGTTCGCAGAAAGAGTGGTTCGATCTCATTTCGTCTTCAGCCTTCCAACAGGGCGTACTGACCTGACGGTCCAGGGGAGCTCCTATTTGATTTGTGCCTAGTTGTGCCTAGTCATTTCTTAATATGACTTCTTAACCTCGTAAAGCGTTTCAGGTGAGCAATTATTTTGTTCGATGTTAATTTAATGATGGGTATGTGTGTTATATTTGTGTATGTGTGTGTGATCCAAATTTGTAAAGCCATTTTATTGTAATACCTTTCTGGTGTAAATTAAATTACACGTTACTTCCGGTCTGGGAACACGTGGCGAACTTATAGATAACTATCCTTGATAAAGTTAGAAGCAAGTGTTACAGCAAAAATAAAGTAAAGGAAAGGTAGTTAAAATTAAATGTATAAAATAAACAAATTAATAAGAGCAACTAGAGTGTTGACGGTTGTGACAGTGTGTGTGTGTGTGTGTGTGTGTGTGTGTGTTCCATGCCGAGAGAGTGTGGGGGTGGATGTATTTTCTGACGGCCAACTACAAATAAAAAAATGTTATAGGTTTCCCGTACAGCAGGGAGAAAGGGGGATGCAGAGATGGTGACATTTCCATCGGTCACCATCTGCAAAGCAGTGCCGCTGGATGCTCCCTGAAGCCGTCAGGCCCAGAAACACTCTTACTACCAGACTTCCTAAGACAGCTGCCGGGATTGAGACCACTGGAACTTCTGCACACCTCATGGACCACCACCAGCACTCAACGCCCACTAGTCTACGGTACCATTTCAGTTCCTCAAGGTACAGGTGGGCGCATTCCAATTACTTCAATCAACAACAACTTCAACTGTTTTAAATCCACAGTAACTGAAATTTAAATTTAAAAGAAATGCTCTTAAACAAAGTGTACCAGATGTTCAGCTGTTCCTAATAAAATTGTAACTAACATTTAGAAATAACTTAAGTAGATGTTATTAAGAAAATGGATATTAGAATTCATATTATTTGAAAGAATTATAGCAAACATTTTATGATAACTTAATGAATGTTGTTAAACAAAAATAGCACTAATAAAAAAAATTGTTACTGGTTACAAGAGTATTTTATTGCAAATCCTGTCACTCTGGGCTCCACCACATTTTTCGCTTCGTCTAGGCCAAGTGGTCTAGTTTTTAAATTTTACGTAACGGTCTAAGTGGCCGTTAAATATATATTAAACGTTGTTGGAACATTTTTAGAAATATTCCAAATATGTTTCCTCAACTGTGTTTTAATAAATTTTAATAGGCAAGCAGTACGTAATTTTGACTCAAAGCGTAGAATAGTTGAGTAGTTGTGTTACTTATTCAAACAGATACAAAATACTTGATAGGCAAAGTCACGTTTAGTTAAAAGACATCAGCTGTAATGTAACATCATTATAACTAAATCTGCCTACTTGCTGCAGAAGATAATTAACTAAGTATTCAAAAATCATTAATACAGGTAGTGCAATAACAGTCATACGAATCCACTTCATGCATACTTAATGACAGAGGTGTCAATCTTTTCCAAACAAAGCAATTTACTAGGCATTAAATTGAATCTCTCTATAGGTACTACTTCTTAATTTCTGAGAATACAAATCGTATATGATTTCCAATGTATTTTCCTTGAAAGCAGCCTTCGTTAATTGATTCTGTTCATTGGGCTAAGTCTTCACATGCTATACGATAATCGATTTTCTCTCTATTCTCCGTCCTTGTAAAATATACTACAGCTTCTTTAAAGGTATTTAGTAATTAGTTTCCATACTAACACACTGTACTAGTATTTCACTTTAGGCACTTGAGATGTACATTATTACGGAAACCTAGCATACCTCCGCCTGATCGGCAAGTTCCTCTAAGTGGTTATCAGTTGTCAGGAAAGTAATAACTATAGAACTCTACGAAGTGTTTATTTACTATTATTATTACTTTGGATGTACAATGTTCACACATTTTCTAGAATTAAAGATTGCAGAAGTGACTTAATTCTCATCTTACACTGCTGCTTGTCCATCCAAAGGTCTTCTTTAACTTCTTGTTCCCTCAATATCGTCTGAATTTCTTCCATTCAGGTGATAGGTGATCTTCCTTTGGTGGGCTCCATTCCATAACCCTCCTTGTCAATCTTTCCTGTGCAATTCTTTTCGCGTGTCCATACCATTATAATTTTTTTGTTTGGATAACATCAAAAATTGAATTTTTTACATTCATTCTGTCTTCAGTGACTTCATTTCTAATTTTCTCACGTCTGTATACTCTTGCCGAACGTCTCCAAAAGTCCATCTCTGCTGTCATTAATTTTGTTCTTGTGTGTTTATTAGTAGTCCAAACTTCTGGGCCGTAAGCCTTGATATTTCTGACAATTTTTTAAAATAATTTTGTTTTAGTTTCCGCTGTAATTTGCTTATCTCACAGGATTCCATTGAATGTTGATATAGTTATTCTAAATTAAGTCTGGATTGTATTTCTTTGTCTTGCTTCCCACTGGCCGTAATTATCATCCATAGATACTTGTATTCCATTGTATGAAATCTTCCTGTTTATTTATTAAATTCAAATATTACTACCTAAAGCTGTAAACTTCAGAAAAATTATAATCGCTTCCGAAATTTGAAATGTACAGGGATAAATTTGTGTTATCAGTATTTCAGGTAAGGAAAACACAATCTCAGTCACCTACAGCATTAGACTTAAAGACTTCGCAAACGTAACGGGACAGGATTCTTATCGCACATTTCTACTAGGAAAATAATAATGCAACCAGAAATATAATCAGTGTCTTTAGACGAAATTAATGTAAGTGTATTTTCTTTTCCGGCGAATCGTTTCAACAACCAGCAAAAGTAATGTTGACAAATTGTACGGAATATAAGACGAATGAAAAAAAAAGAATACTGGAATCGAATAACGCAAACAGTATGACTCAAGAAAGAAAGAAGATACGAATCCACTACACTCCACCACCGAATCCACCTTTGCAAACCACCTCATTGAAACAAACCACACATTCACAAACATAAGCAGCAACATGGGTATTCTACACGAACACACAAAAGGCCAAAAACTAGACAAAACAACTAGAAATAACAAACACACAAAAACAAATAAAAACGACATCCTAAACGAACAGACACAATTCAAACACACATCCTATTCGATCATATCAGCCCCTCCACACACACACAACGTCGATCTTTCAAACGACGGCGCCACCAAGAACAAGACGAACAGCGCTGCTAGTGGCAGCTTATGAAGAAGCTTGTAATACTGAAGAAATGGTTCAGGCTACAAGGTAAACATTTTTCATTTTTACCAATAAACAACTTAGTCTTCCGCGTCAGTAGTATTATACTTATAATTAGTTCATCAATGGACACGTCATGGACAACTAAATCCAAGAAAGAAGATAATTTATAAAATTATATGGTAAGAAAATCAAGGCACAATAAATAATAAATCTCTAGAAATAATATATGTCATGCAGCTGCTGCAGTAAATGATTCATGAGAGCTGATATATCCCAGCTGTTTTACAATAGTATTATTGTTAGCTCTAGTGAATATCGTGTGTGTGTTGTATTTATGTTATGTTATGCAGGCTACAACAGTACATAACGTGAACCGTTCACGTGGTTTATGCATATACTAAGAACATCTGTTTATATTTGTATTATTTATTTTTACCTTAACAAACCGACATTGCCACAGAACATATTTTCATATACTTTTCTGAATATAATTTGACAAATACTTAATTTGAAAAACATTTCAGGCGATCAAGCATGAGATTGAAAGTAGTTTAACCAGAAGGCGTACAAACCTATGTTTGCAATCTTTGTGGGAATAAACTTTTACATTGACGCCTGAATAAAGAAATGAATTTTTATACTTCCTCTGTTGTAAATTGTAAAATAATTCACCTCAATGTGCAGTGATTTTCTTTATTTGCAATTTCAACCATCATATAACATACTATTAATTAAGCTACACGATACAGGTATTTGTATGTGAACTAGGTTTATGTTACATTCCACTAGGAGCTCAAAATATAAAACAATATTTCTTCACGGTCTCCGCCGCATTTGTGGTACGTTTTACGTTTTCTGTAATCTATTAGAATTTACAATCTTAAAATATTATTAAATATGTTAGTCTGTGTAAAGATGTAATTTGTTTAATCCTTACAAACTATTTAAATAGAATAAATCTATCCAAAATATTATTTTGCGGAGCACAATAAAAGAGGTATTATTTCTACTAAATTTGCTAGTGTGCGATATTCATTTTATTTATCCTCAGTAGGGAAATCTGTATAACTTACTTGAAACTTAGAACCTCTAGTGACACTTTACTAGCTAAATGTTGCCTGTCAAAAACTGTAATTTTGTTACCTAAATTTTGAAAAATAGGTTATCGTTTTCTGAATAAACACTCTACATTGTAGGATTGGATTTTTGCTCCTCCAACGGTTGTCATCGGCATTCATCAGTCGATGTGTTTACACGCCAATTTCCTTTCAATATTTTAATTATTGTATCCATGCGCTGACTTAATACTTCGACAACATTTACATTGTACAGTTATAGTAGCTTACTTTTCTACGCGGAATTATCAATAGCTTATGTTTAAACCTGAATGCCAAAACAAATTCTACAAGATTTATTTACTAGTTCGTAATTTATGACCACGTTTCTACTACTGGGAGACCGGGTGCTCCATATCCTTCCTTATCGTGTTTAACCATCTAACCTTAAATCCGATGAAATCCTGAAATTATTTTAAGTTTACTTTAAAGAGTAACTATAGCCTACTCACTGTACTTAAATATAGGCTATTACTGTCAGATATCGGTTTAGAGGCATCTATTAATTTAAACACTATACGGCATTCCAAGTCGCATGGCACTCGAGGAATTAGGAGACCCTTACACACACACACACACACACGCAGCTGGCCCGCACACGTGGGGTATGAAAAATCTACTGGGGCGTCTACCACGTAACTGTAGCTTTAATTACATGAATTTTTAACCAACGAGCTTAGCATATTTCTAATCTCTGTAAAATATAAATAAAAGGACACCAAACACTACGTTGTTGTGATACATTTTAAATTTACAACTAAATCTAATTTAATATTTATTTTGGCTAAAAATTCGTATTTTGCAAATGTTATTTGATTTGAAAAATAATCGTATTTCTTGCAACTATGCGTTGTTGGACTCATTTTTCCAACAATTTTACGGCGATTACAAAAATTATAGTTTACTTTGGATTACAAGCTAAATTAAAAATGTTATAGCTTTGAATTAGACCGTATCCATATATCTGAACCGCCCGAGCCGGGCAGGGCCGGTTTCGAGTGCGAATGCGATAGTAAGAGTCTTCTAATCCGTTAGCTGCCATCCGGTTTTTGAACACCATATAGTTTAGTTGAAAGCAATAATAACCACCAACAAATGGATTTCTCAGAAATGAAATCGGTTTAGTGAAGTTTAAATATTTTTAAATATATTTCAAAGATCTCGTGTCTTTTTTCATGCCAAAACATATAAATACATTTTTTTTGTTTACTCTACAGATAAATATTTCATTAAAGAATTAGGTATGAATTTATATAACAAGGTATATAACACTGTGTAACAATGTATATAGTGTGTATGTAATAACAAGGTCGATTCTCCGAAGCTAAATTATGTTATATAAATACTTATGATGTTGCGCTGCTGTTGAGACAAATTTAATTAAATCAAAAACCAATTTTCCTTAAGTCGACTGAACAGAGAGTCTTCACATTACTGAAAGGGTGGAGTGAGTATGATTGTAATCTGCGACCTCAATAGACTGGGCAGTCTATGCACTTAAATCACATGTATTATTCGATACTCGTGTTTCCATGTTAGGTCTGTGTACCCGGTTGAAATACTAGCTTTCAAAAACCACCTCACAAATAGAATATTTGTTAATGTTTATAATAATTTACTTTTAAGTAATTGCTAATAATACTTTTCCGATTGCTAATAATTGGAAACTTTTAAGTTGAAGTTTGCTTCTCAGTTATAAGGCTACATCTGCAGGAGGATTTAAAAATTTAGTAATAATAGACAGAAAGGCAATAATGAACATGCTACAAAGACAGTAAATAACGTCAAGAAAATTCTTTATGAACAAAATAAGAGTTTAACATTGACAAGAAACTATTTTGTCAATTCTGAAATAACAAAGTGAATTCTGTTTATTCCTTTTATTATAAGCTGTTATTTAGTTTAGTTAATTTTATATTTTGCATTCAGATTATATTTATTTTTTACATACACTTGACCTTCCTTTAGCTCCTGGAACTTCCCCTCTCTATCTTCAAACCTCACACATGTTCCGATACACGGCTTAAACAGATGATGTCCACCACCCTTACATCTTCTGTTTAGGTGTTCACTCATCTCTTTAATATTGTCTTAACCAGTCGAAACAGCTGTCAGAGTTAAATAAAAACTGTTAAACGTACCCAGTGTTTTTATATTTTTAAAAACCTTTGTATTAATACGTTTCACCAAGTGCCCAACGAGTCATCAATTAACATCGAGAAACTATTTTATTTCTAAAAACATGTTGCATTATATATTATAGATATACACAAAGGTATATACTGTAATAATCCCTTATATCGTATTCTATTTCTTTAAGCCACACGCTGTTGTTGCCAATTTGTAATAATATTTGTCGCTGACGATGAAGATCGCGAACGTGCTAATAACCAGTACCGAATCCTTTCCGTTCTTCTCCTTACCTGTCCTTAACTGATGTACTTACTTCCTGATAGGCGCCAAATTGTTTTAGCAAAAACAATTAAGTTTCGATATGGGTCGCTTTCTATGTGATGATAATAAATTCCACTCACTCACCCGGACTGGCGGGAATTCAAATCTCGCGTATCGCCCGTCGTGTTGCCAACCTGAATTCTGGTAAAGAATTTTCTTCACTCTTACGGTACACAAATATTACAATATATATCAAATAAAACAAAGGACGGTTATTAATGTTCAGTACTAATTTATTACTGTCCAGATTCGCTAATCTTTTATCATTTAAATACAAAATATGTTATTATAAAAACATTTTGCTCCGGCTATAAACAAATTATACCTCAGGGGTTGGCTATGTTGACTGAACAGTTTAACGAAATCAGCATGGACGCTGACGTTAATTATTTATACAATTCATTCAGTCAATGAGTTCTTTTGATTACGAGAAATTAAACAAGATGTTATTAAAGTACACAACCTTACATCAATGTTACTTAAATATTATAAAGGTTTACATACAATTCGGTTCTTAGTGTTTAAAAAGTGTGTCAACCTTTTAGGTCTCGCACATAGGTTAAGCTATAGTTTACATACAGTTTTAATAAATGTTTTCGATTAATCCTTGAAAGAATTTAATATACCAAGTTCGGAGTGAGAGTTATTGTGTTGTGAAAAAGTTAACTAGTTTAGTTCGCAATTACTGATAATTCATTTATGCTTAACAAAACCTTGTCGTTTCTTGTGATGAGTCACAGGTATTTCATCCAGATTGTGTTGATATATTAATTAATTCTTCATCATTTGGTTTTCCTCCTTTTTATGATTTCGATTTTAATTATTCACAGTTTTATTAATTTGGATTATTGAAATTTGTTTTCCAGTTTCTTCCTAGGTTTAATGGATGTAGGTTCAACTTCTTGTGTTCATTTTATTTTAATCTTGACTGCATTTCTCTCTTTTTTAACTTTAATTGAGTCGAATTTAGTTTGGCATCTGTCTCTCTTTATCGTTAATAATGGACTCCCGTTTTATAACGGTTTTCTATATAATAACGTCTCATTGTTATGGTAACCACCTCATACCTTATTGGTGGTAAATATTTGTACCTATTGTTACAAATCCTAGTTTTTGTTTCAAAATGAATAAATATTTTATAATCGCTATTATTCCTTGGTGTTATTCCCCATGTGTGAGATATTAACATAAATGTCTCTATTTTCTTTCAAAGATTAATTTGGTATCCCATAATGCTGGGTTTGGTCATGTATTAATGTTTTGACAAATTTGCTAATCTTATGTTATTACATATTTCACTTAATTTTTTTGTTTAGCCTTTTTATGACATACTATTATGGTTAGCTAACTGAAATAAATAAGTTACTTGGTCTTAATTTTCAAATACAATGGTTGATTCCTTACAATTGTTTTTCTGAATTTTGACAGTTATGTATTTTATCGGCCTTAGCTGTAACTGTCTAGACTTTCTTATTTTACACAATTTAAACATTAATTATTACTTTCATATGTTGTGTTTACTGTCATTTAGTACTTGCTTACTTCTGAATTACTTATGGCTGTTTTACAATAAATGAATGTTATTATAATTTCACAAAATCATTCCTTGTCTAATATTCTTTTTTCTATCTTTACAATGATGAGTAATAATGGAATTGTTAAATTTATACAATTGCTAGCTTATATCGACTACTATCTCTTGCACACTTTTTTATCACTTAATCCTACTATGAGAACATATAACATAAAAGTAGGTTCATGATCCAGCCATATTGTTTCTTATAAACACAACTCTTTCAATTGAACTAATAACTACTTTGTTGCTTAACTGCTAACACAATGAAATTGGTTGTCTATCAACATTTTTATTATTGTTTCTGTTTTCTTATCATTGTTCTTTTCTTTTATTACAAATATAAACTGTTTATCTTAATTCCTTCTTATTCTCTTTATCACTTTCACTGCTTATTACTATCACTTCCTACCTACCTCTCACTCTTGTTTTATATTAGCTTTTTAAAACATAATTGTAAAGTCAGTTTTTTAACACATTAGATTTACCTTTTATATAATATTTGTGGATCTCCTATAGGGTCTGAGTTCTGCAACGTTATATAATTCCCTTCCACCAAAATTGATCATTTTATAAAACGTGATTCTAAGTGTTAATGAAATTATCATTTGTATTGTATCTTCTCCTTCTTGGATTCTCCTGCTTCATGTTAATTTTCAAGTTCAACCTTTACCTTTACTTCTTATTTAATTCTGAATCTCTTCTTCATTATTATTTCCTTCCACGATCTGGCTTATTGATTTTTTATTATAAATTATTCCCTGTAAATCCTATTTTCCCTAACTATCCCTATTTTGTAGCTGAAATCCATTCGGATGGGCTCTATTGGCTAACCTAACTCCGTCGTTCAAAACTACATTGTTTCTGAGGTCAGAGGAACATCATCTCTCTCAGTTAAATGATTGCTGGGTCTATTCCCCAGTCAACCTTAATTAATAATTCTTCAATGTAGTCAGCTCGTGACTAATAATAATAATAATAATCTTAATAGTATTTGAAGGGTATTTTTTATTTTTTTTTATTTCACCAATGCTCAGTTCGAGTCAGAATTATTTCTCATCTCTTTCTGTTGATATCATTTGATAATACTTGAAGCGTTGCTATTTATTGTTACAATTAACATTTTTATTCCTTTTCATTTACTCCTTGATTCATCTCATTTTTTATACTTTTTAGAATAGTTATTTTTCTTACTTTCATTTTGTTTTGTTGTTTGCTTACTTCATCGAATACGTTTTCTAAATAGTAGTGTAAGGTGATCTTACATACATTTTGGAATTTTGTGGTTTATTTTTTATTTTATCTCATACGTTTTCTAAATAGTAGTGTAAGGTGATCTTACATATATTTTGGAATTTTGTGGTTGGTTTATAACTTTCCTCATCCACTATTCTTCTTTGATTCTGTTTTCCTTGTAAACTCATTTATTTGCTTTGGTATGTTTTTTTTCAATTTGTCTTGGTCGTTTAGTCATTTTTTGTTTTTTTCCAGTCACTGATGGTCCTCGTAGTATTTTTTGATAGATGCCTGATTGTATACCCCTTTAATATTCTTGGTAATGGGGTGAGTAATCTCATACGTGTTGTTGCCCTTGTCTCTGGTTATAATATAAGGTCCTACGTATAACAATAATAATTTTTTCATAATTCCTTCGATTGTGCTGGGTAATTCCTTGTTTTTAATTAAAACCTTTTCTTCTATATCATACTTGATTGTCTTGTGTTGGTTCTTGAAATATTTATCTTTTTGTTGTTCTACATTTTCTGCTATTCTGTTATAAAATTTTCTTTTATCAAATTGAATTCTGGGTTTAAGGGAAACTCAACTATGACATTTATTTCTCTAGGTGGTGGTCGCTCGAACATCATCGTGTATGGTGTGGCTTCTACGAAGTTGTGGTATGATAAGTTTATATATGCCTCTGCGGATTTTATGTAATTGTGCCATTCTCTTTGTTTATCATGACAGTAGGTCCTTAGGATTCGACCCACCTCTCTTAGTACTCTCTCGGCTGGATTGCTGCTGGGGTCGTAAACGGATGTTTTTATACCATAATCTGTTCCCAGAGTTTATTTTTCCATTTATTTCTTTTAATTGGGTTCCGTGATCTGTGATTATTTCCATAGGTTTTCCTAATTCAGGTATAAATTTTGTTATGACTATTTCAATAATTTTCTTAGTTGTTCCGCGGTTAATCGAGTATAGTTTTGTGTATTTTGTGAAGTGATCGAATATGATTACTATGAATCGGAATCTGTGCCTTCCTCCGCTGCGGGGAAACGGTCCACATATGTCAAGGAATACCTTTTCTAATTTTTTATTTGATATGATTTGTATCATTATACCCTCTTTTTTCGCTTTGTTACACTTCACTATTTGGCAAATATTACATTCCTGGATGGTTTTACTTACTTTTCTATAAATATTTTTAATATAAATTTGTTCCTCCAATGCCTTTATCACCTTCATGGCCCCCATATGGCCGTACCTAATGTGGTAGTCCAGTATTATTTGTTCTTCAACTGTAGCTGGAATCAACAGTTTCCTTTCTCCATGGTTAGTTTTATTTTTAATAAATAATACATTTTTGTGTATATTATAGAACTGTATAATCGGTTCTTCCTCATTTTGCTCTCTCTGCCGGATACTCACTATTTTCGGGTCCACATTTTGATATTATCTAATTTCTTGTATTATGTTTTCTAAATCAATTCTGTCATTTAGAATGTTATATACTTTAACCAATTGTTCCTGTTCTCCTTCGAAAGTTTGTTGTTGAATGTTTATACGGGATAATACGTCGGCGGCTGTGTTTTTTCTTCCTGGTATATACTCCCAGTTAATATTGTATTCTTGTAACAAGAATATCCATCGGGTTAATCTCCCGTAACTGTGTTTACATTGCTTGAGGAATGAAATGGATTAATGGTCACTTCTCACTGTGATTGTGTATCCCAGAATATAATTCCTGAATTTGTTGCAGGCAAATACAACACTAAGTAATTCCTTTTCTGTAATGTGATAGTTTCGTTCACAACTATTTAATATTCTACTAGCGACACTGATAACCATGTGTTGTCCCTTCTCATCCTCCTGGTATAAAGCAGCCCCTAAACTAACATCGCTCACATCACAGTTCATGAAGAATGCCTTTTTGAAGTCAGGGTGATGTAGTATAACTCTATTTAAACAGTTTTCTTTTATCTGATTGAATACCTCATTTTGTTCGGATCCCCATGTCCATTTATCTTTGGATGATAATTGTTTTTTGAATTTGGCGGTTAAATTAGAGTAATTATCTTGGAATTTCCTATAATAATTACAAATCCCGAGAAAAGATTGCAGGTGTTTTCTGTTCTTAGGCGTTGGAAAGCGTTAAATAGATTCAACTTTCTCTAATGATGGAGATATGCCTTTCTCCGTTAAATTAAATCCCAAAAATTGCACTTCACGGGCTATAAATTTCGATTTGTCCAGCTGAAGAGTTATGTTGTTGTCTGACAATTTTTTTAATACTTGTTCCACTCTAGCACAGTGTTCATTCCAATTTGACGATTTTATCAGCAGGTCATCCACATATACGGTGGTAAAATTCAGAGCGTCTTGTCCCAATATCTGGTCCATTCATTTGACAAATACTGCGACCGAATTTATCAATCCAAAGGGTAGTCTCTTGAACTGATAGTTCCTCCCATCGAACAGGAAAGCCATGTATTTTCTGCTATTCGGATGTAACTCCCCTGCCAATATCCACAATCCACATAACTTATCCCAGTTATGATGTACTTCGTACCGTGGAATTTCTTCAGAATTTCTTCAATCTCTCCCGGAGACGTCCTATCGTTCACAATCATTTTATTTATCTCTCTCGCATCCAGACATATCCTCACCTTTCCATTCTTTTTGGTATGGCCACTATACTAACTAGTATAGGGCGACTGACTAAATTCAATAATGTCGTCTTCCATCATTCTGTTGATTTCCGCTCTAACTTCGTTCTTTTGTGAGTAGGCAATGGGATAGGACTTTTTCTGGAAATCTACTGGTTCTCTGAATTCGATCTTACATTGGTAATCCTTTACCTTACCCGGGGCGTCTGAAAAAATATGCCGGTATCGGTTATAGATATCGATGAGATCTTCTGCTTGGGACATACTTATCCGTTGGTCTTTATCTTCTCGTTGGAATGTTCTGATCTCCTCCAATTTACTCGACCACAATTCTTGATCACTCTCCTCGTATAGTATCATTCTGGGCGAGTCGTGACAAAAATAATTCTGAATTATAGGGCAGCTGGTTGGTATTGAAGGTGTTTTGCTGCTGTCCATTAAATCAGCCGACCATATTCCTTCTTCCGTTGTCAGGGATAGACTTCCTCGTTGTAAATTGATTATGGCGGAGTGTTGTCTCAGTGCATCGCAACCAGTAAGTATATTGAATGGCAGTCCGCTTGCAACCAGAAATGCCATTGGTATTGTTATTCCATGGCTGGTAAGCTCTAATGATACCTGCTTTCTTATCGTTTTATTTTGTTAACCGTAGCACCGATGAGTGTAACGCTGTCTATTGGTAGAGTTGTTATTTGTGTTGGGCTTCCTTGCTGTATCCTTGTTAACTCTATGTTGTCGATCAAAAAAATGTTCGATCCTGTATCGATCATGATAGTTGATTGTGTTCCGTTTATTTGAGCATTTATGTAGACAATTTCATTGTTACGACTTGCATTGTATTATTCTCTTCTTCTATCAACTCTTCCCTTATGTTTTTCAAATAATGATTTAGTATGACAGTAATTGTCTTGTCAGTCATTTGTTTTATTACCCCAGGAGATTGGTCCAGTGATGGGCTGTTTCCAGTTTTCACCACCTTAACAGTTTAAATGAGGACTGGCCTCATCGTTCCTGATTTCCGTTGGGCTTATTGTTTTGCTCGGTTGAGGCTCCTGTCGGTTACCAGAATTATTTTCCACATTCCCGGCGTTTTCTTCATACGAGTTAATTGATTGGTTCGGTACCTGGTTATAGTACGTTCGGTTACTAAGTGATCGAGGATAGTCTCTTCTCGGACTTCCTTGGTTCTGAGATCGCACATAGTTTACGTGTGGTCGATACCCGCGGTTTTGGTTATTACCATTTCCTGGGCGATAATGATTGTTTTGGCCGTTTCGTGGATAATTCCCTCGGTAGTCATTATTCCTGTAGTATCCATTAACATTACCATTTTGATTATACGTCCGATGCGTGTTATTTCCCTGTTGGTTACCCTGGTAATTAGGCGTATTATTTCCTCGGTAATTATTATGGTTGTTTGTCAGTGGTCTACTATCATTCTGTTGGTGGTGATTGATTCTCATTATATCTGTTAATTCTCGAGCTTGCGAAGCGGTTCTTGCGATATTGCCACTCATGTTCATGGCTTTCTAACAGGCTGGCCATATCTTGTATTGTTTTCACTTGACTGTACATTCGTGCCTTTTGTATGGCATCATCGTAGTGGTACGACAACTGGATCACTAGGCACTCTTCAGGAATGCGGGGTTCTAAGTTTCTAGCCATGCAGATTTTCCCAAGAAAATACGATGTCAGGGATTGTCCACTCTGGTGCTCATATCTCCCGTTGCTTAGATTGTTTCGGACCATATTCTGAGTTGATTCCGACCAGTACTTTGCTTTAAATTGTGCCTTGAATTCCTGTATACTTTGTATGTCCGGCCTCTTGGCTGTCCACCAATTGTCGTGTGTCTCTTTAAACATTTCGTCTAACATTCCTCTCACAGTTGTCCAGCGATTCTCTCGATTTTTTGCGATTAATTCTTCTACCCTCTTCAGAAATTCCATTGGGTTCCGTTTATAGTTGCGGAAGTTAATGGTTTCACGATTGTCATTGTTGATTACGTGGGTGTTGTTACATGGTCGGTCACGCCAGGCGTCCACTTCTTCCTGCAATATTTCTTCGCGTCGATTTATTTCGTCAATTGTTTGTTTGTTTTTATCAACCTTGCTGTCAATTTGGTTTATGTTATTATATACGCGTTCCATTCTTTCTCCAATATCTGTGCGTATTACTGTTATATCCTTCTGATTTTCTTCCCGGATTTGATGCATGTCCTGTTTCGCCTGTTCACATTTTTTGGCTGTTTCCTCTTGAAATTCATCAATTCTCCTTTTATTTTCGCCTTCGAGGTCATTCATTTTACTTATTACTTCTTTACGGACTTCTGTGACCGTTTCATTGGTTTTTTTCTATTTTATCAAGCGTCTCTTCTAATTTCTCATTGGTCTTCTCTAATCTATCGTTGGTTTCCGTGACTGTCTGTTTTATTTCTTCACGGTACTCCATTAATTGTTGTATCACTTGCTGCTTCATCTCTTCCTTAGTCTTCTCATTAATTTCCTTCAATTGTTGTTGGAGTGTTTCATTATTATTTTCGATCTTGTTGTTCAGTGTTTCCAGATCCTCCTTGATCTGTCTCTTTAATTCATCACTCTTCCCTTCTAATATTTCTTGGTTCCTCTTCAAGGTTTCATAGTTGCTTTCCATCTTATTATTCAACGTTCCTATGTCCTCCTCAATTTGTTTCTTCAGTTCTTCACTATTTTGTCTCAAATCTTCTTTAGTACTTTCGTTGGTACTGACAATTTTTTTAATGATTTGTTTTAAATCTTCCTTCATTTCTTCCTTCTGTTTCGTAAAATTGTCATTAGTTTCTTCCTTATTTCTGTCCAATTTTTCGTTCATACTATTCATTAGTTCGATTAATTTTAGTAGATTCGGGTCTCCTCTGGCTTCCTCCCTTCCTACCGTTTCCACATCCTTAACCGATGTTACTTCCTTTTCCTCCACTCTGACTTCTTTTTCGGCCTCCTTGTCCGTCTCAGCGATGACGCTCTCTTATTCATCTTGCTCTCTTTTTTCGTAACCGCCGCTAGAATGTTGTCTTTCCTCTACTTCTAGCCTCACTAGTTGGTCGCCAATTTTGTAGTAACTTATTACTAGATGGTCTCCCTTATAAAACCCCACTGTTGTTGGCGTCAATTTTGTAACAATCCTTCTTCTTGTCGTATTCTATTTCTTTAAGCCACACGCTGTTGTTGCCAATTTGTAATAATATTTGTCGCTGACGATGAAGATCGCGAACGTGCTAATAACCAGTACCGAATCCTTTCCGTTCTTCTCCTTACCTGTCCTTAACTGATGTACTTACTTCCCGATAGGCGCCAAATTGTTTTAGCAAAAACAATTAAAAGTTTCGATCTGGGTCGCTTTCTATGTGATGATAATAAATTCAACTTACTCACCCTGACTGGCGGGAATTCAAATCTCGCGTATCGCCCGTCGTGTTGCCAACCTGAATTCAGGTAAAGTAATTTCTTCACTCTTACAGTACACAAATATTACAATATATATCAAATAAAACAAAGGACGGTTATTAATGTTCAGTACTAATTTATTACTGTCCAGATTCGCTAATCTTTTATCATTTAAATACAAAATATGTTATTATAAAAACATTTTGCTCCGGCTATAAACAAATTATACCTCAGGGGTTGGCTATGTTGACTGAACAGTTTAACGAAATCAGCATGGACGCTGACATTAATTATTTATACAATTCATTCAGTGAATGAGTTCTTTTGATTACGAAAAATTAAACAAGATGTTATTAAAGTACACAACCTTACATCAATGTTACTTAAATATTATAAAGGTTTACATACAATTCGGTTCTTAGTGTTTAAAAAGTGTGTCAAACTTTTAGGTCTCGCACATAGGTTAAGCTATAGTTTACATACAGTTTTAATAAATGTTTTCGATTAATCCTTGAAAGAATTTAATATACCAAGTTCGGAGTGAGAGTTATTGTGTTGTGAAAAAATTAACTAGTTTAATTCCCAATTACTGATAATTCATTTATACTTAACAAACCTTGTCGTTTCTTGTGATGAGTCACAGGTATTTCATCCAGATTGTGTTGATATATTAATTAATTCTTCACCATTTGGTTTTCCTCCTTTTTATGATTTCGATTTTAATTATTCACAGTTTTATTAATTTGGATTATTGAAATTTGTTTTCCAGTTTCTTCCTAGGTTTAATGGATCTAGGTTCAACTTCTTGTGTTCATTTTAATTTAATCTTGATTGCATTTCTCTCTTTTTTAACTTTAATTGAGTCGAATTTAGTTTGGCATCTGTCTGCTTTTATCGTAAATAATGGACTCCCGTTTTATAACGGTTTTCTATATAATAACGTTTCGTTGCTATGGTAACCATCTCATACCTTATTGGTGGTAAATATTTGTACCTATTGTTATAAATCCTAGGTTTTGGTTCAAAATGAATAAATATTTTATAATTGCTATTATTCCTTGGTGTTATTCCCCATGTGTGAGATATTAACATAAATGTCTCTATTTTCTTTCAAAGATTAATTTGGTATCCCATAATGCTGGGCTTGGTCATGTATTAATGTTTTGACAAGTTTGCTAATCTTATGTTATTAGATACTTCACTTAATTTTTTTGTTTAGTCTTTTTCTGATATACTATTATGGTTAGCTAATTGAAATAAATAAGTTACTTGGTCTTAATTTTCAAATACAATGGTTAATTGCTTACAATTGTTTTTCTGAATTTTGACAGTTAGGTATTTTATAAGCCTTAGCTGTAACTGTCTAGACTTTCTTATTTTACACAATTTAAACATGATTTATTACTTTCATATGTTCTGTTTACTATCTCTTAGTACTTGTTTACTTTTGAATTGCTTATGGCTGTTTTAAAATAAATGAATGTTATTATAATTTTACAAAATCATTCCTTGTCTAATATTCTTTTTTCTATCTTTACAATGATGAGTAATATTGGAATTGTTAAATTTATACAATTGCTAGCTTATACCTACTACTATCTCTTCCACACTTTGTTATCACTTAATCCTACTATGAGAACATATAACATAAAAATAGGTTATGGTCTGTTCATGATCCTGCCATATTCCTTCTTATAAACACAACTCTTTTAATTAAACTAATAACTACTTTGTTGCTTAACTGCTAACACAGTGAAATTGGTTGTCTATCAACATTTTTATTATTGTTTCTGTTTTCTTACCATTGTTCTTTTCTTTTATTACAATTATAAACTGTTTATCTTAATTCCTTCTTATTCTCTTTATCACTTTCACTGGTTATTACTATCACTTCCTACCTACCTCTCACTCTTGGTTTATATTAGTTTTTTAAAACATAATTGTAAAGTCAGTTTTTTAACACTTTAGGTGTACCTTTTATATCTCTCCATAAGATTATTACAAACACACCTAATATACTAACAATTTGTTTACTTATTTATTATTGGTAGTGTACTTTCTTTTACATAGCTTATCTTATACTCGTTACTAAATTTCATCTAATATTTGTGTTTTTTATTAGTTTACGTTTGTTTATTTTATCGTCTTTATCTGGGCAATCACTGTCATAGTCACTTGTCTGTCAGTCTAGTCCATTAACGTATTTATTATTGTTTGTCTATTAGTTTTCTTTTCCTTCTCTCAATACCTTTTTATAGTTTTGATCATTGTTAATTTTTGTCTTAAATTAGTTTACTTTTCTTCAGCTATATAATATTTGTGGGCCTCCTATATGGTCTGAGTTCTGCAACGTTATAATACAGATGTCTAAATTTAGAATTTTGAACATGTTATTTATTTAATAATACACAACAGTGGTGAGATACGACCTTTGTAGTGACTATTTCAATTTTTTCAAAGTCTGCGGTCAGTAGTAATTTTAACAAAACCTCCTATAGACGTTCGTATAACCGTGTCAGGATGTATACCGAAGGTGTCTGATTCTTGCGAGAAGATGGTTACCAAAGACCTGAAAGTAGGTCTAAACACCTTATATTACAGTGTTTTCAAATTAAGATAATGTAACGATATTTTTTTGTTTCTCGAAAAGGCGAAAGCGCCCTTCCACCTGTTTCTCCGCTAGCCGAGCAGGTGAGTGTCTCAGTGAAGGCCGCATTCAACAACCTCCCAGAGAGTTCTAGAGAACACTTGTAAATACGCATTACGCTGGGACGCCGCAGTAAGGATAGAAAGTTATTTTGTTACCTCAGCGCGACCTATATAACCAAGAGCGGCTGGCTTTGTCAGTTCAGTGTACAGTGAGTGATTTCTTTAGTGCGGATCGAGTCATTAGTGACAAGTGATTATTGTGTTATGAGTAGTGCGGAACTCTTAACAGTTGATATTATTATTGGATGTTGACAAACTTGTCTTGAGTTATTGTACGAGTTGATTACAAATGTTAATTGTGATTAATTAGTGACTTCATTGGTGTCCGTATATTGTTTTTCACTGTACCAGACGACGAACAGTGAGACGTCGTAACAACACTATGTACTTTAACCGCCTCGCAATTAATTATTGTTGTTAATATTGTTGTTATTGTTGTTGTTGTTAATTATTGTTCATTGTTGTATTATTATCCAGGCATTAAAGACACAGCAGATGTTAACAGTAATGATAATCATTTATAACAATGCTATCATTACAGTCTCTTCAGCGTTCATTTAATTCCGATTCTCATTCCATTTACTCAGATTATTGTTGGCAATGGCTAGTGAAACTACCCCATCAAAAATACTTAACATAAGAACGGGAACGGCAGACTGGGAACTAAAATCTTGTTAACAAAGAGAATTACACTGTGAACTAGAGCGATGAAATTGACCTAAAATTCGGTCAGTACCTCTACAAAACACTGTAACAACAGCTTGATACTTTCCTCTCAACACATTCTTTGTACAAAAATTTAAAAATATTTCTAACATTAATTTAAAATATTTGTCATAAAATTTTCTTAATATCAACCACTTTACCCTACTTTTGTTTGCAATACAATAATGTTGATTTGACATTTACATCTTATGTCAAAGTAAAGGTAAATTAACTATCTTCTCGCAAGAATCAGACACCTTCGGTATAGGCCTACATCTTGACACGGTTATACGAACGTCTATAGGATGTGTTGTTAAAATTACTACTAACCGCAGACCTTGAAAAAATTGAAATAGTCGCTACAAGGCTGGTATGTTACCACTGTTGTGTATTTTAAAATAAATGCAGGTCCAAGATTCTAAATTAACACTATAAGTCCTTCGCGATTACCAACGGTTACAGTACTACGATGATTGATAGATTAGCAACGAAACAAAGAAGAACTTACACAGAAAGTTATAGAAACACGCAATAGGGATCAGAAATACATATCAACAGAATATACTAACCTTTTACACAGTGCTATAAATAGCATTTTCAAAAAGTAAGACTACACAGTTTCTATTAAAGCAAATAAATTCATTTTAAAAGCTTAGAGACCGTTGCAAAGTAGACCAGTAGAAATCTGTTTAGGGCTGTTGATTCTTTATTTTCTTTATGTAAATTTAAGGCTATATTCTATAGTATAGAGAAATTTCGTTAAGAAAGGACGTACAAGTAGTGGCAGGTATTACAGGGTAATAACTTTAGTTAAAAAACTATACTTATAAATGTTAAATTATTAAATTTAATTTTATTAAGTTTGTACGTCAATTTTTATGAAGTTTTCTAAGTGTTTAGAAAGGTACCAATTAGTTACAATTATCCTTCCACAGTCACATACAATCTGTTTATTTGTTTATTTCTTTGATTCATATTGTTACCACAGTAGTCCTTAGAGTAACAATACAGCATATCTCTGGAGTATGTGTTTTTCTGGAAGCAGGAAGATTCTTTATTCTCGTTACAATTTGTGTTTTTTACTTATCAATTGCTAGAGCCGGATGGAAACATAATTACTTCCATGTTCCATAAGGAAATGGAAGTATGGTCATGGCGAAAAAAATCGTGTTGGAGATAATGGCAGATTCTGATTGTACTACCCTCCAAACATGAACAAAATCATTTTTCGAAAAGTGTCTGTGTAGACTTTTTCTATGTCTAACGATAACTGCCGCAAATTCAAACAGAATCTATTATTTTTTTGCATACAATTCTGAATTGTAGCGGACTCGAGGCCTGTTGATTTTGGTGAAGATCGGTTAAGGGGAAGTGGTAGTTTAACAGCAACGTGTTACGTCTTAACAAGAGCAAAGTGCCTAATTTTGATAAATAAAGTATCCTTAAAAGAAGGTCGTAATAATCCACTGTAGAAAGGTAGACGAAATATCTATAAATGAAAAGGGTAGTTGAAGGGGAAGGGGTAATTTTCTATAAATTAAAATAGTGGTTGATTATGGAGAAAGTAAATTTTATAAGTTTTATATGTGTAATACGTTATTGACAACAAAGAAGTAGTTTCTATGGAAACATTTCATTTCACTTTAACAAAATTTTATATTTTTTCATTTTAATTTAAATCATGTATGAGAGAAAATATATCGTCCGTGGCAGGCAAGCATATCTCAATTATCTAATGTTTACGTTTCCATTTTATTATTATGATTACCGCAATAAAAAGGCAGACAAGGCACACACACACACACACACACACACACACACACACACACACACACACACACACACACACACACCCACACACCCACACACACACACACACACACACACACACACACACACACACACACACACACACACAATTCGCGTTATTTCTGGTCTCACTCATGTTTATTTGCTTCCATTTACACGCTTTTGTTATCGATTTGCTTCCTGTGGATCGCTGGGCAGTGTAACTGCACGTGTTTATAGAGGAACAGTTCATAGACAGACTTTTCGTCTATGGGGAATGAACCCTCTGCAAGATGCTCAGGGTCCATGAGTGACTTCGGAGCGCTTCGAAGGAGGGATGATTATATGCGTAGTTCGGTATCTTTATAAGAATAAAGTAAGCCTACCTAATTTTTAAGGATAAAGTGACTGGAAATAACATTATATTAAACGACTACCCCATACTAACAAAAATATCTATAAATAGTGAAATTAGTTTGAGGGTGGACGATATTTTTTTAGAAATTACCGAACCGAATTCAAGTAAATTATTTTAAACATAAATCTTACAACATGGAAGTCATGTTTAGTTCTCCATACCGATTTTTTGTCTATAATCCTGGCAGCAGTCATTTTAGTTACAAACTAGACCACATTTATACTGTTACGACATCGCAGAACAATCTACGTGTTTATAGAATGTTCCAGAGGGATCCAGAATGTAATGCGATGGTGTACGTGACTCTCAACAGATTCGGGAGAATTTTCTGGAAGCCGCCAGCCGCGCGGACTGTGTCAAGGCCGCAGTTAATTACGTCGTAGTTTAAAGATAAGGCATGTTTTGGAATCTTCTGGTCTGTGCGCGGATGTATAAATACAAGGGGGCAGTGGCCTTAGTTTTCAGTATAGTTGCGATATATTTACAGTGCGGGTCGAGTTTATTGTCGGGTGATTACAAGTGATTGTCGGGCGATATTACTGTGTACGTTCAAGTGGTTATTAGTGAAGTGTTTAATAATCGGGCGGTATATTGTAATACAACTGTGTTTTAATATTAGTTGACATTTATTTGCGTGTGAACAATTTTTATTTGATTTGTTGTAAGAGACGGTGTTGTTAATTACGAACTGTTTAGTTGTGAAAATTAAAGGTGGTGATTAGTGACTTAATTGGTGTCTTGTAGTTTGTTTCCACTGTACCTACGACGATCAAGTAGACAGTCGTAACAATATTTTCTGTTTGTATGGAAATAGTATATACGTTATCATTGAGAAATTTGCCGCTACTGCAAGTTCTCTTTTGGAAGCGTACTATTTCATTTTTAATAGCTGTATCTACCTGCTATTTCAATAGGTAAAATTTAGTTATTAAACAGTCCTCTTTAATTCGTACTCATAAAATCTACCTTTAGTCTCTTCCTCGTTTTGATCTATTATGCTATACGTTATGGAAGCCATGTTATTTATTTGATAAATAAACAAAGATTCCCCTCGACCGTATGTTTTAAAATTTACTTGAGTTGTCTTTCTTATTTCCAATTCAAACCCTCTCGCCAACTTGAAACTTTGATCAAAGAAGAAACGATGATATTAGAAGAGATTTAAACATTGTATCGTTGCATTAGAAAATTGAAGACCACAGAAGGAGATGGTGTGAACACTTGAATCGCATGCCTGATATCCGTATACCTGTGGCTGCCTTGGGTTATCACTCTACCGGCAAGAGAGATGTCAGTAGACCGAGGAGAAGATGGGTTCCGCAACAGGTCTAAGGCCTAGTCCTTGGAATGGTGATAATGATGACTTATCTACTAGCGTAAATCTGCTACCACGTCTTTAATGACCGTTTAACTAATCAACGTTTCTCGTTATCTTTGGTAACTTCTACAGGTTTTATTCTTATCGTTCCATGCGTTGAAGTAATCGTTACAATCTTTAACAATCTTTTGTAAACTCACCATAAACCTATAATTTACTGACCTCGCATATCATTTTATACGATCATTCCGAGTCTACTGAAGTGTTCTATATGCCTAAAAAACTGTTTTTCGTTTCCTGTGTAATAGAGTTTATTATGGTACTTCGTCGTTTCTGACTTCAAATATGCACTTTTAAACTCTACACTCTTATGGATATTCCTTTGTTAATAACACGTTCAGTTTCCTGCAAGTTTCCCATGTAATATCTTCAATATTCTCAATCAAATAGCAATAGACAATGAATACAAAACAAAAATTGTCAATAATCTAGAAAATAAAATAAAACATAAACTCACTAAACAAACCTTCGTGTAAAAATCCTTCCACTAATTATAATATAAAATATATAGCAAGTTTACTTATCACGGAAACATAACTCGTAAACTAACCAAACTATTTAAAGGATACAAACTTAAAAGTATCTTATAACGCAGATAACATTGTTTTTAATATAATAAAAACTAAAATTAAGTTCGACATTCATAATAAAAATGGAGTTTACAAAATAGAATACCCAGATTGCAATAAATTTTACGAATGCCAGACGAAGAAAAAACTGTCCGAGAGATACATTCAACATCACAATGCGTTTTTAAAATCTAATAGTTACAAATCTAATTTATCCACACATTGTTTAAGCAATAAACATGAATTTCCAGACATTCAAATTGTCACATTCATTAAAAACGTACAAAAAGGTAACAAAATGAATATCTAGAAACCTTTAATTTTACAAACACAATAATAATAATCTACTAATTAAAAAACAAACTCAAATAAAACAAAACAAGACGATTTATTTCAAATCATACATATATTAGAATAATAAAATTTACATTAAATATATAATAAATAACTGACCCCATAAACATTAAAACAATCGAAAACTGAATCGAAGTAAAATCGATTATCCGTCAACTATTTTGTAAGCGAAACGTTTAATTAAAATTTAAACTAACCTCTATTTGAAGATATAGAATAATTTGTGTGAAACTTGCGGCAGGTAAAAATAATTGACGATACTTGAAGATATTACATCTTATAGATATGTAACAGGTTAGAGGGCATGCGGTCGACTGTAATAACGTAATAACGTTTTTTTTATTATTTCCCTCAAATATTTTAGCAACGTTAAGAATTTTCCAACGTCAAGATTCTGTCTTTAGCGGTTCTACTTATTGTCCTTGGCGAAGGTGTCTGTTCAGCGTGTTTTATAGCTCTCATTCTGCTCAACCTACTTAACATTACGACTACGTCAGCCGGCCATAAGTCGTCTATAAAGAGGCTTCTCGTATTAGCGAGCTTTTCCTAACCGGAGCGTCGGGGCGTGAATTTCTTTAGCTTTAATTATAGCTTCTACCGTAGTTAACTAATTAGTACTCTGTTTAGTTTCTTTTTTAGAGTACGAAAGTGGTCTTGAGAAATTTTTTTTTCACAGTTTCACAAATAGTATACTCAGTTGCTGCTCTACATGGACCGATATTAGTCTGAAGTACCTTAGAATCGATATTTTTAACTTTCTACTTAGACGTATGACAGAACATAACTTCGTCGTGTATTAAGTCGTTAGATACCCAAATAAGTAATTAACCACTCAAATATATCAATTTGAAATTAAATTTCTAAATGTTTTAAATATACACTTAGAACTGAAATATCTAGCGCAATCAGATCGGATTGGACTGAATGTGTATTCAGTCGGCTCGAAGAGTGCTGTATAACGTGGTCAAGAATATTGAATATTTAGTGAATAGAAAGTATACGCTTGATTGGTTTCAGAAAATAAAAATTAAATAGCGGTATTTAATTATTTTCAATAGAGAAGAATAAGAATGCATTTCTCTAAGACATTTCTCTCGAATTAAAATGATAGGCTACTTAAGGATTTAAATAAAAGTGGAAATTTAAGTTTAAAGTGTAAGCGGCTAAATGATAAGAAATGTTATTTATTAGAATCTAAGGCAAACAAAAATTTGTCTAAAAATATTATAATAAATATGTTTATATTTTATGTATGTAATACCTTTTCTGAGCGACAGTTTTTTGATTCCATTTTTATAAAATAGAATAAAATAAAAAAGAAAGGTGTAAACAATATAAAAGGCAATAGAAGGAGAAGAGTAATTTTAGGGTTACAGAGAGGCAAGAAGAGTGACTGAAAACTACCATCAACCTACAAAATAGTGCAAAAAGTGTTTTTTTTGTGTTGTGCATTTCTGCAATTTTCTGTGGTAGTAATCTTGGTATTTGTTAAGTCTGAGCTATACGAATGAGTAGTTTGTGTGGGCCTTGTGCGTACATGCTTAAAGTTTAGTAAACATTTGTTATGTACGATGTTCATCCAAATATACTAATTATAAATAAATAAATAAGAGAAACAAAATGGAAAAATGCTTTCCAGTTTTTAGACTTCACATGTTGTTGAAGCAAATTTGTTACATTACATTCAATTTTACGGGGGCACGTTGGTTGTTTTCTGTCAGTACTACCTACTTTTTAACCATTATCTAGATGATATCCTAAAAAAAAAATGGAAACAGCAATCCCCTGACAGTATTAAAATCTAGCAAAATAAATGCTTAAAAACCATTTTCTTTACGGATAACCAAGCTATAGTCGACACTTCAGAAGACGATCTCCAGTAAGCAATATAAATCTTACATACAATAGGAAAAAATATAACTGTAACATATCTGAATCAAAGACAAAAGTAATGGCCTCTATAGAAGATGAACCGGTTCAGACCAAAATATGCGTAGACAACATATGCATAGAACAAGTAAAACATTTCATCTATCTTGGACGTGACATTACTTTTTGATAAAGGTAAAGATATAGAAAATAAAGTGACGAATTTCAGAAGAATGTGAGGAAAGATGTAGAGAACGTTGGGAAATAAATGTAGAAAAGAAACTATAATAAAATGTTATTAACAGTAGCAATAACTACACTACTGTATGGTTCTAAAACTTGAGTCATAAAGAAAAAAGATGAACAGAAGAGGAAAACAGCAGAAATGAAATTTCTGAGATCGGTTAAAAGGTGTAATAGACGAGATCATATAAAAAATGAGGAAATAAGTAGTGATTTAGTTATTTTTGCAGTTAATGCAAGAATTAAAAAATACAGAAGAAAATAGATTCACCATATAGATAGAATGGAAGAAAGTAGAATACGAAAGATGGCGAAAGATTACAACCCTAAAGGCAGAAGAAAAGTTGCTAGGCCTAAGGAAAGGTAGACTGTGGAATAGGAACAGGCCGCTAAAGCCTAAAACCGTTCAGAAGATTATGATTATTATGACGTTCTTTTAATCGGCACGGCACACGACATTATATGCGACGGAAGAACTGTGTTGAGGAGGCTATTGTTTGTTTTTATTGGTACATGAGAGCGGTTGTAGGAATTACAAGATTAAGTTCACACATGCTAAGAGCGGTTTCCACACAAATAGAATATTTAAAAGTTACTGTACTTCATTAAAATTCTTTAAAATGTTATGAAACACTGCGTACACATTTCCACTTACTGTATGGCGGCCACCACACTACTGAGTTTCCAATGTGTGGCTTCCAATCTGTACTGCACTTTTTTGTCGCCATTCTCTTTGTTTTATTTCACGTGCCCTTGTACAGCTTGATTCACGTGCCCTTGTACAGCTTGATTCACAGAACATACTGTTACGCCATTACAGAAAATTCGACTTATTTCTCACCTATCCCAGCAGAGTCCAGCGGTAATGTCTGTGCGCGTACATATTGCTGGTACTTTGAGATGACAGACAAATTACATGACACTTATCACGCGTCAAACACGGAGGCTGTACCAGACTTCACCGGTTCGCGCGCGCTGTGTTCAAGGCGGCAAGCAATTACGCTCTAGTGTTTTATAGTAGTGTTGACGCGTATTATGGATTATTCTCGAACACTTGTGCTATTTATTTAAACAACGACAGCTGCCGCTCAGTTACAGTTTAAGTGGTGATTTATTCCAGTATGGTTCGAAGTATTGTGGCGAAGTGTTATGTGTTTTATAACTGTTCGGGGCTCTATTAGTTGACATTATTATTGCGAATAGACAGTGTTTATTTGACTTGTTGTAAGAGACTATCTTGTTGATTACAAATTGTTAATTTTGATAATTAAAGGTGATGATTAGTGGTTTCATTGGTGTCTTGTATCTTGTTTTCCACTGTACCATACGACGATCAAGGAGACCGTCGTGACAATATGTAAACGTCTTCTGTAATCCGACTAAAACTGTATAACCAAAATTTACATTCATTAAACTTGGGCCTTTTCATTAAAACAATAAATGAACGTAAATAAAATTTTTATTTGTACATTAAACTGAAAAGGGAGTATAGTCTACACAAATTAAATTGAACAGCAACAAAATTTGTCAAGTTTAACGATGATATTCATTACTGCCTATGTTTTTATTCCTTTTATAATTATAACGACAAAAGGTGTACTGAACGTTTTACCATTACCTGCACCAAAGTAATGACGTCATTAACTCTGCGCTGTGTACGTCAGCTGCTGTATATGTCTTAAATAGGATGACGTAAAACTGTAGATATCTCGTTTAATGATATTTTAGTTTTACTTTTGCATGTTCACTACACTTACTTCTGTATATTCGAAGATGACCCAAGACGCAATCAGAACAAATAATATTTAAATTTTGTCTAAATACCCTATTGATTGGAATTAATTCTTTAATAAGAACATACATGGCAAAACATATTTGAGCCATGCCTTCTTGAATAAATGAAAATGATATGAAAAAAAAACGAGTAGTATTGACAATACCAGGTAAAAGTCTAAAAATTGTAAGCTCATTTCTAAAATTATTAGATACTATCACACTTAGTAAAATTCTTTGTGATTAAAGAATTTTGTTACTTAAATATTCTAAAAAATATCATTATCAAAAATGGTACTTATAATAATATTTAAAATATTCAAATAATAGTAATTATAACAAAGTCTTACGAAACGTAAGCGGTTATAAAAGCATAATTTATAACTTATGGCTTTTATTAACAATAAAAATCGTGTTCTTTTTCTTTTAGTTAGGGAGATATAAATTTTTATGTTATAAACGGCCAAAAAATCCATATGGGGAAACATAAAAATGATTTCTATGTTGTAAGATTTATATTTAAAATCATTTACTTGAATTTGGTTCGATAATTTCTAAAAAAAATATCCTCCAACTTGTAAATCGAGTTTCATGTTTGACAAATTTAACTAAAATATTTCTATATAAACTACCTCTTCGTTGCCGATAAAGTAACAGACATACAAAAAATTATCCCCTCGCCCTTCAACTACCATTTTCACTTATAGAAAATTACCACATCTCCCTTCAACTACCATTTTCATTTATAGATATTTCATCTAACTTTCTACAGTGGATTATTTTGACGTTTATTTATCAAAATTAAGTAATTTAATCTTGTTAAAACGTAAAACGTTGAAGGTAAGCTGCCCCTTCCCCTTAACCAATCTTCATTAAAATCAATATGCCTTGAGTCCTCTACAACTCGGGCACATATGCAAAAATTATTGGATTCTGTTTGAATCTGCGGCAGTTATCGTTCACTATAGAAAAAAGTCTACTCACAGAAACACACACACACACAGCCACTTTTCGGAAATGACTTTTTTTCATATTTGAGGGTAGTACAGTCAGAATCAGACCTCATCTCGAACACGAATTTTTTCGCGATCACCATTCTTCCATTTCCTTACAAAACATGGAAGTAATACGCGGACAAATCTTTAAAAAAATTAAAAACTTACGTAATACGAAAATGACACTTATAGGACCACAGCTTGTGCAAGGCGATGACTATTGCAAAATCCTCTGGGAACGATGACGATGAGATGCAACTTTTAATATAGATTCTCAGCACATCCGTAAAAAAAGTTAAGCAGTTACATAGTATTTACATTTATACTTCTTAGTATTAGCATTTATATCAAACTATGCACACATTATCACCGTTTCGGATAACACCAGTACAATTATCACTGTTGATTTTAAATATAGGCCTAATTCTACATTTACAGTTCCCCTTATAGTGTAAGAGTCTTAACCCTTTTTAAGTCACGGGTGTAGAACCATACAATTCTTTTCGTAATTAGTCACAAACATGCCATTTATTTCACAATATTTTATGTAAAGATAAAATATTCTATCGTAAGTATAGTTATCAGAGAGCGTCTAGCAAAATCTTGCTGTATAATGTTTGGTGGCAATTACAGGCTTAGTTACAACTTACTTTTAAATATTAAAAATTCTTCTTTTATAGGTAGAAAAAAAATATAATTGTGCGTGTGTGTAGGCCTATATGTGTGTTTATGTGTCGAGCCTATGAATCTTTAAATGTGTAGTTATTTTTGAGAAAACTAACAGAATGTGAGATAATTGTATGGAAATCCACTTGAGCACATCACAAATGATATTCTAATCACAAACTATTCAAGGTAACACTATAACAGACGAACACACAGCGAGCCAATCAGGGATCAGCAGCTGAGACGTGACACCTGACGTGTTCGGAGCGGGCCAATCAGCGATCCCAGTCAGGGCATAAATAGAACGCCGGTAGAATTTTATGGCGTAAGTGATTGGGCCTGCCCAACATACGTTCTACCCCTCACAACTTCGCGCGGCTCCCGATGTCTTGGACATAGCGGTGATCCAAGGAATTGACTGCCTGGTCCATGTGTCTGCGCTAACGGAACTATCGTCCGATCATCTCCACATTTTGACACAGGTCGCTACCCAGCACATCGTACGCAGAGATGTCAGGAAGGTGGTAGAATGGGACCGCTATGGCCCGGCGTTAAGTCGCCGATTGCCAGAGGCGGGACCACTCGAAACCGTCCGCCAAGTCGACGAGGCAGTTGCCGCGTTTGACGAGGCTGTCGTATCTGCGATCGACGCGTCTTCCAGGATGAAGCCTGGCTTCACGCCCCACTGGCAGCGGATCCCAGTGAACACGAGTGGTCTCGCTTGCGAGAGAAATCGCCTCCGTCATGAAATGCAGACCTACCGGAGACGCTGTTGGGAACTCGCCGTGGCCCAGGCAGGGGACGGATCGGACGAAAGTAGCCTTTACCGGATACCTTCGGCGTTGGTAGGGAAGAGGAGTCGACCTCGTATCCCAGCCATTTGTGGACCTTTCCGTCAAATCCTGGCTCGCCCGGAGACGAAGGCCGAGTACTTGGGCGCGTGTTTCGAGCGACGGTTCGCTCCTAACCCGCCCATGGACTGGGACTTCGATGAAGAAGTCGAGAACGAAGTGGAAGACTTTCTGTCTTTTCCGATCACTGCGGTGCCCGAACACATTACTAGGAAAGAGGTCTCAGATCGGCTCGTTGAACTCGTACCGAGAAAAGCTCCTGGCCCGAACGGCGTCTCGAACGCCGCTCTAATTCGACTCCCGGAGCAAGGAATACTTTTCTTGGTTGCGCTGTTCAACGCGTGTCTACGACTGACGTATTTTCCCCAGACATGTGCGAAAGGCGACGGTCATAGTGATCCCGAAGCAGGGAAAGGACGCTTCCCGTCCCGACAACCTCCGCCCCATTAGACTACTGTCGGCCACGTCAAAAGTCCTCGAACGTCTTGTAAATCGGAGAGTCCTAGACCATCTAAGAAACGTCGATGTATTGGTCTCCGAACAGTTCGGTTTGCATGTGAGGCATTCCACCACTCATCAGCTGATGAGACTGGTGGAATGCATCACGGGCGCCGGCTGTCGGAAAGAGCAGACTGTCGCCTGTTTCCTAGGAAACCATTGGGACGTCTCTCGACGTGCATCCCAACAGCTCTGGCAGCGAATTTTATGGCCCACTACACCGCCACGCCATCGGACGCACTTCATCTCCTCTCCTCTATCGGACGACATCGACGCGGAGTCAGCCGGAAGAAACAGCCGAAGAGTAGAACCGACGTTCTTGTATTTTCGCCCTGTACCGCGCTAGCGACGGACTTCGCTAGGCCGGCAGCGGACTAGACGCAACCGATGCCGAAAGAAGACGAGAACTGCAGTACGCCACGAACAGTGGGCGCAGCCGTAGAACATCACAGCGTCTTCGCCACCCGGCGCTTTCTAGGGCCACCAAAATAACTAAGAATTATACGATTGGCGCCATTTGTCATGCGAGAAGCCTTTTGTCCGGTGACATCATATATAATTATAACACGATTAATTATGGGTTAATTAAAGTTTTACTGAATTCATTGTTTGTAATTACTAGGTAACACTGGAAGCAAATACTCCATAAAAAAGCTAATTACTAATGTCATTACGATTTACGAGATAAAAGGACCTAATTAACTTTCAATACGCAATATAGACGAGCAATACAATTTAGTTCAGTTTTCGTCGAATTGTTTTAACAAGTATAGAAAATAATGCTGACAAACGTGTACAAAATATAATTGGAAGTAATCAGAACACTTAATTGTAGAAAAAAGCAATGCAAGGGGTATGGCTGAAGCAGAGATTTTAGATTATAACACAATACACTAAGAATCTGAACGCTGTACAAGACACGATAAATAATAATAATAATAAATAATTACAAACTCCATATATCATGCAGCTGTTGTACTGTATGATTTATGAGAGCAGATAAATTACCAGATAGTTTCCCAGTAGTTGTATTAATGTCAGCTTTATTCATCATATAAAAGTTACCGCGCTCTGCGTCGGATATTTGTTGTAGTTGTTCTGTTATGTAGGTCAGAACAGAATATAATGAACACAATGTGAATTGTTGACGTGCTGCTTTGTTGCGTGCGTATGCTGAGATAACGTGTTTATAATTTTTGTCATGTTTTACTTTCATGCTCCGTAAGGAAATAGAAGTATGGAAAAAATCGTGTTCGAGATAATGGCTCATTCTGATTTTTCTACCCTCAAAACACGAAGAAAAATCATTTCCGTAAATTGTCTGGGTGTATGTCTGTGTGTGTGTCTCTCGGTATGTGTCTATGTAGAATTTTTTTATTACAAACGATAACTGCAGCAAATTCAAACAGAATCAAATTTTTGTTTGGATGTGTGCCCGAGTTGTAAAGGACTGAAGGCCTGTTGATTTTGGTGAAGATCGGTTAAGTGGAAGGGATAGTTTACCTGCAACGTTTTACGTTTTAACAAGAGTTAAGTACTTAATTTGATAAATAAAATATCCTGAAAAGAAAGTCATAGTAATCCACTGTAGAGAGTTATATGAAATATTTTTAAATGAAAAGGGTAGTTGAAGGGGTAGGAGTAATTTTCTATAAATGAAAATGGTAGTAGAATGGGGAGGGGATGATTTTTTATATGTATACTACGTTATCGGCAACAAATAATTAGTTTCTATAGAAATATTTCATTTTGATTTGTCAAACATAAAACTTGATTTACAAGGAAGACACCTACGTAACTTGTTAGAAATTATCAAACCGAAACCCAAGTAAACGATTTAAATGTAAATCTTTGAACATAGAAGTCATGTATGGTTCTCCATACCGATATTTTATTTACATATAGCTAACACACAACCAACCTCACTGAAGACAGGTTCATACACAATTGCAGTATAGGCTATACTTCAAAGAATACAATTTTAAATTAATATTTTAATTAATTTAAGCTTGTAATTTTACAAGAAAAAGTTCTTGAAAGTAGTTTAAATATGAAGTGTAACAACCTGTTTGTTATCTTGAAAATAAAATTTTACGTTTTACAAGATAAAATGGAAAATAAATTACTAAACTTCATCTACTGTTTATTATGTAATATTCCACTGCTATCCACATGTTCATACACTAACTCACACACACAAACAACTTTTATTTACAAGTATGTAAGGCCAAATTCGGCTTTGATAATAAAGCCACGACATTAAGAAATTGTAATGAGCAGCTGTGTGAAACATTAAAAAGGAAAATTGTAAGGATAATTATATGTGTCATATCTAAGCGGAAAACGGACTGTTTGTAAAATCTATTGGAAAGGACTCTATGAAGCTAGTGAAGAGACAAGCCTCAAACATACTTGTCTTGACCACTGACATATTCTCAAGGTCAGTTATGTCAAGTCTTCATCTAGGAAGCTGTCTGACTGGGGATAGGATAGGTAATTGATACCGGACAGTCTGGCATGTGACAGTGTTGGGTACACCCGAACTATGTAGTTTTATATATGTGACCATCGTGTAAGTGTATACATGTTCTAAATTGTACATATGTTTTCAATGCAAAAAATTTAATATTAACGTGACGAAGTATAGCAACGGATTTTCTGAGGATGGAGCATTGAAGAGCTCCGAAACGCGTCAAAAGTAACAAACAACAAGAAAAATTAGTCACAAGACGGAAATAAGGTAAATTTATAAATAGTGGTATATGTTTTAATGTTTACAAAAATTTATTTTTAACTGACTAGAGTACGGGCGCGCGCGCGCGCGCGTGTTACACGAGAAGTCACGAGTTAAACAGAAACGCGTCTTGAAATCTCTCAGTAACTGTGTACCATGGCAAAAGCTAATAACAACTATGGAAGGCAATGGAAGTTGCTCTGTAAGCATTTTACGAAGTTAGCTGTAAAACTGTATACACACACGTTGTGTTAAGATCTACATTCTCACTTTGTTATAAATTCGACGGACGGTGAGTGCTCGTGTCCGCTGCAGCGTGTATAGCTCGAAGACTGATGATCATGACGGGACGGAGATAACGGCATTCCGGCGTCAAACACTGTCGCTAGCAGCACTTAATTGTGCAGCTCGCTCTATGCGCAGGTCGACGTCCTACACAAAATAGTTAGGTTTTTGTTTTTGAACACACCTTGTACATTATACAAAATGAGATCACTTTATAGTTACATTTGATTACATTTGAAACTATGAAAATATTTTTGTTGCAGTTAAGGAATAATTATTTTTGCCATGATTATTCAAAAACGTATCATAATGTGGTTCTTCAGTGACGACTACTGTGTAAACCCATGATTAATTCAAAGTGATAATAACTATAAGCGATTAAGATTTCACAGAAATCGAAACGAGTTTGTGCGTAACAAATTTTGTGTGAAATAAAAGTTTTTCGAAGATATCGTATAAAATTCTCTGTGTCATTTATACGATAGAGAAATATTATTCAACATCTTTGATTTTACTAGTGTAGGTCATGGAATCGATACTGTAAAGAGTAAACTGTATTAAGAGGGCATACGGTACTGCAGTGCTGCTGGTGAGACAAATTTAATTAAGTCAGAAACCAATTTCCTTTAAGCCGACTGAACACATTAAAGAGAAAGTGGAATGGGTACGTCTTTAATCCGCGACCCCACTACACTGGGTAGTATATCCAGCTAAATCACTTGAATTAATACACTCGGTTTTGACGTGATAAGACCATTTCTGGCAAGCGATTTAATTTTTAATTTCAAAAATTGCCCACAGGAAACTCTGTTTTTCACAGCGGTTCGATAATTAGAAACGCCTATTCTCAAGCAAGGGTATAGGCTTATTTTTGTAGCTACACTGACCGTGAAGGAATTAGCAAGTGAAGACAATATAGTACATGTTATATGTTAGAAACACAGTGAACGACGCCAAGTAAACAGCTTAGGAAAACCAGACAGAAATCTCCCATTTCCAAGAATACAGTTTTTGAAAAAACCGTTGCGTTATAATTTAAGTGACATAAACATTTAAATTATGTTTCTTATGCTGCTACTACTACTACTACTACTACTAATGCTACTACTATTGCTACTACTGCTGCTATTAGTACTACTGCTTCTACTACTACTACTACTACTACTACTACTACTACTACTACTACTACTACTACTACTACTACTACTACTACTACTACTACTGCTACTGCTACTACTGCTACTACTGCTAATACTACTTCTACTACTACTTCTACTACTACTACTGCTGCTAATACTGCTGCTTCTACTACTACTACTATTACTACTACTACTGCTGCTACTACTGCTGCTAATACTTCTGCTTCTTCTACTACTACTACTACTATTACTACTACTACTATTGCTACTACTGCTGCTACTAGTACTACTGCTTCTTCTACTACTACTACTACTACTACTACTACTACTACTACTCCTGCTACTCCACGGCACTACAACTTATGAAGATCCCTATCCCCCAGAACGATGTGCCTCTCTATCTTGTGCGACTCTTTGTCACCTTCTGACGCCCCCAGTCATCTCGAATCTTAATCTACATCGTCCACCCATCTTCTTTTTCCCCTTCCTCTTGATCTTATTCCTGCTGGTCCTCCAATTAATACTTTTTGTTTACTGCCCGTTCCCATGTCATTTTTTGTACGTGACTTGCCCACCTAATTCTACCTTGTTTTATTACTGTGACAATGTCCGGTTCCTTGTATAGATCGTATGATTCGGCATTTGTTCTCATACGCCAAATTCCGGCATCTAGTACACCTTCATATGTCCTCCTCAGAATCTTTCTTACTCATCCTCTAATCATATCTTCTTGGGGTGAGATCATGGTCCAGGATTCTGAAGCAGACAATAGGCTACATACGGTCGCAATACTTTTTTAAATCTGGATTTTGTAGGTTCTTAAATGCTTTACATATGGCATCCCTGTTATATTCGTCCCTTTCAAGAGCGTAATAGATGAGTGAGGTCACAATATTTTAACGATGATCTCCCTGATCGTCGTATGGTACAGTGGAAAACAAAATACAAGACACCAACGAAGTCGCTAATAACCAGCTTTAAATATCACAATTAATAATTTGTAATCAACAAGATAGTCTCTTACAATAAATCAAATAAAAATTGTCTACATATAATAATAATGTCTACTACAAAGAAATCCGCGCAAAAACAACACTTAGTTACAAACACTCGATCCGCGCTAAAGAAATCGCACAACACCACTGAGCTGACAAGCCGGCTGCTAAGGCTTTTATAGGTAGCGGCACCTTCTGAAAATCTTCCATCCTCAAAGTGCACGCCACTGAATGCTATTCAAGTACTCTGGAACGTACTTGAACGCGGGCTGGACTGACGCAATCCCTGCCACACTAAGCGGGAGGACGAGTCGAGGACGCTAGGTTCGATTAGGTTGTTGTATGTTTCCAACATCCAATGGATTCTATATTGTTCCATTCGTTTCAAAACACATTTAATGGTTACCTTTTATATGAGAACGCTGTTTTACGTATTCCATGACTGCGGTCACCTAATTTAAGGATCTCTTCCAATATCTTTCCTTAGCGTTTTCTTTACATTCGTTTTATATCACATCGTAAATTATTAATCTTACGTATTAAGTTGGTGGTGTGGATTACGGATCTTATATATTGTTATTTTCTATTGAATATGCCTTATTTCAATTTCATTGGGTTTCTTAATTTTATTAATTTGTGTAGGATCATAGCCACTTTATTCCAAAACTTTAAAAGTATAAAGAGTTTTCTTAAGCGCTATTTTACTGTACTCGCTTAAAAGTATGATCCATGAACACATAGTAGGTGCAGGTGTTGCCATATTCATAGAAAATTATTTAATATTAAAACTAATGCTCAAACCCGATAACAGATGCTCAAACTATCAAATTGGACAATTTGGAATTCCAAAGGCATTAGAAGAGATTCGCGAAGACTTACATCATATAAAAGAAGTAAACCCTAAGAAAGCAACAATATATATATGCAAACAGCAAAATAATAATAGATTCAATTAATTAATAATTACAGCAACAATAACTACTTTATAGAAGAAATAAGGAAAGCCACAGCGATGCTAAATACCAATAACCGGAGAATAAACTTTAAATGTACCAAGGCTCATGTAGAAACGAACTGGCAGACCGGCTAGGAAAAGCCACTGGATGGAATAATGAATTGGTAATCTCTTTTGACAAAATACCCAAAAGTGCAGTGATTCAAGAATTAACCGGAGAAACTACACCTAATTTGGAAAAAGAATGGAAGAAAACAACGGAAGTTACAGTAACTAAATATTCTTCCCTAAATCAAAAGCAGAAATATCACTGTTAGACAATTTAATTAATACTAAAATTAAATTTGATAATGAAAAAATATTTTATAACATAATTAAGAAGTAAATGATAGAGGACAGATAGATAAGATTAAGAATTAAATTGCATAGGACTAATTAGACGTTTTTAAAGTAAGGGTGTGTGACTGGCCCACATGAGTGGATGAGAAAGACTAAGTTTAAAAGGAATGTACACACACACACACACACACACACAAGACTGAAACACAAGGAATTTGCTAGAAAAATATGTAACTGTCCAGATGGAGGATGGGGACAGCGCTGAGGATGGGGAAGGGACATTGAATTATACCTTGTTGTGTGTGAGCAGGGTGGGGTGGGGTGGTGGTGAAGGGTTTGTTTTCAGGTTATTTGTTTCATTCCCGATCTGACGATGAGCTGTGAGGCTTGAAAGCGCTAATCGGAATAATTTTGTATAGTGATGTGCAACAGTGATAATTGTGCTTGTGATTTTACCCACTAACACAACTTTCTTCATTAAACTAATATCAAAGACAAATTACAAACAAAACTCAAAATGACTCCCAACTTCACGGCAATAGTGACTGGCGAAGAAAAAAGAAATCGCACCTTCACCGCTTCAAGAAAATAAACGACCCAAGGTGCAAGTGCAATACAGGAGATCAAAACAATGGATCACATCATATATGAGTGTGAGATGTTAAAAAATCAGATACAAAATTTAATCAACAATGTAAAAACAATCAGAAAGTTGGCCACCTACAAACGAAGATATTATAAAGAAACATAAGAAAGAATTCAAAATATTTGTTAATGCAATTAAAATCTAATGATTTATTTTATTGTAAATAATCAAATATTTACACAAAAGCATTATAACACATGTTATGTAATACGAATTTGTAGTTAGTCGATGTAAATGTATAAAAACATAAAGAAAATCTTAACATGTGGTATTACACAACTGTAATGGAGCATTCTGTAAAAATAAAATTATAAAAGAGACAGATACACAACCACCCATCAACCCAAACGCGCGCGCGCGCGCGCACACACACACACACACACCTATAGAAAAACGTCTCGATAGTCGTCATTGTTCATATTATAAAACGCAGGTAAACATTCAATTCGCCTATCAATGGAAACAGGATCGTAATTTTCTGGGGTGTAATAATTCTCTGCTGAAACGGTTCAGTGCCCTTTTTACGACCGCCAGGTAAGTTTATTTGTTCTTGGCCAGATTCCTACATTCGTGTACCAAAGCACATAGTTGCATTAAAAATTGGCACTGGTTCTGCTGTGTTGGCTATGGGATGTCCAGGTTACTTACTGAAAACAAATAGTCCGAGACTAAGTCAGGTTTTTTAAATTCTCATTGAAAGTATTGAAATTTTATAAATTTACGAGAAGTACAGACTACAGTCTAAAACACAAACTATAATATTGATTGCAAGTTTAATTTAAATAATGTAATTTAACTATATCTGTAGTTTAACTATTTATTTTCTAATTATTGTGAAACATTTGAATACTGCAGTAACAGTATGGTATAATGTTGTTACAACAATCTAACTGGTCGTCGTATGGTACAGTGGAAAACCAAATACGAGACACCAATTAAGTCACTAATCACCGCCTTTAATTTCCACAAATAACAGTTTATTATCAGCTCGTACAATAATCCAAGTTAAACTTGTTCACACGCAATAATAATGTCAACTAATAGAGTCCCGCACGATTAAGGAACACGTGACACTTTGCCACAATTCTTCGAAACTTCCTGGAATAATTCGCCACTAAAAGTGAAACTAAGCGGCAGCTGTTGTTGTTTAAATAGATGGCACAAGTGTTCCAGACTATTGTTGACGCGTCAACACTATTAGAAAACAGCAGAACGTAAATGCTTGCGGCCTTGAACACAGTGCGCGCGGCGGATCGGAGAAGTCTGGAACAGCCTCGATGGTTGGCACGTGATAAGTGTCACTGAATTTGTCTTTCATCTCAAAGTAGCAGCAATATGTACACACACACACATTACTGCTGGGCTCTGCTGGTTTTGCCGAGACACATACATAATGTTCTGTAATAACGTGACAATATTTTCAGGTTGCAACTGTATATGTTGTGAAGCTACAGTAAAATGAAAAACTAGCGGAGTCGTGTGACTCGGTATTATGTGAAGACTACATTTGAACTTCGTAGCGAGAGCAGAAAATTATCCAGAGCAAATTATCCACACTAGCATCAGATTTAAATAACTGGCCGCACAAGGCCAAAAACCTAATGGTGAAAATTAGCATATTGTTTTGCGGTCTAAAGGAACAGAGCGTTTGAGCAATTATTAGGCATCGTGCATTTAAATATTTGCAACATATGATACACTACCAACATATGATAAACCTATATTAAAACTTGTTGTCCCAAAAGTAGTAAACATGTCTGTATTCTGTATGTCAAGTAGTTGACAACGAAATTTAATGTATAAAATCAAATTGTACCCTGAAACAGTAATAGAATAAAATATATTTTCATGTCAAATACAGTTAATGCATATTTATTAATTAATGCAATATTACCTATGTAAATTGATTATTGTAATAAAACAGTAAATTCATTCTAAATCATTTCCGAAAAGACTTAACTAAGCAGTGTTGTTATCAAAACAAAATCTTTTAGTATAACGTTTGCAAAAATAATATTTCAAATTTAAAAGTCATTTGCGAGTTAGCGATGGATGATTCACTTACTAACATTTTCAACTTTAATGCACAATTATTATAATTCCAGCTAAAATAATTTTACAATTCCGATACATATACGTATTTGTATATTTATCAAAAAAAGACACATGGAAAATTTTATCGTGTTTCCACTTTACAGATACTTTTTAAGATCAAGTTGTTAAACAGAACTTTGTAAAAACAACCATAATGCTATAGACTACGTAGCATTTTGAGATATTATTAATTCAAAATTTAATGGAAATAGTAACTTTTTGTATTTCCGAAATGTATAAAATTGTCGATTCTAGAACTGGAAATATCTAAGTAATTAGGAAAGTAAGTGTATGAATTCAGATTGATTGAATGAATATAATTCTCCATATTTCGCTTCCAATAATTATGCTGAATCATTTTGCTTTGTATTTATGTTATTTATTTGATATGGGAATATACGTTCACTTGACGAGTTCAATACAATCTCAAAATAGAAGTTACAAGAGGATTGTGTTATTAAATTAAGTTTTATTTTCCTTAAACCCTACTTAATTCTCAAGTTTGCAAACAAACGTTTCAAATATCTTTAAATTATTTTTTATCTTTTGATTATTTAAAACCAGCTTAAAATGTTTGTTAGAAGTTATAACACTAGTGAACAAGTTAGGTGGCGATTCATCATAATAACATGTAAAAAGTTGTAAAAACCTTTCAATGTTCAACATTCCATATATATGACAACTTGAAACGATTGTGAAAGTAACATAGTCTAATATTTGACAATCAGTGTCTCCATTGAGTACAGTATGCAGCCACAAAATATTAGCATAATACTGTTTTTGTACTGTTTTGTTTATTCAGAGTAAGACCATTTTGTCTGAGTAGAACACACCCAATCCATGTTCAAACAAATTACTTCTCCGTTTCTGTTCCTATTATTTACATACAAAAAAGATACATTATTCTAATAATACACACACACATATGCACACGCAAGTGCGCAGAGACACAACGGCCGGAATGCAAAACACTAAGCATTTAATATTAGAACACACTGTTACGACGGTCTACTTGATCGTCGTACGGTACAGTGGAAAACAAAATACAACTTACTTACTTACTAGCCAACGCCCACCCTTGGCTGTTCGGCCATTAGGCGGCGCGCTGACCAGTAGAGACGTGAGAGCCTTGCCGTACCATCTTCGTCTTGGACTTCCGTGTCTGAGATCAAGGCTGGACATGCAATTAGGTGATCCGCATTCATGGAAGCGTATCCACAGAGAACACATTCAGGAGACGACAACACGCCAATGCGGTGCAGGTGGGAGGCCAGGTAGTCATGACCGGTTTTAGTTCTAAAAAGAGCAACACTAGTTGCTCGGGGTAGAGTTCTGTTGATGGGGCCGTCCGTAACCAATGAAAACAAAATACAAGACACCAGTTAAGTCACTAATCACCAGCTTTAATTTTCACAGTTAAACAGTTCGTAATTAACTCGTATAATATTTCTAGTTAAATTTGTCCACACGCAATAACAATGTCTACTAATATTACACAATGTCTATTGATGTCGCACAATTATTAACACAATACTACTTCACTTCGACACACTCAACCCGCACTAGCGAAAGTCGTTCACGTAACTGGATTGACAATCCGCCTGCTATATAGGCCCCGGAGAGGTGTAGTACAGTTTTGCCTCCTTACTGCATGACGCCGGCGGCTTAATGCCTACTATCTCAAGTGTTCTTGGAACTCACTAGAATCACGTAGTTGAATGACGCACAGCTGCCACACTTGACGGGGGGAGAGGGGATTGTTCTGGGTTGTTCGGTAGACTTCTCGTAACAATACGAAAATATCGGTATGGAGAACCATACATGACTTCCATGTTCTTATATCGGTATGGAGAACCATACATGACTTCCATGTTCTAATATCGGTATGGAGAACCATACATGACTTCCATGTTCTAATATCGGTATGGAGAACCATACAGGACTTCCATGTTCTAATATCGGTATGGAGAACCATACATGACTTCCATGTTCTAAGATTTATATTTAAAATCATATTCGAAATGAAATATTTCCATAGAAACTACTTCTTTCTACTTATTGCTTCAGTCTTAACCACAGTACTGTTGTCATTAACATATACCACCTCACGTTTTCGCACTCGATTTTCACTGACGATAGCAATCGATGGCACTGCCGAAACGTATGGTTTTGCAGAAAACCTTGGACTACGGCTAAACAGCCCGGGAAGGAATTTTAACAAAAAAAAACTACTTCTTTGTTGCCGATAACGTAGTACAAATACAACAAATTCTCCTCTCCCCCTTCAACTAAAATTTTTATTAATAGAAAATTACCCTCACCCCGTTCACCTAACCTCTTAATTTATAGACAGTTGATCTATCTTTCTACAGTGGATTATTATGAGCTTCTTATCAGGATACTTTATTTATCAAAATTAAGTACTTCACTCTTGTTAAAACATAAAATGTTGCTGCTAAACTACCCCTTTCTCTTAACCGATCTTCACCAAAATCAATAAGCCTTCAGTCCCCTACAATTCAGGGATGCATGCAAAAAAATATTTGATTCTGTTTGAATGTGGGGCAGTTATCGTTCGTCATGAATACATTTCTCTTGTTACAACATAAAATGTTGCAGGTAAATTACCCCTGCCCACTAACGGGTCTTCACCAAAATCAACAGGCCTTGAGGTCTCTACAATTGAGGCATGCATGCAAAACATTATTTGATTCTGTTTGAATTTGCGGCTCTTATCGTTTGCCATAGGAAATACCCTTCTTAAAACATAAAACGTTACTGGTAAACTACCCCTTTCCCTTAACCGAGCTTCACCAAAAACAATAGGTCTTGAGAACTCTAAAATTCAGGACTGTATGCAAAACATTATTTGATTCTCTTTGAATTTACGGCAGTTATCGTTCGTCATAGAAAAAATTACCGTTGTTAAAACATAAAACGTTGCCGGTAAACTACCCCTTTCCCTTAACCGATCTTCAACAAAATCAACAGACCTTGTGTTCTGTATAATTCAAAAAGGTATGCAAAAATGTAGTTGATTCTGTTTGAATTTACGGCATTTATCTTTCGTCAAAAGACAAATTACCCTTGATAAAAAAAATGTTGCTGGTAAACTACCCCTTTCCCTTAACCGATCTTCACCAAAAACAATAGGTCTTGAGTTATCTACAAATCAGGACTGTATGCAAATATTATTTGATTTTGTTAGAATTTGCTGCTGTTATCGTTTGCCGTAGAAAAAAATATCTACAGACACACAGACACACAGACACTTTTCGAAAAATGACTTTTTTCATATTTTGAATGTAGTACAATCAGAATCAGCAATAATCTCGAACACGATTTTTTTTGCCGTCACCATACTTCCATTTCCTTAAGGAAGATGGAAATAAAAACAATATCAGTCGTAGATATTGATATCATAAATAAAATGTTTTACTTGGTGACATTGATAAATCACCGTTTTAAAATCTGCTTCAATGTTTCAAAAATTGAAAATGTCACGTCAGTCTTTGTAAATGTTAAAAAACATCATCTAATTTTAAAACAAAATTATTAATTTACAGGAATTATTTAAGGTATAGGAATATTTGGTAGGCTATAGCTTAGTTAATTTTACTATGTACGAAAAAATCGAAATACGTTAACATAAATACTCCCATTTATGGACGACTCTTTCGGCACTTGGTAAAATATATTAATTCAAAGGTTTTTAAAGTATATAAACACTTGGTACGTTTCACAGTTTTTATTTAACTCTGACAGCTGTTTCAGCGTATCAAGCTATTGTCAATGAGATCAGTGAACAATTAAACTAAACAAAGAATGTAAGGGTGGTGAACATGTGTTTAGGGCGTGTATCCGGACATGTGTGGGGTGTGCGTGATGGAGGGGGAGAGGGGGGTGAAGAAGCTAGTGGAAAGGTCAAGTGTCTGTAAAAACTATTTATAATCGGAAGGCAAAATATAAAATTTAAGTACTGTAAATAACAACTTTTAATAAAAGAGATACACAGAATTTAGTTTGTTTGATAAACTTTTGTTTCTTTGATTGCTTTCCTAATTTCTAGAATTTCTAATAAATCCATTTTCTTACTTTTTTGTATGCTGTGGAGTAGTGTTATGTTTTTTTTATCTATGAAGTGATTGTGTTGTAAGCAACGATCTGTAAAACCTGTATTGGGTGTATTAGTTAACATAAGGAAGCGATTGTAACTAATACAGCCAATACAGGTAGATCAGGCTAAAAGACAGAATGGTAGACACAGAAAGACTGAATTATGACCGCGTAATCAGAAGAAAACAAAAGGCGTTCTACAGAATATTAAGATGTAACCAACTATGAAGATGTTTGTGAAATTGTACTGTTGTGTTGAAATTTTCTAGGTAAAGCAGTGTTCATTTAATAATGGAAGGAATTCATTCCATTAAATGTTAATTTAATCATAACAAAAAAGTAGGAAGCAAACAGAATTTATGTTCTTGTACTCTTGAGAGACGACATAACTTTTATAGGTTTTGTTTATGATTTCCCAAAAATTCTCACAGGATTAACTTCTTAACAGCTCTACTGAAGCACCCTTTTACCTTTGAAAGAGGAGGTCTGTGAACATAACTCTTGCTTGTTTAGTAACAGAAAATAAACGGTCAAGTAGGAGCCAAATGATTTATAGTTTTAAAGAGTAGAAGAGGAGAGATTATGTAATAAACGAATAGGTTTATTGCTGGAATACGTGCTGAGCGTTGATAATCCTAGGCTGTAGGTAAAGGGAAACGAAGGGATAAATTGATTAAATGCGAATGTGTGGTGCGTGTGTGCGTGCCTGTGTATAATGTGTACTTGCTCAAGCGTGAGCTGTTTTACAGTTGAACTTAGAATCCACCTATATGTCATAAATCGTGTATACTAGAATATCGTGTGTTAAAGTGCGAAGAATTTCTCTTATTATATTGAACGATTCAAAAATAGATTTATACTTAGAGAAACACACTTATCACCAATGAGATTATTATTTGTGTTTACTTTACGTCAAGAAGAATATTTTATTGACGTTAAAATTAAAATGGTAGACGTTTATTCAAATAAACTGTTTGGCATTCGCAGATGACTTTGCTATAATTAATGAACATCTGACATTTGCAGTACCACAAGTTAATTTTTTTAGAGGACATAGCCAGTAGAATTAAGAATTTCTGCAGAAAAAAAAACAAATTTCTGACTAACATTGTAAATTCACCAAAATTCCTGCTAACGGATATTAGTCTAATAAAAACGGTTAGAAAATTTAAAGATATAAGGGAAATAATTCAAAAGAATGGTTTAGAAAAATCTGCTATAGAAGAAAGGATTCATAAAGTGGAAAGAGCATATGGTATAACTAAAGATATTTACAATAAAAAGTGCATTACTAATAATGCGAAAATAAGGCATTAGAGTACAGTAGGGAAGCCAGAATGCCTATATGTAAGTGAGTGTCTAGCATTTAGGTAAACTAGAAATATTAAAATTATAAATTATTAGGAAATTATTAGGCCCACGAGTAAACGTCAGCAGTTTGGAAATTAAGAAGTAATGATGAAATATATAAAAGATAAAATAACAGAAACAGTGAGGAAAAGAAGACTACTATTTCTTGGACATTTACATAGAATAGACGACAACAGGTTAACAAAACAGATCTTCAAATAATTGTGAGGAAAGAAGTCAACATTAAGTTGGATTAGAAAAAAATAATATAAACGTAGAAGAAACAATTGAAAGAGAAGTTTTTCGGTCAAAAGTGTTAATAATGGAAAGAGTCCAGGGTAGGACAGAGAAAAACGCAGGTTCAAAGTGGGATGAAGACAGGAAGATGAGAAATAGTGAAAAGATGAAAGGGTATTAGAGAAAAAGAAAAGAAAAATTAATAAACAACTGAAATTAGCAAGTAGTCGTCAGATGGCCGGTACAAAAAAAGGGTAAATGACAAATATTTTTTTTTACTTGTCACACCTTTTGATTTCTTATTAATTCGTGAGGTTTGGGGCCTCTACCGCCTTACCTGGTGGCTCCGTCCGATTGCCGACCTTGTCAAGCACACACTGCCTCGGTGTGCCGCAGGAGTAAAACTGGCCCTTCGGCTGGGATGAGACAGAGGTATGCCAGGCCAAACGTGTGTACATCGCGGACGAAAGCCAGGGTGCTTCCGTTCCTGGTACGTAGCAGAACGAGGTGCAGCAAACCCTAGTAGCCGGCGTGAAACGGAGCCAGGGTTTCCAGCGTTCCTGTTCTAGTAGCTGTACAAAGTGTAGTGTATCCGACATAACGCCGCGTATTCTGGGAACCAGGGGTCCCTTTCCTGGCAAGTGGCATCAGTGCGATGTGTCCTTTGGAAAGCTAACGGGCAAACCCAAACACACCTAAGGTTCACGTGACTATATCGCGATTCCTGCGGTTGGTCGGGGTAGGGCCCGGCCACTCAAGATTGGTTATCACCGCCGATTGCGGATGGTCTCGTGTGGGTCCAAGACATCACCCAGATACTGCTTTCGAGCGCAGGGAGTACCCCTTCCTTCTATGGCATCGGCACTGATGGTTGGAAAATGAGCGTGTTGCTGCTGCGAACGGCAAAGTGTGGGACCCTTACTCCTAGTACCGCTTTACGAACGGGAACCAGGGTGCACAGTCCCTTCTCAATAGCTGTGTCAAACCTTTCACGTCAATCCGTGATGCCCATTCAGTACACAGATGAACCATAGTAGCATCGGGCTCGGGCCTCTTGTTCTTCCCTCATCGGCGGACTGCATTTTGGAGGGCCACACCGTAACCCACTTCGTAGGTTTTTCACCTCTTACTTCGCGACTACTTTGACGAGCGGACAATGTCATGTCAACATTAGTGAAGCCTTTATGGCTAAATATGTGATAATTAGAATCTGCAATGCTGCGTAAGAAAGAATCATTATTTGCGTAGTTTATTTCATAGTGTTACTCTATTACAGAACGTTCTACATGTTTCTCGGCTCTCCCAGCAGAACCAGCTGTAATGTTGTGTGCGTACGTGATTCTTAACAGACGTTAACGAGACTGGTCCAGACTCTCTGGTCCGCGCGCACTGTGTTCAATACCGCAAGCAATTAGGCTCTAGTGTGTTCTAGTAGTGCTGACGCATATTATGGATTATTCTGGAATCTCAGCGGGGTATAAATATAAGCATTCAGCGACGCTTAGTTTCAGTTTAAGTGCCGATTGATTCAAGTGTGTTTCTAGTTATTCTCGAGCTATTTACACAGTGTGTTTTAAGTGGCGTTTTAGTGAAAAGTGATTATATGCGTAATTCTTTACAGTCGACATTATGATTTGTGTGGTCAGATTAACTTGAATTGTTGCACGACTATAATCTTGTTGAATAACTTGTTGATTACAAACTGTTAATTGTAATAAATAAAGCTGGTTTTTAATGAATTAATTGGTGTCTTGTGTTTTGTTTTCCACTGTACCATACGACAATCAGTTAGACCGTCGTAACAATAGTTTTCATTTCTTAAAAGTAATTGCCTATTAATATATTTATTCATGTAAAAAATAAAAGGACGCGATGCAAGTGACGCAATCACTTGCTATTATCGGACCAATGTACTCTCAACGACTATGTTTTTTCCTGTGTTGAACGTAAATACGTCACAATGAACAAGAGTTATTTCTCATACTTTCAGATTATCTTTATTTTATTTAATTATTAAAATAGCGCTAGGCAACATTGTTACAGGGACTGTTTGTTAATTTAAAAAAAATATATATATTATTTAAATTGAAAACTTGAAATTTATTTAGGAAATTTTCTAGGAGTTTAATAACGTTTGCCTTACGTCTTAACTTTTTTAAGTTTGGTCATAACTGTTTATGTGTGTGTGTATCAAGTGTCATCAAGGCACCGTTTTTCTGATTTCTGTCAAAGTACATTGGATAGTCGTGTTGCTCATTACACTCACATTCATATTGCAATATATTTTACATACTTATTCAATAATTCGTGTGGCGGTGCTACCCTATCGGCGTGGGTTCGATTCCCGCCGGAGCCATCTGATTTAGATACGACGTGTCCCCCTCGCAAGGTGATGTCAAACCAGCGAGAGGTTTCGTACCTAGTATAATCCCTTCCCAACTATGCCGTTTGGATCCGGTGTTAAACTGTAGGTCCCATACACCTGTGGAAGTCTCCGTATCACACGCACCACGGGTATATGCGGAGAGGGTACAAACCAGTCGAAAGGCTGAAGGACCCAATAATAAATTCCATAATTGATTCAGTCCACTTCCGATAAGTTACGTTCAGGTGGTGGAATCCTCACGGACCGTACGTGTGCTAAGGTAAACGCGTAACGAATAACTACAATGACAAGTCAGCTTCAATAAGTTGTATACACATACGGAAGGCATAAATTCTTGTAAATACAACAATTATTAAAATAAAAGAGGCGGATGAAATTTACAATAATTTGTTAAATGTAGTATTTAAATGGCATTTTATGAATTCTGAAGAAGTAGACAACTGATTTTGAGTGAATATAAGTTCACAGCGTTTCGGTCAGAATACAATGCCTCCTGAAAATTAATGGCGGGTCTCTTATATGTTTCTTTTGCCAACCGTAGCAGAAGCATCCGTGGTGCTACAAACCTTTACTTTATCTCAAGAATAAGAGAAAATTACACTACACGTGTACTTTAGGGACTCCCCGATCAGGAGGCGGAAGCCTAAGGTGTTGATAGAAACGGTCGTAAAACTAAGAGAAGGTCGCTTGTCGTGTTTATCGTTTCAAAGTACAGCTGTCCTTATACGCATCACAACTAACTTCTTCAGAGCGCCACAACGTAAAACCTGAATTTTTTTAATTTGACAGAGCTCTTTAACGTCTACGATTTATTACTATAAAAGACAAATAAATAAACGTTTGTTGAAAGTGCACACAGATGAACTTCTGATTATCATTAGACCCAGTACAGACTACTAGGTTCCTAGGACAGAGACCTAGCATAGAGGATTTTTCATGTTTTAATGCCATTCATTAAGCAATTGCTTTTGATTAATAATTTTAAGATAGTAACATATGTGTTAGTAAAGTGAAATCTTTTATTGATGTCTTTTAATGCCTTGCCTGTTATACAGAGATAACAAATTATCGTTTGTCATACTTTTATTAATGTTTAAATTCTTTGAAATCACAGACATAGTTGTCACCATTGTGCAAAGAGGCTTCCGCTATTAAAAACGCAATTCCGGTTAATTATAATATTTTAGAACTGTGTAAACTCACACATTATATATATCTGTATATTTCTAATAAAACCTTTCGGACATACAAGTTGGAATTTCGGTACCCTGATATTTAGGAAGATATCGATGACTTAAAAGAAAATTCCTCAAAGAATTGTAGACATTTTAAAAACTATAAGTGTGAGGCACTTAGAGGTCTAAATGTATATAGTTCTTAGGAAACTTTTTAAGATTTGCAAAGGCGTTGTTAGAAAAACGGCTATACGATTTTCTACAGATTTCCTGAAAGTAGAGCAATTTGACATGTGAGTTGTTCAGAGGACTGTGGAAGAGTAACTTAATTAAAGCCTTTCGATTTCCAAGGGCTAATGTCCCTTGTGCTTTTAGACATCGTTTCCAAATTTACAAGGTTGTCTTCAGCAGTGGAAATATTAGGTTCTGAATTACACCTCAGGAAATACTTCAGTCATAGATAAATCATAAAAGTGCTCGTATTAATTTTGCTTCTCTAAGGCATAATTTTGTATTTGTTTAATTTGGAAATCGTAATAAAATTGTACCTGTCATTTATTTATTTAGTAAAATACGTTAGTTAAAACATTACACGTACAAATACAATTATCTCTTTCTATTCCGTATACTGTAAACATTCTTTTAGCAATCTACAATCCACTGCCAACATTCATTAATAGGAAAATTGTGTTTGCTAGTGTAAAATAAATAGGTTTACATAAACCGCACGTCTAGTACAAAGGATTCCAACTAGTTGATTATCGAGTAAATATAATAGTAATTAAATGCAACTCCGACCGTAGTTAAATGTGTGCTCGTCATTCAGCATTGCATTTACTATGTGGATATCAGACATGTATTAATAATGACGCAACATATTCATAGGCCACGCAAAAGTAACTCACTGGACAACATACATCATTCGCAAATATTGACTCTCCGTCATAAATACTTGTGACAACTGCTGTTTAATTTCATTTTAGCAAACAGTATGAGATTAATGAACACTATTAGAGACGGAGACCTTGAAGTCTGGTGCTATACCTAAATATTATATGATGTTTTATCTGAATTAGACTAGGAAAACGAGAAAAGTTAAATAAGTCTCAGGAAATACTACTCAAAATTTGTGCAAAAGACCTGCTAGAAAACATTTAAAACGTGCAGTTTATAATAGTACTACGCCTTTACAGAACGTTCTACATATTTCTCGGCTATCGCAGCAGACCCCAGGTGTAATGTTTTTGTGCGTACGTGTACGTGACACTTAACACGCAAGGCAGTGTTATGTAATGCTACACGTTCTCAAGCGTTCAATGGTGTCGTTCTGCATACCATAAATAGCCCATACCTGCCGTTTAGTTTTCAGTTTTATGTCGGGCGATTTACACAGTGCGTCTCAAGTGGTGTATTAGTGAAACGTGATTATAGTGCGGAATTCTTTATAGTTGACATTATTATTTGGGTAGACAGAGTAACTTAAGTTATTATACGAGTAAAATTTTGTTGAATAACTATTAATAGCGATAATTAAAACGGTTATTAGTGATTTCATTGGTGTCTTGGATTTTGTTTTTCACTGTACCATATGACGATCAAGGAGACCTTCGTAACAATATTCTGGCTGTACCGATCTTTGTATATGGTTTCAAGATGTGGACCATTACCTGGAAAAATTAAACTTGTTGATCACATGCAAAGTACAAAGATGAACTTTCCCATATATGAGATGGGAATTGGGTGAAACAGACAGGGTGAAAAATCATACCGTAAGAACAAAGGTTAGGTGAGCTCCTTGCTGACGACTGAATTGTAGGGTGCAAGTCCTCCAGGTACACAGCGTGTAGGGGAGAACATAAAGTAAATGTTTAATTATGAGGATGAAATACTACGAGGTATAGGATACCTAGCTAACATGGCTTGTAGAGAAACATTATAATATGTAGCACGTAATCTTTGAACACAGGAGAAAAAAAAGACTAATTCTATATTTAGTTTTTAAATAAAGAATTTCTTAATCACCTGTGAACTAACGGTAGTTCATGAGTTACCATACATAATACGTAAGTCGATATTAAAAGTGTTTCTGTTAATATTGGTATTTATGTCAATTCAGGGAAGTCCTATTTAATTGTATTTTAAAATTAGAGGTAAAGTCCAGACTGACGTACTCGCTTCAGTGCAGTAAGTAGTTGATCTTACAAAGTAGCACCTAAGCTTATTATTCGCACTTCTTACTTCATTTGTGATCTTTCAGCCCCTATGTCGACTAAACCTTTCGATATGAGTAAAATTCTGAGTGCGGACCAGTGGGCTGTGCGAAACGAAGGGCATGCCCGTCGCCCGCTCATGTACTGCGTTCCGAGCTTCAGATAGAGCTCCTGCCGCAGGGACGATAGATAGGGTCTGGATTTAGGGTGTGGCCTGCTACCGGCCGTGGGTTTTCAATTACTTAATTAATTGAGGGTGAGTGTACGCCGAGGCCGGGTCCAAGATTCTCCTGGCACAGATTGGTAGCGACCGAGGGCGCTAATGAGGTGGTTGCCCTGAAATCGGGCGGAGCGACGATAAAATTTGCGGGACAGTGTCTGTATAGTGGCGTCCGGGGAACGGACACGCAGGGAGTCACGGATGGTTTTGTTTGAGATCATCTAATGGGCTTTGCACGCCCAGCGCAATCCTCGGTCAAGGATAGACTGAAGTTTTCGCTTATGGGTCTTATCCAAGTAGCCAATGGTGCATTCAGGGATCGCGTAGGTAACCATCGGCACCACATAGGTGGAGACGATAAGTTTCCCTAGGCTGCGGGTCATGGCGTAGCTGTATATGAAGGGACGGAGTTGGTATAGGCGTTTGGCGGTCTTTCGGGCTACTTGTGTAGAGTGTATCCGGCAGGTAAGTCGCCGATCAAGGTGGACCCCGAGGTACTTGACCTTTCGCGACCTGATTATCACCTACGTAGAGTCTGTCAGGGAGCCTAAAGCGTCTGGAGAAGACTACAATTGTGCTCTTGGCCGCGTTGATGACAACCCTCCATTTCACTGCCCACTCAACGTACTCGACCAATTGTTCCTGGAGCCAGAAAACTGCCGTCTCAGCTCGACGATCGACGGCATAGTGGAATTCTGAGACATTCGGCCTGAAGCTAGTGAAGGATAGTACACTAGTTTCAGCCCAAATTACTCAGAATATTCCTCACATCCTGTAAGTCCAAGACAGGACTCACAGGATGCCTGTGCTATTCTTTCTCTGCCCTGAAAGTGGTTAAAATTTTGTCTCTGCTTAAAGCTTATGGCTGGTACAAAAGTATAAAATTCTTTCTTAATCAAAGAGAAGAAAGAACGCAACAATTTCGACCCAGCTGCATACAAATAAATCTTTTTTTTACTTGCATGTTCCGTAAGGAAATAGAAGTATGGTGATCATGAAAAAAGTCGTGTTGAATATAAGGGCTGATTCTGATTGTAATACCCTCAAAACATGAAGTAAAGTCTTTTTTTCCGAAAAGTGTCTGTGTGTAATTTTTTTTTGGTGAACGATAACTCCCGCAAATTCAAACAGAATCAAATAATTTTGTTTTTCCATATATGCTCGCGTTGTAGAGGGCTCAAGGCCTATTGATTTTGGTGAAGATCAGTTAAGGGAAAAGGGTAGTTTACCTGCAACGTTTTACGTTTTATCAAGAGTTAAGTACTTAATTTTGATAAAAATGTATCCTGAAAAGCAGATCATAATATTCCACTGTATAAAGGTAGATGAAATATTTATAAATGAAAAGGGTGGATTGAAAGGGAAGGGATAATTTTTTGTATTGATGTTATAAATTTAATCGGCTCAAAACTAAACATTTCAATAAAATATTAACAATTGATATCGTTCCATGCTATATCACCACGTAAACGAAGTAATTTTTGGTTTTTAGAAATTCATAGATAACGAACGCTGGCCAGTATTCCTTTTATTTGGCGTTCATTAAATAAAAGAAAATTTATTAAAATTATTTCTTTATTTTTAAAATAGTAACAACAAGGTACAATTCGTGTTTTGTTAATCTTTTTCAGCGTTTTTACCAAAAGCTATTTGATACATTTGGTTTAGTTCTGAGTGTAAGCCTACATATTAAAAATAATTGTATAATTAATTAGGAAATGGAAGTCATGTATCGTTCTCCTTACCGATTTTTAATATAAGTTTATACTCAGACCGATACACAGGCAGACAGAAAAACGTACACACCTGTATAAACACACACACACACACACACACACACACACACACACACACACACACACACACACACACACACACACACACACACACACACACACACACACAATTACTGAACACCAAGTAAACACATTTTTTCTTTGGAATTTAATAACGTTATCTATGTTACGTAGTCTTAATTAAACTTTTGCGTGACGTTAAAAAGTGCTATTTAACATCCTTTTGTAAGGACTAGTTTAAAATTTAGATAAACTGGTAAAAGTAAGTGCTTGTTACTGTCACATTAATAGAAACGTTTTGTTCGATTGATTTACAAAAGCTAAAGAAGCAAATAAGCTTCTAAGTAATTCAATAGAATTTCTAAACGAAAAACATATAACAATGCTAGATGTGTAGAGACAAACCTGGTGAACACATTGTGCTATACACTTATGTATTAGCTTTACTACAAATGACTAATTTTTGTGTAATCTATATATATAAAACTCAAATTCTGAGGATTTGTTGCTTTATTTTAAATACAAACCCATACCGTTACACCGATTGCCACCACATTTTGGAAAGGTAACCTTTAACACATGACAAAAAGCACTGTCTAACTTGGAATTTCATATTCTGGCCCGTTCACACGATTTAGGCCCTTTTAATTTTACCCCCTTTCTGACGGCTATAAAGATCTCAACAGCACCATGGACACCAAAATTAATTACCGTAGTAACAAGTAAATAAACAAAAGCTTTTTAGCGGCATCAGAACTGTACCTTAATCCGTTCCTGCAGTACATTTTCGATTTTTAATGTAAGATTGTATCGATATATTACGATGTGGAAAAGAAGAAGTGTATTAATTGTAAATTGTCTTATTTATTAATGTAAAGCAAAAATACGTTTTGTTTTTATTTGTGAGGTTATGTGACAACGTTTCTTAGTTTTTAGTTTACTGCCCAGAAATAAATAAAAGCCATGGTTGTGGAAAACGTAACGTTTAATGTTATGTACAATGTTAATATTATGTAAGTATATGCAATGCTTATAGCACAGTGACACTAAAAATAAATAACTTAAAGTTTCTGAGTTAACATTTACTTGATTATAATATACACAGGTCAGTTACTTGGTGTGATGTATAAAACCTTACAAGTTCTTTACGTTTTTCTTAATCAACTAATATCAGGAAACTGAAATGAATTTTAAAGTTAATTAATTTGTAAGTACATAATACTGCAAAGTAGAATGAAGGGAATAAAGTCGGTTGTTCGGAAAATACATTCAGTTTAGAAGCACTTTGTTTGTGTTTAATTATATTCTCCGCAACTCATTATTCTATGCTGTCACAGCATCTGAGCTGACAACATATTTCGCATCCTACATACAACTACAGTAAGCTTGCCCCAATTAAAAACAAATGCCATTTCGCTGCTGTATTTACGAGAGAGCGCTTGCATTCTATTACTGCAAAAAAGAAAATATACTTTCTCTTGCTAATGAAGAGAGGAAATTGATTTAAAGTGGACATTGAAACAAATTTTTCGCCGCTCTAACATAAGACGTTTTGTGACATCCCTTGATAGCACGACACGATTTCATAAAGGAAGAAATTACAGCAAATTGAAAAAAACTTCAGTCGTTTAAAATAGAACCTTTCAAGTTTCTCCCATTTTTACGTGGCAACATGACCACAACTTAGAAATTTTTCCTTTGTCCTAGTTTTACGATGGACACAACTTGAAAATGTGTTTACAATATTTGCCTACAATTATTCTACTTCAAATGATTTTATGAATATCATATAATGATTACAATAATAGTACATTTTTATGCTTTTAAGCATGTTGAGGGAATATTGCTGTTTCTGAGATTTACCATTTGAATAGTTGGTACTGATGACTAACCATTCAGGAGAAGGTGTATGATAACAAAAGAGGTATTTCATCTACCATTTCACTAATTACCCCATTCTGTTTTATTTTATATAACACACCATTAAATTTTGAAACATACTAGATCTTTAAAAAAGATCTAGAAATTATTTCCTTGTCTTCTGCACTGTTCCATGAATAAAGTTTCGCCTTTCTTACAAAACATAAAATTACCACTTAACTTGAGGAATGAATAATTTTGGGTTGCACCTTAATTTCAGATAAATTGGGTGTTGAGGAATCACATAACATTTGTCAGTGAGCTACGTACACCATTTCCTGAACATCAATATGTTTACGCATTGACCACTTTCCTCACGTCACGTGTTCAATTTTTGTTTTGTCCAGTTTGTTGAAGAAAAATTAAATTTGATGTTAGTTATATAATAATTAATAACATATACAGTGATATTTCAAAATTGTTTTAATCATGCAGGAGAATTTGTTTTGAATGGATACATATTTTAACATAACTTTATACTTTTATAAGTTTTCATTTCAGTCCGATAGTCAAATTCTGTAGAAAAAATTGGGTCTCCACTGTGCAACAGGACAACGTTCAGGATAGTTATCGAACAGTATTTGCTCTGGTGTTAATGTTCGCTAAGAAGTGTATCAATTATCGATGAAATACTCTTGTAACTATAGCCAGCTATATATTATCGGGACCAGGTGGCTTACTCTTTTTCAATATTTTTATAGTTTCTTAAGCCCCTAGTAATGACGGTTCTTCTGTATCACCCTCTAGAGTTCTAGACTTCTTTTTGGTGTATTTTCCTTCTCCATTGAACACGACCAAAATGTTCTACCCATCAGTTTTAGATGCTTTCTTTCTCGTTAAATAATCCTCCATCTTTGCTATTACACATTGAAATTCGGGGTTTGAAGTATTTTCTATTATTATTTGCTTTCCTGATAAACATCATTATTTTGTTTTAATTTTTAAAGACTTCTAGTTCTATAATTTGTTCTCCATATTTCAATTTCTTCCATATGTACTCTTTTCTTTTTTTCATCTCAACCTTTACTTTTTCCGGAGTTTCTTTTCGGATTTTTTGGTGTTTTTTTCTGGATAATTTTTTGTAGTCTATATTCTTTTTGCTAGTTATTATTTTCCTTCAGTTATGGAACCACGCTGGCTTGCCTTCTGCCCTCGCTGTAGTGTATTTCAGTATATCACTAGCCACAATGTGTATGACATTCTTACAGCCTTTCTACCCTCTTCCAACTAGATCTCTATATCCCCCAGGGACCTCACCAAGGCAATTGTAGTATGTCGAAAATGTGCTTCCGTTTTACACTGCATTTATGTTTATATTCATGATACCATTATTTTTTTTTATGTTAGGCATTTGGTTTTAGTTTAAGCTTCTACAAGATAATGATCAGAATTAAAGTTGGCTCTTCTTAGTGTGCGTACGTTGCTTACGTACGATAAGTAAATTTCTTAAAAGGTGGTCAATTTGGTTAAAAGTTAGTCCACTGGGTAATCTCAAAGTGTCGTCTACATGTTTTTCTGTGATATTTAGTACTAGCCTTTGCCATATTTCTTGCACATGCAAAATCAATGAACCTAATTTCATTAGCATTGGAGGTATCGTGAAGTCCCTGTTGACCAACATATTCCCGATACTCAACGTGGCAGTTTTAGCATTCAGATCGCCCAGAAACTATAGTTACAATTTTTTTTCCTTGATACGTATTGAATATAGTAGGGTTCTGATTAGACTGAAACTGATTACCAATGGTTTCATCTTTTTTAACACCAGGAAGCCAGTTCCAAATTTATGTTCATCTAGATGGCAGCTGTAATATGTGACACAGTCTCTTTTTGGGATACTTATTGTAATGCCACTATGTCTGCCACTGCTTCATCTACTAGCATCCTTAGTATTCTTACTCTACACAGCGATAGTGTGTTCAAAGTAAAACGTCCAATATTATAGTCCTTCCTGCAATTCTGGGTCGGTTTTCTCTAATCTCGTCCGGCTAATTCCTCTTTAGCGCTCTCAACACTCAATTGTTTTAGGGTAAAAGGTTATTTACCCTAAAACCCTATCCAACAATCTATCCAAAGTTGTTTACCCTATAACAAACTATCCAAGGTTGTTTACCCTTTCCAACCCAAAACTGGAGGACTGGGATGTTAAGGACTGATTTTAGCATGTTAAGCATATCCTCTGCGTCTAATCTACTTGGGTTTAAGTTAGGTACGATACGATTGCTGAAAAATTTGTTTACACAGTCAGTTAATTAGACGGTTATGGTAACAGGTTTTAATAGTTAAACCTTAATTATCTATTAATTATAATTTTCTTTAATAACACTTCAGAGCTGGTTATTTAGATACTGACAGTAGCGTGTCATGGGTACATAACAGCTGTTGCCGGTCGTGATAGGCTTAAAATTTATCCTAAAAATTAATTTGAATATTTCCTAGTACCAAGTGTTCGTTTTGGAGCCAAAATATACTTCCTAGAGCTAAAATATTTTCATTAGAGTATTTTCTGTCATTTGCTGGCAGAAGAAGAAATTAAACGGGATCTGACTCCATTATACATACACAGAATAAATTAGGACACAAGTAATCGAATTACAAATTATAAAGACAACATAGCTGCTAACTAAGCGTTGTGCCGGTTTATACAGCAGCAACACATTGGGTGGACGAATGTGTCCCCCTCCCCAGTCACTACAGTGACAACTAATACTAGGTCAATGACCGTACGCAGTAAAACACTGCCGATGTCCGAGCCGGCAACACAAGACGGTGCAAGTGTCCAACAGTTCGAAACCAATGTTACGCTTTTCTTCAAGTCTCCCTACTAATATTGTTCGGATTTCAAATTATTCATAACTAAAGTATTTATTCTTTGACATAATTAATATTATTTTCTCTTATTTCCAGTACTGTTTCCGCCGGCGACAGCGGTTACATGGACGCCGCTCTACTGGCATATTGTGTAATTACACAAGAACTGTAGACACTCGGTTTTTTATAAACAATACGGCATTAAAGGACATTGTAGTTCTTTTCAATATTACACATTTTATTGTAATTGGTAAGATTTAATTTTAGCGTATAATTTATCATATTACTTTTTAATTGTTGAAGTTAAATTAAACGTTAAACATAAGATATTTCTAACACGTAATTATAACTGTTTCAAGAAATATAAATCTTGCAACATTCGGTTCTTCTCCAATCCATAAGTCTGATCTACAAATACTAATGTTATGAGTGAAATACATTATTCAATTTCTTACTATATTTAAAATATTTTACGATCTTTACAAAAACATTTTTAAACAATTTTATAAACAAACAGATTCATTAATTTTAAAGTTTCTAAGTTCCAACAAAACTCTAATGGATCAGAACGAAATTATACTTACACACAGAGAGACAAACGGCCGCACACATTTAAAACTATCATATATATGGCGCCTTTTGTCTGAACAAAATTAGTTGTGGCAAGTAAAAGCTGTTTTGTTTTCACTTTATTTGAAAAGAGCAATACGCAAAGACAAATGGCCTCATTAAACGCTCGATTAGTTCTGTCATTATGGCGGACGGCTCTGAAGGATTTATGTTTTGCTTTTTCCAAACTTTCCTTCCATTGGCCTCCAAGTTTTCACATTCAAGTACACAGAACAAACTGAGCCATTATAATTTCAAGTGTAATCCTAGTAATCATGCAACTAAAGAAACATTGTGGTAACATTTTCCGTTTTTAATAAACCTATTTATTCGTTCATTTGTAAAACGAAACTATTAATATATTTCCAAACTTTTGGTTGTCAAAACTATGTATTTAATATATTTAGTGGTTACAGTTTTAACCAAACGCGGCCGTGTGTGTGTATTAATGTATCTATCAGTTTAGACTAAATAGTTACTTAAGCAAACAATACTGTAAAACGTGTTATATTTGCAGCAGCAGTAAGATTAGTAGGCTAACACCAGTAATACTAGTAGCAGTAGTAGTAGTAATAGTATCAGCAACAGCAATAATAGTAGTAGTAATAATAGTAGTAGTAGTAGTAGTAGTAGTAGTAGTAGTAGTAGTAGTTAGAAATACGGGGATACCCACAACTTATAAAACTATACAAGGACTACATAATGAAGCAAGATTAACTATTCAAAATATTTGTAGAATATCTCAATAAATAACTGTCAATCAAGGTGTAAAAGGGAGCAGTATATCACTTTGTTTTAACACGTATATTGTGTTAACAATGTAACAATTTAACACGTAATCTTTTTAACACGTATATTGACGATCTAGTAAGGAAATTGAAATGTTTAGTAAACCGTTCTATTAAGATATCACGAGACAGATATTTCGATGTGATGTTGTTTGCTGACGACTTCTTTATACTTAAAAATGCAGAATCTGTTTAAAAAAATCTGTTTTTAGCTTCATCAAATTCGCAAAGAATAAAATATAAAAATTTCGACAACAAAAATAAAGGAAATGACATTTCCAGGCATGAACCAATAAGATGAAACATGATAGTTAATTATCAAATTGTAGAACAGGTGAGCCATTTCAACTATTTAGGCAATGGTATTAACTTACACAAAAATTAATATATAGAAGTTAACTTAGTTAAGTTCAAGAGTCTTTGGGACAATCAATCGTATTTTTAGAAACATTGTAACTCGAGATTCAAAATTAAAAGTTTTGCACAGTCATGATTGTCTCTGTATTGTCCTGTGGCTGTGAATTAGAGACGCGAACCAAGAAACAAATACAGACGGTACAGAAACGATACAAATACGTAACATACACACCTTAGAAATAGCGTTCTTATAAACAGTTAAAAGATTTTTCAAGCTCCATCGAATAAAGAATAAGAAAGTAAGAGAAAAATTACAGGCGTTAATTTGATTAAAAGATTTAAAGGTTGTATACAGCAATGGAAAGAAGACTTAGAAAAAATTTCAGATTCAAGACTGGCAAAGCTAATCTGGAAATATGTTCTAAACCTATAGGACAGAGGGGTCTGGGTAGACCAACGAAGAGGGGGATGGAGCAACTTTAAAGGCGGAATACACATCACCTTGGCTACGCCGTGGTATAAAGATAATGGTTATACCAATTTACAAATACAAATGACGAGCTAACAAGAGGCTCTCTAACGAGACTAGGCCTTGGACTTTCTTGTTCATATCGTACTCCATTTTGAGTTTGCAAGTATTAAAGAAGTTGGGGTACTAGAAGTGATCATTACCTAATCTTTGACTATAACCTAACAGAAAGTTACAGCTTATGTGGTGAAATATGTTGATATTTTGTAGTGAACTATTTCATAAAATGGTGAGTACTTTCTAAGGCATGACGAGGAAAGTAGCAACGAATGTGTATATAACAAAGTGACTGACAAAAGTAAGAAGTTACAACGCAAAAGTGTCTCAAAAGTTATTGCAGGTAACAGTAAGATTAAAAAGAATGAGTAAAAATGGAATAAAAGAAAAGTTAGAAAATAAACAGAAATTACGGAAATAAACTTTCTGGGACAGCAGAGAAAATATTTCGAAGAAGAAAATTGGACCTTTATATTCAAGCTCATATTTAGAAAAACCAACAGTTACCAGTCTTGAAAAAGGTGTGACTCTTTCGAATACAAATAGAAGCAGCTGGGACAAAAAAATCACTACATGGAAGGAAAAGAATTTAATCTCTAAAATACAGGACTAGGAAAACATTACTCAATACTGAGACAGAAAAAGTCGAACTTCATTACCTTCAAGAATTAACCCAAGGATGGTTTATTCCGGTCTCAAATAGGTAAACATTATAGCGGTCACTCCAGCGCTTCCTCGGACGTCCCATACTTTTCCGTCCCCTCGGCTTATAGTTAAATAGTTGTTAGGGGATGCGGCAGTCATCCATTCCTACCAAGAAGTTCCCACCAAGTCAGCCGATACTGGGCGATCATGTCGAGAATATTCAGTACCTAACGTATATGTGTGTTTCTTCTATAATCACGGAGAGTATACCCTGCCAGGTAGCTGAGAAATCTCGTTTCAACCGCTTGGATGCGACTGGCCTGGCCTTTCGAAAAAAGTCCAGTTCTAAAACCTATAAGAAAGTGTTGGAAGAGCCATTTCCCTTGTAGAATTTTAGACGTGTTCCTTTACTTGCTAATTTAAGGGGTTTGCCTGATGGTCCCGCGCATAAGGTTGAACTTGTCCATCAATGATTGGTGGATGTCTGCAGTAACCTGTAGCAATACTTGTCTTCGTCTAAATTAATCAGCCTGCAGACCAGGAACGACGATGTTTATGAATTTAGACACACAAACACATACACACACCTATACACATACCCACATTTACATGTAGAGAAGGGTTTTTATACATTAGCACTTAGGAAAAGCGTGCATTATGTCTTGTGATTAATATTAATTTTCCTCTTCAATCGTTTGCCCTTGTAATACGAACAATTTTTGTGGGAAAGATGCTTTTACGTATAGAATGTACTTAATTAAATTATACGAATTTTCTGTAAGCTGTCATTGTGTACACAAAATGATTGAAGGCAATTTCTTGTTAGATTGTTTTCTTTAGTTAACAGAGGTAAAGTCTGACATTGTACGCCACTGTAACCGCAACATTAAACGGATCGATAAACAATCTTGTGATGTTTACACGGTTGATACTAACAAACTGACAGTCCGTAAATGGTGGACTGTAAAAAACTGACACGTTATAATATTTCAGTCATTTTTCCCAAAATTACCATTCCGAAAACTGTATTAATATTCTAAGAAATTTAATTTTGATTGGAAACGTTTACATAATTTTTTTATTTGAGAAATCTCTATTAGAGACATAGATATTGTCAGAGTTCTCTAACACACTGCTTACATTTTAATCGCTGCATATGTGTCGGTGATTACTTCAGCTGGCCGTTATCGTCCATTAACCAATCTTTATCAGGTATTATCAGTCACATATGTACCCTATTTTCACGAGTACATGTTTACTGGTATAAGGTACTTAACATGAAAAAGGTTTTTACAAGTTACAATAGAACTAATATTACTGCTACATAAATATATATATATATATATATATATATATATATATTTCATTCACTTTTTGCTACAGTCCGTTTCTTGATGTATATAATACTATAATACTTATAACTATTTTACCTCAAGATGTATTTTTTCTTTAGGGACATGTTTCGGGAGATCCTGTTCTCCCATCTTCAACCTTCGCCATCTTGCTTCTGGTGCAGTATTTGTATGTTGGCTTCTGGATGTTATTATGGTGGTTTGTTGGTCTTTGGTCCTTCAATGTTGCATTATTGTGTGTGGTTGTGGTATCTGTTTTTGTATTTTGTGTATTTTCGATGTTGAGTGCTTTGAATATTGTGTCATGTTTTGTATTGATTTGTATTTGTTCTGGTATTAATTTGTTTTGTGTTTTATGTTTGTAAATCTGTAAATTTTCCCAAATGTTCATTATGGTGCCTTTGTGTGGTATATGTTTTATTAGTGTTACATTGGTTATGTCTGGGAATTCATGTCCGTGTTTATTGCATGTGTGGCTAAATTGGATTTATATACGTTTGGTTTTTTGTATGCATTTAGGTGTTCAAAATAACGTTTTTTCAGCTGTTTTTTTGTTTGTCCTATATAACATTTATTGCAATCTTGGCATTCAATTTTGTATATACCGTTGGTTGTCGTATTATCTTTGTTGTGTGAGTTATTTATATTTTGCAATTTATTTTTATTAGTTTTGTATGCTATTTTTATATCTGTGTTTTTAAATAGTTTTGTTAGTTTTGACATTTTATTATTTATATATGTGAATGTGGCCCATTTTTTGTTGTTGTTATTATTTATGTGTTGTTCAGTTTGATTAATTCTTAATTGTTCAGTTTTTATTTTGTATTTGATTTTATTTTCTATTTTGATCATAGTATTTTTATTGTATCCATTTGCATAACCAATTTGGTGTATTATATTTCTTTCTTTGTCAGTTTCTTGTTTGTTTAGGGGTATTTTGTACATTCTGTTAAATAACGAATAAAATGCTGCCATTTTATGTTGTGGTGGGTGGTCAGAATGGTTAGGTATAATTATGTTAGTGGAAGTTGGTTTTCTATATATTGCATAATATATTCCATATATTACGATGACATCGCAGTAATCTCGCCAGATCTAATAGCGGCCATCTTTGAATTTTACGAAGCCCTGCCTACTTTATCCAGTGACGTCAGTCTACATATGGTTCGACTACAACTTTCTTAAACATTACATATCAGAATTATTTAAATACTGTTAAATAATAATTATTGAATTTACTTTAATTGTTAATGTTATACTTTCTCGTCACCCTTCTCTGACTATTAATATAATCGCTCAAAAAACCTGTCCTTTTTATAATACTTATAATAATTTTTCTACTGTATGCACAATCGATAATTCCCTGAGACGGAGTCGATAATTGTTCTCAAATCGATAAAAAATCGATTATTTATTAAATTGTTTAATAAATCCATTTATTTCAATTGTATTTATTTGTTATTATTTCACAGGCTAATTTAAGGTGATTTATTAAGGCAAAGAGACTTCAAGAAGAAGAAAATATTTTATTTGAGTGAGATATTGGACCAGCAAGAAAAATCATCGATCGATTGCTGACTGGAGTTAATCTATTTAACTCCAGACTTGGTTCAAATCTTCCAGAAGTGCTCGATAGTTAATAAATACCTTCCTAATTCTTAAAAATTTTACAAAACCTTTAAAACAGCCTTATTTCTTAATTACAAACATTGATTGACATAAACAAAATTTTTTTTTATTGAAAATTTTATTTTTTTATAAAATTTTCATCTACTATTTTATTTTTGTAAAGACCGGCATACAGGGTCTGCGTTACAATATATATATAGTAATTTCAAATTTATGTTTATATTACCTCAAGATGTTATTTTTCCTTATTCGGAACATGTTTCGAGAGCTCCCGTGCTCTCATCCTCAGACTTTGCGATATTGCGTCTGGTGTAGTATTTGTGTGTTGGCTGGATGCTATTAAGGTTTCTTGTTTGTCTCTGGTATTTTGTGAATTGAATGAATAAATATATATATATATATATATATATATTTTTAATTAATTATATGAAATGTAATAGATTCAGTACAGCGGAAGGTGAAAATTATAGCTACTGTATATGGCAAAATAAAACAAAGAGGATAAACTAAAAAGCATAGTAAAATCACTGGAAGGCGCGGTCTGAAACTTAGACAATTACTACATACCGTTACAACGGTCTCTCTGATCGTCGTACGGTTCAGTGGAAAACAAAATACAAGACACCAATGAAGTTACTAATCACCAGATTTAATTAATCACAAATAACAGTTTATAATCAACAAATTATTCAACAAGATTATACTCTTACAATGATTCAGATTAAACTTGTCCACACGCAACAATAAAGTCAATAAATAGATTTCCGCATAATAATCACTTTTCACTAATAATCACTTGAAACGCACTGAGTAAGCCGCCCGACGTAAACTAAATTTACCGTCGCTGGATGCTAGTATTTATACCCCGCTGAGATGCAAACGAATCTCTCAATTTTTCGATGACGTGTTAAACAAGTGCCTATTACAGGCGCTCTCGAATCCACTAGAAACAGTGTCACTTGAACACAATGCGCTGACCGGTACGGTCTGGAACAGTCTCGATTGTTGACGCATGAAAAGTGTCACGTAATTGTCTTTCATCTCAAAACAACAATATGTACGCACACAAAGACTACAGCTGGTATAGCCGAGAAACACGTAGAACAGCGTACTCCATTGTACGAGAACGTTCCGTATGCGTAACAATTCTATAAGATGCCATGAAATGTAAATAGTTACGGGACTGGCGACGTGTGTGGCATGTGTACAACGTGTTCGAGGTATGGCAGCGATATGTACACAGTCGACAAACAACCCAATCTGGCATTTTTCAGTCTGCTAGACAGTTTCGGCTACGTGACTGTTCTTATCGTTCACCGCGAAGGACGTAAAATAATATAGCAGCCTTGCTGGTGTGTAAATGGACAAGTTTAGTATGCGGTCAGTTGGCTATGAATCAGCGATTCACTGCAGAGGTGTGCTAAATGAGTATTTAAAAATAATAGGGAAAAACGAAACCGCTCAAAAAAAAAAAAAAAAAAAAGAAGGTATATACTTATTTTATATATACCTGGATTAAATAATTTGTTATAAGAAATAAATTGAAATTTAAATATTAACAGTGTTACTTCACACTGTTACTTTATTAAACTGATACTGTTTAAAATAAAATGAGAAACAAGAGAATTTATAGACCTATCTCCCTTTGGGAATAATAATTTAAGTTTTCACTAGAAACAATCAAACTGCCGGTCAAGATTTAATTTTAAATTATTGATTCTATTTTCGTTAGACAAATCAGTTCCAAAACTGAGGCAACGAAATTTTGAGTACACGTATTTGCACAACAAAGAGTGTAAAATAAATTTCCGTGAGATATGCAATGAAGTTAAAATCATCTCCGAAATCACATTAACAAAAAGTACTATATGGTCTATCAGTCACTCTGTAGGTTATAACACAATATAATTATTCGCTTTTTAAAAATTCACCAAGTTGGTGACTAGTATAATACATAATTTGTTATTATAATCTGTATTATATATCTGCATAACACACAAGAATAAATGTAACGTCAGTATGCATTTTTTTAATTTACTAAAAACAGCTTCGTCTCTTTGGAATAAAGATATTCTGAACCTCGCTGTTTTCGTTCGTTTCGTACTTGTATGGCAATCGGCACATGCGCAGAATTATGTACTCAGCACCAAAAATATTTTGTACTCGTAATACTCCTAATACCCATAACACTTGTAGTACTCCTTTACTTGTTGTTAATTGTATACCCGTAATAGTCTTAATACTTATAGTACTCATTTACTTGTTGTTACTTGTGTACCCGTAATAGCCCTAATACTTGTAGTACTCGTTTACTTGTTGTTAATTGTGTACCCGTAATACCCCTAATACTTGTAGTACTCCTTTACTTGTTGTTAATTGTATACCCGTAATAGTCCTAATACTTATAGTACTCATTTACTTGTTGTTACTTGTGTACCCGTAATAGCCCTAATACTTGTAGTACTCGTTTACTTGTTGTTACTTGTGTACCCGTAATACCCCTAATACTTGTAGTACTCGTTTACTTGTTGTTACTTGTGTACTCGTTAGTTGCGTAGTGGGGTTGAATCGGAACAAGTATTTAAACTTTTCAGTCACGATGATATCAAAAATACCTGTTACAGGTATATCGGCCCACCTCTACGTCACTGGGAGCGTGACAGCTGTTTAGAAACAGTTGTGGGAGGGTGATCATTGTGACTTAATGTGCTCGGATACCATTAATCAGTAATGTAATATAGAATCCTACAGTGTTAGATTATATTTACAATTTGTTACACTTGTGTGTGCTGCATCGTCGAAAACTTGAAGAATGGTGTTTGAACTTGTTGCTTACTTAAACTGTTACTGAAATTGCAAATAACCAGTAGCCTGTTGTCCTTGTAACGGCTGTTGCCGGCAGCAACAGTATCCTACTGGAAATGGCAGAAAATAATATTAATTATATTACCGAATAATTACTTTAGTTTGAATTTAGTTTACTTTAGATTTGATATCCGAACAATATTAGTAGGGAAACATGAAGAATAGCGTAGTATTGCTTTCGAACTGCTGGGCACTTGAACCGTCTTGTTTTGCCGGCTCAGTCATCGGCAATATTTTACTCCGTACGATCATTGACCTAGTAGTAATTATCACTGCACAAAGTATGGAGTGGGGGACACATTCGACACCTAACGTGTTGCTGCTGTATAAACCGGCAAAACGCTCAGTTAGCAGCTGTTGGGAACTGACGTGCAGCAGATACTACGTACTTATTTGTGTGTACGTTCGTTTAGCCATGTGTTTCTCTGTTTATCTTTATTATTTTTAATTCGATTATCTGTGTTCTGATTTATTCTGTGTAAGTAAAATGAAAGCCAGATCCCGTTTTACCGGGACCCTCTTCTTCACCGAACGAATGTTAGAAAATGTTCTAACAAGAACACTTGATACAAGAAAAAATACGAATTAAGTTTTATTCATTTTAAGTTTTATGACTATCGCAACCGGCATCAGGTGCTATGTATCCACGCCACGTCACTGCACATTATTGGGGCTATTTATAGTGTTACGACACTCACATCGGATCGTCATGTTGTACAGTGGAAAGAGAAAAACTGACACCAGTGTAGTCGCTAATTTCAAACTTTAATTACACACAAACAGCACTTATAAATCAACAAGCCACTCTTATACAGTAAGTCAAGTAAAACTAGTCAAACGCATGCCTGCTCCAGAATAACCGCTGTTAAAATATACTATGCAATTAAAAACAGCCGTGATTCCGAATTTCCGGTGTGAAATTTTAATACGTGAATATGCGCTAATTTATAACAGACAAGCTGTAGACAATTAAACGATATTTTGATACGATTTATTTACTTATGACTAAGTTACGAGGTTACTTACGACTTTGTTGGGAGTATTATGTGTTACGACAGTCACATCAGATTGTCGTGGATACAGTCGAAACAGAATAACTGACACCAATGAAGTCACTAAAAAATGAATTAACTAGAAAAAATTCAAATTAATTTTTAGATTAAATTTTAGGCCTATCACAACCTGCAATTGGTGTTATGTACCCACGCCACCCCACTGGGGAAATAATTGATTCGGGGTTCCCTAACTGACCAATAACTGATCAGCACTAATTACCTTGTTAACCGTCACATTTAAAGTTTGGCAACGGCAACCGGTTAGATAGTCCTTAGTTAAGTTCGTCAAACTCGTTAACCAATTATGTACAATATGCTCAAAACATGAAGAGACGCAAATAGTTTAGACACTAGTTTAGATGTGTGATTAATCGCTGGGGAAAATAAACTTACATCCAAACAGACATACATATGGTAATATCGTGGCATTGAACAGCTTGGATTGTTCTCGAGATGAAGTTACTGCACCAAGGGTATTCAACCCCTAGCAAATTTTCACAGTGCTAAACTTATACAGATTCTCTACGGAGTAATTAGCAGTGCAAGCAACGAAAGTTAATTTCATACCCGACATTTATTTTGTTAAGACACAGTGTATACGTTTCATCCATAGAGAAATAAACACAGAAACTGAGTATTTTTGTTTTGAATAATCTATTCTTTCCTCATATATAGAAATTTGACTTTCTAGGATCTCCTTCATATTATTACGCCAATACAGAAAATTTTACATGCTTCTCGGCTATCCCAGCAGAGTCCAGCTGTAATGTGTGTGTGTGTGTGTGTGTGTGTGTGTGTGTGTGTGTGTGTGTGTGTGTGTGTGTGTGCTTACATGTTGCTGCCACATAAGTTATTTTATTCCAGTGTTTAACAATAACACGTGCGATCAGCAATATTTATCTTGTTGACCGTCACATTCAAAGTCAATTACGTGTGACGAAAGACAATTACGTGACATTTATCACTCGTCAACCACCGAGGCTGTTCCAGACTTCACCGGTCCTCGCGGACTGTGTCCGAAGACGCAAGCAATTACGCTCTAGTGTTTTCTGGTAGTGTTGACGCCTATTATGGATTATTCTGGAATCTCAGCGTTGTATAAATATAACCATTCAGCGACGCTTAGTTTCAGTTTAAGTGTCGATGTATTCAAGTGAGGTTCGAGTTATTGTCGGGCGATTTATACAGTGTGTCTCTCAACTGGTGTATTAGTGAGAAGTGATTAAATTGCGGAATTTTTTATAGTTCATATTATTATTCGTGTAAACAGATTCACTTGAATTGTTGTACTTAAAAAAATTGGAATCTTTCGAAATGTGGCTTTACCGTAGAATACTGAGCATATTATGGACAGCATATATAATTAATATTGAAGTTGTTAGGACGATGAAGAAAGAAAGGGAAGTTATTAACACTGTGAAGATAAGAAAGCTTAAGTATCTGCAACATCTCATGAGAAATGGACAGAGATTTTACTTATTGCAGTCCATACTACAGAGAAAAGTACTTGAAAGAGAGGAGTTGGGCGACCATCATGACTGAGAAATTGAAGGACCTGGTTTGGCACGAACACAACAGACTTATTCCGTGCAGCAGTACAGTAAGTTAAAATAGTCTGTATTATACCCAACATCCGAAAAGAAACTGTCAGAAGAAGAAGATTGTACGAGTATAATCTTTTTGACTTGTTGACTACAACCTCTTAATTATGATAATTAAAGTTTGTTATTAGTGATTTCATTGGTGTCTTGTATTTTGTTTTCAAATGTACCATACGATGGTCAGGGAGACCGTCTTATATAACAGTATTTTTTCTGCATCTAATAATTGGTTCAAATTAGCAGCTATTAATAAGTTTGCAGATTTTAATTATTGTCAAAAATCATAAAAATAATTTTCTGAATTCTAAATGAAAATTTAATCTTAAAGGAAATGACGCACGTAGCCATAAACAATTTTAATTTTAATTTTGTTTCTGATATACATAATATACACGTTTACTAATGGCAGTACTATTCTATATAATTGTTACAGTGACATATGTTAGAAACATTTATACTAACATCTTATAATATTTTTATGTGTGCTCGGATATCATTTCTTTATTGGAATAAATATATAAATATTTTCTTTCAAAATAAACACTACCATAGATAATGCTGATTTTTCGTATTGTTACGACGCTCTCTTTGACGGTCGTATGGTACAGTGTAAAACAAAATACAAGACACCAATGAAGTCACTAATAAGCACTTTTAATTATCACAATTAATAATATAAAATCAACAAGATAGTCTCTTATAAAAAATTCAAGTAAAAATTGTTCACACTCAATAATAATCCCAACTGTAAAGAATTCCGCACTAATTATAACACGACAACACTTCGCTACAATACATCTACAAACACTCGATCCGCGCTAAAAAAAATTGATCCACACCACTCAACTTACAAGCCGGGTGCTAAGGGTTTTTATAGGTAGCGCACGCCTGCTAGAAATTTTCTATCCTCAATATGATATTACAGAACATATGATACAGAACACCACGTAATGATATTCAAGTGTTCTGTAGAGGATTCTGCTAGTGTTCTGGAACGCACTTGATCGTGGCCTTGACTTAGGAAACACCTGCTACACTAGACGGGAGGACGGAGCGAGGACTCTCTCGGCTATTCTAGGTGGTTCCATTCGTTTAAGTATTATATATTTTATAGGAAACCTTCTGTCCCTTTCATTTTGTCAAGTAACTGTTAGATTATATGTAATCATATTAAATGACACTTTAAACTTAAAGACAAGCGTTCTTCTCATTAAAACTTTCTGAAAAAATTGTCTTTGTCTGTTTTAGAATAATTCTGGCAATCTTCATTTGTTTCTCAGAACCATAAATGTCAATATAAAATATTGTCAAAATATAAGTAAAATCAAAAAAGAAGCAAGCAAAGACAAAAACCTAATGTTTGTTACTATAGTCATCACCATCATCATCTTCTTCTTCTTCTTCTTCTTCTTCTTCTTCAAGGATTAAACCAAGGATGGTTTGTTCCGGTCTCAAATAACCAAAGATTAGAGCTAGTCACTTCAGCGCTTCCTCGGACGTCCCACACCTCTCCGTCCCCTCGGCGTATAGTTCCAGAGTTGTTTGGGGATTTTCCATCCATTCGGCAAAGATGTTGCCACCAATTACAGCCGATACTGGGCAATCCTGACGAGTATACTCATAATATTCATGTCTTGCCTTATATCTGTGTTTCTTCTATGATTATGGAGATTATATCCTGCCACGTGCCTGAGAAATCTCATTTTAACCGCTTGGATGCTACTGGCCTGGCCTTTGTTAAATTCCAGTTCTCAGACCCATAAAAACGTGTGACAAGTTCCATCACCTTGTAGAATTTTTGGGGTGTTCCTTTACTTTCTGACTTAAGGGTTCGCCTAATCGTCCCGCACATAAGTTTGAACTTACTATAAAGGGTAACAGAGAAACGGGTACTTTTGTTAAGCAGATGTGATATCCATGTCAATTATTTCATGATAGTACAATTTTTCTGAAATAATTAATGAAAATCACAAAGCCAGACTCTGACATCTGTCGGATAGCTTTTAACATTTCTGTCTCTGACACTCCGGTCTTGCTTTAAAATTAAATTCCAAAATAGGCATTACGTGATGGAATCCGACAGTTGAAGTGACAATGAAATTAAAGTGGGACGCAATGAAACCTACATCCATCCACACGCACACAGCGACATTTTAATTTATGTCTGGTTCGTGTGCTTGTCAGCATGTGTTTTATAACTCTAAATGTTTTAAGTGATTTATACACCAATGGGCGTTACAAACAGTAGTAGAGTAGAAAAAAAAGTTTTTAAAATAGCGCAACTTTGCGAAATATTTTTTAGCAGAAGACACGTGACATAAATTTTGAGGTAACTTTTTGTAACACATAATTGTTAGTTTGCACGCTTACACCTTTTTAATGACCAAGAAATATAATGGTTTTAGAGCTTCAACTAAACATATTCGAATACGTTGAACTATGTTTGAACTAGAAATACGACAAAACGAGATTTTACTTTATTTACACTATAATACGTTTTTACTATTTTACGTTAAGGGATTCTCACGTATTTCTATTTTTAGACCTCCTGTGTTCCGGTCTCACATAATTACTCTCCGTCCCCCCTCGGCTTATAATTCCAGAGTTGTTTGGGGATGCGGTAGTCATCCATTCGGCAAAGATGGTCCTACCAATTCAGCCGATACTGGGCAATCCTGTTGAGTACACTCATAATATTCAGTTCCTGCTGTATATCTGTGTTTCTTCTATGATCATGGAGAGTATACCCTGCCAAGTCCTTCAGAAATCTCGTTCCCACCGCTTGAATGCGACTGCCCTGGCCTTTCGTTAAAGTCGAATTCTCAGACCTAGAAAAAAGTGTGGGAATAGCCATCGCCTTTTATAATTTTAGGTGTATTCCTTTACTCGGTGACTTAAGGCTTTGCCTAATTTTCCCGCACATAAGTTTGAACTTAAGCTACGTATTCACAACCTCGATGCATGCTTTATAAGAGACTTTGTAGCCAAAGTATTCAAAATAAATACAAGTCTGACATATAATTAACAAAAGCTATAAGTATTTAGAAACCAGGATACTGTTGTTTCAAAATTGGTCAATCAAAGTTGATAACAATAATTGTGTGTTTTGTTATCACCATTCAGGCAACTGTGGTCAGACGAGAATATGCAAAGTTTATATGAAAGCATCTCTCGCAGCTAGCAGCTGATTTGATAAACCTAGTTAAGCACCTTATGAAGTGCAATCACGTACAGTGGAATGGGGGGGGGGAGAAGCACACGTGTGTAGCGATCTGACACCTAGCGGAGCGAAGCAATATATCATGGTGCTGACAGGTTCATTTCTATTTATCATGGTGCTACACACACACACACACATACGCATTCATAAAATTTATTTCTCTCAAATAAGTTTTATTTAAATTGCTTTTATGTCTCCGGTAATTTGATAATATTTTACATTTATTTGATTAAATCAGTTGTAAATAAAACAAGACACAGCAAAAGGATTGAAATTTATAAGACAATTTGCGATAGCCACGTTGATTTATGTAACTGAGGCGTGGGTCATGAGAAAAGGAAAAGCGACAAGATCGATAGTGCTAAAATGCAGTTTCTTCTAAATACTTCAAATTATACGTTGCAAAAAAGAATAAGGAATGAAGATATCAGAGCAGAACTCGAAGTAAAGGACATAGACGAAATTATTGGAATTAGCTGAAGCCAATGGTGGGATCATATGCAGAGGATTACAGAGGATCGATTGCCGAAAGTGGCACTGAACTATAAAGCCATTGGAAGAAGAGAGGTTGCTCGTCCGAGGATGAGATGGGTGCCGGAACAGGTTTATATAACCTAATCCTTGAAGAGGAGAAGAAAACTTGTAAACGCTTGTTGATCAAAAAGTGTTAAGCTTCCTTAATCTAAAACGTAATAAAATTAACTGATACTACAGAGGCAAAATTACTTTCTAATAATTTTACAATTATCATGTTATTTTTTAATAATTAGATTAACCATACACTTATGCTATTTTGTACCAATTAATATCTGGTATATTATTCTATTTGGTACCTCTTAATTTATTGTCAAGTAATAATTAAAAGTAAACAAGAAAAATTTATTGGTTTTGACAATCCCAAAAAAATCATTTCAGATATGTTAATCAAATCAGGAGTTTACACATATATATTAATAATAATTAACAGATGAAAGTAAATGAACAAATTGTCGAGTCCTACTGTTACGTAGGCAACGTAGGAGCCTTAAATAACATTGCTTAAATAGATTTTTGATGTTCGTCAAGCAACGTGACATTACCTGAATGATGCATATCGGAATATTGTCACAGTTTTAACTGCTGCTGTATTCTTCCAAGACCGGCAATATTTATATAAATAACTTCAACGAAATACCATATTGTGATGTCTTATTAGACTGTTAGACTGGGTTACGCGTTTATTCCTACTGGGATATACTGTAATTATTTAATTCGTTTCAACTATAATGTGTGTTGCGTAACTGTATATCTAGGATGAATGTTGCAATAGGAGCGTTAATTTAAAAAAGTGTTAATACAATTTTTAATTATTGACTTCTCTAGAACTAATGACTCCATTCTTATAAGATAACGATTGATTCAATCCGTGAAGCACTATTACAGATTGACAAATGCATGAACAACAGTTAGTTTAAATGTGGAAATTGGAGATTCAAAAATTAAAAAAGTGTATCAGTTAATGCTTCTAAAAACAACGTTTAGGAAAACTGTGTTGAAATAAAGAGAGCAAAACATACAATTGATACTACTAGAAGTGTTAACTTATCCTAAACTTATGTTGCTACCACTAATACTCACTTACACTTCCGTGAGCGCTTTCAAGCTTCTCGGCTCATATTTAGATGGAAAAAACAACCTTCAACGGTAAATACAATTTATTGGTTAAGTTTAACTTATGCTAAACGTGTGTTGCTACCACTAATACTCTGTTGTTGTTGTTGTAGTATTAGTGGTAGCAACACAAGTTTAGCATAAGTTATACTTAACCACTAAATTGTATTTATCGTTTAAAAGTGTTAAACTATAAATGAGACAAGTACTGAGTACTGAGAATATTAAGCTTAGTGTATTAAGTATGAAAAACAAGCTACTGATAAACATGGAACTTAAAAGTAGTAAAATTACTAAAAATTAAATCGGAATGTAGAAGTGATTGTGAAGTTAAGTCTGGTGTAGGTCTTAATCAAACGGCGAATATACGAGCGAGATAAAAAGCATACCATCTTTATTACATGTAACTGGATACAGTACCTTAAATTATCCTTATAAACCCCTTTTAAAATATGCAGTACAGAAAAATTTATGACCAGAATCTGGTGCCTTTAAAAGGACTGAACCGATATTCTTTTATATACAAAAATTTTGGACACTCTCCTGTATAGCAGTTAGTTGACGTGTATTGTACTTTTTTATTCTTTAACATGTCGTTTGTGAAGAACGTTTTTAAACTCGTGTGTATGATACTCTATATTGCAAAAACTTCATAACGTTCATATCTGTTACAGAAAAATATACTCGTATTTTGTGCTTCAGCTCTCTCCTCTATCCCATTGTAGCATACACAACTGCTTATACATACCTGCTTTATAGTGTAAGGAATTCTATGTAACAGGGTAACAGTCGAGTGCAGGAAATCGGCATCATAAAATTTAGTATGGTATTTCTTGGAATGTTGTTGTACTACAAAAGAGATGGTCAGTAATTATTGAATTTTGCAAGTATTGTTGAACCCTGCAGTTATTATTAGTCACTGCATTTATGCAAGTAGATGATGTACAAAAAGGTAGTTTTTTGTAATAATTTATTCCCTCAAAGGAAGCGATTAATAATAATACGATTTAAGCCTAATGCAACTTTGCTATGACTTCTGGTCAAGGGAGATTGTTACAAAGGTATATCAAGGTCTATTAAACCAGAAGATGTAAGATGTTTCGGTCATTTTTACAGATAATTTGATAAAACTCAGTTAAAGTAAATAGTAGAGTAGAACACACAGGTGAAGAGATCTAAATGAAAGCCAAGAAAGATTGTGTATGGTGAATTGCAGTTTTCGAGAGTGTCAGAAAACTGACAAAAGTAAATACATCGATTTATACGAAAAATAGATAAATGAAGAGTTACGTTAATAGACAGAAAGATAGGTAGATCAATAAAAATAAACAGAGAGAAAGAGCGAGAAAACAGTGGAGAAGGTCACTGAAGACTCGAAATGCTTGAAAATCTGTAATCTAAACTCTCATTTCGCAAAACTCTCATTTGTATCTAACTCAATAGAGTACAAAGTAGTAGACAGTAGATTAGTAGTAGTAGTAGTAGTAGTAGTAGTAGTAGTAGTAGTAGTAGTAGTAGTAGTAGTAGTAGGAGTAGCAATAGTTGTAGTAGCAGCAGTAGTAGTAGTAGTAGTAGTAGGAGTAGCAGTAGAAGCAGTAGCAGTAGTAGCAGAAGCAGTAGTAGTAGTAGCAGCAGTAGTAATAGTAGTAGTAGTAGTAGTAGTAGTAGTAGTAGTAGTAGTAGTAGTAGTAGTAGTAGTAGTAGTAGTAGTAGTAGTAGCAGTAGTAGCAGCAGCAGCAGTAGTAGCAGTAGTAGTAGTAGTAGTTGTAGCAGCAGCAGTAGTAGTAGTTGTAGTATTACTAGTAGTAGTAGTAGTAGTAGTACTAGTTGTTGTAGTTGTTGTTGTTGTTGTTGTTGTTGTTGTTGGTGTGTATGTTACAATACGCCACTGGTGATAGTAGCGAATGTTTTAGTTTGCATATTCTTGTACCTGTCTCTAGAAGTACGTACTACGCTTCATACGTACAGATGTTACTAACATATCTGAAACAAAACAATTTGTCTTTCCCCTCCACCTCCATTCTACAAGTGCAAAGTGTTACATATTTTAAATATTTTCTTTCTGCTGGAGAAACATTCTCCAATAGTTCTACATGGAATGGCGAAACTTATAGCGAATAGTGCACGTTACAAATTGTTCAATTCGTTCAGTAATAAAACACAATTTCTTTTCAATAGTCACATTATTTCGTCATTATAAGAAAATAAGATTTCAGGACTAACAAAGGCTCTGTCCGCACCATTGTAACGACGTCATTAGCAGTGTGCGAAATGTGGCCGGGCCGCTCCCTCCGCGCTCGTCCTATTTTTCTTACAAAGAATAATGAACAGCCTCACTCATCGCTCGCTGTTAATGAAGTTTTTATTTGTAAATACATATCTTCACTTGGTTTAAATTGGTTTCTCCAACAAAGAGATACGAAGCTCTTTACAAAAATAAAGAAAACTTGTTAAAAATTTAGTGAGTATCAAATAATTTCTAAATTTTCGTAAACGTCAGTAGAGATAAGATAATATTTTTAATAATAACAGTAAAAAGTTGTGTTTATAAATGTGTAAAAACTTTTAAAAAATGGAATACTTTAATAATAATTTTTAATCATATTACTCTTTTAACATAACCTTATTATTTCATATAATAAATTTTGTGGCATTGAAAGTAAATTTAAACCCAAGTAATTATAGTGATTTTTGGTAGTTTTTACACAACTAAGCAACGCTTAGTGCATAGGTTTTACTAATTTTAATTTATATACTTTTGTACTGCGGAAATGCAATGTTACACTGTATCGGAAATAATATGTTGGTATTCGTTTTTGCGTTATTCGTTTAAAGTTTGATCAATATTCCTAAAATGCGTCCGGAACTCTAGCGTTTTATAAGTTTTGAAAATAAAATACTGCTACGTAGTACGGAACATTCTACAAGATGAAAGACAATTACATGACACTTTTCATGCGTCAACCATCGAGTCTATTCCAGACCGTACCGGTCAGCGCAATGTTTTTAAGGACACTGTTTCTAGCGGTCTAGCGGATTCGAGAGCGCCTATTTGTTTAACATGTCACCAAAAGTGACAGATTATTCTGGCATATCAGCAAGGTATAAATATAGGCATTCAGCGACGGTGAGTTCAGTTTACTTCAGTCGATTTTTCAGTGTTTAAGTGGCGATTTATTCAAGTGAGGTTCGCAGTATTGTGGCGAAGGTGTTGTCTCGGGACTCTATTAGTTGACAACATTATTGCCTGTGAACAAATTTTATTCAAATTATTTTACGAGTATAATCTTGTTGAATAAGTTGTTCATTACAAATTATTAATTGTGTTAATTAAATCTTGTGATTAGTGACTTCATTAGCGTATTTTATTTTCTTTTCCACTGTACTATACGACGATCAGTTAGACCGTTGGAACAATACCCTCTAACTTACATAATAAACCTGTATATTACAACACTACGAAATTTAATGTGTTTATTTATTGATGTGTGACTAATCTTTGTGTAACAATACAACACGTTAAATTCGTGTGTGTGCAAGAATGAATGGTGGTAATCATAATAATAATAACACTTTTTGATTGGTTTACAAATCATTTCAATCTTTGTTAGCAACTTCTTATATGTTTTGCGGTTTAAAACTCATTACTATTTTCACCTAATTATTACGTGTAATTTGTAATCTCATATTACAAATTACTTTCTTATTTATATTACGATTCCAAATGATTATTATTTTTAAGTACTTACTACGTATAATTCATAGTCTTATTTTTACATACAAACATATTATATAATCTTATAATCTAATACACTGTTATACATTTTTATACTGCTCTCAGCTATCTCAATTATATTATAGATTATCTAATCTTTCAACTATCTAACTCTTTTTTTTCTTGTTACTACTAATTTCTCTTTCTTACTGCATATACCTTTCTTTCTATTAATTTCTCTAACGAGGTTGTCATTTACTACTAACAATTATAGATTTTAAATTACAGTTATTGTTAACTCTTATCGTTAAACAGTCTTTCATATAACCGCACCTAATGTACCTAAACATATTTACAACTATAAAATTTCTTGACTCATATTGGACTTGAATTGTCTATTCTTTTTCTCTGATTTTTAAAGTCTTTTGATTAGTCTCGGTTTCTTATAAATGCATGCTTATTTGTCACCTTGTTATTTGTGCGGTACATCTGAAGCGTTTCCTCTTCGGTCTATCGTCCTGGCAGTCCTCCAGTCTGGTAGTCCTGGAGTCTTGTAGTCCTGGAGTCTTGTAGTCCTGGAATCTTGTAGTCCTTCGTCTACTGGTACATCGTACTCTGGATTACTGGATTCTCATACTCTGGTACACCTTCGTTCCTGGTCATGGCCTCCGGTCCCAACTGCTCACTCGAACGAATGTTCAGTCTTGAATTCTCTGGCTTCTGCTTGTGATTGGTCTACTGTCGTTGTTGTTTCTTCGTAGATTCTTTGGCTGCCATGTTAATCGATAAAATATAGAAGTTCTAGTTGTTGGACATAGCCTCCAGCTGTTCTGATAATTTAACGAGAAACGAGTTGTCGTCTAGTAGAGCCTCCGGCTGCATCAGTGGTCGAACACGGAAGAGTTGTCGTTTGGCAGAGCCTCCGGCCGCTTCGGTTGTTGAACAAGTAAGAGAATGATGTTTGCGCGTCCCCTGTACTTATACCCAGAGCGCCAAACTCATTTCTCGACAATATTCTGCATGTATGATATTGTCAAGGGCGTCACTCTAACCCGCGCTATCTTGTTACACTTAATTTGCACGTCTTCGCGAATTGCGAAGTCTTTGGCACATTACTCGAGACTCACTCGTTCGGTAATTTATAGGTGTTCCTCATGCACAAACCGTTTTTTCTTTATTTTACTTAATATAATTACTATTGATTTTTAACTGCCTATCATTACACTTTTTATTCGTTTTGTACCGTTTCTTATATACTTGTTCGTGTTATTTAAATACACATTTTGGCGTCTTCAGTTTTTCGCTACTATGCACACAAGCATTATAATTAAATAAACGCACATAATTTATATCGTTACTGAAAGGTTGGCGCTTTTCATGAATGAACAAGTCGCGCGCGCGCACACACACACACACACACACACACACACACACACCCTTTACGTGTGTACACACATGCAGCGAGCAGCTGGCGTAAATCCCTGTCCCAACATGCAAGTTAGGCGTTTCCTTTACAATTTTGATTGCAGGCTGAATTATTGTTATTACCAAAATGCATTACGTATTTCTTCTAATCACTTATTTAAGTTACTTTGTGCAATGCACAGTACCCAACATGTTTGTACTGTTGCAATATATTACTGAGATACAAAAAGCTGAAAGAAAAATAAAAGCTGAGATTTTTAAGAAAGTAAAAGCTATTTTTTAAACTTATCTATAATTTTAAGGAGTTAAATAACAAATAAATTATATTAAAGAATTGTAAATTATCATACAGTGATATCAGGACAAATAAGACGAACAACTGAAAAAACGCCTTACTGAAGGATAAATAGTACGTCTTACTGAAAAGTGTTGCATAAGTTCAACCTTATGTGCGTCCCATCAGGCGAACCCTTAAGTCAGAAAGTAAAGGAAAACACCTACAATTCTACAAGGTGATGGCTCTTCCCACACTTCTTTGTGGGTCTGAGAGTTAGACTTTAACGGAAGACCAGGCCAGTCGCATTCATGCGGCTGAAATGAGATTTCTCAGGCACGTTGGAGGGTATATTCTCCATGATCATAGAAGAAACACAGATATACGGCTGGATGACTGGCCATATCCCCAAACAACTATGGAAGTACAAGCCGAGGGGACGGAGAGGTGTGGGACGTCGGAGGAAGCTCTGGAGTGACCAGCTCTAATCTTTGCCAATTTGAAACCGGAAAAAACCATCCTTGATTTAATCCTTGAAGATGATGATGATGATGATTATTCTTCGTATTGTTTAAATTAGCAGCCATCCTTACTATTTCTTTTATGAATTTGCTAACTGCAAATTTAATAATAAATAAATTAATTAATAAATTAATAATAAAAAATTATAGCAGTTAGCAAATTCATAAAAGAAATATGATGATTATTGTTGATGTGTACTGTATGTATCAAACACTTTCAGCTTGCAGGCGCGCGACAAATTCTGTTTACTTAGATCCAATCAGTGAGCTCTGAGTTCGTTACCTACGGTACAATTAATTTTCTATTTCACTGCTGTACACGGAAATAAATTAATCACCGTGAATAATTGCTAACTAACGCGGAGCGTCTGACGATTACGAATTTTAATACCCGTACAGAGAGCTGACCACTTACAACGGTACTCGTAAATGCTCAATAAATACTAAAACGTTTTGAAACAACTAATATAATTTATTCAACAATTTACAGCAGCGAGAAATGAAGTTGAAATTATTACTAAAGCAAACGTCATTCACGGCGTTTGTTATAAACACCAGTTAAATAACAGCTTAAAGACTGATAAAGAAGCTACAATGGTGTGAGAATTAACATAAAACTTTCACAGTGATTTGGTCTACAGTAGATACTAGGCTAAGAGATATATTTATCTTAAGGAACTCGAATGAAATGAGACAAATTTGTTCTTGGATTTCGTTGTCCATGACGTGTCCGTTACTTAACTAAATATCACTATAGTATTGACGACTCGGAACACTAAGTTTTTTATAAGTAAAAACGTAAAGTTTTACCTTACAGCCTAAACCGGCTTTCACCTTTAGAAGGCTTCATCAGAGGCTGCCATAGGTAGCGTTGTCCGTCTTGTTGTTGGCGACGGGATAGTTATTCGGAAGATTGAAGCTGTGAGTGTGTGGTGAGATGTGTTCGAATAATGCGTGCGATTTGAATTGTGTCTGTTCGTTTAGGATGTCGTTTTTATTTGTTTTTGTGTGTTTGTATATTTCTAATTGTTCTAGAGTGTCTAGTTTTCGGCCTTTTGTGTGTACGTGTAGAATGTTCATGTTATTGTCGATGTTTTTATATGTGTGGTTTGCTTCAATGAGGTGGTAGATTCTGTAGTGGTGTGGAGTGCTTTTGTGTGTTCAATGTATCTCTGTTTGAAGCTACGTCCTGTCTGGCCTATGTAAAATTTATTGTAATTTGAGCAATTTAGCTTGTATACACCAGGTAGATCGAATTTGTTTTGTGCTTTGGGCATGCGTTTTGATAGTGTGTGTTCTGTTTTGTTAGTAGTTTTGTAAGCGATTCTGTATCCTGCTTTTTTGAATTTGTGGGCAATTTTTTCAGTTTGTTTGTTGATGTATGTTAGTGTTATGAATTTGTTGTTTTCTGTCTTTGTCTGTTGTTTGTTTTGTGTTTTGTGTAGGAGTTTACTGACTATTGTTCTGTCATAACTGTTAGATTCTGCTAGATATTTTATCGTGTTTAGTTCGTCTTTGTAGTCTATTTCATCTAAGGGGATGTTGTTAAGTCTATGTATCATGGTTCTAAAAGCAGCTAGTTTGTGTTGTATTGGGTGATTGGAGGTGTTGTGTATTAGTGTGTCAGTTGTAGTTGGTTTTCTGTATATACTGAATTTGTGCCTGTGTTCTAGTTTTGTGATGGAGAGTTCTAAGAAGTTTATGGTATTGTTGTGTTCGTATTCGGCAGTGAAGTTCATGTTTTTATATATTTTGTTTATGTGCGTTAGTAACTGTTCGCATTGTCTTTTGTTTCCCTTGTATAGTATTAGAATGTCATCAACGTATCTGTGCCAATATAGTATTTTATGTGAGTGTCTGTCATTGTTTGTGAGTATTTTTGTTTTTTCTAAGTGTTGGAGGAAGACTTCTGCTAGAATGCTGGATATGGGGGAGCCCATGGGTAGGCCATCGTTCTGTGTGTAGTATTTATTGTTATAAGTAAAGTAATTTTGTTTTGTGATAATGTTCAGATTTTCTGTTATTTCATTGATAACAAACTTGTTATTTACAAATGATCGCATTTGTTAATTACGGTGTTTTATTAATTGTTATGTGTTTTAATTCGCAAAAAGGAATATTTTCTATAATGTGTAATGTTTTTTTTAAAGTATAAGATACATTTGGGAAGTAAGATCAGATAAAATTTAAAAATTTATGTTGTGGTATAAAGAGGATAGGTTTTTGGTAAAAGTAAGTCATTGATATTCATGTTCATATATGTGTATTAACCATACTTTGGACAAACCAAAGAGGAAAGAGATCACTTGAAAAACTGGTGTGTGTCAATACAAAATGGTTATAAGAGCTTTTGTGTGAAGGAACTAAGGAAACCTTCAAATAATATTTAAGAGAATATTTTAAGAAAGGGATCATTAGAGTAAATGAAGAAAGCAAATAACTAAAACTATGTGAACCTATTTTTAAAAGACAATAAATTACGAAATGTTAAAAAAATTTAAATAAGTAATTGTAAAATAAAAACAATAGCTTTGTGTTACACGGGAAAAGGCAGAGGGCGTTGAGGAATGTTACACTAGTGGTGAAACGAACAAAGCGTATTAAATTTAAAAATTAAATTTTATAATTATGCATTTCAGTCAGCGTTGTAAATCAGGAAATATTTAAAGTTAGAAAGTGAATATATTTGTGAATTTTGGTAATCTGCGTGTTTGGGAGGTAATAACGAAATAAATAATTGTGAGGATTGTTTCTTAAATAAGAGAACAGGTGTTTATGATATAGTGCAAAACGTCTCCAGACTTACTAAGAGAAGTTAGGGGACAACTTTTTATACTTGCCAATAAACATTATAGAAATTGTTGAGCTACTATGGACTACAGATCTCTGTTACAAAATCTAAAACGATGCTATTTCAGAACATGTATCCTATAAAAACTAAGATAGTCGTGAATAATCAGATTTTAGATCAGGTTAGTCATTTTAATTACCTGGGTTGTAATATCTCATATGGAACTGATATTGATTGGGTTTGTAAGCTAACAAAATTTAGACAAATCTGCGGAACGATTAATAGGTACTTGGAAAATAAAACACGGAAGTATACCCGAATAACATTTTATAAAACTGTGGCTGTCCCCACATTCCATTACGCTAGTGAGACAAGGACTCTTCGTTAAAGGGACGTGCAGAGGATTCAGAAAGCCGAAACAAAATTGCTAAGAGGGACGAAAGGTAGTTTTCTCTTGGGTCGTACAAGGAACTAGGATATGAGACGTAATTTAAACATTGTATCATTGGACCAAAAGATTGACGACCACAGATGGAGATGGTGTAAACACTTGAATTGAATCCATGATATCCATTTACCTGTGCTTGCCTTGCATTATCACCTTACTGGGTAGAGAGATATCGGTAGACCAAAGAGGAGATGGGTTCCGGAACAGATCTAAGACCTAGTCCTCTGATTGGTGGTGATGATGATGATGATGATGATGATGATGATGATAATGTTCATTGTTCAGCTATAAGACTCAAAACTTAGAAAGTTATAATTGTAATTGTATTAAAAGTAAACTTTTGTTGTATTATATGTTTAACTGTAACTACAGCAAGACGATAAATTCAGGGAAATGTAGTAAATAGACAGTAAGGTCCTACACAGGTGTACATTATTCTTTAGTATAATTAGAAACAAATTCGAAACAGACAATGAGTATTACATATATGGCAAGGCAATGTTCAGGTATACCTGTGATTAATAGCTCTGTGTCTGCTAACTAAAAAGTAGTTAAAAGTGGTTAGGTATGAATAAGTTACTAAACCTAATTTATGTTTATTTTGAGACAGTCTTCCATATTGTTGCGACGGTCCCCTTTATCGTCGTGTGGTACAGTGAAAAACAAAATACACGACACCAATGAAGTCACTAACAACCAGCTGTAATTATCACAAATAACAGTTTGTAATCAACAAGATAGTCCCCAAATCAGCAAATCAAGTAAAAATTGTCCCCAATCAATAATAATGTCAACTAATAGAGTTCTGCACAATTATAAAACATAACACTTATCCACAATACTTCGAAACTTACTGGAATAAATCGCCACTAAGACTGAAGCTAAGAGGCAGCTGTCGTTGTTTAAATAGGTAGCAGAAGTGTTCCAGAATAATCCATAATACGCGTCAACATTACTCGAAAAAACTAGAGCTTAACTGATTACGTCCTTGAACACAGTGCGCGCGGACCGGTGAAGTCTGGCACAGGCTCGGTTGTTGACGCGTGACAAGTGTCACGTAATTGACTTTCATCTCAAAGTAGCAGCAATATGTACGTACACACACACATTACAGCTGGGCCCTGCTGGGATAGAGGAGATAATTGTAGAGCGTTTCGTATTACGTAACAATATGATTCATAACGATTTCGTCTTTGAAAGATAGGAGAATGATCTTTTACGTCTAACAAATATGCACGTCTACGATTAAATTTCGAGTAAAAAGTTTTTTCTTTACTAGCAAAGTAAGTAAAGAGTCTCCTCAAACACCCTGCTGTTTTTAAAAGAAGTGCATGCGACTTCTTCTACAACTTAGCTTTAGACATATTATTCCTTCGCCTCATCGTTTACTTGAATAAGCTTGTTCCTCTTCCCCAGGTTGTTCACGAATCACTTATCTTATTCCAGCAACTCAAGACTCCTCCACCTAAACTATGCAGTTTATTTTCAGGTATTCCTATACGTGTTAATAATTTTTCAAGACGTTTGAATTGTATAATAGTTTAATTTGTTTGCATTTCAATGAATTTATTGTTAAGTTCTTTCCTATTTGGTGGCACCGTACATTTGATTTACTATTTTTCTATAAACAGAGGGTATTGTAAGATCGACCAAATATAGTGTAGTCTACCACCACTGCATTAGCATTAAATGTGAAATGTCAAGATTAGCGCCTAGTAATGCTTAGTGTAGTTATTACAACTGGAAAAACGTAATTACACAACCCACGTCTTAGGGTACTTTTTGAATGTAGGGCATATTTAAAGCCTTAAAAAAGTGAAAATAAATTTACGAACTTTATTTAAAGGTTTTAAGTGTGAAAAGTGTGTGTGTAAGAGATAGAGTGAGATAGGAAGAGGTATGTAAAGAGACATTGGAGGAGGAAATTAGACAGAAAATAGACAGTTTTTCAGTACGTTGATGCACAGTTGCTATGCTTTTGTGTTGCTTGTATGCAATTTTCATTATAAATTAACAAAAGGATAAAGTAGGCAAAGCAGATAACGTTTTGCTTACTTGACATGTATAATAAAATTTAAATGAAACGACACAATTTAAGGTAATTAGAGCATTAATATTAAACATGTATTCTTTGTTAATTTGGAAACGACGGCTACAATTATGTCAAGTTGAAAGCTATGTTGGGGTGTTTTTGGTAATTACAATGCTTTAATTAATCATGTTCTGTAATCCTTATGCTACTGAAAACGTCCAAACGTCCAGAATAATTTTATGCTTTACATAATTTGTAGCCGCCGCCTTTGTACATTGGATATAGACTTGTTAAACTAATAAACGTAGTTTATAAGGTTAAATAACACTTCCTTTGCAATATGTAGAAAAAAAAATTCAGTGGTAAGTAATGTCTTTTGTATTTTTACTCTAAATGGGGATTAAACTGTTCAGTTTATATTGTTATGTCGGTCCCACTGACCGTCGTTTGGTATAATGGAAACAAAACACAAGACACCAATGAAGTCACTAAAAACGAGCTTTAATTAGCACAATTAACAGTTTATAATAAACACGTTATTCAATAAGATTATACTTGTACAATAATTGACGTTAATCTGTCCACACAAATAATAATGTCAACTATAAAGAATTCAGCACTATAATCACTTTTCACAAACACACTACTTGTGACGTACTGAGTAAGTCGCCCCCGACATAAAACTGAAAACCAAGCGGTAGGTGTGGGCTATTTAAACTCAGCAGGTTTCCTAATTATGCGTCCTAAACAAACACTTGAAAATTCTAGAGGATACCTCAGGGCACCCTTGGTACAAGGCTAGTCGAAAAGCTGTAGAACGGCACCATTGAACGCACGAGACGTTCCGCAAAACGTAACATTGTTGACGTATGTTAAGTGTCACGTACGCACACAAACATTACAGCTGGGATAGCCGAGAAGCATGTTGTACTTTCTGTAATAGCGTAACACTATACACTATCCTATACGGTTATTGTTGACACACAAATAACAATGCTATGATGCAAATAGAGTTCGCACAATATAAGACTAAGAACAAAGAGAATATACGGACTGGGGAGTAGTTACAGTAACTGACCAGATCAACTCATTGTATACGACCAGCCAGATGTCTATAATACCAGCAAGCCTAAACTTTTGTAATATTTATTATGATATCGTCCTATATTGTGTATCGGCCTTAAAATGATATGTGCCCCTAAAACAACGATGGCCTCATTGGCAGAAAATAGACCACGTGTGGTATATATCGAAGCAGAAAGTATTGTGATATTAATTAAAAACATACAAAAGGATTAAAAATTGAATATTTGGAAACATCTAAATATTTGCGAAACACAATAACTGTAATTTATTAATTAAAAATCAAAATCAAATAAAAACAAAACAAAATGATTTATTTAAAGTTATAAATTTTTGAAAAGAAATAAAATATGAACATTATATATTTCTAATATAACCGTCAAACAGCTTCTTAAGCAAATAAACATTAAAACAATAATTGAAAACTAATCAAATTAAATCGATTATCCTTTATTTTATATAAAATTTGATTAACGTAGTTATTTTCTATATTAACGTAGAAATATCTCGATTATTATTGATTTACTTACAAAACTCTGATGATGCTGATGTGCTTCAGTGAAATGTGCGTAAGGCATTGAAACAACAAAAACGCAATGCACTACTTGGAGCAGAAACTATATTGAAAAATATCACAATATTATATAATTGCTGCAAGAAACTTCGATTAACTTATATAGAAATTGACAAAGCAGAAAAATCGAGCTATATATTAATATGACTAGTTACATGAAGTTAGATACACACATTTCCGATGAATTCCAAGTAACTCAAAAAAAAAAAAAATAAATAAAAAAAGACTTAGATAAAAAAGTCTTGCATTTGCATTAAATTTAGTCCAATAGTATCTTACATCCGCGATAACGATTTGGAGACATAAGCGCTACAATGTAAGAATTCCCATTGAACATAGTTGACTGTTTACACTATTTGCCGATGATCAAGATGTGATTGGTGAAGACCATCATGAAGTGAATTACATGCTAATCGTGGAAAACAAGAATGGGCATTTCTTTTAAACATTCTGTTAAATTAAAGTTTTTTTCAAGCGGATTGGGTTTATTTTCAGGTCATGGTTTGAAAGAGGCTTTTCCTATTAAAGAGAAATTACCGTCTCCGTCGGTTGGCCGTGATCGCTGGGTACGATATTTGAGATATCGTCGGCGTCAAGCGTATGATATGCGGAAGTACAGAAGATTAGTTTTATTCAAGCGTAGATATTTTCGTAAACCTAGAAGCGTTATACCGTTTAAACCTCCAGCAGTATATTGATGTTATGTTAAAGTCAATTCCATTGGGCAAAACCGTTGGTACTTTGGTGTTGGTAAGAGCGATAAACAATACCACGTGATAAAAACTATTAGTAAATCAAATATGGCATTAAGTGACAGATCGAGTTGTTTAGAAGTACATTATCAGATGTGGCTTATAAATAAAATTGTCTTGAATCATTTGGATGGCTTTGTTCGTGAGTATTGTGGAAGCGAAAGGTGGGGGAATTTAAATTATATGACGAGGTAAAAGAGTCTGTGTGTGTGTGTCTACGGTGTATTTGGTGTGCGTGTGATCTGCCGCCTTTAATATGATTAATGTGAAGCGGGAAGTGTTGTCTCGTGTACGACGCATTCTCTGCTTGTGTGTGAACCCTGTCTTCTTGTATGCGGTTAATACATAAGAAAATTCTACTAGTTATAGACCTAAGTGTTTTGTTCAATACAATTCTTCCATTTAAATGTATGGACATTTTTTATTGCCATTAGACGAATAATGAAGTGTCGTATATTGTACAGAGACACGAAAAATGGAAACTGCTCAAGGATACCTGAATTGTTTAGTAAAAATGAATTGCTCTGGAAACTAATAAACTGAAAATAATTAATTAACATGTACTGAAGGAGGAAAATAGCACAGATGTTATGAAACTATTGGTTCGCAGATCAACGGTGTTATTAGTGCAAAAAACAGACGTGAAAATTATTTATTAAAACCCACTCTTATTGAGGACGAACAAAGTTTGCCAAGTCGGGTAGGGATCTTACAAAATACGACCTGTCGCCTTATACCACAGTATAAAATACTAACGAAAATTTGCAGCAGCAATAGAGAGAGAGAGAGAGAGAGAGAGAGAGAGAGAGAGACTCTAGCAATAGTGATGGGGTGTCCATGTCAATTTAATTGACAGCGTAGAATCTTCATCCATCAATAGACGTACCGTGTTTATTAATGCTGACCACTTATACGCTCGTCTCTGATCTCCTATTCTTGGAAGCAATCAAACACAAAAACAACAGTGATCTGTGCAGTAAACATTTGACAACGCACACTAAGTTCCACGAAAATCAGTTGAGGCACTCAAACATTAATAGCAGACACACTCCAAACAGATAGACATATACTGAGTTACAACTAAGTAGATGTTTTCACAAATTAATTACTTGTACAAATGAACACTACCAAAGTTTTCCTATACTTTGTCCAGTCATTGTAAATATAAAAATCTGTAACCTAAGTGAATTCCCCAATATGTATGCCAAACTTTATGCAGTATCGGTGATTCCTATCACTTCTACAAGTTTAAAGTAATAAACATAATCCACGAAAACAAAAGTTTCTCTGCGCTCAATAGTAGACTTAGAATATGTTATTAGTTCCTAAAAAGATTTTTTTCTAATTTTTAATGGAGTAAAACCCTACAGCATTAAGTTTAAATAATATATTTCTTGTCAATGTTTCCCGTTATTTTCCTTCCCATTTTAATTCAGTTAATTTCATATTTAAAAACCTTTATGAAAATACATTGTAACTACTTACCTTTTTATGCAAATTAACGACTATAACTTATTGTTAATGGAATAAATCCGCTTATAGTCCAAGCCACGTATTTTATAATCAACTAAACGCTATGCAACTCACCGTCTGTGGCTTAAGTAAATGTCTTTATACAATTGACATGTTTCGGGACACTTGTCCCATCCTCAGAATATTTAAAAAAGTCTCTTTATACCATCATACGATGGCACAGTCGTCAATATATTAAAAATATTAAAATCCACATAACACAAAACACAATTACACTACACAAAGTACGCACACAACAATTTTCGGTGTACACCGAACGGTAACCGACAGCGCACTCAAGTTGTACAGTGTACATCGAAAATTGTTGTGTGCGTACTTTGTGTAGTGTAATTGTGTTTTGTGTTATGTGGATTTTAATATTTTTAATCTATTGACGACTGTGCCATTGTATGATGGTATGAAGAGACTTTTTTAAATATTCTGAGGATGGGACAAGTGTCCCGAAACATGTCAATTGTATAAAGACATTTAATTCTTAAGCCACAGACGGTGAGTTGCATAGCGTTTAGTTGACTATAACTTGTTTTTATCAGTATCTCTCCTTGTAACTCAGAGACTGACTTTAAATAAAGTTTAAATTATATTATTATATACATTTTAAAATGTAAAGGGAATACAAACGTGAGAAATATAAGTAACTATATTTACAGTCATAATACAAATATTTATATATTTTTATTTAAGCATCTTTGTATAAGTTTATTTGTCTTTCCGACATCTTTGCTTTTCTAATACAAAATATATAAGGACGGAATCCTAAAAAATATTAGCCATTACGGTCGATCTGGATTTCATATTTTAAAGAATAGTGAAGACAGATAACAAAAATAGATATCAATCTGTTGTAAAACTCAGTTTGAGCTCGCGTCGTAATGATTTTCGTCATACAGTATAAACTATGTATGCGCGCGCGGCCACACACAGAGTAAATGACATATATATTTCATGACATGTGCGTTAATGTGGAAGTAGCACAACGCATGAAGGCGTGCAAACCAGTTTACTCCAGACATGTAGAATACGTATTACATTAACACTCATGTACCTGACTACTTTGAAGGTAATAAAGACAATAGACATTAACGTGTAAATTTGAGCGTCCGCGGTGTTCATTATTCAGCGAAGAGAACAATACGCCGGAGGGTTGATCTCCTTTCCGTAACTGACAACAGCTCTCCTTATCTAATTGTGGCTGCGCACAATATCTGCCGTTTATTTTGATAATAGGGAAACAGCGTCAGTTGTATGCAATACTAGTGCTCTAATCTGTCTGCCAATCCTTCTCAGCTACGAAACCCATTTGCTACTAAGGCCAGTTCATTATTTTCTGTTGTGAACTAATAAAGACACCTTCCTCAACTTCTGACTTTCTAGTCACCTGATAAATAATTCAGTCTAGAACATTGAAACCTGCATTTTCTACTCAGCTCTTCCAGGAGACTTATCTGGTATTTCACCCTTAGTTTGATGATGAAAGCTTTTGAGGTATCAAAATCTGCTAGATATTCTTTTAAATCTTGAAGAAGTATAGAAAGTTTAAGTGATTGTGGTTCTTTGTTGTTATCTAAGATGTAGATGAGAGTAACGAATTCAGTTATCCTTTACAGTCACAGATAAGTATTTCTTTGAATGTCACTTTTAGTTGGCTCGGGGTCCATCATAACATCTTTTCATCAAACCTACCAATTTTTTCATAAAGCTGTAGTCAGAGGGTCATTGAATTTTTAATCAATCCTTCGCGTTGCACTAATCATTTCAATCTCTATCCAATCCAAACAGTAAAAATGTAAGAGCACTTACAAAATTTGTTACATAGTGACCATACAAATCCTTAGGTGTTACATGTCTTGCAACGAAATGTTGCAGTGGTTCAATTAAGCTTTCTGGTTACACAGAGGAAGTTACTTTTACTAGTACATAAACGATGTTACTATAGAATCAATAAAAATAAAATTGTAATGATAATAATAAACGTATTTAAGATTAATCATGGGGAATAATTTGCCACCGCTGACACGATTAGATAATTTATTGATAAATTGCAAATAACCCATTGTCAGTGTAAAGATAATGTTTTTTGCAAAGAATATTGTTTAATAACTCAGGGCTTTGTTATACTCGACATGTTTACAGATAATGGTTCAATAAATTTTAATTTAAAAATAAAACAGTAATTTGTTTATTTAAATTTCATTCCTATTAATAAATTTCTTTTAATAACTTTATTTTTAACGTGAGTGATTTTTATCAACCATCATATAAACGTTTTAACATTAAATGTACACATGACAATTTTGGACCATTCTCAAGAAATAAAAATTATTTTAATTTTTTATTTTATTCTTTTTTATATAGCCTAAAGTTACCATATGATGTTATTATTTATATTCTAAAGAGATCGATTTCGGTCATAGACCATCGTCAGGTTATATAACACATTTATGTTCACAATATTATAAAACACTATTATTTATAAAAACGAATTTGTAGACATTGTTAATCTGATACATATGTTGTTTGTATAAAGCTTCCTAAGAACTGATTCTGTTATAGAGTGTTCACGTTTACATATTATATCAGCTGATTACTGAATGTTGATTATGTCGTAATATTTCAAAAGTGATATGATTTTTTATGTCTGTCACAACGTTGAATAGATTTTCATGGCCCTCTTCTTTTAAATGTTTGTATATTCGGTATTGTCCATCTATATTTGATCTTATTTTGTCATTGCATATTTTCAATACGGTTAAATGTTGTTGTATTGGACCATATTCACAAGACTGTAGTTTTATGTGTTTGGCTACTGTTGAGTTTGGATTTGAGTGTTGAGAATATTTTGTATGTTCAATACATCTGTGTTTAAATGATCTTGAAGTGATTCTATGTATTTTTTGTTGCACTGTACATTACATTCTGTCGAGTTCGCAGGTTGACATTGATATTGGTAGGCTCCAGCTGTTTCATAAATGTTTTCCTTTTTTGTACAGTATATTTTCAGATTTTCTACATTAATAAAACAATAAGTGTAAGTTTTTAATATACATCACATTATCATTAGTAAAAATTATCTGTAAAAATAAAATTAGTGTTAATTTATTAAATGTAAATATTACTCAAATGTCTACTAAATGCCAAGGGATTATTCGATCACTGTCCAATTACAATATTTTGACTGTTCTTTCCTAGTTTAAGGATTCCAAATAAACGCAACCATGCCAATCAATTCACCATCGTATTTTAATAAAAGCAGCAAGTTGTATCAGTATACAGCTGTTTTAAGCTGAGACTAATATAGACATTTAAATCTGTGTCTACACTGATGCAGTGTTTAAATCTGTTTTTAATGTTTACAAGACTACAACTATTCTCCAAATAAATCCAAACAAATCTAAACTTTGAGAGATTTCTAGTAAAAGAAATTGTTACACATAATTAATGGGGGTCACATTACTTTGTTGATCTCAAATCATCATATCTGCCCAAATTTTAAATCTGTCAATAACAGTGATAACATTATTTTCTTTATTCGCTCAATTTTATGCTTGATTTATTTTTTTACACAGTAGTACTAATACCCAGAGCACGTAGGCCTATTAAACATACACTAAATTTACAGCGTATACTTGCCTGTGAGTAACACAAACGTGACTTGTATTCGACAGGACACAATTTATTATAATTCCTTGTGTTAAAATAATATGTTAGTAAAATTTTTGTATGGATAAAGTACAAGTATTGGTGGTATAGTGTTTAAAATAAATAAAAATATTAGTTGAAATAAATTAAAATATATTTATGTGGTGAAAGTACAATACACTGAAAGGTAAAGTGTCTTTTATCAGTTAATGAGAAAATGAATTTGTCATACTCTACAAAACTTTTAAACAAAATTTAACACTTATTCGTATTGTATTTCTGAAATATTGTATTTTAATTTGCTTTTTTTATGATTAACCTATTCTTTTAGGAAGTTTGAAGCATGGCTTTATTTTTGCTGTTAAGAACCGGAAACCACTAATGAGCAATTATAATGAAATATTCCTGGTGTGTCAGAGAGTGAAGGCGTCGAGGGTACTCAGGGTGTTGATTTTCTAATTATAGTTAATTAGTGGGAACCTCCAAATCTTCTTGTGTCCTAATTAATCTCACCTAATTACGACTGTTCAAATATAACTATGCATTTCGTAATTATCGTGAGACGACTTTCCTTTTAGGTACGTATGACGGTTTTAGCTGTGGATTTTTGCCAAAATATGTGGTTACGTAGTTTCCTGTATAACATTATAAATTTCTTGGAAGTTGAGAATAAATTGATTTGAAGAGTTTCTCTTGTGCGTTTCAAGGTTTTTAACATACACAACCTCGGGACATATACTTACGTTCGAACATACACATACAAACATGCATATATAAACATACACTTTCCTACTTATCATATGTTAATACAGCAGAACCTGTTAACCGAAACAAAGAGAATAGAAGGCGGTTTTGGATAACCAAAATTTTGGGTATAATTAATGTCAATTTTTAAAGTTTGTATATTGAAGGCAATATAAAATATTATCAAAAGATTTTAATAAAAATCAAATCATTTACATGAAGTCATCTTTTAACACTGATCTTATGCTTTTTAAATTTTCTATTTTCTTTTGCTTTTTCTTTTTACGTCATTTCCTTGCAGCAATACCTCGCCATCGCTTCGTTAGCAGAACGTCAGAGGGCTTTGATTCTTCAGATCGTTCGACAAACCGTAACGCTAACTGAAAATGTGAATAAAACTCCCTGAGGAAAAAAGCGTATTTCATACGGGGCTTGGCCTAATACTCTAATTCTAACCGAAAATAAAAACTCTCAAGGATTGAAGAGCTTATCATCGGTGTCGTGGCTGTTGCTCTCTGCTTTCCGTACATCGTCTTCGTCGTCCCTTTGTTGCGTGAACCATAAAAACACAGCCTCATGTACTTTATCGTTTGGACACGTCTTCATTGTTTTCTTGTTTGTTATCATTGAAGCATGCTCTTCAAACCTGTTTTTGATCTTGACCAAATCAGAAACAGTAGAAACACAAACACCAAAATCGGCTGCCGCAGTTTGCAAAATATGCCAATTTTAATTCTTTTAGTTGCCTCCAATTTTTCTTCCTGTTTATTTTGAACAGAACAATCATGACAAATCACACTTTACAAATAAAGTATATTACATTAGTTTTCTTGTTTTATCCGAAAATAAAATTTTATTTGTAAAAATGGGGAATATGTATATATTTTTTTGGTTCGTCGTTTCGGTTAAACGGATTTCGGTTAAAAGTGTATCGGTTAATGGAGTTCCTACTGTAACACTTAAAAAAGCGCTACGTGTTCCATTATTTTCTGATATATTGTATATCTAAACGAAAGAAATGAAATTATCTATCAATGTACCAGTAATCCAAATAATCTGATACCCACGTTGTAGGTTGGTATTAAATTTTTTGCCAAATAAGAAGTGACAAATGGCATATATGCCGCTATTTATATGTGTATCACAACAACGCTATAAATAAACTAATACCTTGCAGTGTTGAATAAAAGGAAGCGAATTTTAATGATGTACTTTATATTGTTACATGGCACGATTGGTTGCCGCTGAAAGTGTACTTTGCGTAGTAATTTCATACCAGTGTGTTTTTTTAATCACGTGCCCTAATTGCCTTACTTTACGTCAAGAACTCAACACAACACTGAGTAGAGCAGTATAATAAGAAATACAATTTCCTCAACCGCAATGCAGATTTTATTTAATAACATTAAACGTAATGAAATTCCTTTCTAATTTGCACTGCTACTATTTACTTGACTTAACAACATAAAATTTATTCCTTCTTTTCCCCCAGTTATAATAAAAATATCCTTCCTTTAAATAAATTAATTTGCACAGTAGAATTTTTTCTAGTCGATCTGCAGTAGTAACAAAGAGTTTTTTTTACATTTTAAAGCACTACATTTTTTCCCCTCTGAATATTAACGATATTTTTTATTGGTCAAAGGAATTTTTTCCTAATTTGGTGTGTTGTTAGAAATAAAGAGTTTTCTATAACTTTGGTTCTACAAAAAGAAATATTAATGTATTGTTACGACGGTCTCACAGATCGTCGTATGGTACAGTGGAAAAAAAATACAAGACACCAATGAAACCACTAATTACCAGGTTCAATTAATCACAGTTAATAATATTTGTAATCAACAAAATAGTATCTTACAACAATTCACGTATAATGTGCCCACACGCAACAATAATGCATAAAGGATTTCTCACTAATTATAAGACAACAACACTTCGTTACTCGATCCACGCTAATGAAAATCGCTCAACACAACTGAACTTGTAAGCCGGTTACTATGGCTTTTTATATGTAGCGCACGCTTTCTAGAAATCTTCCGTCCTCAATGTGAACGCCACTTAATTCTGGCGCTAATGCGTATTTCAAGTGGTCTCTTGAAGAACAAACTTTAACGCGGCCTTGACTGAGACAAAACCTGCCAGTGGGGGGGACGAGTGGAAGGAAGGTTTCGGTTGTTCTAAGCGGTTCGATACGATTCTCGTTAGAGTATTTTTGTTCTTTAAGATGTCGAAGTCTTTCAACAAACAGGAAAACTACAAATAAATAGGTACCTATGGTACGCAATTGATCCGAAAAGGAAAACTACGTAGATTGTATAAACTAACAACACAACAACAAAACAAAGAATTTGTTAAAGGTTTATATTTTGCTCATTAATGAAATTATACCCTGTTTAACTAATCATTTTTAAGCCAAGTTGAATTTCTATCGGATATAATTCTAATAGGAAATTAGCAAAATCGTTATTTAAGGCAATGTGAACAAACGCAATTGTTTTTGCTTAAAAGCCAACAACAAATTCTATTACATTAATAAATTTGGTATCAGCAAATAGTATAATTAGAGCACATAACATATTATACGTACATTTATAATACATAATTTAGAGTAATCTTTTAAAACTTCTCCTAATCGCATTGTATTTATCTTTTTAATTTTGGTTAATATTCATCAACACTACAACGTACTGTGATCATCTCATTTTTGTGTATACAAAGTTAAGAATAAAAACATTATTATCTTAAGTAATAAATAACAATAATGTCCCCACAACTTCCGTCTCTATACGGTTCCGGTACAGTTTGTTAACCGGCGCAATGCAGTACAACACTGACGTTCAGATAACGACAGGAAACATTTTGTCCCGTGTACAAAACACCCTTACAGATGAGTGACTTATTGCTAGTTAACACGCCTACTTGCAAAGTTCGCAGTACCTCTTCAGACAATTATTGTTAGAAAAAATATATTCCGATTCAACATAACCTGTGTGTTTACACACATTGACAATAAAAGCAAATAAAGGAGGCCGATATTTTACCATGATTTGATTTACTTCCTTTGTAAATCTCTCAGCTATAAAAAAACGAAAAATAACTTTTGCACGAGAAAATACTGGCAGCTTTACAGAAACCCGTATACGGTGGTTGTTGTGTTATAGTGAGACTAAGTAAAGAACATCTGCTCTGAACAGTTCTATACACCGTCAGAACATTCGTTGGTTTAGACCATATGAGAGACTGAGAGAGAAATTTAGAGAAAAATATAGATAAGTATGCACAGAGAGAGAGAGCGAGAGAAAGAGAGAGTTACCTCCTGTGCCTTTACGCAATTTTAATAAATTCAACGGAGATACTCAAAACAAGTTGAACAGAATCTAGTGAGCCACTTTGGGCGTGTAAGTGTTAGAAAACACAAATGGTCTAAAGTGTAAAGTGACCCAAAACACCTTCGTGCATTGCATGGCACGTGGTGAGCCACACACTGGAAAAGCAATCAGTCTCGTGACGTGCCACATGCGATACCAATGTGTACGGTTTGAGGTGTATATGCGTGTACGGTTTCTTGTTAATAGTGTGTAATTGAATTTATAGCTGAATAAATAGGAATGTTGCGAAGAGCGCGGACAGTAGTACAGTCTGATATATGAGAATGGTAAATCGTGAAGTCACAAACTTTTGACAGGCAATGAGTGCGGACACCAGGACACAAAACGTATATGTTTTATTGGCGTAACATAAAAAGAAGGTAATCGTGCGTGATTACACACACACACACACACACACACACAGACGCGCGCGCGCCACTTGAAGTATTTTACCTAGCTCTAAATTACATACAATTTCCTGTAGTTACATATACATACAAGACTAAATTCAGTACACATAGTTTTATAAGACGAAATAAGCATTAGGCATAACAGGAGGGAACAATATGAACATTTCACCGAGTTATAAAATGTTGAGTAGGCCTATGTTATTATTTTGTAAACGGTGACTTAGCAATGTCGTGTCTATAACAAGGAAGTGTTTACCTGTTGGTGCTTTGTAAAAGTAATATGTTTCCACTTAGCTAAATTCAAATATCAACAAACTTGTGTGTTTTGGAGTATGCAGTGCTTCGTGTATATGTTACGATTTGTCGAAAACCTAGTAATATATAGTTATCAGTCCCACTAAATCTGATGAGTAAGTAAAAACAAAAATAACAGGCTCGGATGTGAATGATCGTGTGTTTATGTGTGGGGGATGGTGCGCACGCAAGCGCGCAGAAATATGCTATTTGTCCAGAACAGAAGACAAAATCTTAATGCAATAATTAGACTAAAGCTTTGTAAGTAATATACGATTAACTTAATTACGTAATTACAAATATTTAGCTGTTGTTCCACCCACTTAGACAAAGTTTTCTTTACTGCTATCAACAACACATTCTTTGTATTTCCTTATTCTTACCATCTCTTTGAGAAGAGCCTAATCGGCTGAAATAATTGTCAGAATTTAACAATAAATTTTGTGAATATAACGAGCGTTTATAGATTTAAAAATTTTTTATTGATGTAAGTCAACACTCTTTCAAATTAATAAGCAGTTTTCCGTTTTTAACTGAAAAATTTATTGTTAGTATTTTTTATAGGCACCTGAAATTTTTTATAGGCACCCGCCATAAACAATCGTGGTTTATGTAGACTTCAATTTTCTTCGGGAGAAAGTGAGTAGACAGAAAAGGTCCCGAGTCACTCGTGATTACAATACTACAGGTCACAGCTTACGACTAACTGAACATAAACTAAAAGCGCTTCACTCCGGCATGTGACGCGTGGCGAGCCGACACACCTTCGTGCTTTGCACGCCGTGCCAAGAAAATGAAGTTCGTCTTGATCGGCTTCGTGCCATGCAATGCACGCCGTGCAGAGCACGAAGGTGCCCACACACTGGTATTTTTCCTCCGTGCACTGCTGGCGTGCAATGGACGAAGGTGTATGGGGACCTTAAGACCCTGAGAGAGACATGAGTAACAGCAGCAGCAGCAGCAGTATTATTATTATTAGCAGTAGTAGTATTAGTAGGAGTATTATTATTATTATTTTTATTAGCAGTACTAGTAGTAGTAGTAGTAGTATTAGTAGTAGTTGCATAACTACTAATAGTAATAGTAATATTATTAGTAGTAGTGGTGGTAGTAGTAGTACAGTAAGTCGAAAATTTTAAGTTAGTATTAGAAAATATGTTCAGCTGGTTAATAAACAGTTCTTCGTATGCAAACATTATGCTGTATTCGAATTGCCTATCAGCGCCGTTACTGGAACAATATACTAATTGCACTTTTGTTATTGTGAATAGGATTTTTTGTACCAGAAATAGTAATAAAATATCAATTGTGATAGTAGTAGTAGTAGTAGTAGTAGTAGTAGTAGTAGTAGTAGTAGTAGCAGTAGTAGTAGCAGTAATAGTAGTAGTAGTAGTAGTAGCAGTAGTAGTAGCAGTAATAGTAGTAGTAGTGGTAGTGAACTACTATAATGACCTACTAATAACAACATATAATAATTAATATAATTATAATTGCAATTATAATAATAACAATAATTATAATTATTATTAGTAGTAGTGGTAGTAGTAGTAGTAGTAGTAGTAGTAGTAGTAGTAGTAGTAGTAGTAGTAGTAGTAGTAGTAGTAGTAGTGGTAGTAGTGGGGGTGGTGGTGGTGAGCTACTATAATGAACTACTAATAACAACTTATAATAATTAATATAATTATAATTGTAATTATAATAATAACAATAATAACTATTATTAGTAGTATTAGTATTAGTAATAGTAGTAATAGTAGTAGTAGTATAGTACTTTAGTAGTAGTATAATACTACTACAAGTAAAGTCCAGGGTATCATTATTTCCCTCTCACGCAAACGTTACTATAATTGTTGTCCTACGGTGTACAGGGCGAACTGCGGCACACAGTTTGCGCAAACAAACAACACATCTTATTCCACTCATGTTTATTCAACCTGACTGTCTAGTTACCGACAGCGTTGAGAGTACATTGCAGACGCCGGTAACATTTATAACTAACTTGTTGCAATTACAGTGTAATTTAAGGCACACGGTATCGTACTGTAGCATTTATCTAACTCACGTGCTCAGTGTAAAAAGCACAAGAGGACACAATTTAGTAAATACCGTTCCAAACGTGTGCAGTTTTTCTTTTAATGTTAAGGTTTACCTCCTGAATTAACATTATTTTATTTTATGCTTTCAATTTCCTTTCACAAACTTTAACTTTATCTGTACGTGTTCATAACTTAAAATTATGTTATTTTACGTAACGTGTTCTGTTCTGTGAAGATAACAAAGTATAAATTATTCCTTAGGCTTTCACGGCCGGTGTCATTTGAATTATGAATGATATCCGGGCTGTTTGGCCGTGGTCCCTGGTTAAAAACAAAACCAAACGTTTCGGCAGCTCCACTGGCTGCCATCATCAGTGGAATAAAATTTCTGCACTTTGGGTGTCTACGTGCAGGCCCACAGTACTGTGGTATAGACTGAAACCCACAGTCTATACCACAGTACTGTGGGCCTGCACGTAGACACCCAAAGTGCAGAAATTTTATTCCACTGATGATGGCAGCCAGTGGAGCTGCCGAAACGTTTGGTTTTGTTTTTAACCAGGGACCACGGCCAAACAGCCCGGATATCATTCATAATTCAAATAACAAAGTATAGTCCACAGAACTATAGCTCAGCTACAGTTCAGCTTTTTGCTAGTAATATAATGCTGAACTCCTCGATTCACAACTTTACTGAAACCGAGCATGCTATTTTCTGAGACATGTGCAAACAAACTGTATTATATTTTACCCCATATAGAGAAACTTTCCAACAATCAGTCAATTCGTCTCATGTCTCTCATTTTAATGAAGTTAGTAATTTTAAATAGTTATTACATTTATTATGGCCTATATTTTTGTTTTAAAGTTGTATTATTTTTAGGAGTAGAACGACTAAGGTACCGTTTCCTTTTATTGCTGTCTTTAATAAGAATTTGTATTAACTTAATTTAAAAAAAAAATTTAAAGTGCAACTCTGTGCGGAAACATAGTTTAAGCAATATATTAAATCTTTTTTCCTCTGCTAACTACCAAATGGTGTCCTTTAAATAAAGTAACCTTAAACTAAAACATTAAGCGTTCATCTACAGACATCAACATTTTTTTTTACATCCATTAATTGAAATATGTAAACAAATTACGTACTCCTTTTCACTTTATTTAATCAAATCTGGAAAACTCTTGTTCCTAACTAGTAGCTGATTGCACAAGTGTTTTAAGCCATTAAGTTTTGAATCATCAGTTAAGGCTTTGTCACTTTTTATTAATGTTTTATCGAATTTGGCAACCAGCGTTATTTTTTCAGAAATATTTTAGTAATTATTGTAGCTTTATAATAAAATTTTTCGTACCTCTTTATAAATGTATACTAGTTTCAACAGCGCTTCCATTGTGTATTATTTTTTATTCTGTCTAGGTACATTATCTTTTGACATACGATTTTATTACATTCTTCGTATTGTTTAAATGTAATTTACATTCTTGTATTGTTTTTCGTTGTTTAAGACCTGAAGATGTCAGTAATGACGAAAAGCTTAGTCAAACAATAAAAAATTATAGCAGTTAGCAAATTCATAAAAGAAATAGATTTTATTACAATTCAAAGAAATGGTATTCATAAGTTTTATTATTTATTGAACTCAGGTGCAGCAGTTTACTTTTCTCTAACTTGGCATGCCGTCTCCATGTACGTGTTAAGTTTTCTTTGTTTCCTGTTGTAAGTAGTTTTGTAAACTTAGCAGCACATAATACTAATTGAGGTCTGTCACAGACAAAGCGAGCTACTGTTAAAAGTACGAACGTTATGGGATAAAACAGAAGAAAGCTAAATTTATACAGTTTAAAGCATACGTATTATATTAAATTATATATTATATGTATTTTAATATGGTTACGCCAATTAAGAAAGTTCTATATGTTTTTCGGCTATTCCAGCAGAACCAGCTGTAATGTTTTTCGGCTATTCCAGACTTCACCGGGCCGCGCGCACTGTGTTCAAGGCCGCAACCAATTAAGTTACGCTCTAGAGGTTTATAGTAGTGTTGACCCCTATTATGCATTATTCTAGAATCTCAGCGGGGTACAAATATAAGCATTTAGGGACGGTTAGATTCAGTTTAAGTGGCGATTTATTCAAGTGAGTTTCGCGTTATTGTCGGGCGATTTACACAGTGCGTATTAAGTGGTGTATTAGTAAAAAGTGCTTACAGTGCGTTATTCTTTATAGTTGACATTATTATTTGTGTGGGCAGATTAACTTGGACGAGAATAATCTTGTTGAATAACTTGTTGATTACAGAATGTTAATTGTGATAACTGAAGCCGGTTTGTAGTCACTTTATCGGTGCCTTGTACTTTGTTTCCACTGTAACATACGACGATCAGTGAGACTGTCGTAACAATAAAATACATATTATATCTGTATATTTCATAATGTATGACACTCGTCACATATTATATTTGCCCTAAGGAGAGACAACTGCCTCACCGTTCATCCCAACCATGTCGAAATACCGCGAAAAAGTAGTAAAGTAATTACGACTTCATTTAAACTGCGCACCGCATACACCACGTTACAACACACAAAACAGAAAAGTAAAACAATTACTTTTAAGGTTTCTGGAGATTAACTGACTAATAAGTATAAATTCTTGTCTATTTAGAGGCAACACACTACTTCTCTATAAAAGTGTCTTCAAACACATATAGCCTTACGGAATTGAGATGTGGGGCTGCGCTACTAAATCTAACATAGCAGTTACACAGCGATACCAATCACAACCCTACAAGCTATCGACGATACCCCGTGGCATGTATCCAGCTGCACTTTCTACACACGCATACATATTCCAGAAATCATTCATGAACTGTAGGGGAACCCGTCAGGCACCACATAAGACTATGCGGCCATCGTAAACAGCCAATCATGTCACTTCTACAGCCTTCAATCAACACAAGATTAAGAAGACTTCGGCCGTCCGACTTTTAAGGAAAATGAGGTGACTTGGCTTGATGGGACACCCGCTCACGCCAACTGTTTGTACACTTCAGACGTGTGTATACTGAGCACCTGATTAGCTTAAGGAATATATTTTCCGGTTGCTAACAAACAATCGAAAGAAAATGTTGATTCTCTTCACCAATTTTTACACTCACAAACGCCAGCCGAATTCGGAATAACTGCAATGCATCATCTAAAGTAATTAATACAGTAGTATAAGAAAAGGAGGCCTCGACAAAGCTACCCAACGAACTCTATTTTGTGCGAGGACCCTGAAATCTCCAAAAAACACCCTAATTTTCTGTTTCTATCTCTAAAGCTTTTCTCCACGTTATCCGTAGTCTCAATCGTCTTCTTTTTCCCTGGTTTTCCCAAAAGAGTGTTTCTTACTCAATTGCATTCTGGTTCTTCTCCAAGCTATGACGAAGCCACCTCGATTTTGTCGTTTTTATCTGGGTCCCAATGGGTTCCTCGTTTGTCCTGCTCCAGAGATCTTCATTAAAACTATGTTTGGTCTGGAAATTCGATTTATTTTCCTCAGGCACCTATTGATAGAGACGTGCAGTAATTTCTATTGTGACTTTCTAAGTCTCACTCTCATACAACAAAACAGCTTTGACATGTTAAACATATTAAAAGTTTCGATAAAAGTATTGTGGTATTTTGGAACACAGTGCCCCCCCCCGAATTTCAACACACCCTACGCTCAAGCCAAAAAGGCTTTGGCCTCGTAGGGGCGAACAACAACTGGCACTGGCTAACAGGGCAATGGTTACAGATATTCATTAATGTGTTCAAGTTCTCTAGAGCAACAAGATATAGTAATGGCTAAGAGCATCTAAAATATTAGTATATTTTTGTATACAATGCACAATGGTTACTGGTTTTAGAAATAGTACCTGCGTTCCTCTAAAAATCAAAATTTTTTCAAGACATTTTATATAACATATAAGTGTACTACGCGTAATTCTCACTATCTAGTTGCTGTAAAAATTAGAGTGGTGTAGTAACCCGATTATAAAGGATGACTTTAATTAATTATCAAACTTCCATTACACAACGAATAAATTTATTGATTTTATCCTTGGTGAGGGTGACCGTAGAATTCTGGGGTTGACGTGTGACGTTGCGAATTCGGCCTGGTATTTGTTAATCCAGTTCGAAATTTAGCGTAAGCACATAAATCATCAGGTTTAAACTATGTGCTCTCCCAAAATAAATGTTTTGGAATCCGGGTAGTGACTTTCTACATGTCAAACCAAAGCTCTACTTTATTTCGTAATGAAACACATTACAAAATCAACTTATAAAGTTTTCTGTTTAAACACGCTCTTGCTGAATGCTATTGAGAACCCTTGATGTTTAAAAAAATGAATAAATTTTACTTACAAATTACTCAAATAATTGTTTATATTTTAACCTTTATTCGTCATTATAGACGAATATAGCTTTCGTTATCTCTACATTCCGTTGAATTAATATTCACGAATACTCATGAAAGAATGAGATATTTTACTATATACGTTCTTAAAAGTATAGATCTAATAATAATGCACCCTTTGTCTTTGTTTTGCGCTTAGGAAAACACGAAGAACATGAAAAATGTAACACACGAAAAGAGTAAGTGAAAATTTTTTTAAATGTTGTAAAGATATCTACAAGAGAATTACAACAAAATAAGATGAGATAAAATTTGAGGAAGTTTCATTAATTAAATATAATTTCAAGTATGTACATAATTACAGGCAGAATACTATCCTTAAAATACAGTAAAGCATCATTCAGGTGTTACACTGTGCCGACTGTTAAATAATACAGTTATGTGTAAAACGATTTAACGTGTGAATTAGGATTTGACTAAGTTTAAGAGTGAGAAAAATAGAATTCAAAGGTATTAAAGTAATGGAAGATTTTAGTCAGCACTTATACTATTAAATATTTTTAGTTATTTTTAGAAACTAAAAATAATTTAAATATGATCAATTTGAAAATCTAAATGTTTTAATAAGACAATTTACTCCTAACATACGTTATAACCGGTTGGCTTTCTTTTTTCTAATTAATTCTATAATATTCTTATATGGGAAGACCTTCCTTTCCACTACCAATTTCTTTGTTATCAGTCTAACTTATGTTTCCTCTTTTTATACAGCTACATTCCTATTGTAATATGATTATTGATATTCTTCTTCCTTATAATCTCCGTGTCTCTGATCTAGACACTGAAGAATCGCTGGATCATTACTATGCAATTCTTTCCTTAAGGAACACATACAGTAGTCATATATTTTCCTTTTGGTTGTTGTTGAATATTAATAATGAATAACTAAAAATCAACTTCAAATTCTTCTAATGTTGTTTAGGCGTTTGAAATGGAGGAATGCAAAGTACTTAATATTGTTACGACGGTCCCAGTGATCGTCGTATGGTACAGTGGAGAACAATATACAAGACACCAATGAAATCACTAATAACCAGCTTTAATTATCACAATTAATAATTTGTTATCAACAAGATACTCTGTTACAACAATGCAAGTAAAAATTGTCCACACACAATAATAATGTCAACTACAAAGAATTCCGTACTACTTAAAACACAACAACACATCGCTCCCAACAGTTGATCCGAGCTAAAGAAATCGCTCAATACCATTTAACTCATAAGCTGGCTGCTATGGCTTTTTATAGGTAGCCGACGCCTTCTATAAAAATCTTCCATCCTCAATGTGGAAGCTGACGCTAATGCGTATCTCAAGTAGCCTATTGAAGATAGTAGAACTAATTTGAACCTGGCCTTGGCTGAGGCAACATCTGCCACAATTGGCGGGGGATGGGTCTGGGATGCTCTCGGTCATTCTATGAGGTTCGATACGATTGCGTTACAATATATTCTTTATAATACTTGGGCTTGACGTCATGTTTCTAAGGACATTATACTTTTTGCCCTTACTAGTGAGCTTAGGAGGTTCATTCCTCTGAATTACAGTCCCAATTAGAGTCAGCATAACTGAAGAATAAATGTCATATTAAGTTTAATGGATTAGACGTTGTAACGCAACATAGTTGAGGTTCCCCAACGTTACATAAAAGACTGAATGAAATATGGTCAAAGACCATACCCTGACTTAAGGTTGTTCGATAGTTGATATGTTTGAGAAGGACCTCAAGTAAAAAGGAGGCAATGACTAATATTAAATGTATAAAACCCAGACAAATGAATGATTGGATGTAATGAAATGTTTGTTTTGTACTGTGACATGTTAAGGTCTACAGAATATTTATATTGTATGTTGAATGTGTTAAAAATGAAATGATGTTGTTTGATAATAATACTTAATCAATAATTATGTTTATATTTTATATTAGATTTATTTTTATACAGCACAGTATAGTTACCAAGGTTAGGCACTGTACTAAGTTGTCAGTATTGTATAAAATTGAAAGATACTGTTGTTCAAATTAATGTTTATAAACTGGATCAGGAGTGTGACCAGTGTTTCAAGTCTAACAAGTAGTTCTGACAATTATGTCATAAATTAATAAAGGGTTCCAGAACCAATTAATTAATGTAAAAAAAACTAACCACCAGTAAATTGAAATTCATGTAATTAACTATGTAATCAATAATTAATTGTACAGTAGGTCAGGTAAAAAGAAAATTAAGTTAAAAACCAAATAATGTTATAATGGTTGTAAATGAATCTATAGGCCTAAATTCCATATTAGTGAAAGGAAATTAATACCTTTTTAGTAAACCCAGTCCAACGAAACTCTAGTAAAACATTTACTGTTTAATAAGGAAGGTTAGGGGAGAATTTTATGTGATTCAATATTAATCCAAGCATGGAGTATTTTATTGGAAAGGAGTAGTAATATTCTATAATGCCGGCTCAAGGATATATAGAAAACATGGTTGTTAAGGCAACTGATTTTTAATAAGTTGTTGATTTTGAATAGATGGTACTGATTGTTACAAGCTATTAGGTTGAGATGAACCGATATATTTAAAATATATGAATAAATATAAAGAAAATATATATCCAATTGAAAAAGCATTTTGCAAAACAATTATACTGGAATGTTAATGAATCATACAAATTAAATAACCCTCTAAATTATCAATGAATACAATAAAAAAGAATTGAAAGCGTCTCACCTCATTCACTAAATAATTCCGCTGAATTTGGTATCAAACCAATTCATGCTATAAATTGAAGACCAATAAAGAGTTGAAGCCTGAATTAACGGAAATATTTGGAAATACAGAAGATTCGGTTGACGAAATAACCTTCATTGACAGCGTAAGCTGAGATCGTAATTCCAGTTCGTTGGGACCAAGAATTGTGAAGACGCAAAAGAAGAATCGAAGCACAAGAGTTCCTGTGGGATTATCATCATCCATTCATTGAAGACCAGAGCAGTTCTACTGGGTGAAGACGATATAAACTGCATTTTGACCGTTGTTGACAAACATTCACCGCCTAATGAAGCTTTCGCCGCTTGGGTAAAAAAACAAATTATTTTCATATCATTGTATTTTAAGTAAATAATTTTATTCTTTTTGTAAATTGAACAACCTTAATTATGCGTTTTACCTGGCCTTACTAATGGTTCAAAGAACTACACGAACCCTGGTATAAGAATTATTTGTCATTATTTTCAAAGTATATATGTTTTAGAGTTTGAATAATTAAGAATCGATATATGTTGGGATAGTCGATTGGATCGTCTTATTGTTTGTCTGAGACAACGTAACTTGTTAAATACCAGAGAAAAATAAATAAAGTACATTTGTTGTATGAGACAACGTTTTAATCATTGCAGAGAAAATACTATATGTAATTGGCGTAATAATTTATTAACAGATTGATACAAACACTCAGAATAACTAACCTATAAGTACACTTATTTCTAGTAATAGCGCTCCAAGTTTACAGCTGGTGGGACGGGAGATTGCTGAACTAACGGGTTTTGTCATACTAAATTTGAATGAAATTTTTATCGTAGAGGGACTAGGGTTGAGACAAAAACCACTTACATTCATTAAATACTCCATATATATTGCTCATATTAAACAACCACTGAGAATTAAATTAAGCCTATAGAAAATAAAAACCATTATAAATTCAGGTACATAATTCTAAGTTTGTGGACTTAATAATCTGTGTTCTGAGGGTTTCACTGGTCACAACCGCAAGGTATATTAGTTAATAACATATTAATTAAACCAGGTAACAGCACTTTAATTGTTACGAATCGCCACCTACAACGTATTACTTGGCGTTTGTTACACCGGAGTATCTTATAACTAATTACACTCATAGACAAGATTTCTTTATAATTTGGCGTCTCCAGCTGATATCATACATTATAACATACGTCCTCACATAATTAACAAGCAGTTCGTTACTAAATTGATTTACAACAGTGAGGCTTTAAGGAGAGATATCGAGATCTGTTTCAAATTGCCGCTTGCAACGTGGGGCATCATCATCGTCGCATCTTAACACCTAATTATTTCTCTTTGTTTCAAATTGGCGCCTGCAACGTGGGGCTTAAACGAAAACGGAGACGTCTCCATACTTAGTTTTGTTTCAAATTGGCGCCCAACGTGGGGCTTTAGTTAAGTAAAAACTCATATTATTTGTTACTTAACTTGAGCAGGCAACCATTAGAGGCACAGGAATGCATACGAGAGCTCTTACGAAAAGAATGGAGAATGAACAAGAGACAGAAGAAGATAGGAGGGAAGAAGAAACAGAGGCAGGTACAGATATTGAAATGGAACAACAGGCGAGCAATACAGAGGATACCCAAGGGGACCAACCAGATAAGGAGGAAGCCAGAGGAGGATTAAATTGGTAAAAATTAATGGAATTAATGAGTAGTATGAAGGAGGATAATAAACAAACTAATGAGAGTTTAAGACAAACTAACGAAAAATTTAAGGAAACTAATGAGATTTTAAGACAAATCAAAGAAGATAATAGACAAACTAATGAAAAAATAGACAGTATAAACGAAAGGTCAGAAAAGCTGGAAAATAAAATAGACAGTATTAAGGAAAGTACTAGTGAACTTTTGAGACAAACCATAAATGAAAATAATGAACAGTTGAAGGCCGATTTTAGACAAATCAATGAGAAGCTGGAAAATAAAATAGACAGTATTAATGAGAACTCAAGAAAACAAAACGAAATTTTGAGCGAAAATTTAATCAAACAGATGAATAAAAGGTTTGACAGGAATGATGAGAGTTTGAGGCAGATTCTGGAGAATACCAGACGAATGGATGAGAAAATTGAAAACCATAATAAGGAGTTGCGGCAAATCATCAATGAACAAGGCCTAGCGTTGAGGGAAGTCATCAATGGAAGTATTATAATTGTCAATGAAACACGGAGCAAAGGAGTTGATAGCTATGAAGTGGAGGTAAGACAGCAAATAAATGAAATTAAGGTGGATCTGGAAAAGACAGATGAACCTATCATGCAACTCAGAGTGGAAGTAGAGACCAAAATTACTCAAATAGGAAAACTACAAGCGAAGACCAAAGAAAAATTTGACAAGATACCAATTGATAGAACCGGAAGAATAGAACGGGTTCATGATGAAATGAAGATAGTGAGAATAAGACAAATGTGTAAAAGGAAATTAATAAATACACGGGAAGAATTGGAAATGATTGAAAGGGGATTGGTTCAGCTACATAATAGACCAATTACGGAAAACAGAGAAGTAAGGCAAGTGAGAAACTTTAAACGAACCACACTTGAATTCCTAGATGGACTAGAAGGACCAAAAAGGCCAAAACTAACTAAGGAGCATGGAGGACTTATGGAATTTATGTATGAACCATCAGAACCATTAAGAGACAGTACAGAAGAATCAGTTCAAAGGACGATGATGAGCTTGACTATAAATGACAATTTTATAGTGACAAGAGGCAAGAAGTGTACAATAATGAGATATGTCACAAGGACAGAAATAACTCTATACACTAGAGAGACCAGAACAACCAGTATAGAGGAAATAATGGACCACGGTTAAACAGATTCCAAACAGAATATAATGAAAAGGGACGGATTTTATGGATACAGGACCAAGCAACCCATTGTAAAAAAAAAAAAAAAAAAAAAAAAAACCCAAAATTCTAAAGAAACTGTAAGGACAACTTACTCAAGTAATTTCGAAACGATATAATATAAAATGAAGAAACTAAAACCCAAAATTCCAAAGGATGTAAGAACAACTTACTCAATAATTATTCAGAAACAGTATGATTTAAAATGGAAAAAGAATAAATACCCCAAAATTCAAAAAATGAAGTAAGCTCAACTTACAAACAAGTATCTAAGAAAACAATTTATGAGGTATATAAGAAAGAGAATTTTGAAGATAAAAAGAACAACCAAAGTCGAAAAATAAGTAAAAACACCTTACTATACAATTTAGAAGAAATTGCTTTAAACTGATATGAAAGAAGAAAAAAATTGTACACTAATTCAACTTAATAAAAATCATCAAAACCAAAAGACGAAATGAGTTTATCTAATGTAACATAATAGTGAGAAATGTAATTTAGAATGTAAAAGAAATAATAATGATTGTGCCAGAAGAATATAGCTACATAATGTAATGTATAGTACTGACCAAAATCTCATAACCAGCTGTATTGATCACAAAGGAATATAAGCCAATGAAGATTAGAGAATGAAGAAGCCAAAATGGAACCCTCAAAAGGATCACAAGAAAAGAAAAAACAAATATTTAAGAATTATCCGAAAACAAAACCCAATTAATAAATGTCAATAAAATAGCCAAGTATTGGAGATGAGAAGTGTATAATAGAAGGAAGAATTAATATGAAGAAATAATATGATCTGAGTTAAAGTACAGTGAATAATCCCTAGAATATGATTATTATTTATTATTTTATTGAAGGTCACATGATGACTACCTTACGAGGTTTATTAATGAAGATTGACTGTAGAATATTCCAGCAATCATTTAACTGGGCAGAGATGATGTTCCTCTGATCCCAGAAAGTATGTAACGGACGACGGTAATTGGTTAGCCGATAGAGCACCACCGATTCGATTCCAGTTATAATGTTAGGGAGGTTTAGGAAAATTAAATATTAGAGGGAAAACTCACAAATAAATATAGAGAATTAAATAAAACCAGATCCAAAATGTATAATTAATGAAGAATGTCACAAGAATGATTATACAAATAAGATTTGAACTTGGGAAATAATTGATTTTAAGAAGGAAAGGAGAAATGATAATAATATAACGGATAATTAGGAAATATAAAAGTACTATAAATAAGAAACCAATTGGCCAGATACAAATTAGAAGTTTATTTCTTGCTAAACTTTGTTTATACCAAAATAAACTTATTTCGAAGGGGGGGTGTTATGTAACGCAACATAGTTGAGGTTCCCCAACGTTACATAAAAGACTGAATGAAATATGGTCAAAGACCATACCCTGACTTAAGGTTGTTCGATAGTTCATATGTTTGAGAAGGACCTCAAGTAAAAAGGAGGCAATGGCTAATATTAAATGTATAAAACCCAGACTAATGAATGATTGGATGTAATGAAATGTTTGTTTTGTACTGTGATATGTTAAGGTCTACAGAATATTTATATTGTATGTTGAATGTGTTAAAAATGAAATGATGTTGTTTGATAATAATACTTAATCAATAATTATGTTTATATTTTATATTAGATTTATTTTATACAGCACAGTATAGTTACCAAGGTTAGGCACTGTACTAAGTTGTCAGTATTGTATAAAATTGAAAGATACTGTTGTTCTAATTAATGTTTATAAACTGGATCAGGAGTGTGACCAGTGTTTCAAGTCTAACAAGTAGTTCTGACAATTATGTCATAAATTAATAAAGGGTTCCAGAACCAATTAATTAATGTATAAAAACATCTAACCACCAGTAAATTAAAATTCATGTAATTAACTATGTAATCAATAATTAATTGCACAGTAGGTCAGGTAAAAAGAAAATTAAGTTAAAAACCAAATAATGTTATAATGGTTGTAAATGAATCTATAGGCCTAAATTCCATATTAGTGAAAGGAAATTAATACCTTTTTAGTAAACCCAGTCCAACGAAACTCTAGTAAAACATTTACTGTTTAATAAGGAAGGTTAGGGGAGAATTTTATGTGATTCAATATTAATCCAAGCATGGAGTATTTTATTGGAAAGGAGTAGTAATATTCTATAATGCCGGCTCAAGGATATATAGAAAACATGGTTGTTAAGGCAACTGATTTTTAATAAGTTGTTGATTTTTAATAATGGTACTGATTGTTACAAGCTATTAGGTTGAGATGAACCGATATATTTAAAATATATGAATAAATATAAAGAAAATATATATCCAATTGAAAAAGCATTTTGCAAAACAATTATACTGGAATGTTAATGAATCATACAAATTAAATAACCCTCTAAATTATCAATGAATACAATAAAAAAGAATTGAAAGCGTCTCACCTCATTCACTAAATAATTCCGCTGAATTTGGTATCAAACCAATTCATGCTATAAATTGAAGACCAATAAAGAGTTGAAGCCTGAATTAACGGAAATATTTGGAAATACGGAAGATTCGGTTGACGAAATAACCTTCATTGACAGCGTAAGCTGAGATCGTAATTCCACTTCGTTGGGACCAAGAATTGTGAAGACGCAAAAGAAGAATCGAAGCACAAGAGTTCCTGTGGGATTATCATCATCCATTCATTGAAGACCAGAGCAGTTTTACTGGGTGAAGACGATATAAACTGCATTTTGACCGTTGTTGACAAACATTCACCGCCTAATGAAGCTTTCGCCGCTTGGGTAAAAAAACAAATTATTTTCATATCATTGTATTTTAAGTAAATAATTTTATTCTTTTTGTAAATTGAACAACCTTAATTATGCGTTTTACCTGGCCTTACTAATGGTTCAAAGAACTACACGAACCCTGGTATAAGAATTAATTGTCATTATTTTCAAGTATATATGTTTTAGAGTTTGAATAATTAAGAATCGATATATGTTGGGATAGTCGATTGGATCGTCTTATTGTTTGTCTGAGACAACGTAACTTGTTAAATACCAGAGAAAAATAAATAAAGTACATTTGTTGTATGAGACAACGTTTTAATCATTGCAGAGAAAATACTATATGTAATTGGCGTAATAATTTATTAACAGATTGATACAAACACTCAGAATAACTAACCTATAAGTACACTTATTTCTAGTAATAGCGCTCCAAGTTTACAGCTGGTGGGACGGGAGATTGCTGAACTAACGGGTTTTGTCATACTAAATTTGAATGAAATTTTTATCGTAGAGGGACTAGGGTTGAGACAAAAACCACTTACATTCATTAAATACTCCATATATATTGCTCATATTAAACAACCACTGAGAATTAAATTAAGCCTATAGAATAATACCATTATAAATTCAGGTACATAATTCTAAGTTTGTGGACTTAATAATCTGTGTTCTGAGGGTTTCACTGGTCACAACCGCAAGGTATATTAGTTAATAACATATTAATTAAACCAGGTAACAGCACTTTAATTGTTACGAATCGCCACCTACAACGTATTACTTGGCGTTTGTTACACCGGAGTATCTTATAACTAATTACACTCATAGACAAGATTTCTTTATAATTTGGCGTCTCCAGCTGATATCATACATTATAACATACGTCCTCACATAATTAACAAGCAGTTCGTTACTAAATTGATTTACAACAGTGAGGCTTTAAGGAGAGATATCGAGATCTGTTTCAAATTGCCGCTTGCAACGTGGGGCATCATCATCGTCGCATCTTAACACCTAATTATTTCTCTTTGTTTCAAATTGGCGCCTGCAACGTGGGGCTTAAACGAAAACGAAGACGTCTCCATACTTAGTTTTGTTTCAACGTATATAAATAATTGCAGACTAGGAAGACTGCAGACGTTAGAACTACAGACGTTAGGTTTATGCAACGTTAGAACTGCAGACGTTAGGTTTATGCAAATGCAATAAAGCAATTTACTGTAGAGCGGACTTTTACATGTCCAGTGAGAAATTTTTCTTTAATGGGAAATAAACGAAATATTACCACGGCACTATGCAAGTGTATGAATACTAATAGAGACGTAAAGAGAGACAATTAATTTATTTTTTAAAATTTATTTTAATTTAATGAAGCAAGTTGTGTTAGTAGTTAAAATCACAAACACAATTATCACTGTTGCACACCACTATATACAAATTATTCCGATTAGCGCTTTCAAGCTTCACAGCTCATCGTTAGATTGGAAATGAACAAACAGACTTGAAAACAATCCTTCACCCCACCGCAACCCACCATGCTCACACAAAACAAGCTATAATTCAAATGTCCCTTCCCAAACTCTGACTGAGCCCTGTCACCTCCATCTAGACAGTTACATATTTTTCTAGCAAACTCCTTGTTTTTCTGTGTGTGTGTGTATCTGTGTGTGTGCATTCCTTTCAAACCTAACTGTCTTTCTCATTCACACTTGTGGGCTAGTCACACACCCTTATTTTAAAACATCCAATTAGTCCTATGCAACTTAATTTTTAATCTTATCTATCTGAACTCTATCATTTACTTTTTAATTATGTTATAAAATATTTCTTCATTATCAAATTTAATTTTAGTATTAACTAAATTGTCTAACCGTTTTTCTGTTTCTTTAAATATTTCTAACTCCTCTCTAAGCTTCCTTTCAATTGTGTTATTTACTACTTTTACAATTTCGTAGTCTTCCAAAGGATCAACAAACTTATGGTTGTCTTCTATGAAATGTCTTGCATATAGCGAATTCGTTGTTCTATTACCTTCTCTACGTTTGTGGTCAGACAACCTGCATACGAATTTTCGTCCTGTCTCACCTAGGTACACTTTGTTGCAGTCTTTATGTTTTGAGCTATGAAGCTTGAAAGCGCTAATCGGAATAATTTTTGTATAGTGGTGTGCAACAGTCACAATTCTGTTTTCTTATTTTAATTTAAATAAATTTTAGAATTTTATAAGTTATCTCTATTTTAGGCATTGGAAAAATTATTTTGTAGTAATGTGTGAAACCTATGAATAATACTGTAGGATTAGTTCCATTATAAACATGTAGTTTATTTATTTGTATGTTCATAGAAATAAGTGATTACATACAAATATGAGCCGGTGTCCACGTAGCATATATTGCTTATATTAATTTATTGATTAATGTGATATCCGCAAGTACATGTGGAATGTTTAAACGTTGCTCTTTAGAAATTATTACAATTCACGTATAAATATATAATATGTAAATAAGTATTCACTAAAGATTAGGTTTTTTTCTAAAAAGTAAAAAAAAATGTTGTATAAATCTCGATACAAATTTTATAGAACTAAATGTTTACATTTGTCACCTGTAGCGTTTTAACGTGGAAAAAACACATAATCAACAAAAGGAAGCAATTGGAGCTCAAGATGAGAAAAATGTAAGTTACTTGGGAAAAAATCAACGTTATACTTGGAAAATAAAACCTTGTTGTACAAAGCGATCATTAAACCAATATGGACGTATGGAATTGAGCTATGGGATTGCTCAAGTATGTCAAACGTCAACATAATTCAGCGCTTCCAATCAAAAGCGCTGGGAACAATAGCAGGTGTAGTATGGTACATATATCAAATCATACACTTCATACGGACTTCAACATACCCCTGGTAGAAGAAGAATGTAGAGCCAGAGCACAAAAGCATTGTGACAGATTGCAGAGAGAGAGACACACCAACAGACTAGCATCCAAACTGACCACTACAGGCATTACAAGACGACTTAAAAGAAATTGCCCACTGACCTGAGAAGATGGTACGGTAATATTTTGAATGGTCGTCACTACTTTTTTCACAGCACTTAACATTTATTATTTAATGTTACTTTCACTTGTGAAAATTACTTGTTGATATTCCTCAAACGCCGTTTCGGAGTTGCATTCTCCTTCTTCAGTGAGGTTTGAATACGGAATGTATCAAGTAGTCGGTAATTTGTAACGGTTTTTTAGGTGACTGTTTGTGTGTGGGGGTGTGGAAATGGAAGGGAGTTGGCGCGGGATTCTGAATTGTTGTATGCATTGTGTATTATTGTGTCGAATTAAATGTGTGTTTGATTTAAATTGTAAATGTTCATTGAGTATGTTGTTTGGTTGTGTTTGTATATTTCGTATTGTTCCGCGGTGTTGAGTTTGCGACTTTTGGGTAGGTAGTGTAAAATTTCAAGATTGTTTTTTATATTGGTGTAACTGTGGTTTTCTGTCTGGATGTGTGTGGCAAATGTGGATTGTATGTTCTTTTTGGATAATGCTTTTGTGTGTTCAGAAAATCTGGAGGAAAAATATCTTCCTGTCTGGCATATATAGAATAAATATAATCACAGAACAAAATTACTTTACGTACAATAACAATATATACACACAAACAGACGGACTCCCCCATTTCGGGTATACTACCTGAAATATTCATACACCACAAAGAACAAGAACATATAACACATAACAACAAATATACCAACAAAATTATATATTGGCACAGATACGTAGACGACATATTATTATTATACAATAGCAATACCAGACAAGTAGAAAATTTCCACAAATACATAAACACGATCCACCCAAATCTCAAATTCACCATAGAAATAGGAAAAAAACAACAGTATAAACTTTCTAGACCTAACAATCAACAAAACAAACAATACGCACACATATAAAATCTACAGAAAACCAACCACAACTGACATGGTCATACACAACACATCAAATCATTCAAGACAACATAAACATGCAGCCTTCAACCATATGCTACAAAGACTCGCAAAAATACCGGTAAATAAGCAAGATTATAATGAAGAACTTAACACAATAAAATACATAGCACTAAGAAACGGGTACAACCCTGATTTAATAAACAAATTACATAGACAAATCCTATACAAAAACAACAAAACAACAAAAAATACAAACAACACACAACAAAATAAATACATTACACTTACATACTAAAACTCTAACACACACAGAATTGCCAACACATTCAGAAAACACAACTACAAAAATAGCATACAGAACCAACAATACCATCAAAAGGACACATTAACGGCACAAACAAAGACATAGACATATACAACAAGACAGGCTTATATAAATTAAACTGTAACGATTGCAATAAATTCTATATAGGACAGACAGAAAGATCTTTTTCCTGCATATTTTCTGAACACACAAGAGCATTATCCAATAACAACATACAATCCACATTTGCCACGCACATCCAGACAGAAAACCACAGTTACACCAATATAAAACACAATCTTGAAATTTTACATTACCTTCCCAAAAGTCGCAAACTCAACACCGCAGAACAATACGAAATATACAAACACAACGAAACACAACCAAAGAACATACTCAATGAACATTAACAATTTGAACCAAACACACTATTCGACACAATAATACACAACGCATACAACAATTCAGAATCCCGCGCCAATCCCCTTCCATCTCCACATCCCCACACACAACCAGTCACCTAAAAAAACGTTACAAATTACCGACTACTTGACACATTCCGTATTCAAATCTCACTTAAGAAGGAGAATACAACTCCGAAACGGCGTTTGAGAGAATATCAACAAGTAAGTTTCACAAGTGAAAGTAACATTAAATAAAAATTAATAGATATACGGGCTACATCGATGGATGCAGCTCCGCCTCATGTCCATTAGTCATCAAATTGGCTCAGCTCATAAAATTTATATGTATACATTCTTGTGTATGTAATAGTTCTGATTGCTGATTTCAATAAAGTAAAAAAAAAAACTCTTTAACCTGTAGCGTTTGTACACATTCATAAAATTTTGAATTAATCTTATCGTATATGAGAGCGTTCCTTTTCTCTCACATAAAAAAATAAAACTCAGTAATAATCAGTTGTTTCATGCAGTTAATATTTTTGTAATATTGTAAAATAATGCAATACAAACTTAACAAATTATAATACGCATGATAAAGCGTTTAAAAACCCCTTGATGAAGCAATGTTTTACTCCCAAGGATCATGAGATCTATTGTATTCAATTAATTAATAAGTTGCCTTTTAACTTTACGACGGAGCGCACGTGAGTGAATACACATAGCTATGTGTTTATGCGAATACGAATGTTGTGCAGTGGTTTTATAATTTTAAAAACTTACGAGTGACTAGTGCATGATTTAATTTTATAACCTGATGATGGGACTGTGATCCTGAAACGCGTTGTTACGCAAATAATTAATTTGCAAGGAAGGAATTAGATAAAGGTAATTACCAATCTATATAATTTATAAAATTAATTGTCGATACATTAAGTGCAAATACGTGTTGGTGCGTGTAAATAAATTTACATATCTTGGTACTATAGTCAATGGACACTATCGAGAAATAACGACCAGATTTGAAAAGGCGAGAGCAGTGAACACTAGAATGAGCAGTTTATTCAAAAATCACGATTTAAGAATAAACACGAAGATGAGACTTCTACGCTGCTACGTATTCTCGGTCTTCTTCTACGGTGTAGAATCTTGGACGTTGACTGAACCCAAAACTAAAAAAAGTTTGGGTGGCGTGTATCAGTAAGGGTGTACACGAGGAAGAAGTTAAACTTCTTTGGGTTATATCCATTATTTTTTGTTTATCCATTATTATTATTTTTAACTGTATACTTAAAATTTAATAGGATGGGAGAGGTATCAGTATAAGAAAAAATTTCATTTTTAGTAAATTAATAATATTTTATTATATATATTTACAGAAATTATTATTATTATTATTATTATTATTAATCTATTTCGTTAATATGTAGTGATATTTCATCATACACTTTTGTAACCAAAGGCTTGTGGTAACTAAAATAAGAAATGTATGTTTTACATTCAATATTATCCAGAAATCTTGTGTATACGGCATCAATTGTCGTATTCGATTTTGTCGTAAATATTTTTTTATCATTTTGTATAGGCAGGTTTAAATTATCTTTTAAAAATTCAACCAGTTTTATAGATTTGTCTAATGCAAAATTGACATTGAAATCTCCACTTAAAATCATAGGTATTTTATGATAATCTTTACGAAGTATGGCGGCAACTTGTGAAGTATACGATAATAATGAACGATAAAGAAAATCAATATCATCTAATGTTTTATTAGGAGAAATATACACTTCTACAATCACAACTTTTTGCCCATTTTCCATTTTACATTCAACCATACACAAATCGCCAACTGTAGATGCCATTGAACCAAAGAAATCAGATTGAGTAACGGAAAAATCCATGGATGGAGTTATAATGTTAATAATATCGTCAGAATTTTGAAATATCCCGACACCTCCCGCTCTAATATTTGGTCGTTTATATTTTACAATGCAGTTGAAATTAAGAACAGATACGTCATCTTCATCGGCTAGCCAATTTTCTGATAAAAATATGACATTTGAATTTTTCACAACTATATCTTTTAGAACAACAGCATGACCTGAAGGACTTTGGCAATTAAAAGTGAATATTGATAAACCTTTTCTGTTATTGATGAAATTAACTAACATTTTATTTATAGTTTCTAGTTTGTTTAGTGAAAGTCGTTTAAATTCCTCTTGCAAATCAATTGTTGATGATGATCGTCTTCGGCCATGGTAGAACTTCTTCGTCTTCGGCATCTTCTCGTTGTTCTGTGTCGTAATATGTAATCCTTCAATACACGTCACACGTGATAAAGCAACGTATAATAATGATTGAGAATGACGTCGACCGTATTCATAAACAATTTTTAACATATATTGTAACAAGACATATGAGCCAATATTTAAGTAACCAAAATATTAACACATGTCATAATAATTGAGTCAACAAGACACACCAAATTTAATCTGGAATGCCAAGAATAAAACTACATAAGTAACTCATCAAGAAGAATAAACCCACAACACAGGAGTTAATAAAACCTAATGGTAAATAATAATAACATTAGAAGAAGAAAGAAGATACAGCAAACAGTGATAATACCACAGGAACCAATAACCCAATAGTTTCGGTCAGTAAGAAACCAATGAAAACAAGGAAGAGACATACTACGAGAAAGACACCTAACAACCATGGCATAAAATATAGATTCCAAGAGCCAGTCAACTATAGATTAACATCTTACCCGTATAAATAATAACTGAAGAACTCACAGATTGAAAATATAGACAATAACTGACTAACTTAGAGGACCCATAATAGTGTAAATGAGTAGAACACCCTATATTAGACAAAGAGTGGAAGTAACAATAATGTTAACATAAAAGAAGCTGTAAATAAAAGCATAATGACATATTATGCACAGCATCAATGTAATATAAAGGAGAATTAGAATTGTCTCATAATTATAATAATTGTTATGCAAGTAATCAAAAAATCATGTAAGATATAAAAAAGAACTAAATAATGAATTACCAGTTGTCATTAATAATATTATACTTGAAAAAACAAGGTTACAAAATGTAAATTTGTATCAGATCAATACACCCATTGTTGCAACAAATAATAAAACCACATAACCTCGGTACAGGTACTTTCCACCTAATTTCATGTTTAATAGTAGGTAAAACATATCTAAACTAAAATATTTGTACCCCAAATCAAGTAGAAGTAATAACGTTTCTACCAATACCAATATCAGATACCAAGAGTAATCTTTATCTAAGAATTCAAGTAAAGAAAATGAACAAAACCTGCCAAAATGAGATTCACTATGCGAAACATAGACAAAACCACATTGTAATGCTAAATAGGAATAACAGAAGGATGCCTATGTAATAAGTAAGATATAAAATCACTATTATAATAGCATAAAAGAATTATAAGCAGGGACATAATGTGTAATAAGAATAAATAAGCACACTTGTCATAGGACACCAGATGTAATTACTATTATCCAATGCTATACGCTAAGGGACAGACTAGTGTGTGAAAAACACAAGACTAGCTATCAATATACTACTACTAGTAAACTATTCTAAACTAAATAATGGTCTGAAAAGACACTACATTCCCAAATAAGAGTTAAATTAAATGTACACTTCATAGTGCCATATAGAGGTCATATTAATGACAAAAATACCAAGGAATAACAATATATTCCAACAAACAAAGACAAACAGTAGTTGTAACAACTCAATGTTTACAACTTGGGCAATACAGAAGTTATCCAGATACCTTTTATAATAAATAATTTGTAAATACAATTAATAGACTCTTAGGCTAAATCAATGGTAGCATAAGAACTATATTTTGTCAATAAATATAAGTAACAAATAAGTGAGAAGTGTTGAAGGACTTGGAAGGCATGCTCACAAGGAGATATGATTGCCATTAAATAGTTTTAATTTAAGAATAAATACAATTAATAGTAAATAGTGTAATGTGATAATCTCAAACATTAACTCCCTTAATGATGAACCATTAGTGGACTCTAAATAAAGAGCCAAGTATTACCAATACAGTGATAAGATTAGATTTTTAATCTATGCCATAATAAGAAAGTTATTACAATTATAAAATATTTGTGTCAAATCGAGCAAATGTTTATAATCTCAAACCCAGGCTCCCCACGCTAAGAACAACAATTAAAATATTGCGCGGAGAGGGTATGTGCATCAAATTAAAGATCGTCAACCAATCAAATCCAAGAAATTAGCCAATTTTACAACGATCACAGGACGGAACGGCAGATTGAGATGCCATTTCGAGACAGTTTTAAATCAACTTTTGAGGAGACCAGACGGCTACTCGACACCGCAAGGAAACAGCTGTTTACATAATTTGTGCGCGTCACCGTTGTCAACAAAGCAACATAACCTAAATTTGTGCCAACATAACTACACTAGTATTGAAGATGTTTTAAGTGTAACAGTGCGTTAATAAGGATTGCTATGTCTATAATCCATAGCAATTCCAGAATTTAAAAAAGGGAGTACAGTGATTTCTCAAAATTAGTTAAGAATTTGAAAAGAATTTGATATAATCGAACCACATTCTAGTAATGTGTATAAATAAAGTATGTAGATTATGGTGCATTATTAATATTATTCAATCAACAGTACTAATGACAATCCTCAACTTAATTTGAATATTCTATTATTAAGAATTTTGTAAAAAATTAATCATTTATTATGTATGAATACTGAGTGTGACATAACAACACCTGATTGAAGTTGTTGTTTAATAAACCTTGATCAGACTAACAAACATTCATAAGTGATTGAGAATTGTCGACTGTCTGAAGCAATTAACGAAAGTTAATGAAAAATGCAAATACTATTTATGTTTTGTAATTTAGGGAGAGTCTACTACTATTACTATTTAAATATTTATGTCTATTACGAATAAGAAACTAAGGTTGTTAAGCTATATAAATACTTACAACTAAATAATTACCTTTTATAGAGTCAAATGATGATTCAGATGTTTCATTCAACAACACTGTTTCAAAATAATTATTGTTCACATTTTAGATGTTTTATCAAGAGTTATTTTAACGTTAACAAACGTTCTTCAAATCATTTATTGTCGGTCGACTAATAATTTAGTTAACCTAAAATGTCCAAAGCAGGCATGGTTATAATTTTAAATATTAAATATTAAGAGATGATTGAGTTGTAATCATCCTCAAACAGCCTAATAACGGTAGAGTAAGAGTTCTAGTAAATAATTTGGTATTCTGTAAGCTAAAAGAACCCATATATGAATTAATTTATTTAACCAACAAGCATTTTAATCACACACTGACGTTGTAGATCAGTTTTACCACCCTGAGAAAAATTTTATGAAACAAACAACTAATGTTACTTAATTTTGAACTAAATGGTTAATGATACATTAGATCATTAAAAAGAAGTGTTAAAAAGAATAAATTATCATTTTTATACGAGGAAACGGAGCCAGTTAGTTCATTTCAGTAGACTAGGGTTTTCAGAATAGGTGAACGACTCTTATTGGATAGCCCGACACGCAGCGGCGAATTCGAATACGGTAAGTCAATCTACAGATTAGATTGCTACATCTACCCTGCAAGATCGCCAAGACTCACTACAAGTAAGTGATCATTTCTTACCAAATATTTATGCTTTCAGCGAGGAACGTCACCAATTCGCCTAGTCGACGGAAGAATAACAAATTAAAAATAAATTAACCGAAGATTAAAACACTTCGCTACTTAACTTCCAGTGCATTCATCGGATTTATTTACATTGGATTCAATGAACGAGTGAATTGAATTGAATAAATCAATAAAAATAATAAAACTAAAATTAAACTTCAATTAAAATTTAAAAGCAATGGAACGGTTCATAACACACCGGATCCCGTTACGTTACAATATGTCATTAAATTATGTAGGACTAGGTAGATTATTTTTTACATATCGTAACTTAAAATATTCGTAACAATAATTATATATAACTGGACATTTCCTCATTTTGGTATACTACTAAACACATATACACACGCATGCATATAACGCATAACGCATAACGCGTAATGCGTAACGAACATTTTTCCTACCGTGCCCAAAGAAGTTTCACTTCAAAAATTGTAATCTTTCGAAATGTGGCTTTACAGTAGAACACTGATCATTTCATGGAATAATTAGCACATATAATTAACGTTGATGTTCTTAGATGAGGAAAGACAGGGAAGTTTTTCTTAACTGAGTCAAGATATGAAAGCTTCAGTATCTAGGAGATCTCATGGGAAGTGAACAGAGATTTTATTTATTTCAGTCCATACTACAGAGAAAAGTATTTGGAAAGAGAGTAGTTGAGCGAGAAATTTAAGGACCATGTTTAACATGAATACATCTGAGAAGACAGGAGAAGACATTAAGTACAAATAAATTTTACTAAGTTCAAAGTACTTCCCTTAAAAATCTACACACGTATGTAACATTTTTATCGCATTGGTTAAAACAATAATGTTTAGTTCCAGCTTTCTGCATGTCCGCCACGCCACAACCTTTTGGATACCAAATAACTGCGGAGTCCCAAATAACAGATTCACATTTGAATTATAAATTTTCAGGAAAATAATAATTATGTGAAGTAAAATCAGTAGATGGGGAGCCTCAGATATCTTAGTATATTATTTTCTGTTTTATTGAGAGTCACAATTAAAGGATCATAAACCTTTTGCTACAAGGCAGACGTGTGAAAAGTACACGTGCAGTACGTACGCGTGTGAAAAGTGTTTTGGAGTCGTTGTATGTGTTTTGTAATTTTCATTGTTAAGTGCGTCACACATATTATATAATCTAATTAGTATTTCTATATTGATTATATTAAAATTATGGGTATTCTATGTACGTGGGCACTTATAAGAAGGAGATAGTTTCAAATTAAAGTATTTTTATTCTGTAATTATTGTTATTGTACGTTTCTCAAATTTGTAATTATTTCATCACACACTTTCTCTCTACACATTTACTTTATATGTGACAAAGTGCTTGACCTTAATTCAGAGATATATAAATAATACGACCTGGTTGGCTACGAAAAAAAAATTACAGATACCTTCAACACAGAGGCGTTTGGAATACAAGCCTACTAAATAAACACCACAGTATATAAACCAATGTGTGTGTGTGCGTGTGTGTGTGTGTGTGGTGTTGATACTGATCGCACAAGTATACTAAAATGTATTTTATGTGTTACTGAACAGCAACGATGATACTAAAAGAGATTTAGGGTAATAAATCTATTCAAATTAAATGGAAATCCCTTTAAAATCTAGTACATGTTTTCTGCTTCTTGTAAATGTACAAATTGTATAGTCATAAGAATATAAATGTTAATATCACCTGGTTTTAGTTTTTAAAATTACTAGACATTGTTGGTAATTACTTTACTACACATATCCTTCTTCATATCTTACTGTTTTATCTTAACTGGTGTAGAAATATGTAGTCATCCATTAGTGTACACGACCATAAAAATGAAGTTCTTTTTTGTTGGAGATATGTCAGATATATCAGTAAATTTAATCGTAATATTTTACACTGTTTCTTTTTTAAGACGAATTCATTTATTACAAACGTTTTCCCATAAACCTTATTGTATACGTAACTTTTCCATACCTAACCTTTACTGATTGTAGAAACCAATGTTCAAACTGTATTTAATCCTACGTGAGATATACTTACGTTCAAAATTTTACGAAAAGCAACGTGTTCAGTTAAAGTTTAAACACCGATCACAGCGAATTTAAAACATGTTTCTCTTATAGTTTAGCAGCCCATAGGCTGGTTGGCAGCAGCTCACCATTCTTCATGCTTCTCTGCTTTTCTTTTTAACTCACAATATAATGTGCAGTCATCATATTAGAAAATGTGCAAACATGTTTAGAATGTTAATGTTATGCCATATACAATTTAGTAAATATTATTAACATATAAAGAAACATAATATTAACTATCACTCAATAACAAAGGAAGCGTACAGCAACAGGTAAAAAGCATTACGACAGAACACTAGCAATTGTTGCAAATAAATTCACCGTTTCAGTATTCACTGTTTGATATAACAAAGGGACTGCTTGTGCAAACGTAATTTGAGCGAGATATTTACATTGTTACTGGTGTTGACAGAAGCTCAAGTTAACTGTTAAATACGTCATATTGAGTTTGTCCACTTCAGTGTCTTGCTTCCAAAATAAACACTGTTAAACTAAATTCAAATGCTCTTCCCTTATACAATGCGTACTTCATTTCCTGTAGTTTTGGCAGATCTTCCTTTGTAAATCAATCCAGACAGTGAAGTAAGTCATTTCAATTTTACAAAGAAAGCGTCATAAGTCATTTCCAAGTTCAAACGATACAAAATTTAATTCAATAACATAAAATTTAATAAAAATTGCACATAACATTAAAAAAGAAATAATAATAATAATAATAGTAATTACAAAGCTGATAAAAGTCATAATTTTTTATAGAGGGGGAGAAAGGTTTATGCACCGTCAGAGGAGGCCATGCTTCCTCTGGTGTGTGAGACTCTCACCCATTAAAACACCCACCTCTAGTTCATGCATTCATGTCTATCCTGGAACCACTTGCGTATTACTTCAGGATGAAGCCTATTGCGCTCTTATCGGGTTCCTTCTAGTTGTTCCTCATTTTCTGCTGCCCGTCGAGTGGAAGTTGAGCCTGTCTTTTTTTCTAGTAGGACCAAGTGAATAAATGCATTTATGCGGTTCCATAACGGCTTACCACGAAGCCTAAGCGCAACTACGCCCTCGGGCGTGAACTCCCCAAGCTCAATTTCCAGCACCATCTTCTATCTTGCAAATCTGCAGCACTTGAAAATATATGCAAGGCATCTTCATGAGAAGAGTCACCGTATTGACATGCTGGGCTTTGGACCTTTCCCATTCTATGGAGGTAGGCATTAAAATTGCCCTGGCCACGAATCAACTGATTCCGATGGTAATTGACCTCACCGTGTTGGCGGTCGATTCATTCCTTCAAGTTTAGTATAAGCCTTGCAGTCCATCTTCTTCTATTCTCTTTATCTCTACGATCTTTCTAGGGCTGGAGAGCAAAAGTCATAATAATGATTGTAATAATACTAATAATAATACCCTCAAGAAGCACAACTCTTTGCCAGAGCCTACTACATCTTGCGTTGGGTGGTCAGACAAGGTAAAATGTATGCCGCTGGAAAACACACCGTAACCCACGGTAGTACCGATCGCGCCAATACGCGGATGGCATTTTCAACGAACGATGGCCTCAGATCACCATGGCTCACTCAGTCATAGCAATGGTAGTCGAGGGATCTGCCGTGGTGGTCTGTTATTTTCTCGATACTCGTGGGACTCAAACGTAGTTTCCCAAAACATTTCTGGAGTTGACTGATTTCTTGAAAACCTAATACAGAAGGAGCGGTTTCAACTCGGGCGGTGAAAAGAAGGAGACAGTACTCCACACTACTCGTAACGGTTTATGACCTCTATTCATCACCGGGCCATAAACATGTTGTACAACCTTTCTGTCAAACCTTCTTGGTGTTTCTTGTTCTTTTTTCCTTAATGTTCATGTCTTGCCTCAATAAGTAACAACTGGTCAGATAAGTGTCTCATATATATGTATTTTTGTGTTACGACTAATGATTTTGCTTCTCAATAGTTAGCATAACATGCCCTATTTACTATTACTGTCATGTATCGTCGCGTTTATGAACCCTTCATTACCTATCATGTTACCGAGGTATCTGAACCTATTAACTGCATCAAATGGATTACCCTCCACGCATAAATTATTTAGGTTTCTTCTTCATTCTGATGCGGAGAAGATTTGGCGCCGGCAGAAAGTATGTCGCGGCTGTGCCTAAGTGTGTCATACTTGAAAGAAAGGACAGGGACTTGACGAAACTTGGCTCCTTTTTAGTAGAAAATCTGTAACTGCTTGTACTGGATCGTCTCTCATAGAAATCAGAAACACGGCTGGGGGTCTGTTGATTAAGACCCAAACCGACCATCAAGGGCCAAGACAGCTCATATTGAACAAGATCGACAAGATAAAAGTTACAGTGTCCCACACTACTCTCTCAATACCACAATGGGAGTAGTGATGTGCCGTGGTTTGCTGAACTGTCTTGAGGGAGAAATTGAAACTGAACTAGTACCTTAATGAGCCATAACATATCAGTGCACAGGGAGGGACCGACACTTCCTTCCACCTCCTACGCCTTGACGTTTATCAAAACATCACTGCCAGAAACAAGACGAACATTATCCACTGGGTGAGCGTGCAACGCTTTATCCCTCAGCCTATGCAGTGTTTTCAGTGTCTGTGTTTTGGGCACACGGCATCGAGACGTGGCCGGCTCAAGACTTGTTTTTGCGGAAAGTCGGCCCATGGTGACGAGACGATGAAGTGCGTCTAATGCAGTGGCCAAGACTATTTACTGTCATGTAACAGCCGTGTGTGTAAGTAAGAGTTTACCTTTACACTTTCAAGACGTGTAAAATTTAAAGTTACTTTGAAGCTAAAACAGTGGTTCGAGGTAAGACAAAAGTAGCTATGCACAGGCTGTTAAGGCTACTTCTATGACGTCACAGGCAACTGAAAATTCTACTGGCCAGGCGTACAGCGATGGGTGTGTTTCTGGTGAAATGCATTTGAGGCTTCAAAAGTTTTGTAATATGAAGTGATATTGGGCCTTCAGCTGTGATGTGACTCCAAACATAAGAGCTAGTGGGACGTTGCTATATTCACCCGCCAGATGTTGAAACATATACCCCGCCAGACGTATCCCGTTCGCTACATCCCTACAAGCAGTAGCTATCAGCTTATTACAACCACAAAAGTGACGATCATATATATATATATATATATATATATATATTGTAACATAACAAAATTATCACACTAAACATTTGAATTAATGTTACATAAATAAAAGAGAAAGTTCCATAGTGAGTGAGAGGAATAAATTGTTTAAGGATTACCCTAGAAACTGTATAATTAAGTCTATAAAATGTTAATAAAAATGGAAGATAATAAAGAAAACCATTAATTAAAATAACCTACTATGAAAAAACCAGTTAAACCAGCAGTATACCCAGTAGATTGGGGAAGCAGTACAAAAAGGGAAGGACCATAAAAAAGGAAATAATCTGTCATGAAACCATTTTAATAAGGAAACTACTAATGTGATATTTGAAGAAGGGACGAAACATATCAAGATTCCAACAGAGACCAGAAACAGGAAGAGATATGCCAAAACAAAATGTTAATCATATATTAAATACCATGAGACAAAATTGAAACCGATATAGGTAAACCCCAAACAAGTTACAAGATACAATACTATAAAAACAAATTGTATATTAGTTGTAAGTGTAACATGTCAAAAAATATACCAAAAGAGACTACCATAGAGTAGAACTCACTAAAAAGACTACCAGAGTGTAGAATACAATAAAGTGAAGTGAGATAACAAAATTAAGGAACTACAGAGTGTACAGTGAGAAACATAGTTAAAAAATCTATGAAAAAATCTTCAATGAGGTTTAAGTATTATAAAAAGACTACCATGAGTGTAGAATAATAATAATAAAACCATTGAAATGAAAGACGGTCTAAGGACTGACAACATTACTAGTAATAAGAGTTTTAAATTAGATATAAGGACTATTACATATAAAATGTTTTCCTTAATTATAACTAAATAAATGGTGAGGACAAAAATACCAAAGGACGGTTCATAACTGAAGGTATGCCTAATATTAAGATATTTATTATTTATTATTAATTAAATAATATTTTAGATGTAAGGTGTAAATAGATACACGAGGTTTTTTTTTTTATCACAGTTAAAGTGTTTTCATAAGAATAATACATACACAAGACAGTTAGTGACTGACAGTGTTACTAGTAATAGGAGTTTTTTATGTTTTCTAATTAAATTATGTCTAGGATAAGCTATGTTGTTATCATTTAATGATACAGGAAAAAATAATAGGAATAAGATGTTTTTGTTAAAATTAGGTGATATATGGAAAATAGTTGATAATAAGATGTTTTTGTTAAAATTAGGCATAAGATGTTCATGTTATGGTTCAATGATGTTATTAGTATAAAGAAAGTTTAGTAGATACAAGATATTCTATTGTAATTAAAATCATGTCATTTAATTTTCCATTGTGTAAGTCAGAGAGGCAAGTAGGGCATAAAAATGTAATAGTTTTATTCAAATCAGTAAACCATGTATAATGTACAAACAGACCCACCAAGACACTATGTTTGTAAACACAGAATGGCCTATAAACAAAAAAAAAAAAAAAAACTATCTATCAAAGAATTAATCTATGTAATAGGAATAGAATTCAATACATACAATACAGAAATTGAAAACATAATTAATACAGATACAGTTAATAGCAAATAGAATGACAAAAGAAAGAAAACTAACTTCTTTTGGAAACAGTCAAAAATAGGCTTATGATAGTAATCAAATCAGACTAAACAGCAAATTAATCAATATTGAAATGTTTTAATAACCAAATTATTAACAACAAAGTAATTACGGAGTTATTAGGTGTATTCCAGGGAAATATTATACCGATAAAACAAATAAAAACCTTTAAAACACTGAATTTGTACAAAATATGGGACATGCAATTATTATGCAAAATTGTAATTTTTGGGCTTAAATGAGTTTGAAACAAACCCAGCTATATATCAAAAGATGTAAAATTAAATAATCAATATTACTGAATAGTTAGATTCATGTAAAATTAAGAAATATTGGAAATACAGTAAAAAATAAGAAAACTTGTTATGTATAGTTAGATAGTGAAACAAGTCTTAGACAGATATTTTATAATTAAACAATATGAAGAGGAAAAAGACATACCACAAATTGCCCTAAAACGACGACGTTGCGTCGTTTAGTCTATTGTTAATCGCAAAGCTGAACAGTTGAAAAATGTATTAGTGGAGTTTTGAAAACCAAATAATTTATATTAAAACCAAGTGTGGTTATGTGGCGTGTAACGGAGATGAACTAACAAGTGAAATAACATTATTTATCTATGTCTAACACTTCACAAGTTTCCTAAAACACAGAATAACACCATAAAACTTAACGCCAGAAATCGACAGCCAATTTTTGGAACAAATTCACAAAACCAACACGCATATTTGAACATCACACTACACAAGAGATCCATCCAGAATTCGACATCGCAGACGACGAGGGGACATTCAACACTATATTTTGGAACAACACCACTTCGCAGGAAAAGGGAACATCGTTTTATTTCTGTGGGAGAAGATCTTCGATTCCAACGGCGTCATAGCAGATTAAAACCAAGCAGACGGCGGCCATTGCTGAATTTCTCACATAGACGGTGCAGTGCTACCTGGAGCAGAGTGACGTCATTTCTTCGACTTGGTTCGAATTTTAAATAATTTCTTTCTAATTGACAATTGTAATAATAATTTTGTTCTATTTCAGATGTTAACATTTAGTTTAAGAATACCTGTTAAATGTATCTTGTTCCTTGCCCTCTGACCATTTCGACTCGTTAAAAGAACCATAAATTTAAACTTGTAAAAAATATATCTGTTGATTTTTCTCATTGCCGACTGTGGCGAATATTAGCCAGTGCCTGGGACATGCGCAGTTTGACTGGCGCACAATTTTGAATGAATAAATGCAAATCAGTATTCAGTTACCAGCATTTTTTTATTTCTACCATTAATGTTATTATTATTTTTTATTAAGCAAACCCATAATTTACATTGAGAGAATAGATATAGGAGGAAATTACAAACTCAAATAATTAATTAATTATTAATTAATTAAATTCAATCATTCAGTCAAATTCGATACAAGCACAAGAAAAAATATTTGCAGAATTTTTAAAGTTTGATGTATTTATTATTTATCAATCAAACACACCTAATTATAACATATTCTTATCATCAATATCTTTACATTTTGTTTATTATTACACTTGAAATTATATTACAATTTAACTAGCCTAACAGTGGGACTTTAAGGAGTCAGACTAACCCAGTGATAAACAAAATATCAGTACGTATCAACACATATCAACATATTTCAATTATAATTATATTTTTATTTCTATTTGTAATATTTGTAATTATATTACAAATTGACTTGCCCAACTAGTGGGGCTAAAGGAAGAGCACAATACCCTTGTTAGCACCAAAGATACACACACAATATCTTTCTACACAATTCCATTATTAAAACAAACGTTCATAATTTTTATTTTTTATTTGTAATATTTTAAATTATATTACAAATTGGCGCCCAACGTGGGGCTTTAAATAGGAGGTAATAGTGTTGTAAAATAAGGACGATTGTCCAATTTCCTATTTTTAGCTTGGCAACGGTCAACAGGTCGGAAGAGGGAGCGAGATGCACAGGAGAGCTACATCAAGAAAAAGTGCTATGGAGGCCGAACAGGAGATAGACATGGAGGATAAAGAAGCGACACCAGTGGAAGATGTGGAGTTAATGTTACCGCCAGCAGAACCAAATAAGCCTGCACCACAGAAGGAACAGCCGGAAAAATCCACCGCAAAGGAAGATACAAAATTTGATCAAATGATGGAGATGTTACTTAGAGAATTTAAAACAACGAAGGAGGAATTAAGAGAAAACAGTAAGAAGATAGAGGAGAAGATGGAAGAAAATAGTAAGAAGCTGGAAAACGATAACCAACAATTAAAAGAAGAGTTGGGTAATAAAATCGGAGATACCAACAAGAAAATCGAGGAAAATAGTAAGAAAATGGAGAATGATAACCGGCAATTGAAAGAAGAATTAAGAGAAAATAGTAAGAAGATGGAGGAGAAAGTGGACGAAATAAAAAACGAAAATAAACTACTAATGGAGGAAAATATTAAGAAGATCGAGGAGAAGATGGAGGAAAATATCCAGAAGATGGAGGAGAAAATGGAGGAAATAAAAACTGACAATAAACAATCGAAGGAGGAATTGACCCAGATAAGCCAGAAACTGGAAGAAACCAATAAAAAGATGGAGAATAATAGTCAGCAATTGAGAGAAGAATTGAAGGAGACGAACCAAGAAAACATGAACCGGTTAGACGGAAGAATGGAAATATTGAAGGAAGAATTGAGCCAGAAGATAGCTGAAAACAATGAGACAATCAGCAAGAAAGTAGAAGAGGAAATAACGGTAATCGAACAAAGGGTTGCCAAAGCTGGCGAAAAATGGAGTCAAACCGAACAAGAAGTACGGAGTATCAGAACAGAAATAAATACGAAGGTTAACACCATTGAAGAAACAACTAGGAAGACATTGGAGGAAAAACTAAAGGAAACACGGGAAGACTGGGAGCGAGTGCAGGACCGATTCACAGAAAAATGTGACGGCATAGAAGCTGCTGTGACCAGTATCAACAGTCAGGTACGACAGAACCAGACCGATATAGACCTATTCCATAGTCGACCGACAACTATTACCAGTTGTCCCAATAATGAAAATCGTGAAGGGATTAACTTCAGGTTTTATTATAAAAATAAACCCATGGAATTCCTAGCAAGAATTGAGGAATACTTTGCCAAACACAGAGGTAATCGCTGGAGGGAGAACAAAGAGGTGCTGGACGAATCGTTCAAGGAAATAGCAGACAATTGGTGGATGGCAATAAGAGACGAGGTGACCGACTATCAACAATTCAGAAGGCTATTCAAAGCCAAATATTGGTCGGAATCAACGCAAAATATCGCCAGAGACGGGATATGCCATGGGAAGTACAACCCATATGGAAACCAAACTTTAACGGCGTACTTTTTAGGAAAGGTGTGCGTGGCCAAACATCTAGAGCCCCGAATACCGGAAGAATGCCTGGTCAGCAAACTCTCATACCACTACGAGGAGGATATTATCAGAGCCAGACGAAATAGTCAAATAAAAACGGTGCAAGCCATGACCGAGCTTTTAGAGATGTACGAGCACGAAGACTATTACCGTCAAAGTCGCAGGAGGTATGAAAAGCCGGAACCAAGGAATAACAACAATAATTTGAATAATAATAATAATCGGCAGAATGTGGGTAATAATAACAATTATAATTCCGCAAATCGGAATAATGCCGAGTACAATTATAACCCTAGAAATAACAATAATTTGCCAAGGCTTAACCATAATAATAATAATAGTAATATTCCTCGTATGAATAATAATAATAACAACAACCACAACAATAATAATAATAATAATAATAATAGCCGTCCACAAAATAACAACGGTTATTATAATCATAATAGTAACTATGTTCCAAATGGTCAGAGGAACCCCAACCTTTCTAATAATAATAATTATCATGGTAATTATAACCGAAATTACCCAAGTGGAGGTAACCACAATTACAGGGCATATCGACCTAATGTTAATTACATCCGAGCAGAAGGCAGTGGACACAGGAGATACCAGCCTCAACGGAGGAGCCGATACTACGAGTACGAGACTTTCCAAGGGAGCCAGGGAAGTAATAGGTACAGAGAGTACGAGCCCAGACGTAGTTCCAGCCTGGATAATCAGCGAAGACTACCTGTAACAGAAGCCCAACCAGACGATCGAGCAGAACCAAACGAAACAGCCTCAGGACTTCAAGCTGACGCTTCCAACGGCCTGATCCGTAATGAAGCGGAACATTTAAACGAACGGAGGCAGTAATAAAACCCAATGACCCTTTACTGCTCCAATCTGCTGGGTTTAATCAAGTAGGTATGAATGTGAAGAAAAACAGAAAAAATTTTACCATAATATACAGCAATTATTTAAAGGATATCCGTAAGGACCTGTTAGAAGAAAGTGAGCTTAATATTAAAAATAATGATAATGAAATAATATACATAATCGCAGAAATTGAAGGTATTTCTGTTCCTATAATGATAGACACTGGAGCCAATGTCTCCATAATAAATCGAAATGAATTGGACCGGATACAGCAGGAATGCCACAAAAACTTACCGGTACTACCTATTAATAACATTGTACTTGTAGGAGCTACCGGCCGACAGAACAAGACCATAAGAAAGCAGGTATCCCTCAATGTCAAAAGTCAGGGCATTAGTGTGGATATGATATTTCTTGTTGCAGCCGGATTACCGTTCAACATCATGATAGGATGCGACATATTGCGCCGAAACTCAGCAATTATCGACTTGTGCCGAGGAAGGGTATCGCTCTTTGCTGAAGGTTCAACCTGGATAGCCAATTTAACTGATAACAAGACTTTAGACTCCAAACGACTTCTCGACCACCAAAATAAGGTGAATTACTTATCCAACCACCCAACAAACAACAAGCCAGTACATCAAGATTCGGAGGAAGACCTATGGAAACAAAAGATCCAAGAGATACGTAACTTCCAGTGCCACAATACTAACGAGCAATTAACGGAAAACCAGCTGAATCAGTTAGTAGAAATATATGAGAAATATCGAGCTGTATTTTCTGACGAACCTGGAAAGATCCGGAACTACCAATGCTCAATACGATTCAGAGAGCCGGTAGAATTCAACCGAAAGTCATACCCAATAGCACAATCTTTGAAAGAAGCCGTACGATCAGAGATCCAGAATATGATCCGTAGAGATATCATCGAGAGCAGTCAATCGCCATACACAAGCCCAATTGTGGCCATACAAAAGAAAAATGGGAAGGTAAGACTTTGCCTTGACGCTCGGGAGATAAATAAGATGATAATAAACGATCGTACCTCACCTGGCGAAATTGATGAAATTTTGAAGAGGTTCCACGGAACACGATTCATTACCACTTGGGATACGGTATGCGGCTATTGGCAAGTGGAGTTGCACCCAGCAAGCCGGCAATACATGGCGTTCATCTTCGAAGGGCGCAATTATCAGTTTAAGAGATTGCCCTTCGGGTTGGTTAATTCAGTAGCTGTTTTTGTCGCCTGTATGGATCATATACTAGGACCAGAAGCGCTCCAATTCACAACTGTCTATGTCGATGATCTCCTAATAACATCAACCAGCTGGGAGGAACACTGTTATCGTGTGGAGTATGTTTTGAAGAAGCTTGCTGAAAATAATGTCACCCTTAAACTGGACAAGTCCAAGCTTATAGCTAAAGAAGTTCAATTCCTGGGTTTCCAGCTAAACAGTCAAGGAATAACACCATCAACAGAAAAGGTAGACGCCATACAACGATTCCCTACACCAAAAAACAGAAGGCAACTACAATCATTTTTGGGCCTATGTAACTATTATAGGAAGTTCCAGAATAATTATTCCGAACTAACAGCCCAGTTTCAGTACCAGTTATCGTCCAAGAATAAATGGCGATGGGGTCAAGAACAAGACGAGACCTTCAAATCAATTAAAGAGAAATTCTTAGATGCAGTAATGCTCAACCATCCAGATTTTAACCGACCCTTCTTTCTAAACTGTGACGCTAGTAACATTAGCTTGGGTTCAACACTGTACCAAGAAGATGAAAGTGGAAACCATCTAGTAGTGAGCTTTGCTAGCAGAACCCTTAACCAGTGTGAGAAGAACTATAATGTGACGGAAAAAGAGCTGCTAAGTGTAGTCTTTGCCTGCGGGAAGTTTCGGACGTATATCCTCGGATATCCGGTGACCGTCCGAACAGATCACAAGTCTATATCATTTCTAAGAAGGTGCAAATTAAGCCATGGTAGATTGACCAGATGGGTACTCGCCCTACAGGAATACGATATACAGTGGGAGTATGTTCCTGGGAGTAAAAATGTAGTAGCCGACGTATTGTCAAGAGTGAATCTAGAAGAACAAACATTCGAAGGCGAAAAGGAGAGCATTTTGAAAATCTATAACATTATTAAGGACAGATCTGATTTAGAGAAGATAGTGCAGGACATCAGCAAACACCAGCAGTCCGATCCGAAGTTAAACTCTATTAAACTTCGCCTCTCCAACCAAGATGACACAATAAACAAATTTTATTGTATACATAATGGGATTTTATTTATCAAGACATCCCTTGACGAAGACGTTTGGAAGATCATGATCCCTACTACAATCGAAAAGGATATCATCCTGGACTATCACCTACGATACGGTCACATGGGAGCCATGAAGGTGATCAAGGCAATAGAAGAGAATTGTCACATCAAAAGTATCAATAGAAAAACTAGAAACTACCTTAAAACCTGTATGATATGTCAATTAGTGAAAACCAACAATGAGAGAAAGGAAGGTATGATGATACCGATTACCTCACAAGCCAAACTGGAAAAGGTCTTTCTGGACATATGTGGTCCATTTCCCCGCAGTGGCGGACGCCATCGATACAAGTATATTGTTATTATGATGGATCATTTTACAAAATTTACAAAACTATACCCTGTGAACAGAGCCACCACTCTGAAGACTCTAGAAATAATAACACATCATTACATTCCAGAGGTAGGATGCCCGACATCCATAATCACCGACCATGGAACACAATTTAAGGGTTGGCGGTGGAGAAACACTCTGAATACATTGGGCATTAAGACATACAAGACGTCTGTCTACCACCCCAGCAGCAATCCAGCGGAGAGGGTACTGCGAGAGGTCGGAAGAATATTACGAACTTATTGCTATAATCAACAAAAGAAGTGGCAAGAATATTTATTAGCGACTGAAGAATTCCTTAATTTGTCATATCACACCGCTATTGGTACCACGCCATACACGGCAATGTATGAAAGACCACCTCCGAGAGAAATACAAGACATAATAGAGTTCCCCAGGAGTCAAGAATACAAATTCAATCGAATTAGATTCTACAATAAATTGGCTGAAGACCAGGAAAGGCGCAAGAACAAATATCAAAAGGCTGTTAAGAAAATAATAAGATATGAAGTCGGAGAAAAGGTACTGCTAAAAAACAGGGAATTACCCAGTACTTTGGAAGGCATTACCAAAAAGTTATTGCTGCTGTATACCGGCCCATACCTGATTATTAAAAACAATAATAATAATACATATGTACTAAAGGATATCATTTTGAATAAAGTAAAAGGAACTTATAATCAGTTGTCTATTAAAAAATATTTGGAGGACTCATAATTGTGAGTTAAAACTATAATGAAGAAATTGTGAATTTTGATAAAAATAAAATTACAAAATTCAAAAAATATAGTAAGTACAACTTACACCAAATATTCGAACAATTGTGAATGATACAATAAGAATTTTGATAAATATAAATAACAAAATTCAAAAATTAGTAAGCACAACTTACACTAGATATCTGAAAGAATATTGTGAACAAAATAAGAATTTTGATAAGAATATAATTACAAAAATTCAAAAATCAGTAAGCACAACTTACACAAAACATTTAAAAGATTATTGTGAATAAATAAAAGGAATTTTGAACATAATAAGCTTCAAAATTCAAAAGCAATAGTAAGTACAAGCTACACAAATATTCAAAGACTATTATGCAAGTAAAAAGAATTTGGATGCAGATAATAATTGTCCAAATTCAAAATAATTAGTAAGTACCACTTACACAAACATTCAAAGACTATTATGAATGCAAAAAGAATTCTGAGAAATAATAATTTCAAAATTCAAAACAATAATAAGTACAACTTATACCAAAATATTTGAAAAACAACTATGAATAAGAAAGAATGTAGTTGAATAAAAATGTCTAAAATTAAAAGACAGTAAACTCACATCATTACTCATACAAATGATGGGAAATAACTCTGAAATATGAAAAAAGATTTTGTAAGAAAGAGATACAAAATTCTAAGAGAGAAAGGAAACCAGAATATCATATGACTTAATCGAAACAAATTAACCAAACTCACAAAGAAAATAATTTAATCAAAATGGAACAATGAAGAAGGACCAGCTCACTAAAGACCAAATAGTGAGACCAGAAACCAAAAAACAAAAAAACCTGATATTAATAATGATAATGCTGTTACAACAACCACTGTTATAGTGAAAGTGATAAAGAATTAATTCATGTTATACCATGAGCAATAAAAGTAACTCAATGGATACCAGATGGTAGAAAGAGTAAATATAAATACTACTTACTATGTAAACATGATGAAATGTATATGATACCACATACCTAAACCACCTAATATGGAATAAGCTTTAAAAGAGAAGAAGAGTCAAGTGTATAAAAGTATTAATTAATATAACGTATTATGAAGTGAAGAATCTAAAGATGTTTATTTTAGTCAAAAATGACTACTTTTACTGTTTATTTATTTTTGTGACTGGATGTAGAAAATGCCATCAGTCTTATGTGTTGAGCAGAGATGATAATACCTCTGGACTCAATTGAAGTATTGGACAGCAGGGATTGAAGCCAAAAGTGCCACTCTGAACTGTTCCAATTAATTTGTTAGGGAATGTTAGGGAGTAAACATACTGGTGAGGAAGCACCAAATAAGAAGGAATATAAAATGATAATGTTATACACAAGATTGAAGATCACTTATCAATGAAAAAAGAAACTAATGAAGGAGATACACATCAGCTGAGAGGAAGCAATGGTGGAAAAAGAAGGTATATAAAGTGAAAACATGTAATCACGGAGAAAATGTAAATACAAAAGAATTAGTAGTAATTATTTCATCCATACAGAGTATGATCTGAACTAATCACTTTTACAGGAGAGAATATGTAACATAACAAAATTATCACACTAAACATTTGAATTAATGTTACATAAATAAAAGAGAAAGTTCCATAGTGAGTGAGAGGAATAAAAATTGTTTAAGGATTACCCTAGAAACTGTATAATTAAGTCTATAAAATGTTAATAAAAATGGAAGATAATAAAGAAAACCATTAATTAAAATAACCTACTATGAAAAAACCAGTTAAACCAGCAGTATACCCAGTAGATTGGGGAAGCAGTACAAAAAGGGAAGGACCATAAAAAAGGAAATAATCTGTCATGAAACCATTTTAATAAGGAAACTACTAATGTGATATTTGAAGAAGGGACGAAACATATCAAGATTCCAACAGAGACCAGAAACAGGAAGAGATATGCCAAAACAAAATGTTAATCATATATTAAATACCATGAGACAAAATTGAAACCGATATAGGTAAACCCCAAACAAGTTACAAGATACAATACTATAAAAACAAATTGTATATTAGTTGTAAGTGTAACATGTCAAAAAATATACCAAAAGAGACTACCATAGAGTAGAACTCACTAAAAAGACTACCAGAGTGTAGAATACAATAAAGTGAAGTGAGATAACAAAATTAAGGAACTACAGAGTGTACAGTGAGAAACATAGTTAAAAAATCTATGAAAAAATCTTCAATGAGGTTTAAGTATTATAAAAAGACTACCATGAGTGTAGAATAATAATAATAAAACCATTGAAATGAAAGACGGTCTAAGGACTGACAACATTACTAGTAATAAGAGTTTTAAATTAGATATAAGGACTATTACATATAAAATGTTTTCCTTAATTATAACTAAATAAATGGTGAGGACAAAAATACCAAAGGACGGTTCATAACTGAAGGTATGCCTAATATTAAGATATTTATTATTTATTATTAATTAAATAATATTTTAGATGTAAGGTGTAAATAGATACACGAGGTTTTTTTTTTATCACAGTTAAAGTGTTTTCATAAGAATAATACATACACAAGACAGTTAGTGACTGACAGTGTTACTAGTAATAGGAGTTTTTTATGTTTTCTAATTAAATTACGTCTAGGATAAGCTATGTTGTTATCATTTAATGATACAGGAAAAAATAATAGGAATAAGATGTTTTTGTTAAAATTAGGTGATATATGGAAAATAGTTGATAATAAGATGTTTTTGTTAAAATTAGGCATAAGATGTTCATGTTATGGTTCAATGATGTTATTAGTATAAAGAAAGTTTAGTAGATACAAGATATTCTATTGTAATTAAAATCATGTCATTTAATTTTCCATTGTGTAAGTCAGAGAGGCAAGTAGGGCATAAAAATGTAATAGTTTTATTCAAATCAGTAAACCATGTATAATGTACAAACAGACCCACCAAGACACTATGTTTGTAAACACAGAATGGCCTATAAAAAAAAAAAAAAAAAAAAACTATCTATCAAAGAATTAATCTATGTAATAGGAATAGAATTCAATACATACAATACAGAAATTGAAAACATAATTAATACAGATACAGTTAATAGCAAATAGAATGACAAAAGAAAGAAAACTAACTTCTTTTGGAAACAGTCAAAAATAGGCTTATGATAGTAATCAAATCAGACTAAACAGCAAATTAATCAATATTGAAATGTTTTAATAACCAAATTATTAACAACAAAGTAATTACGGAGTTATTAGGTGTATTCCAGGGAAATATTATACCGATAAAACAAATAAAAACCTTTAAAACACTGAATTTGTACAAAATATGGGACATGCAATTATTATGCAAAATTGTAATTTTTGGGCTTAAATGAGTTTGAAACAAACCCAGCTATATATCAAAAGATGTAAAATTAAATAATCAATATTACTGAATAGTTAGATTCATGTAAAATTAAGAAATATTGGAAATACAGTAAAAAATAAGAAAACTTGTTATGTATAGTTAGATAGTGAAACAAGTCTTAGACAGATATTTTATAATTAAACAATATGAAGAGGAAAAAGACATACCACAAATTGCCCTAAAATGACGACGTTGCGTCGTTTAGTCTATTGTTAATCGCAAAGCTGAACAGTTGAAAAATGTATTAGTGGAGTTTTGAAAACCAAATAATTTATATTAAAACCAAGTGTGGTTATGTGGCGTGTAACGGAGATGAACTAACAAGTGAAATAACATTATTTATCTATGTCTAACACTTCACAAGTTTCCTAAAACACAGAATAACACCATAAAACTTAACGCCAGAAATCGACAGCCAATTTTTGGAACAAATTCACAAAACCAACACGCATATTTGAACATCACACTACACAAGAGATCCATCCAGAATTCGACATCGCAGACGACGAGGGGACATTCAACACTATATTTTGGAACAACACCACTTCGCAGGAAAAGGGAACATCGTTTTATTTCTGTGGGAGAAGATCTTCGATTCCAACGGCGTCATAGCAGATTAAAACCAAGCAGACGGCGGCCATTGCTGAATTTCTCACATAGACGGTGCAGTGCTACCTGGAGCAGAGTGACGTCATTTCTTCGACTTGGTTCGAATTTTAAATAATTTCTTTCTAATTGACAATTGTAATAATAATTTTGTTCTATTTCAGATGTTAACATTTAGTTTAAGAATACCTGTTAAATGTATCTTGTTCCTTGCCCTCTGACCATTTCGACTCGTTAAAAGAACCATAAATTTAAACTTGTAAAAAATATATCTGTTGATTTTTCTCATTGCCGACTGTGGCGAATATTAGCCAGTGCCTGGGACATGCGCAGTTTGACTGGCGCACAATTTTGAATGAATAAATGCAAATCAGTATTCAGTTACCAGCATTTTTTTATTTCTACCATTAATGTTATTATTATTTTTTATTAAGCAAACCCATAATTTACATTGAGAGAATAGATATAGGAGGAAATTACAAACTCAAATAATTAATTAATTATTAATTAATTAAATTCAATCATTCAGTCAAATTCGATACAAGCACAAGAAAAAATATTTGCAGAATTTTTAAAGTTTGATGTATTTATTATTTATCAATCAAACACACCTAATTATAACATATTCTTATCATCAATATCTTTACATTTTGTTTATTATTACACTTGAAATTATATTACAATTTAACTAGCCTAACAGTGGGACTTTAAGGAGTCAGACTAACCCAGTGATAAACAAAATATCAGTACGTATCAACACATATCAACATATTTCAATTATAATTATATTTTTATTTCTATTTGTAATATTTGTAATTATATTACAAATTGACTTGCCCAACTAGTGGGGCTAAAGGAAGAGCACAATACCCTTGTTAGCACCAAAGATACACACACAATATCTTTCTACACAATTCCATTATTAAAACAAACGTTCATAATTTTTATTTTTTATTTGTAATATTTTAAATTATATTACAATATATATCATTTTCTATATAAGTAACTCGATGTTTCTTGCAGTAATTATATAATTTGTGATGTTTTCAATTTGTTTCTTCTGCAAGTAGATAATATTGTATATTCTTTTTAAAAAGAATATACAATATTATCTACTTGCAGAAGAAACAAATTGAAAACATCACAAATTATATATATATATATATATATATATATATAAAACAATACCAATGCTGAGTTCCAAGCAGATCTGTAAAATGTGGTTTGAGCAGCTACCATCTGCATTTCTCTTTGTTAAGAATTTCAACGACCATAATCCCATTTGTGGTTGTCATAAGACTAACCGCGCTGGATTAATAACTGAAAATCTATTGCTTAACAGTTCGCTTGTCTTTTTGAACACAGGGGTGGGCACACATTTCATTGTTGTAAGTGGTACTTTCTTGACTATCGATCTCTTGATCTGTCGGTCGTGGAGAGTGCTGTTATGTCGTTGAAAACGCTAAGTGAAATGACGTCTTTTAATCTTATTATTTTCAATATGTCATCGTTTAGTTGACAGACTGATCTTCGTTGATCCTCTATACATCAAGAACAGTCACTCTTCGTCTAAGACTTCTGTTAATTGTTCACTATTTGCTTCAATTAGTGATACATCATTACTCTAAATCCTGTGAACTACTAATGACAATCTATTGTTTTTCTTTTGTCTTCTTTGGTGCACAAAATTTTTGAGGGTAAATATGTTGTGGTCTACAGAAGAAACACAACATTCTTGCACAAATTCGATGAATACAACTTCACTTAGAGCGATTTAAATACCAAGACACTTTGAAGGAAAACTCTCCTGAAGATATTTATTCCTGGAGGCAAATGTACCAAGAGGCATGAAAGAACTACAGCAATTTTCTGTATTAAATTCTAGGTGATGTGTATAAAAAGTAGAAACTTTAATACAAAACTACTATAAAAATTGCAAATTGAGAATTATTTGCGCCTGCAAAGTACCATGAAGATACCAGATTTTCAGCTATTGGAGTTGTCTTGTGTTTTCTGTAGTATGTCATAAGCGAGGCCTCCCTCACCTTTATATTTTGCTCTAGTTATAAGATAGAATAATACCAGCTCCAAATGGATAAAGTCGTTAGTTCATAACTACCTGATGTGTGCTTGGGACAGCTCTTAATGAGATTTTTACCTCAGTCATTATGTACGATGTATTTAACAGTCAATTATCCTCCATGGTGAGCAGATTACCAAGGGATACATTCCCCTATCCCCCCAAAAAACATACATCAGACAACATACTAACGTACTAACCTAGTTTAGTTAGTACCACCAATAAAATTTAGTTTTTCATTTAATTTTTTCACCTCCAATAATTCAACTTAATTATCTAATTTACAAAAATGTGTTAGTTACACTAGTTAACAAAAACATTGCCATCATCAGCTACACATTCAGTGGGGTTCCTTGCTTATTTGGTTAGGAGCAGATTGGTTATAAGAACGGAACAGCAATAAGTGTGTAAATTATTTAAGTTTAGATGGGACCGTCTCTTCTATTTACACTTCTAAATTTACACATAGTCACTTATCTCGTTAGTGATATTTCCTCACGTAACTGGTACAGCTTATGATCATGTATTTCCGTGACAAATCCTATTACTTTCTTATATCATTTTCTTCTCCGCTGGATTTCAAGCCAATAAATCAGTACGGTAAATAAGTGACCGATTTGTAGTATGCTGTGAATACAAACGCTAGTGGGGACATTTCTGTTCTGGGCAAACTGCTATTGGCAATAGTATGGTTCCAGATAATTTATTGACAATTCAGACTATACATATAACTGACTTGGGCAGTTTTTAATCTTAACGTATTTAGTCCTTGAAATGGAATACTATTAGACTAAGAATTATATATTAGAATTAAACTTATATGCCCAATTTATGTAAAAATTGTTGCTATATATTTAGTATCTGTTCATTTACAATACTGACTACTGCCGTTTCATGAAGTAAAATAGGAGTTGTCAAATTTTGTGATGACTATAGTATTTTATGATTCTTTTCAAGAATTAGCAAAATAAATGTCGTGCAACGATTTCATGAATATTATTAAAAGAAAAAATTTTACTGTTACGTATTTTACATAGCAAGATGGACTTAATGGATATATTATTGATATTATAAAACTCCTTTTACATCATATTTATGAAGACGGTTCTTCCAGTTGAAATATTGTTAAAGTTACTTACGTTACAGGAATTTTAATTTTGCAACTTCACACGTATTTCAAACACTAGACGTTTATTTCATACTAAAATTTAAAATAATTTCATTATTTATTGGTTGCAAAAGGACAATAAATCGATTTTCTGAAAATGATGGGTTGTTACTTAACGTAACTATTGGTCTTACTTTTAGTTTCATGCACATACCTCAACCTGCTATATTGTAAACGCCCACAGATTTATTTCAGCTACATTCAATTCATCCTTTGCTTACAATATGGAAAAGAACAAACTATTTTTATTGAATTTTTATGTTAACGGAAGAAAGATGAGTTTTCACGACTGAGACGGAAGTGCTATGTTTCCATCCGTTCCAAATGTACACAAAATGTACACATTTTGGTGACTTATTTAAATTCTGCGTGGGCTAGTAAACGGTTAGTGCTCGACGGCATTCAATTATGTCGTTCAAGAAATAGCTCCTCAACGTGATCAAAATTGCATAAAAAAAGATAATAATGAAGAATTCGTTCTGTAACAATATTGCACATTTAGATATTAGAAAGTTGCAATGTATATTTAGTAGATACATCCGTAGAAAAATGTCATGTGTCAATTTACTTTACGCCATCTAAATACATTTTGTTTTCACTAACATTGAATGTCGTGTATCTGGGTACTCAGTGATAACCTAAATGGCGAGTAGGGAGAAGCGGGTAACAAATGACACGGAGGTGGAGAACTGAATAAGACTGGTGATGGTTTACTGCCGCAACTGACCAGCCGTTCAATTGAAGTAATTTGTTCTCTTAGCTCCTCACTCTGTCTGATACACAACAAAACAACTTTCACGCTTACAGTGTTGGCGCACTTTTTTCAACTATAGTCCAGTATTAGTGTATACACTTCAATACATTGTAAAAATTTACTTTGTCACGGTTTATTTTTATAGCGTAACTGTTAAGTAAATGATTATTGCGAAACTTTAAACATTAAAAATGGTTTAAATACATTGTAGTCTACAAATCCATTAAAGCGTATTCCTTCCTTGCAATAATTAATAAACCTTAAGATCCACGTTAAATAAAATTACCATGACTACATTTTTTAAGACAAATAACAATATACTGAACATTCTCCGCCACAATAATAGTAACAGTCTATTATAGGAAAAAAACAGGTGTATATAAATGGTCGTGTTATGATTGCAATTGTTTTTACAATGTACAAAATAAGAGATGTTTCCTAAAAGATTTAACAAACACACACCAAAATATAATTTATAAAATGAGACTTCACTTAATAATATATAATCTAACTATGGGCAGCATATAATTTCAAACAGTCATACTTAAAGTAAGTAAATGAATACTTTAGAGGAGTTCGAAATTTACGAAATATACAATAACATACACAGTCGGGATTTCATATTGAATGATCATTTAAACTTTAAAGCAAACCCGCTATACGATTCAGAGTTGAACTTGCACAAACACTTATAAACAGAATAATCACTGTTGCACACCACTACAGAAAAATTATTTCGTTTGGCGCTTTCAAGCTTCACAGCTCATTTCCGATCTGACGATGAGCTGTGAAGCTTGAAAATGCTAATCGAAATAATTTTCTATAGTGGCGTGCAACAGTAATTATTCTCTTCGGATTATAACCACTAACGCACATTTTTTAATCAAACCTTTATAGACAACTTCAGTATCTCAGCTTTCATAGGGTGCGCAGCCATACGGACGTGTGAAGGTACAAAATAATTTGATTTTATCATTTAACGACCTCAACTGAGGGAATAAACTCAATATAGAACATATGTTCCCAAATGCGTTATTTTAAATAAAAAACGAAGTCACACGACGGATCTAAGATAATTTATTAATTTCAAAATATCTAAGTGACAATTTGGATACCAATGTATATCCAATATGTATGTCTAATCAAAACATTCTGGTTCATAGACAAATGAGGTAGATGATCAACGGTTGGGGAATGAGGGATTGTATATGCGTGGGGTTGTGCACTTATATAATTTATATTATTCCTTAATTTCGCCAATGATTATCATTGCTCCGAAGTCGTTTCGTTTGTGTGTCTGAATTGGAGACCTTTCATACGGCAGCTATCGCATGCGATCTGATGTTATGCGATTGCAGTGCTGGAATTTCGTCATAGTTTTAATAAACACAAAACATTATTGGTACCTCAGAACATAACTTAATATTCTTAATACTGTAAAACTGTCAATTATGTAATTAAAAACTAAACCTGGTTCCAAGACAATCAATAAATTAAAATAAAATGCTGGGTTTATTGCATTTGTTACTTGCGAGTAAAAGTTAATACTACAGTCGTTATTCGTTGGTGACTATTTGTTGAAAATTGTTTGTGTGTAAAGATTGTCGATTTTATGTTAGTTAACTTTTGTTTTTGTAGATAATTTGGAATGCTGCACTTCTTTTTTAAGTCTTACTACCATGTCTTTTCTGCATGTTTCAGTCATAATTCAGCTGTTAAGCTAGTCTACTTATTTTTTCTTTTAAAACATACAAACATCTTAATTTGATTTTTAAGTGATTTGTAGAAATTGTAGCTGCAGCTTACCATTGCAAGATGAAACTTCTTCTCTCCCAATGCGTCTGTCGCACGCATTCAGTGTCCGTGCGATCAGCACACGAATATAAGTCAACTTAAACTTCTGAACAAGTGTAGATTCTTATCAAGCCTATTTTGGTAAAGCAGTCTTGTGGTCTCGTCTTTTGAGCTTTTTAGATTTTACTTTCTCTGCTGACTTTTTCCTCTGCCTGTTATTCTCCGTCTGACCTCCAGTCTTTGTTGGCATAGTGTTTTACATAATCTCTAGTGATTTGTTTCAAAGAGAATCCGTAATCACATTTCATTCTTATAGTACATTTTATTTCATAAAAATTTTTATTAATAAAAATATTTAAAGTTTTGGTAAACATACAAACAGAAAATGAGATTTGTACAAACAAAAAACAAAAAGGGGAGAAGACCGGTAGTCAAATTTAAATATTTACGCTAGGAACTTTACAGAAAGTAAGGAAAATATTTTACAAATTTTCGTAGTGATTTGTCAAAAAAGGAAAAATAAGTGTATCCATTCCTTTGAATTTTAACTATCTGCTAGGCTGCTTGGGCGTGGTAAAAGTTTTCCATTAAAACCACACGGTCAGCAGCACCACTAGTGAAGCAATACTGTGGTGAACCCTGTGGGCCTAACGTACTGTACGACACACCGCGTTAGGTTGAATCGATATATCCACTGAAGGTGGCAGCCAGTGGTGCTGCTGAAACGTTTGGTTTTAATTTAAACTTTGGACCACGGCCGAACAGCCCGGCAGATAGTTTAAATTCAACTGACACCGGCCGCGAAAGCCTTCGAACAATAACATGTATGCATTCCTTGTTGATTTCTGAGTTATTTAAAGAAATTTTAGTTATAAAAAATATAAATGTTACAATGTCAGATCCCACTTGATAGAATAATCGATGTTATAAAATAAAGTTTGTTAATTTACAAGTTGTTGTGAATTACGTTTATGTTTATTCCCTATTTATTGCACGTTGAACCGTCAAAATAAATACAGGTTCTATAGCATTGTAAACTGACGTTTATCTATCAAAGATGTGTCGCTTGTAATAATACTTATTTATTAAAATTTGTTAGTTGCAGTACTTAACAAAAATTGTCATCGTCATTTTTAAGTCACTACACTTGCAGTGCGTCTAGTGTTATGTTGCAACATAACCTAACAGCAGCAACATAACGTAATAAGCTAACAAATTCTTATTAGGTTAGGAGCAAAACACGGAGCTGTAATAATCTTGTAAATTGTTTAAGTTTAGAAGGGACCGTCACTCAAATGTACACACCGTTAATAACCTTGTTTTGTAATGTTTCCGCAAGTAAGTGGTACAGCGTTTATAAATGCCGATCGTGTATCTCCGAGACAAATCCGGTTATGTTCGTACATCATTTTCTTCTCCGCTGGATTTCAAGCCAATAAATCAGCACGGTAAATACGTGACCGATTGTAGTCTGCTGTGAATACAAACGGTAGTGTGGGACATTTGTGTTCTGGACCAACTGCTGGCAACCTTATGGTTGCACATAATATTGTTACGCAACTGTGAATACAAACGGTAGTGTGGGACATTTGTGTTCTGGACCAACTGCTGGCAACCTTATGGTTGCACATAATATTGTTACGCAACTGTGAATACAAACGGTAGTGTGGGACATTTGTGTTCTGGACCAACTGCTGGCAACCTTATGGTTGCACATAATATTGTTACGCAACTGTGAATACAAACGGTAGTGTGGGACATTTGTGTTCTGGACCAACTGCTGGCAACCTTATGGTTGCACATAATATTGTTACGCAACTGTGAATACAAACGGTAGTGTGGGACATTTGTGTTCTGGACCAACTGCTGGCAACCTTATGGTTGCACATAATATTGTTACGCAACTGTGAATACAAACGGTAGTGTGGGACATTTGTGTTCTGGACCAACTGCTGGCAACCTTATGGTTGCACATAATATTGTTACGCAACTGTGAATACAAACGGTAGTGTGGGACATTTGTGTTCTGGACCAACTGCTGGCAACCTTATGGTTGCACATAATATTGTTACGCAACTGTGAATACAAACGGTAGTGTGGGACATTTGTGTTCTGGACCAACTGCTGGCAACCTTATGGTTGCACATAATATTGTTACGCAACGGAACATTCTCAAACAATGGGGTGTGTCGTTCTACGTGTTTATCGGCTATTGTGACGATTTCATTAAATAAAAAAAAAAATGTGTTAGTTGATAACGTATAGGTTGATAAATTCTAAGTGTTTAATAAAATCTCACATTTTAACCTAAAGCGTATTGTAATCATTAAATATTAATAATATTTAAATAAAAAGTCTACTAATATATTAAAAGGAATACGATTGTACACAAAGGGTAAAGCTTGTTAATTAATCCTGCATAAACAGGCGCCAACCAGAACCAACTTGTTTTCCGACCCCTTAACTAACTAAAAATAATTGTAAATTGATTATTATTTAAATAATTAAACTAGATCACTATAATATACTTTGAGAGCATTTGTAACTAAGAATCTCCCTACTTAATTATTTAATCTAATTTTAGTCCTTTAAATAAAAAAGAAACTTGGAACTACTTTTATGTTGAGTTGAACTGTCGCGAGATTACTACTCTCAACCCCTAACTATTTTCGCCCACTTGAAATGCAGCGGTCAAGCAGTAAGCTGTGTACTGCCGATATGTGCAACGTTAAAAATAGTTTATTACAAAATGTAATTAATCCGTCAGTTAAGACACAGAGGCATTCTTTATACTATTAAACAATGTGTTGCGTTAACGTAGTTAAACCGCGACTCATATAAATATGGTGTAAATGAGTGAGAATGAATAACTAAAATTTGGCGCCGGTGATATCTCTTCAAAATTCTTAAAATATAAAACTTGTGTAATTAAAACTGTGGTAATACCATGAAGTGAAGTGGATACAATCAAACAATCATGTGAAGTGGATACAGGTGAATGAAACTTTGTGTTAATCATTCAGATCAACGAGCTATTACTAACCATTAGCCAAGAGCAGAGAACCAGGAACCACTATGATATAAAAGACTTCAGGACTACACCATTCCAGGATACGAAGATAACGACGGATAGCTGACCTACTTCAAACATGCTGCAACAGAGGACCTACGACTGGAATAACGCAGAGCTGGAGGACATCCAAAAAAGGTGACACGGAGGCAAGCCTACCGTGCTTATGAAATACTAAATATTATATTCAACAAAAGACAATTAAATTAACAACATTAAGACATTTTAAGTACTGACAGTAATCGTATACTTATTCTTAGTAAAAGAGTTATAACTCTAAACTGTAAAGCCTTATTGTTTAAAAGATTAATAAAGGCCATTCTTCAAATGGCAAAATTTTAAAGCTTTATATGGCGAGGTAACCATTCTTAACGTATTAGAGTAAATCCCGGATCCGGGGACTTAATTAGATTTGATGTACATCTTATTTTGAGGGGGGCCATGTAAAAGAATAAAATATAATCATCATGTAAACTTTAAGCTATTGAAGCATATGTGTCAAGAATTTTAAGTAGAGCAAATACTACAATATGTAATAAAGAGATGTCATCAGGAGTACCGACTATACTGAGTGCATAAATCAACAGTTCCCCTTCCCAGAATCCTTTTATATTTATTGTTTGTTGTTCTGATTAATTTACAGCTCGTCACAAATAAGGCAGCCTGAATAATTGGCAGAACCAATTATTGCGGGTTCCCTAAGTTATAACACGAGAGAAGATGTTACGCTATCTCAGCAGAGCCCAGCTGTAATGTTCGTGTGCGTACATATTGGTAATTTGAGAAAAAAAGGCAATTACGTGACACTTATCATGCGTCAACCATCGAGGGACTGTTCCGTAATTTGGAACATTCTCGTACAGTCGATATTTTACATTCCATAACTTTCTCAAATAGCCCAGGCGGGGTGTGTTTATGCCAAGGCTTCGCTGAAGTAGACTCTAGAATTTTTGAGTGCTTGTTAAGGACGCATAATATGGAACCGTGCACACTATATATAACTAACACCTCCCGCTTGGAAGTCAACTCTATGACGGGCGATTTACTCAGTGCTTTCCAAGTGGTGTTAGAGAAAAGTGATTATTGTGCGGAATGCTTTATATTTGACATTATTATTTGTGTGGACAGATTAACTTCAATTAGTGCACGAGTATTATCTAGTTGATTTGAAACTGTTAATTGAGATCAATTAAAACTTGTGATTAGTGACTTCATTGATGTCTTGTATTTTGTTTTCCACTGTACCATACGACGATCAGCGAGGCGGTCGTAACAATTTACTAAACACTCGGACTGTACATTACGTACGCTATCACGGGCGGAGTAAGCGATACAAGAATTCGTATCCAAGCGGTTTGGACGAGGTCGACTTACTTGCTCGTCAATTTTTTAAACCTTTCGGCCACCAAACAGAGGCTTTCTTCAGTAGAAAAATACTTCAAATTGTTGAACAAAACGTAGAGACTTGAACGTACCCTGAGTCGTTGTACAAGCAATGATAACAAGTACGTAACTCACTTTAACAGTTCCTAATCTTAATTTCTTTAGTCTCCGCAATAGAATACCATTACGTTACGGAATATCTATTAAAAATACTGTACTCAATGCTTAGAAAATTGCTGGCTACGTTTTAATTATTTCTGTATATTTTTAAAATTTACTATAAACGTTATATGGTATATATTATATACAATTGTTTAATGACAATATTCCAAGGCATTTTTTTAAGATTTACAAAGTAAATATTAAACAACGATTTTATTACATTCAGACATTCCTTTTTGTAAACAAAACTGTAAACGCCTCAAGTAAACATCACCCCTCAGTACACTAGTTTGCCAGGCAGGAACTGGAACAGCAAAAACCAATGTGGAATCAGAGATACAATATTAGAAAATTAATTAAATAATATACTTTTCTGTTTTTGTCACCACTACTACAAACCTTGTCAACTAAAATATAGAATCAGAATAAATATAAAGGATACAGTTAAGAGTTATCTTAATGAAAGTTCACTTGATAATAAAGAAATCATATCTAAAGACGTGAAGAAGGGAAAACTGGTATTGGCCACAAATGTTTATAAACAGAAGTTACTAATCTAGTAGTGGGCTTATATTTAACATTTTATACGTTCTGTATATTTGAAGTCTAAAGCTTTTGTGAGACAGAGTAAAAGTATCTGCAAAAGAAAGTTTTTTTTATTTATTTACTTGATTTGTAACTGCCATCTGTCGTCGTTAGAAGACATGTTAAATTAAGAGTTACAATACAGTAATTAATGCAATAAGAGTTCCAACCGACTTACGTACCAAGTATACCCACTCGCCGATATATGCGCGCGTGCACGTGCGCGTGTGTGCGTCTGTGTGTGCACGTTTGTACATGTTGGATACATTCAGATCAATGTATGGATGAGTAGGTACTTAATATTTATTACATAAATTTTCATTATTTTGTTAAAACTAATATAAAATAATTCGTGTGTAATTTAATTCATGTGAACATGGATGTTACACATTTCGTGACGGAATGCCATATACGAAGAAAAAACAATGGCTTCTGTTTTGGATACTATTGTTTTCTTAATGTATGATTTAGTGCTGCTTTCCACGCAATTTCTGGTCGCGTGCAAAAAAAAGAGTAATCCCTTATTTTGGATATTTCATATTAGAAAACCTTCAATCTGTTGTTATTAAAATGATTCATTTTTAATAGTTTAAACGACTTAAGTTACCTAATTTATAATCAAAGTTTCAAAACCAAATAAAGAATCTATTTTGCTGCAGAAGAATGTTTTTTTAACTCCCTTCGAGTTAACATTTTAAAAATACGCCTGTATTTTATTATCTGTATGTACTAACCTTAATGATTGGTATGTAAACTATTATAAATATTCGTGAATTTTTTCCAATTTGGGTTAATATCCCGTTGGAATTAACATAAGACGCGATCACATTTACCTCTCTTCGTTTTTCGTGTCCTTTTTCTAGAATCCAATTGAATTAAAATTTATTGGTCAATTCTTATCTTTACAGAAATGTATTAGCTTATAACATTACAAGACATACGCTGACTGTATCAGATAAATCTTTGCCGGATATCTATCTGAGGAATGGTTGGAAAATTTTACCATACATACTTTGAAAACAAATATGCTGTTTGGATGTTTTCTTCTTACTATAAATATCAAAACACCATCCTTCATTATACACTATGTTAGATATCCATTCGTTCAATTATTCTGATTACTATTCAGGAGAAATACAGACAATGAATGTTTAACATTTAAAAAAAGACTATAAGGCAACGATTGATCGTTGTTCATTTATTGTTTTGATCATAAAACTTGAAATTACTTCTCAGTTGATTTAACTTCTATTTATCTTGGGGGTTATGTTAATATCTTCATGTTATAGACGCCTTCATATTTCTTTTACAAATTCTCACACGTTTAATGGGTAGACGTTATTGTTATCATAATAATTTACCACTTTGTAGATGGTTATTGTTTCTTACAATATAGGCCTACATGCAACAATATTCAATATAGATGCAACATACAGAAAACAAACTTCCACTAACGTCATTATATCTAACCATTCTAACCACTCACCACAACATAAAATGGCAGCATTCTATTCACTATTTAACAGAATGTACAAAATATCCCTAAACGAACAGAAAACAGACAAAGAAAGAAATATAATATACCAAATTATTTATGAAAATAGATACAACAAAAACAGTGTAAAGAAATAGAAAATAAAATCAAATATAAAATGAAAACTGAACAATTAAGAATCAATCAAAATGAACAAAACATAAATATTAACAACAATAGAAAATAGGTCACACTCACATACATCAATAAGAAAATGACAAAACCAACAAAACTATTTAAAAACACAGACATTAAAACAACATACAAAAATAATTTACAAAAACTAAATAACCCACACAACAAACATAATACAACAACCAATGGTATATACAAAATTGAATGCCAAGATTGCAATAAATGTTACATAGGACAAACAAAAAACAACTGAAAAACGTTATTTTGAATGTCTAAACGCATACAAAAGTACACAAGGAATTTGCTAGAAAAATATGTAACCCTACCGACGGGGGTGACAGGGCTCGGAGGTTGGAACCGACATTTGACTTATAGCTTGTTTTCGGGGATGTGTGTGGACAGTGGGGAGGATGGGGGTGTGAGGAGTTTGTTTTATTTCTGTTGATATTTCCGATCTGACGATGAGCTGAGCAGCTCGAAAGCGCTAATCGGAATAATTTTTCTATAGTGGTTTGCAACAGTGATAATTCTATTTATTAGTGATTAATTATAGCTAGTGATTTGTGATTTCATTGGTGTCTGTATTTTGTGTTGCCTCTAAACAATACGACGAACACTAAGACCGCCGTAACAATATTAGTTATATGTGACAAAGGATTCGATTGTACAAATTCAATTTGAGCGAAATATTTATGTGGTCGCTGCTGTTTACAGAAGGTACACTTCATGTGTTCTATACACTTCATGTTCTATCCGAAGACGTGCATTGTGGATCACTCCTTATGGAAATAATCATTTCATCTACCCTTTCTTCTAGGATGCCTTCTGCGTCCCAAGCTTCGTCCATTACCCTTTCAACGTGATTAACCGCTCTTCTCCAGTCCTCCTCTTTAACTTCATCGATGGCTTGAAGAGCCAGACTCTCTACTTCAGCTAAGGTGAATAATTTATTGTTTCTGGCTACCTTGCCTTTAACGTTTGCCCATATAAGCTCGATGGGATTAAAGTGACAGTAATAGGGAGGCTGCCTTATCACTCTGTGGCCTTCTGATTTTGCTAGTGAATCCAGTTCATAGGATTTGAAATTTGGCTTATTTTTGTGTACAATTTGAAGCAGTTCTGCCTTTTCTAAATGACAGTCAAACGGTATGTTATTTGACTGCAGCCAATCTTGGATTGCCGGTTTTGTTGAAGTCTGCGTTGGAGGTTTGTTTTCTTGAATACAATGATACGGCGCATTGTCCATTACAATTGTGGAACAGGGTTGTATATTTTCTAATAAATTAATAAACCATCCTTTGAAAGTGCTCGCATTCATTTCTTCGTGATAATCACCCTTCTTTGTCGATCTAAACATTTTTAAACAATTCGGTACGAATCCAGCGCTAGTGCCGGCATGAATAATTATCACCCATTGACCTCTTCCTGTCGGCTCTTTTCTTGACGATTGCAAAATGTCATCGTCCCAACATTTGGCAACTGTGTGACCCGCATTTATCCAGGTTTCATCAAGATAGATTATTTTTTTTACATCTAATTCCCTCATCTCTCTTAAAAAATTACACCTCCAATTAACAACATCATTTCTCTCCATTAGAAACTTTCTATTATTAATCTTTCTCCACTTAAAGCCAACATTTTTTATAATTTTCCAAAGAGTAAACCTACTGCCGTCGAAAATATCACTCTCTTTTAACGAATTCAGTAGTTTTCTTATTGTCGGTAGCTCTCTTCTTTTGTAATATGCGTATATATGATTCCGTACTGCCGTTTCCGAAAAAGAATCCAAGCCCGACTTTGGGCTTTTACGAGGACGTTTCTTTCCCGATGTTACATCCAAAACTTCCGCTGTAACTTTAGATACAGTCGCCCTGCTGACCTGGAGTGCATTAGCAACTCGTTCAGTGACTTTCGGAAATGGCAGTAGTGGAGCATTACTTGCAGACTCTTTTTGGAAGTAATCTCTCAGTCGTCTTATGAAAGTCCGTGCTTGTGAGTTTAATGTCGCCCCTCTCCCAAATCTACGCACTCTTCCTCGATCTACACGGGGTGGCATTTTAAAAGTAAATAAATAATACAACGATTAAATTAAAACTTAATTAGGCCTGATTAAAACGTAACAATTAAAACGTCGATCAAATGATGATAAAACTACTAAAAAAATTCTACACATACAAAAAACCAAAAGAGCTAAACTGATTATACTGTATTAAACACTGCTGCTAACCTTGTGAAAATGTAAGAATACTGGCTACACATTGATTACTACCTGTGAGAAGTGGTAGTCAGAAATAAAATGAGTAACGGTTAAGCGCAGAGAGCTTGAAGTGGGAGAGAAATTGGAGGGGAAATTGTCGCTGTGAGCGGGCACGTGCCAAGGTCATGTCGATTCTTTAATATTACTTACTTGCATTTGAATCTTACTTACTTACTTACTTACTTTTTTAGTTAACAGACAGTTTTCAAAGTGAGGTTATGTTATGTTTTGGTGTTGTATCCAATACGTTGAAACCACTCACAATTAAAAAATATATACACCAAATCATTCTATGGCGTAATTGCTCTGTAATGGCATAATAATATGTACTGAAGTCACCTGCAATCTTTGGCTCAACTTCTAATGGTGATTTTTATTTTCAAATCTGTCTGGCATTTCCTGACGTTTTACTTTACTCTCCTATTACCTACTTATGTAGAAGAAGGGTTGCCTTTGGTGGATGTCATCCACATGTGTATGAAGGGATGCCTAACGAAGAAAGTCTTTCTATGACTATAACTTTGCTCCAATTTTTAAATAGAGATGATGAAACATAGTGGTAACATGTGTATTCCATAGGTTTTGTAAGTTTTAAGTAACCATCGTGTTTTCACTCAACTTTTTTTAACGATAACATGCTTCTCATATTAGGGTGACGGTTCAGACTTTTTTCAGTGCCTTTCTGTGACAAAAGAAGAACATTTGTCAAACCTCAACGGGAATTATGTGCGTATGTGGTTTTAATTAGGGAGTGCAAATTGGAGAACAAACGATTATCAGATTATCAGTAAATATTTTGACTAGGGAGATGAGATCGCTATACATATAAATTTGAGAAAGTTGGATGTTCATAGTTTGAGCTTGTTTGGACCATTAAGTTTTATATACTTGAAATTGATGGTCAAGATATTGTAACGAGTATGGTATCGAACCGCGTGGAACAGCTGAGAACATTCTCCACTCCGCCCGTCCAGTGTGGCAGGTGTTGCCTCATTCAAGTAGGTGTTCTAGTTTGTTCATGGGCACTTGAGATACGCATTAAGCCGATGTGAAGTAAAGAGGGAAAGGTGTACTGTATCTGTGAGTGACCTATATATTATCCATAGGTGCCGGATTTTCAGCTCTTTTACGTGAGCGACTTTCGTTAGCGCCGATCGAGTGTTTGTCGAAGTGAAGAATTATTGTGTTAATAATTGTGAGGAACTCTATTAATAGACATTGTTATTGCGTGTAGACAAATCTACCTGGAGTTATTGTACGAGTTGATTATAAAATGTTATTTGTGATCGTTAAAGCTAGATATTAGTGATTTCACTGGTGTCTTGTATTTTGTTTTCCACTGTACCATACGACGATCATTTAGCCCGTCGTAACAATATTATTATATTGAGAGTCAATAAAATTTAAGGAAGATTTTAGGACTACCAAAGAAGAACTGCTGAAAGGGGAAGCGCAACAGGGATATAAGACAGTTTTAGAGGATTTTGTTTAGACGTTTGTCAACATCTGAGCAAAATTCCTGTAACACGAACAGTTTATATTATCAGCACCCAGGATGAACAGGTTGAAATGATCTGCTACGTTGTCCGTGTTGAAAAAAGTACAGAGAAGGAAACCAACACGTAGAGCACTTTAAGCAAAAAGAAGGAATTTCGACATGTTGACAGTAGTTACAGAAGTCCTAGAAAATACTGGAGAGTCGTGGAAAGGCTGAGGATGCGGTGCAATCGACTTCTGACATAGCCAAATGCTATTTTGGGATATAAATACAAATATATTTATATTCATATTTTTACGACGGTGTAACTGATTGTTACAATATTTCTCGAAACCACTGGAAATAGTGTCGTGTCTGGCCTTGAGCACAGTGTGCGTGGACCTGTGAAGTCTGGAACAGCTTTGATAGCTGACGCTTGATAAGTGTCACGTAATTGTCTATCATCTCAAAGTAGCAGCAATATGTACTCAGACACACATTATAGCTGGGCTCTGCTGGGACAGCCGAGATACTTGTAGAACGTTCCGTATTACGTAACAATATGAATACGTATTTATATATACCATATAAATATCAATACCCCAAAATTTGTGTTTATGCTGTACCTAAATGCAGTGTATTCCGAAGCATTAACGTAGACAGACATAAAGTAACATCTTCTGACACGTGTGCATTAAGCACAATTAGTATTAGTCGTACTAGTACGAGCAGTAACCAAACATGTACAACACGCTTGTGTGTTGCACATATAAATGTCGTATCAATAGAGATCCGGTGTAGAGGAGGCGTCGTCTAAGTAGTTTGTACAAGCAAAAGGAAAGTGTACTCAAACACCTTTATGTACGAACAGCACAAAGAGCTAATTTCCCTATCCGTTCAAACGATGCAAATGAGGATTACGGAAAAGCTTTGAAGTTCACAACAGATAATGTAGACAGTAGTTTCTTTTAAATGCGAAACATTAGAATAGATTTACTTCTTGTCAGTACTAATATTACGTTCACGTATGCATACATAAACGAGCAAGATATCATATTCAAATGGTACGCGTGTACAAAAGCTTATTTTGAATACTTTGCCTTGGTTAAATATTCCTTGGAGATAATTATAGTTTTAAAGATCATTAAAAATTATGAATATTTTTTAAAGTAGCAATTTTTTTAAAACTTAAGGAGTAATCTAATAGTTACGTTAAAATCAAACTATAGTTATGTAATTTTAACATTATATGTTCGGGCTTCTTTAATTGTTATAGTATATAGAAAGCATTACAAACACTATTAAACACGCTACATTATCACACACACCCTCACACAACGTTCAGGAGAGTTTTATGTATGTGGTCCTATAACAATAACATATTAACATTTGTTTAAGTGCATTTTGTAAATTCAAGTATCTCGATTTTAATATTAAAACTTGCTAACGTCTTTAATCTCCTCTAATCTCTCATAGTTGAACTCAAATTACCTTTAATTCGTTTTAATACAGAAAATGATTCGCAGATTCGCAGTTAGCAGCTGGATTCGTCGAAAGCAGACGATAAGCGATTAGATCATGGACATTTGTTTTTTTCATTTGACATTTACTATATTCAAAAGGTTTTTGTAATTTATGGCTGGATGGTGCTCCCTCTGACAGCTGAATCCCTGGTGTCCGGTGCTGCAGCATACCCTAGCGTTATGGATAATCAGCCGCTGTTTCTTTCCTAAGAATGTTTAGTTTATCTTCCCAATATTAAATAAACTATAAATATATAAATAAACATAAAAAACTTAATGAAAGTATATGAAATAAACCCGCGTACTTTAAAACAAAGAGTACAGGCATCACCCTTAACAGAAAGAGTTCGTAATCGAAAGCGTAATTAAAATGTTGTTTTGAAATCAGTTCAACACAGCGCGGCAACATTTGACTGAATCACTCACTCAGTGACTTTTTTTTGCTAACTTAAAGCTGTTGGATCTGCTAATCCATGATCGGAGGATTAAAATCAAATTTCATGTAGACTGCCACTGGAGAACATCAATTCAGTGCTGTTTCAAGAATTAACACCTATCTGCCAACACACGCATGCTAATTAGTCAGATCTATAAGTGACCAGCACGTGTGTACCATGCAGAGATAAAAGTGAGACTACAGGTTTTTTCGGAAGTTTCCAGAAGTTTGCGGTTAGTCTTCACAAATTTTAACCATTTAATTAGATTGGCATATCCTAAAGCGCCAAATGATTTGAAACATCTGTGATCCATACACAATAAGGAATAGCGACAATGGGATACGGAATATTTAAATAAGGAACAACACAAAGCAAACGAAGATGCTTTTCATTACGAAGACGGTAAGTCGGCAACTGTTAATATTCATATAGTTGTTCGAAGGCTTACACGACCGGTGTCATTTGGATTAAAACTAACTTCCGGGCTGTTTGGCAGTCGTCCAAGGTTTTCAAATGAACCAGACGTTTTGGCAGCACCACTGGCTCATGAACATGAAGCATGCTCTTGTCGGTGGTGAGTGCGTACTTCCCTCGCCTTCCGTCTTGATTCAGAAGCATGCTGCGACACTATGAATCGGTGGGGCAAAAGCCTGTCTTCAAGTACTTTATGGGAGAGTGCGTTGTAAGGCTCTCATACACCTTCTTTTTCTGATTGGCTGTTGGTAGAGTTATTACTTGATCGGGATGCTTAGAAAATGTATAAGCAAAAGTAGCGTCACGGGACAGCTTTAGCCTTAACCACAGTACTGTGGTCCTAACGTACGACACCCCTCGTTAAGTTTGACTCGTTTCATCCACTGAAGATGGCAGCCAGCGGTACTGCTGAAACGTCTGATTTAATAAAAAATTTACAGGCATTGCACAAATACAATGCACAGAGAAGGGCATTGAAAATGCTTCAATAAATCTAAAATATATATATATATATATATATATATATATATATATTTATGTTCATTCACCAATCAATGAATTCATTCTTCATTTACCAATGTACAGATTATAAGTTAAATGTAGTCGCATTCAAAGAAAAAAGTAGTTTCTATGGAAACTCACCGGTTCCCATTTTCGATCACGCACCAGCGATCGGCAGCAAATGTGCGACACGTCCTTGAAAAATTTTCAATATTAAAATCTTGGACCACGGCCAAACAGCCCAGCTGTAAATAGTTATCCTACTAATTTTTTTTTTTTTAATTCGCATTAGTTTTGTATGAACTTAGTGAAGAAATTATTAAAGGATAGCAAACTGAATTATTAATACCATTACAATATTTTAATTATGAGCCATAAAAATAAACTGTTTCCGGAAATGTGAAAGTTGTGTGTGTTACAATAGAAAGGAAAGTTGAAACTTGATCTGCATGATCAATAATGCATATTTTTTATATGACAAAGTTCAAATTAACAAATGAATGTTGCACAAAGTAACAGAAAACGTTATAGATTTCATTCCTGTTTCGGGGTGGACTGGACAATGCTAGTGTTGAAGGGTTACATTGTGCAATATAACCTGGTATTTGTTAATCCAGTCTGAAATTCAACGTATGCAAATAAATCATGAGTAGGCCCAGCGTGACACCCCTGGAATCCACGTAGCGATTTTTTTACTCACCCCCCCCCCCACTACACGCAATTATGTTCCAATGCTACAACACAATTGAACCACATTTGATGAATTTCTTTTTTTCATCTCTGTTTTGACCAAAGTTGGCTAAATGTTTAATGCTCTGGTAACATTTGGAGAATATTTGCTTACCATTTTTAAGTTTTAAACCTGAATTAAAAATAATATTCAAATAAATGTAGGACCTATATACGTCAGGAAACAGTTGTCATAAATCAGTGTCTTTTAGCCTCAAACACCGGTTAATTATATGAGATCACATACTTCCAGGTCAACAATATTGTGCACTTAAATTTATACATTATGTTCTACCTGAACGTAGACCTATAGAATAGGCGAAAAATACATTTATAATAATCTGTATGTTGAGGCAGTTATTTAAGGCAACGTCATGCACACCCTAAGGTACATAAATTCTAAGTAAATTATAGAAGCCTCTAGAACTATAAATTACAAATTTTCTAGAATATTAGGCAATAAATGACAAATAAAAGTAAAACTAAATAACAGAAATATTAATAACGTAAAATTCCATATGTCCAAGTTGTTAAAACATATTATGAGGAATACGACTGAGTTTACAATGAAAGAAACTAAAACCAGTAAATCCAAATAATTGTGAAGTTTTTTCTGTCTAATAAAATGTTCGACTAATAGTGATTAGAGCCACAGTAATAAGAAAGTTGTCTTTTATTCGCTATTTACAACCTTATTTTTTTCTCGGCCGTTCAGGAAGCAACTCTCTGTCACAGATAATTCGCTGTGACGTTGCCAACTGAATAGAGGAAGCTTTACGTTTGCTCAGTGCAAAACTGATCACGTGACCACGCAGTACCGTTACAGACTGTTGCTATGGTGACGTGAACGAATTGCTGTAATGTCATTGGCTGAAGTTCTTACATATGCAATTACTCCCACCACATAGGCTATATGAAACGGCAGATTAGTATATTCGTAAACCAATCATTTGTTTTGTGTTCTTTTTTCACAATTTAATAATATTAGAGACTTTTACCCTCATGTCAAAAAATATGTTTATGAAAATCTTTCCTTTGGAAAAGAGTTTTGAGCACTTTTATTTCACTAAAACGTTAGCTTAATATCTCTTCATTTACATTTACAGTTTCTTCAACAAATATTCCGATAACTTTATGAATTTTTCCAGATAATTAATCTACAAGTATTACAATATCATGATTTTTATAACACGTGCCTAATATTGTTTATAGATGACTGTAAAACATTGTAGGTTTTTCCCTCTCCACTTCTCTGCGGGCACACTCTCTACAACTAAAATTAGAGTACGCCAACTAAAGTACCCTCAACTACAATTATTAAACTTCGTGTTGAGGGTACTTTCGTATTAAGATAAAAAAATTTGATTATTTTCATGTCTTAAAATTCTATTTGATTTCCAACTTCTTTGTTGCCATAGATATGTTTTCTGCACCACTAAAATTATAGCTTAATTTTAATAGCTCCTACATATTTTAATTCTCCGTTTTTACTCTTTATTTTATTTATAACAGCAATATTAATGGTGCCTTTTTTTGTTGGGTTCAAATAACGTGGTTCCAGTTTTAAGGTAGTATGAAGCTTTTACCACAATAAAGATTAAATGTTGTAACATTAAATTTGGCATAGCATGATATCGTACCAGATTTAATGAAGACCATGGATAAGAAACTAAACAAGAAGAAAAATATCTTTAAAAATGATAGTGAAGATGAACAAATAACTACTTTAGACTGACTTGTACTACAACTGACCGTACCCAAATTAATATTTAGGCAAAGTGCTGCAAAATACCCCGATGATGACATGAATTTCAAATAATGACAAGAATAATACTTATAAAGACAGACAGCTTATGTACCAATACTATAAGTAAACCAATGGTTTATCAAATGTATCAAAATATAAAAATAATGAAAATACAAATTGAGGGATAATAGGCCCAAACATACAATACAATGTAAAATGATATATTAGTAGATTATTAATTTGAATGATATAATGAAATAATATAACAAAACAATTATTATAGATACATGGAACATGCAATTAATTGTAATTAATAATGGACATAATGTTGTCAAGAGAATAATTAATAATAACCTATTCACATTATTATTATATGAACAATGTGAACTTGACTTGGAATAATTAATTAAATAACAGAGCAAAATGGATTGAGGAGAGATATTATTATGTGTTAAACAGTTGTTAGGGTTTAATGAAAGTTAGCTAATTTGTTCAATGTTGTAACGGCACAGAACGTTCCATAAAGGAAACCATTTACATAGCAATTATCATAAGAGGAAAGTGAGGTAAACAGTATCAAACCCAAGTAGTCCTAAAAAATTTGTGTAATATTGTATAATAATCATTACCACTAACAGGATAAAACGACCAAACTATGACTAAGACACAAACCCCATATATATTATTAAAGTGAATAACAGTGAAAAAACCAAAAGACACTATAAGAGAGACGAATAATGTCAGAATCAACCAAAACGAAGTCATTAATGATTAAGTTTTATAACTCTGAATAGAGTATTAAGAACTATTTTTTGTGAATGAATGGACATGATCCATTATTATATTATGTAATGTAAATAAAATAAATGTATTAAATGATTTAAATACATTATTAGAAAGAATCTAAGTTAAAATAAAAATTATATATTTGTTATGACAAGAAATACTAATGTGTTGGATTTGAGACCAAACACCCAGATTTCATGAAAAAAATTAATTATTATCAGATTGAAATAAACACTATATGTGATTATCAAGCAGACAAAAGTGAACAATTTATCTTAAATAATGAAAGCTGTCAAATGAATAAAAGTCAGGCAAAATAGCTAAAAACTGTATTAACTATAAACATGTGGTAGGCATATAATATTGTATAATTTATGGATTTAATGTTGCCAAAATGCAACCAAATTGCATTAGAAAGTTGAAATATGATATAAAGCGACTATACTAATATATTTGACTAACTTTAACATTGTAATAGTCAAGTTAGGAAAATATTTACCTATACCATGTATGGCTGGAGCCAATCAACCAGTACAAAAATAATCATATCTGGCTAAATTTTACAAAATGCTAACAAAAATAAAATAGAATGGTACAATACTTCAGTATACCTTAAAAACGAACAAACTCAGTTGAAAATAAAGTCAATTATAAAAGAATTTAACTTATAAGAGTGAGATTTGTCACACCATGAAAAAGGGCATCTCAAGACCAATCAATGATGCTATGTCATCCTGTGATAAAGATAATATATGTAAAGAGTAACCAGGTATCACAAAAGACAGACAATATAATAAACTCTGAGTGTACACTAGTGAAATACTACATATGTTAAAGAAAGAGACTAATCATTGTGTTATAACATTGACAAAAATCTAGGCCATGGACAGAGGCCAGGTAAAATTGTAATTATCTAGATGTTATATATGTTAAAATTTGTTTGTTTTGTTATAGGAAGATAGTAATGTTGTATTTTCAGATTGTGGAAGAGACATAATAGTTTCACAACAATTTTTGTTCTAAAAAAATTGAATTTTAATGACAACAACCCAAGGTGAGAGTTGTATATTGTGTTACTTATTAGACTTAATTTAATTCAAAACCAATCATAAATAGTAACACTAGATTCAGTTGAAAACAGAGAATCTAAATGTAATAATGGCATACAAATTGTGAGTACTAATGTAAAACTGTTTGATAAATACCAGAGTAATTTTGAAATATCCTTAGTATGAAGAATAAGAAATTCGTTCTAAAAGCTTCGACGGAAATGAATTTTGTTCCATAATGTTCCATTTCGTTTATTCTCGAACAATCTAGAAAGAATTTTTACACAAATATACCGGAAGTCGATGAAAACAATCAGCCTGAATTAGTATAAAAGAGAGACCAAATTCGACCCAAAAACACTTGAAACTTGAACTCCAGAACAGATGCATCACCCACGACACTGATCAACGCAGCTAAGGCGAAACCGAGAGGCGAGAAATCGACAAGACCCGAAGAAAGGTTTTTCCCGTACATAGACAAACAGACTGACATAACCTCTACAAGAATCTACGCCAATGTGTTGCTGAAATAGAGCAGCACGGCAAATTTTAATAGAAATCACGCAGCCAGAACGTCAACGGCCCAGGAGGGACCAAAACTTTAAATAGAGAACGAATTCTGCTGTGTTCGCATAGACTGACTAACTTGACAATAATTCCCTTAACGTAAACATACACACACAAAGCCTTTCTCGACACTGCAGGGGAATCAGCGCTGTGGCGGCCAAATTTTGAATCAACGCGGAGCAGCTGATGTGTATTGGCGGGGTTTGAACGATAATCTACTGCCAAACGTTGTCACAAAAAGTGCGGAAATAGTAAATGATCGCAATTTTGACTTAAAATAGATTCAGTGCACACATGAAGAGGCGAGATTGAAAAAACTACCCGAGAGGAGTGTCCTGTGCGAGATTAATTAATCATTGGAACGTGAGTTACCAAAATTAAAGTCAATTTTTTTTACCTGGTTACATTTATCACACAGTTGTACTACACATGCCACACACACCTTCAAATCACTTAATTTTTCTTGTAAAGCGTCTTATTGATATGTCTTGGTAGTTCAAAGGAGTCACGTCCTGAGAGTAAAGATTTTTTCACGTATTAAACTCATGCTTTTCAACTGAGTAAAAAATTAAAAACACTAGCCGATACTTGATTGGATATATAAAATTGTCAATAATAATAATAATAATAACTTGTGAAATTTTTTTTTTAGTAACTCTGCAATTTTATGATTTTTATATGAATGTTAGTCCTTCAGACGATTTGTTTGTTTTTGAAGAATCATTAAACTTACATGATTTTTTTTCAAGCTAAACTGACTTGTTTATATTTTTTCATAGAAGTAAGATTTAAAAATTTTAATTTCTTTAATAATCACCTTTTATTCTTGGAACAAACGATTCCAAGTGGCGCCCACAAAAAACATAGTATTAAGTTGTGTTACAGGACTACATCACAGCAGAGGATCCAGTCAACAGTAAGTAACAAAAAGTGCGCGGAGGTAACGCCCGACATTTTACAACACAATTACAACACACTTTTTCTTTTGTTATAAATTGACGACTCCAACATGAGGCGGTTAAAGAAGCAACAGGACACCTCACAACAGTGGGGCTTAAAGGAGAGTATCTTAGAAGTAGGTTTCACATTATTTCTTTTTGTTATAAATTGGCAGCCCAACTAGTGAGGCTTGAAAAGACGGAACAAGCCCGGCAACTACCAACAGATCAAAATGCCGCAACCTAAGGGAAAAAAGGTGAAGAAGAATGTGGAACCCGAGTTAAGTGTGGAAGACGGAGAGGCAGTACGAATGGAGGAAACAGAATTAGAACCACCCACACTAGGAATGGAAAGACCGGTACAAACGGCAGAGGAAATAGAGGAACAAACGGGAGAAGAACCCATACAAATTGTAGAACAAACAGAGAAACCCGAACCAGAAAAAATAACAGGGAGTGTTGACGTGAATATACTAATGATGATGCTCCATGAAATGAAGGAGGATATGAACGAAAATACTAAAAAAAGTAATGAGCAAATGTTCCAAAGGATGGAAGAAAATATGAACAGAAATATAGAATCCCTGAATAAAAACAGACAGGAAGATAAGAAGAAATTAGACAAAGTCATAGAATCTTTAAGGAAGGATATAACCGAGAAAATAGATGACAATGGGAAAAAACTAGAGCTATTTCAGGAGGAGAATAAAAAATCTATAGAGTCGCTGAAAAAAGAAATTAGCATAACGTACGAAACAGTAAACAAAACGATCAATGATAATAAAATCGATAGTGACAGGAAGGTCGAAAACATGGAGAAACAGTTGGAAAGGTTACAGGAGGGAAACAATACACGTTTCGAAAATATAGAGGAACAGACAGTAGAGACCAAACAAGATGTTAGAAATTTCGAAAACATGGTAAGGCAGAACCAAGACGCCATCATGCAGGAGGTGGGAGAAGTCCAGAAAGACGTTAGCGAGAGGATGCAGAGAACATATGACATCGCTAACAGGCTGGACGAACAAATAAAAACTAACAAAAATAGCAAACTGGAAATAGACCAGAGAGAGAAAAACCTGCAGGAAAGATTAGAGGCGCTGAGAGATACACCTGTATTAAATACTCATACGTGTCATGGTGAAAACAGGGAAGTAATCAACTTCCAAAACTATCGACGAAACCCAATGGAATTTTTAGAGAGAATGGAGGAGTTTATTGGGAGAAATAGAGAAACAAGGTGGGACAGGATAAGGGAGATGCTTGATGAGACGTTTAAGAACACTAGGGATAACTGGTGGATAGCGGTACGACCAGAAATCACGAATTTAGCCGAGTTTAAACGCCAGTTTAAGGAGAAGTATTGGTCGGAGACTGCACAAAACAGGGTAAGAATGGACATATTCTATGGCAAATACGACGCGTCCAATGGATAGTCCCCGACGTCTTATTTCCTAGGAAAGGTATGTTTAGCACGGAAGTTGATACCGCCGATCCCAGAAGAATGTTTGGTAAGGCAATTAGCTGGACATTACAGTTATGGTATCAAAGTTGCCCAATTATACCAACAGCTCAGTAAAATAGCCGATCTGGCCAAATTATTAGAAAATTGTGAATCCACTGGAAGGTTCCAGGATTACCAACCCCCCAATCGTAAGATAGAATACAATAACAACAATAACGGACCAAACCGGAATGGAGGTGGAAACGGTAACAACCTGAACTCAAATAATCAGAATAATAATACCCCACCAAATGGCCGAAGTGATAACACTCAGGGTCCAAATAACCGCAACTATCCGGGACCAAACAGAGGTAATTACACCGGGAATAATTACGGTAGAAACTACCATCAGGGAAACAGTTATCGCGGGAATAACTATAGGGGAAATAATTACGGTCAACGTAATAATTATCGTAACGGGGGTAACCAAGGAGGAGGCGATAGGAGAAATCAAGAATATAAGCCCCAGGTAAATTATATGATGGCCGATAATCGACGACCATATCCACCCAATTTACCAAGTTACGGGTATATGACACAACAGACGCGAGATAACCAGGGCGATACGGCGAATAACCGTCATCAGTTTTCAGAGGGTAGGAGTAACGAACCACCCAGAAACGAAAATAACAACCAACAGGAACCAAACGCTAACCAAAATAATAATGAGAATTGGGTAACAGTCCACGAAAATCCGGGTTTTCATTACAGCATAATCTGGCAAGTAATGACGGAAGACCCCGAACAGTTCAGGTAAACCATGTATTGGCAGAAACTAGCCGAGAACCAAATAATAACCCCAGAAATGAAAGTGATATAGAGGATGAATTCCGCTATGCAGAAAAGATATGGCCCAAACATGTGGTGAGATGGTAATGCCATGGATTAATCATCCAGAATAAATGTCATAGACCAGGCATTTGAAGGAGCAGAGGAGTTAAACATCGAAAGTCGGATATTGAGAAGAGAAGGAGTTAAAAAGGAATGGAAATGATAAATAACGACATAATATAAGGATCACAACCAGAAGGAGTTGAAATAATCAAAGTAACTAACCCAAACTGACAAATATAAACCAAATATTATCAAGCATAAAAACAATACCTACGAGGTAACTGGCACAGTTAGTAACAAAGTGAAAGGTACGTATAACCAAACATCATTGAAAAAGTACCATGATTGAAAATCACAAGTCAAATACTCAATCAGTGACCAAGTACCATGATCAAAAACCAAAGTCAAATACAGCATCGTTGAGAAGGTACCTTGACTAAACATGTTAACGTGAATTTTGTAACTTACCCACAATTAGAAAGGAGGTAGAGAATATTAAATAAATATATATATATTATTGTATAATGATTATTATTAATAAACATTACGAGATGGACACTTTCCACCGTAGGCAAGATTTATTTCCAATAGCCATGTCAACGTATATTTACCAGCTTACCCGTACTTAAGAGAAGGAGAGAGATTATTATTAATAAATATTACGAGATGGACACATTCCACCGTAGGCAAGATTTATTTCCAATAGCCATGTCAACGTATATTTACCAGCTTACCCGTACTTATAGAAGGAGAGAGATTATTATTAATAAATATTACGAGATGGACACATTCCACCGTAGGCAAGATTTATTTCCAATAGCCATGTCAACGTATATTTACCAGCTTACCCGTACTTAGAGAAGGAGACAGATTATTATTAATAAATATTACGAGATGGACACTTAGTAAAGGAGAAAAGAAGGAGAAATACTGTCATATATTTGATAGAAAATGGAAACGATAAATGAAAAAAAAAAGGAAAACAGTGTGTTACATAAGGAGGTAATGATGAATATGAATATAGCTATTAACATTGAATGATTTTAAACGATAATTTTACCTGCGGAGAACGATATATTAATATAATTGTGAATTAATCAGAAGAGTTTAAGAAAGGGAATTTATGTGTAGGAGCCTATGATCTTTGAATATTGTATTTTTTTTTTTATTATTATTATTTGTTGCGAAGGTGCAATTGTTATTTTCTGGACAGGGATGTGTTGCCTCTGATTTCAGTAGTTATAGATAGGGAAGGGCAGAATGTATGCCACAGCGAGCCACTCTGACCCCCAACCCTCTATGAAAGTTAGGGAATTGATAGGGAATTATGTCAAAGATTAATTAATTAACATCAAGGTAAAAAGGAAAGGAATAGGTGTTACGACAAAGAACGAAATAGGAATATTGAGTTGGATTAATATATTAAAGGAGTAGTACAGGAATTTAATTATAAGATAAAAGAATGAAATATAAAGAAGCTAATAAAAGGTTAATATAGAGATGATAATTTCATCAAAACCAAAGATATGTTTTTCAAAAATTATCAACTTTAACGGCGAGGCATATGTAACGTCACAGAACGTTCCATAAAGGAAACCATTTACATAGCAATTATCATAAGAGGAAAGTGAGGTGAACAGTATCAAACCCAAGTAGTCCTAAAAAATTTGTGTAATATTGTCTAATAATCATTACCACTAACAGGAAAAAACGACCAAACTATGACTAAGACACAAACCCCATATATATTATTAAGGTGAATAACAGTGAAAAAACCATAAGGCACTATAAGAGAGACGAATAATGTCAGAATCAACCAAAACGAAGTCATTAATTATTAAGTTTTATAACTCTGAATAGAGTATTAAGAACTATTTTTTGTGAATGAATGGACATGATCCATTATTATATTATGTAATGTAAATAAAATAAAAGTATTAAATGATTTAAATACATTATTAGAAAGAATCTAAGTTAAAATAAAAATTATATATTTGTTATGACAAAAAATACTAATGTGTTGGATTTGAGACCAAACACCCAGATTTCATGAAAAAAATTAATTATTATCAGATTGAAATAAAAACTATATGTGATTATCAAGCAGACAAAAGTGAACAATTTATCATAAATAATGAAAGCTGTCAAATGAATAAAAGTCAGGCAAAATAGCCAAAAACTGTATTAACTATAAACATGTGGTAGGCATATAATATTGTATAATTTATGGATTTAATGTTGCCAAAATGCAACCAAATTGCATTAGACAGTTGAAATATGATATAAAGCGACTATACTAATATATTTGACTAACTTTAACATTGTAATAGTCAAGTTAGCAAAATATTTACCTATACCATGTATGGCTGGAGCCAATCAACCAGTACAAAAATAAACATATCTGGCTAAATTTTACAAAATGCTAACAAAAATAAAATAGAATGGTACAATACTTCAGTATACCTTAAAAACGAACAAACTCAGTTGAAAATAAAGTCAATTATAAAAGAATTTAACTTATAAGAGTGAGATTTGTCACACCATGAAAAAGGGCATCTCAAGACCAATCAATGATGCTATGTCATCCTGTGATAAAGATAATATATGTAAAGAGTAACCAGGTATCACAAAAGACAGACAATATAATAAACTCTGAGTGTACACTAGTGAAATACTACATATGTTAAAGAAAGAGACTAATCATTGTGTTATAACATTGACAAAAATCTAGGCCATGGACAGAGGCCAGGTAAAATTGTAATTATCTAGATGTTATATATGTTAAAATTTGTTTGTTTTGTTATAGGAAGATAGTAATGTTGTATTTTCAGATTGTGGAAGAGACATAATAGTTTTACAACAATTTTTGTTCTAAAAAAATTGAATTTTAATGACAACAACCCAAGGTGAGAGTTGTATATTGTGTTACTTATTAGACTTAATTTAATTCAAAACCAATCATAAATAGTAACACTAGATTCAGTTGAAAACAGAGAATCTAAATGTAATAATGGCATACAAATTGTGAGTACTAATGTAAAACTGTTTGATAAATACCAGAGTAATTTTGAAATATCCTTAGTATGAAGAATAAGAAATTCGTTCTAAAAGCTTCGACGGAAATGAATTTTGTTCCATAATGTTCCATTTCGTTTATTCTCGAACAATCTAGAAAGAATTTTTACACAAATATACCGGAAGTCGATGAAAACAATCAGCCTGAATTAGAATAAAAGAGAGACCAAATTCGACCCAAAAACACTTGAAACTTGAACTCCAGAACAGATGCATCACCCACGACACTGATCAACGCAGCTAAGGCGAAACCGAGAGGCGAGAAATCGACAAGACCCGAAGAAAGGTTTTTCCCGTACATAGACAAACAGACTGACATAACCTCTACAAGAATCTACGCCAATGTGTTGCTGAAATAGAGCAGCACGGCAAATTTTAATAGAAATCACGCAGCCAGAACGTCAACGGCCCAGGAGGGACCAAAACTTTAAATAGAGAACGAATTCTGCTGTGTTCGCATAGACTGACTAACTTGACAATAATTCCCTTAACGTAAACATACACACACAAAGCCTTTCTCGACACTGCAGGGGAATCAGCGCTGTGGCGGCCAAATTTTGAATCAACGCGGAGCAGCTGATGTGTATTGGCGGGGTTTGAACGATAATCTACTGCCAAACGTTGTCACAAAAAGTGCGGAAATAGTAAATGATCGCAATTTTGACTTAAAATAGATTCAGTGCACACATGAAGAGGCGAGATTGAAAAAACTACCCGAGAGGAGTGTCCTGTGCGAGATTAATTAATCATTGGAACGTGAGTTACCAAAATTAAAGTCAATTTTTTTTACCTGGTTACATTTATCACACAGTTGTACTACACATGCCACACACACCTTCAAATCACTTAATTTTTCTTGTAAAGCGTCTTATTGATATGTCTTGGTAGTTCAAAGGAGTCACGTCCTGAGAGTAAAGATTTTTTCACGTATTAAACTCATGCTTTTCAACTGAGTAAAAAATTAAAAACACTAGCCGATACTTGATTGGATATATAAAATTGTCAATAATAATAATAATAATAACTTGTGAAATTTTTTTTTTTAGTAACTCTGCAATTTTATGATTTTTATATGAATGTTAGTCCTTCAGACGATTTGTTTGTTTTTGAAGAATCATTAAACTTACCTGATTTTTTTTCAAGCTAAACTGACTTGTTTATATTTTTTCATAGAAGTAAGATTTAAAAATTTTAATTTCTTTAATAATCACCTTTTATTCTTGGAACAAACGATTCCAAGTGGCGCCCACAAAAAACATAGTATTAAGTTGTGTTACAGGACTACATCACAGCAGAGGATCCAGTCAACAGTAAGTAACAAAAAGTGCGCGGAGGTAACGCCCGACATTTTACAACACAATTACAACACACTTTTTCTTTTGTTATAAATTGACGACTCCAACATGAGGCGGTTAAAGAAGCAACAGGACACCTCACAACAGTGGGGCTTAAAGGAGAGTATCTTAGAAGTAGGTTTCACACTATTTCTTTTTGTTATAATGTTCATTAGAGTCATAGCCATGTGGGCATGACATTAAGTTGATATGTTGTGTATTGTTTTGTTGTTGTTTAACGTAATGATGTTATTAGAATGCAATGAAGATGTTAAAACCATATGTTTAACCAGAAGGTTTTAAAACAATGGGCCAAATGGAATTTGTAAAATTAGAACATGGTACCAAACACACTAAGAAATAGGTCAATATTGATATAGTATGGTGGACCAACTATAAAATAATTATAAAAAAAAAAGAAAAGCATTAATGTTATTAGATGATAAACAGTTTTTGTGTTTTTTGGAATTTAGTTTATTTGTTTAAAATGTATCAGAATCTCAGCCATGAGGGCATAATATTTAAGTCAATCTGTTTGTAATTTTGTTAAAGTATTCACATTATGAGAGGATGATGAGTATTTTTAAATCTCATGGGTTAACATACAATATAATGATTAAAATTAAATATAAGTGTTCAAGCCAACAGGCTAAATAATAAAACAATATGTGACATGGTGTTGAAAGAATCACCATGACATAGGCCAATGTTAAAATAAATAAACTATTATCAGAATAGCCAGTAAAGTAACAAACCATTATAAATTAATAAGAAATGGTAAAACTAACAAAACAGGCAGTAGTTCTATAATGGTAATCACATTTTTTTGAACAAATAAATGAATTAGCAAATGTTTTTTGTGGATGGCAAACTGTATAAAGCTATGTAAAATCAAATTTTGTAAATTTTGGGAAATACTGTTAGAATTTTGTAAAACAAATGTTGAAGGATAAATAGATTTATAGTTAATGGTATACACAACAAATCTAGAATCAAAATAATCCGTTTTAAGTTATTTAAGAAAAACTCAAATAGCAAAAATGTAACATCAGTATTTCTTAAGTAAAAGTAGGCATGTTTAGTGTCTATATGTCACAAATGTAAAGACCAAAATAATGATACTAGTAGTTTTAAATTCCCAATCAGTACAGAAAAGTTATACTAATTTAAAAGTTTTGACCAAATTCAGACATTGAAATAATGAATTTGTATGACAATGTAAATCTGAATCAACCAACCAGATTTCAAGTTTTACCTTAGCAACCAAAAATTTCAGATAAATAAAATAGGACTTCTTTAACAACGGTCATTGAATACAGACGCGTTAATAAAACGTCTTATATAATTATATTTTAAACAGTGAAAATACCAGACTTAGTAAAACAAATCGATGTACATAATACAAAATATTATAATCAAGAAAGGAACATCCAGCATTTAATACAGAAGAATTGAGATTCAGGGAGAAAAACCGAAGAAGACGTGGACCCTACCTTCGTCCTGGAAGAAGAAAGAAGAGGATCTGGTGAATTTGAACAATTTATTATCTTATGTGTCAAAACCAACATTTGTGTACACGACTTTCTAGGAATTAAACAAAATAAAACTATAGACACTATATCACACCAACACTAAAGAACAATCACAAATAACACCAATCGAGTTTTACACTTTTTGAACACCATAAAAACTTTAACGATAACTAATAAACACCTAAACTGGTCATAACCTCTAATAATAAGTAACCAATACACGACTGCCAGTTTGCACTTTACACACCAAAACCTGGTAATATCCTTGTACTGTGAAATTTGTATTTTGATTTTAAGAATAGTATTATTTGTTTAAACGTAATCCCCGAACCAGATACGCCCTGAGATAATTTATTTTAATAGAAATAAAAACAATCTGCATCATTCCTTTGGTCCGGCTGACAATACTTTTAGCTACTGTACCAACTGATAAAAGAAGACGCATAATTTTGTCACAATTGTAATTACCGTAAAAAGAAAACGAGAAATAATTAATCAATGCTTCATTGAATAAAGATCGTTCAAAGGAAGATATATGTTTGGTGTTATATTTGCGTCATTATTATTACTGTTTCATTTAAGAAATAAGTTAACATAGCACAGCGGACGGAGCAACTGTTGGCAACTGTGAGTGACGTCATTGGAACTGCATGCATAGTGGGAGCGAGCGGCAGAATACAAAATAATTTACCGTTCAACATATCTATTATTAATTGTTACAGATTGACGAACACAACGGTGTGGTTTAATAATTTTACACATATATATTAAATTTGTTACATATTGACGCATACTACGTGGAGCATAAGAACTCGTTTCTCAACACAAATTGTTACCTTGTTAACTCGCGCGAGACCTCATCTCATTTATTTATTTATTATCGTTACAAATTGACGACTCCAGTGTGAGACGAAATAAGTAGTAACATACTATTTACTGTTACAAATTGGCGAACCAACGTGTGAGGCGATAAATTGAATTACAATTTATAAATGAACAACCAGAAATAAACAAAAATGAGGAAGCGAGAAACATCGCGCAAACGAGCGGCCGAAACCGAGAAAGTAGGCGAATTAAACATGGAAGACAAGGAAGCAACACCGGTTGAGGAAGTAGAAACTATAACAAGGAAGGCTCCGGAGAAACAACCAGAAGAAACCACACAAACAGAAAGCGAGAAGACGCAAGAAATGATTAAACGTATGATGGAATTAATGCAGGAAACTGGTAAGAAACTAACGGACGAAATGAAGGGCAATAAACAGTCTACGGAAGAAAAGATGGAGGAAATAAGCCGAAAATCGGAGGAGAGTAGTAAGAAAATGGAGGAGAGTAATAAGAAACTAAAGGACGAAATGAAGGAAGATTTGAGTAAGAAGATGGAGGAAATAAAAAGTGACAATAAACAGTCTATGGAGGAATTGAGCCGAAAATTGGAAGAGACTAACAAGAAGATTGAAGAAAAAATGGGAGAATTGAAAGAGAATAGCAAGAAAATGGAGGAGAAAATAGACGAAAATAATAGAGCATTGACGGAAGAATTGAAGGGAAATTACCAAGAGACCATGAAAAAATTGGATGAACACAAAGAGTCATTAAAAGAAGAGTGGAATAACAAGATGGAAATTAATAACCGGCAATTGCAGGAAGAATGGGACAAGAAGCTAGAAGAACCGGTGACTGAAATAAAAAGGGTAGAATCCGAGACCAAGGAGAAGTGTGAGCGGATGAACCAAGAGATTCTGAGCGTCCGGGAAGAAACGAATGGACGAATAGAAAATATACTAACCAACCAAGCAGCGATGGGAGAAAGATTAGAAACCATAGGTACTAATCTTAATCGAGTACAAGACCAAACAACTGCCCATAGAGAGGAAATTAACTCTCTAAAAAACAGACAATGTACCGGTGCCCATACCACATGTGAGGAAAACCGAAAAGTTATCGACTTCCAGAACTACAGAAGAAACCCCATGATATTCCTAGAACGGGTAGAAGAGAAAATAGCAAAAACCGGAGAAGACAGATGGTTTGTAATTAGAAGTATGCTGGACGAAATGTTCAGAGAAGTCTATGACAATTGGTGGACGGCGATGCGGCCGAGTATACAAAATTTTCAAGATTTCAAAAAACAGTTTAAATCCAAGTACTGGTCTGATGCAACACAACATATGATAAGGAGTGACATAGGATTGGGCCGATATGACCTACACGGCAAACAAACTCCGACTGCATACTTTCTTGGTAAGATAAATATAGCCAGACATTTAGAGCCTGCAATTTCTACCGAATGTTTAGTGAGGCTATTAGCTTATCACTATGGTGGAGAAATTACGAGAGGCCGAATAAATGGGCGTATACACACCATTGAGGAGATGTCGACATTATTAGCGGAAATGGAACAGGAGAAGAGCTTCCTCCAGTACAGACGAAGGAGCGATGAAATGGACAGAAATAATGGTCGCCGCGACGCCCAATATGAAAACAACGGGCAAAGACCGAATAATAATTACAACAACAACGGTAACCACTATCAACGTAGTTACCAAAACAACAATAACAATAAAAACTATCCACGAAATAATGCGGCAAATAACAACAACAATAACAACAACCACTATTACCGTAGCCCTCCTACGAATAATAATAATGGATACCAGCGTGCCAATGATAGAGACAACCATTACCAGAACAACCGAGGTTATAACAACAATTACGATAACCGATACAGACAGAATAATAATGGCAATTATAACAATCAAAACCAAACATATCGAAGACATGTGAATTATGTGAGCATTGACGATAGAGATGTGGGAAGACGTTCGTACCAGGGACGAGCGAATTATAATGGGAACCGTGAGAGAAGTTTTCAGGAGGAGAATAACCAGCGCTACCGGGATGAACATAGACGAAGTAGGAGCTGCGACGATGACAGGTATAACAGAAACTCAGTGACGTTCAATAATAACACCAATGAGGTACAAGAGTTACAGAATAGAGACAGACCCGGTCAACCAGACAACAGGACTGAGGAGATCAGCCCTGATTTAAACGGACCGCGGCAGTGAAAATCCATCAGGTCCCATCACTGAACCGACAATTTGGGTACTTACTAGGACGAGACAGAACGACTGACGATACAATAACGATAGTGCACAATCACTTCTCAAAAAATGTGAGAGAAGAACTGCTAAACGAAGATATGATAACGCACAATAGTTCGAATAATGAGATCGCCTATATTATCGCCCTCGTGAATGGACTAGACACAAGATTCATGATAGATACGGGCGCAAACGTGTCGTTAATCGATAACAACGAATACCACAAAATTCAAAAATTTAGTAAGATCATCTTACCGACTCTACCAATCCAGAATATAATTTTAATCGGAGCCACCGGAAGGCAAAACTAGTCAATAAGAAAACAGGTATCATTAGCAGTGACCAGCAGAAATGTAGCTATACCTATAATTTTTCTAATAGCTAGTAATCTACCATTTAATCTACTAATAGGCTGTGATATTTTGAGAAGATACTCAGCAATAATTGACATGAGACAGGCCATAGTGTCGTTAAAAATGGATAATATAGAATGGACAGCAAAATTTGTAGAAAATAAAAATGTACCTTCATGCAATAGTATAAGAAAATTCAATAATAATCAAGATGATTCATGGAGTATAAGAAGGGAATACTTTGGGAGTGAAGACAGTTTATGGTTGGAAAAATTAGAAAAGATCCGACAATTTCGGTCAGAACAAAATGATTGTAATTTAACTACACAACAAATAGAAAAGTTAATATCAATATATAATAAATACCGTTATATTTTCTCTGATATACCTGGCAAAGTGAAAAATTATCAATTTACACTACAATTCAAGGAGCCTGTAAATTTTAATAAGAAATCGTATCCCGTTGCTTATGCATTAAAAGAAGCAGTGAGGACTGAACTAGACAAAATGATAGCAGAAGATATTATTGAGTATAGCTGTTCCCCATATACTAGTCCGTTAATAGCCATTCCCAAGAAAGATGGCAAAGTACGACTCTGTTTGGATGCTAGAGAGATCAATAAGATCATAGTTAATGACAGAACATCTCCCGGAGAGATTGAGGAGATATTGAAACATTTAATGGCATACAATTTATCAGCACCTGGGATACTGTTTGTGGGTATTGGCAGGTGGAGTTACACCCAGATAGTCGAAAGGACGTCGCTTTATTTTCGAAGGGAGGAACTACCAGTTCAAGCGACTACCGTTTGGACTGGTAAACTCAGTAGCTGTATTCGTAAGATGTATATACCAGGTGTTGGGCCCAGATACTATTCCATATACCACAGTCTATGTTGATGACTTGTTGATTACTTCAGTGAATTGGGAAGACCATTGTGACAGAGTAGGGCAAGTATTACAAAAATTATCAGACAATAACGTTACCCTAAAGCTTCAAAAATCCAAACTTATCGCCAGTGAAGTCCAGTTCCTGGGTTTTAACCTAACAAGACAAGGAATAACACCATCCAATGAAAAGATTGAAGCAATCCAGAAGTTCCCAAGTCCTAAAAATAAAAAGCAACTTCAATCATTTCTGGGACTTTGCAATTGCTATAGGAAGTTTCAGAGAAATTATTCTGAAATGACAGCGAAGTTATCTCCACAATTATCCTCTAAGAACAAATGGTCATGGGGACAGGAACAAGACAACTTACTCCAAATGATCAAGCATAATTTCCTAAGTTCAGTTATATTAAAATATCCTAATTTTAATCAACCTTTGTTTATGAACTGCGATGCCAGTGATATAAGTTTAGGGTCTGTATTATATCAAGAAGATAGTGAGGGAGACCATCAGGTGGTGAGTTTTGCAAGCAGAATACTTAATGGATGTGAACGCAATTATGGTGTAACGGAAAAGGAGTTATTAAGCGTTGTATTCGCTTGTGGAAAATTCAGAACCAATATTCTTGGATACCCGATAACTGTGAGGAGCGATCATAAGTCAATATCTTTCCTAAAAAATTGCAAGATTAACCATGGAAGATTGGCGAGGTGGATACTCGCACTACAGGAATACCATATAAATTGGGAGTATGTTCCAGGAAAACAGAATATTGCTGCAGATATATTGTCCCGGATTAACATAGAACAGCAAATTTTGAAGGGGAAAAGGAAACAATCGTCAAGGTATATACTATCATAAAAAACAAATCAGATTTGGAAAACATCATGAAATCAATTTCACAACAACAAACAGAGGATACAAAAATCAACAATTTTAGGCAAAGACTGATCCAACGGGATGAAAAAATTACTGCATATTATTGTCTACATGAAGACATCTTATTTTACAAACCAAATAATAACCAAGGATCATGGAAGGTGGTGATACCTAAAGCTTTAGAAACAGAATTAATACTGGACTACCATAGTCGATATGGGCATATGGGTGCATTAAAAGTAATGAAAGCACTTGAGGAACACACTTACATTAAGAATATCAACAGGAGAGTTAGAGAATGTATTCGGCAGTGCCACATCTGTCAATTGGCAAAATGCAATAACGAAAAAACAGAAGGAATAATGCAGCCAATTACATCGACTGGTAAATTAGAGAGAGTATTTTTAGATGTGTGTGGACCGTTACCTCGTAGTGGAGGGAGAAAACAATATAAATTTATTATAATCATGTTCGACCATTACTCCAAATTTACAAAACTATACCCCATTAATCGGGCAACTACAAAAAAGATTTTGCAAATAGTAATCCAACAATACATACCAGAGTTAGAAGCTCCAAGGTCAATTATTACTGATCACGGAACTCAGTTTCGAGGAAGGGTTTGGAAGGAGACTTTGTTAGATCTAGGTGTCAAGACATATAAAACATCTGTCTATCACCCAAATAGCAACCCGGCGGAAAGAGTACTGAGGGAGGTCGGCCGTATCCTCAGGACCTATTGTTTTGATAAACACCAGAAGTGGAGTGACTACATTACACAAACAGAAAGCTTTATCAACTTGGCTTACCATGACTCAATACAAGATACTCCATATACTATAATGCACGAAAGACTACCACCCCGAGAGATTAGTGAAATAATCAACTTCCCAAACAACCCAGCTTACCAGTTCGACAACGTGAGATTCCACAGCAAACTGAATGAACAAGTGGAGAAAAGAAGGAAAAAATACAAAATAATTCAGCAGAAAATGATCCAGTACAAGATTGGAGACAAAGTATTGTTAAAAAACCGCGAATTGCCAAGTTCTAAGGAAGGAATAGCCAAAAAGCTATTATTACTGTATAACGGACCATATGTTGTTGTAAAAAAAAATAACAATAATACTTATGTAATTATTGATGTGGAAACGAAAAAGATTAAGGGAACATACAACCAAGTTTCCTTAAAAATGTATTATGAACCCAATAAATGAATTGAATAAATCTCAAAATTCAAATAAATAGTAAAGACAACTTACAGTACATTTTGATAATGTTGTTTTGAACAAAGTGAATAAAACGAATTTGAATAAATTTCAAAATTCTGAACAAAATAAGCACCTCTTATTAAATATAATTATGAAATTATTATTGGAATATAAAAGAAAGATGCAAGATCCATGAATCAGAAGAAACCATAGTGCTATAAAATGAATAAGAAAAGACAAATGTAGACAATCGACGATGAAAATAAGACAAAACTAGAAACGAATTTACTACCAATAACCTATCATGATTGTAAGAGAATCAACAACAACTATAGATACAGATACTTGTTATGTTTTAATTGAATAAAGATAGTGAATGAAAAATGAAGATTAAGCAGTACTGATAAAGAATGAAAGAAGATAGTACCAATTGAAAATAAAAAATGTTATTAATATCGCCACAAGAAAATAAACATCTGAAAGAATCAATGGAAAGAAATATTTAGATCTGAGAAGTTAAACTGAGTGAACAATCCCAAGAATATATTATTATATTGTTTTTATTTGATTTAGTCGTGAATAGACTAGTGATTATTAAATGTGATTGACTGATGAGATAGCTCCAGCAATCGATATTATTTATGTATTATAAGGACAGCGGGGTATTAGGTCAAGAGAGCCCCCCGACTGATTCCAAAATATATGGTGATTAATTTGTTAGGGAGGTAACATGTTCCAGGGATAGAACACTTATAATTAAAGACAAGTATACCCGATCATAAAAAGAATAACAAGTGATAATATGAAAGATAAGATAATTGATAATTTCAACACAATATACTATGTTATTAAAATAATCAAATTTGGTTGCAGGGTAGTATGTAACATTACATTTGGCATAGCATGATATCGTACCAGATTTAATGAAGACCATGGATAAGAAACTAAACAAGAAGAAAAATATCTTTCAATATGATAGTGAAGATGAACAAATAACTACTTTAGACTGACTTGTACTACAACTGACCGTACCCAAATTAATATTTAGGCAAAGTGATGCAAAATACCAAGATGATGATGACATGAATTTCAAATAATGACAAGAATAATACTTATAAAGACAGACAGCTTATGTACCAATACTATAAGTAAACCAATGGTTTTATCAAATGTATCAAAATATAAAAATAATCAAAATACAAATTGAGGGATAATAGGCCCAAACATACAATACAATGTAAAATGATATATTAGTAGATTATTAATTTGAATGATATAATGAAATAATATAACAAAACAATTATTATAGATACATGGAACATGCAACTAATTGTAATTAATAATGGACATAATGTTGTCAAGAGAATCATGAATAATAACCTATTCACATTATTATTATATGAACAATGTGAAATTGACTTGGAATAATTAATTAAATAACAAAGCAAAATGGATTGAGAGAGATATTATTATGTGTTAAACAGTTGTTAGGGTTTAATGAAAGTTAGTTTATTTGTTCAATATTCATTAGAGTCATAGCCATGTGGGCATGACATTAAGTTGATATGATTGTATATTGTTTTGTTCTTGTTTAACGTAATGATGTTATTAGAATGCAATGAAGATGTTAAAACCATATGTTTAACCAGAAGGTTTTAAAACAATGGGCCAAATGGAATTTGTAAAATTAGAACATGGTAACAAACACACTAAGAAATAGGCCAATATTGATAAAGTATGGTGGACCAACTATAAAATAATTATGAAAAAAAAAGAAAAGAATTAATGTTATTAGATGATAAACAGTTTTTGTGTTTTTTGGAATTTAGTTTATTTGTTTAATGTGTATCAGAATCTCAGCCATGAGGGCATAATATTTAAGTCAATCTGTTTGTAATTTTGTTAAAGTATTCACATTATGTAGTGAACTACAGGCAGTAGTTCTATAAGGGTAATCACATTTTTTGAACAAATAAATGAATTAGCAAATGTTTTTTGTGGATGGCAAACTGTACAAAGCCATGTAAAATCAAATTTTGTAAAAATTTAGGAAATACTGTTAGAATTTTGTAAAACAAATGTTGAAGGATGAATAGATTTATAGTTAATGGTATACACAACAAATCTAGAATCAAAATAATCCGTAAGTTATTTAAGAAAAATTCAAATAGCAAAAATATAACATCAGTATTTCTTTAACTGTAGTGCATACTTCAACATTTATATGGCAATTAAATTTGGCAAGTAAATACGGATTGTATGGTACAACATAATGATTGTCGAGGCAACTACCGCGAACTTCAGCATTAATACCATTATCACGCCTTCTGTATAATGGATATACATTTAATGAATTTACGTAAAAGTAGGCATGTTTAGTGTCTATATGTCACAAATGTAAAGACCAAAATAATGATGCTAGTAGTTTCAAATTCCCAATCAGTACAGAAAAGTTATACTAATTTAAAAGTTTTGACCAAATTCAGACATTGGAATAATGAATTTGTATGACAATGTAAATCTGAATCAACCAACCAGATTTCAAGTTTTACCTTAGCAACCAAAAATTTCAGATAAATAAAATAGGACTTCTTTAACAACGGTCATTGAATATAGACGCGTTAATAAAACGTCTTATATAATTATATTTTAAACAGTGAAAACACGTACCAGACTTAGTAAAACAAATCGATGTACATAATACAAAATATTATAATCAAGAAAGGAACATCCAGCATTTAATACAGAATAATTGAGATCCAGGGAGAAGAACCGAAGAAGACGTGGACCCTACCTTCGTCCTGGAAGAAGAAAGAAGAGGATCTGGTGAATTTGAACAATTTATTATCTTATGTGTCAAAACCAACATTTGTGTACACGACTTTCTAGGAATTAAACAAAATAAAACTATAGACACTATATCACACCAACACTAAAGAACAATCACAAATAACACCAATCGAGTTTTACACTTTTTGAACACCATAAAAACTTTAACGATAACTAATAAACACCTAAACTGGTCATAACCTCTAATAATAAGTAACCAATACACGACTGCCAGTTTGCACTTTACACACCAAAACCTGGTAATATCCTTGTACTGTGAAATTTGTATTTTGATTTTAAGAATAGTATTATTTGTTTAAACGTAATCCCCGAACCAGATACGCCCTGAGATAATTTATTTTAATAGAAATAAAAACAATCTGCATCATTCCTTTGGTCCGGCTGACAATACTTTTAGCTACTGTACCAACTGATAAAAGAAGACGCATAATTTTGTCACAATTGTAATTACCGTAAAAAGAAAACGAGAAATAATTAATCAATGCTTCATTGAATAAAGATCGTTCAAAGGAAGATATATGTTTGGTGTTATATTTGCGTCATTATTATTACTGTTTCATTTAAGAAATAAGTTAACATAGCACAGCGGACGGAGCAACTTTTGGCAACTGTGAGTGACGTCATTGGAACTGCATGCATAGTGGGAGCGAGCGGCAGAATACAAAATAATTTACCGTTCAACATATCTATTATTAATTGTTACAGATTGACGAACACAACGGTGCGGTTTAATAATTTTACACATATATATTAAATTTGTTACATATTGACGCATACTACGTGGAGCATAAGAACTCGTTTCTCAACACAAATTGTTACCTTGTTAACTCGCGCGTGTGTGTTTGTAATTATCAATATGTACGTATGTATGTTTGTATGTATGTATTGTAACAATAGAGGAAATCTGCATGTTTGAACATACCTCTTTAAAACTGCAAAATTCACCCAGTCCAGGTAATGCAAATATACTGCATATTATTATGTAAGGGCTGACTTGAGAGCTTTTAATGTTCCTGCCCGTGGAGTTATTTTACATTGTTTAGGTATTAACAGTTACACGTGAATAAAATGTAATACATGAACAGTTTTCGGTACAAGTGGTATATTTATGTAAATATAGATGTGAACAATTACGTACTGAAATATTTAACTTGCAGCTGAATTTATAAAGCTATGTTTAGTGAGTGCCTGTAGTATTTCTAATAGTAACACAACACTACATACGCTGTGATAACATATTTTTTAGAATTGCTTCAAACTATGTAGTTTGCTGTGCCTTTGTGAATATTCTCATTCACACAGTTAAAACTGTTCATAACGTCTATCTGATTTCGTAGTTGTCTTAACTTTGATCTACACAGGTTAAGAATTCTTAAATGCGTAATTATAATACATTACTGCAAACGTTTATTGTTTTTGTTTCCTATTTCTGTTTTAAGCATAAATATAATTTTAGAGCAGATTAGCATAACTCGACGTGTGTTATAGACGCCTGAAGCACGCCTTATTTATTACATCTCGCTTAAAAAATGTCAGGGATTTGTACAAGGAGTTGTACAGATATTTGAAGTGCTGCATGTAATTACAGGACATTAACTTCTTTATTCAGATAACGTTCTTCAAATCCTGACCCCACAACGTGCTCTAAGGCGCCAAAAATTTCCGTCAAACGCTAGACACTTTAGCAGACGTGCAAAGAGAACAGCCCCCCCAATTATTAGCAAACGCCTACTAACACCACTGAACGATCCCAAGCTAATACGCAAAACCTCCTCGTATAACGGCAAAATAAAAAGCCTAATAACCACATTTTTACTCAAACTTTACAAAACCAATTGCCTCTAAACTACGTATGCTAGAAACGTTTGGTGTATACCACAAACCACAAAACCCAAGCATACCACTATCAGTCTCTCGTATCCAGTAGTGACACGAATTGTAGAGATATGAATCGACCTCCGAGATATGTAGAATACTTTGAAAAAGACAAGCGCTATCAAATAATCTTCTGAAGAACAGTAACGTTAGAGTCCTACTGGACTATTCCGTGTCTTCCTAGCCCTACAGCCAAAGCCGGTCACCTACTTGTCACCAATGACGCATTGGTCGCAAGGCGTCATTACAGCACAAAGGGAACCCCACATGCATTGCCTCCGTTGCTCCTCTTCGGCCATCCAGCAAACATCTGTGCTTACCAACGCCGATTCAGTGTTTGTGGCAGAAAACCTTAACCTTTCTGCATAATAATCTTATTTATACCCATCGTTATTCGTTGATGTTTCAGTGATATATTTTAAAAAATATCAGTATGATACTAAGTTAGAGTAAACAGTTTACTAATAAAATCATTTTCAATTTTGTGCTTGTTGACTAGTTAATGACATTACTGGAATAACTACATATCATTAATTTCCGACACCTTTCTTCAATAAGAGCTTTATAGTGTATTATACACAATATACTGTACAATGTAACAACGGGTAACATCCAATCACCCCTCCATACCAGCCACACGACCCAACCACCTCTGTTTGTGCTACAAAGAAAACATTCCTACGCGTGCATAAAGTCCCCCGTCATCCCCACTTCCAGTCAACCCTCCAAAAGCCGTACTCTGGAAAACGAAAGCAATGATTTCCCTGCACTTTCCATAGTGTTCAAAACAACGGTCCCCCAAAAGGCGACATATAACAAAGCCAAATGGCAACCCCACATCGGACAACGAAACACAGAACGCAAAACCAGTCTTTATAGATAAATTCAACATCCAAGCCTACTTCAAGTCATTCATGTATGTTACCCGGAAACATAAAAACGAGGAACCAACTACTTTTCTCTTCAACTGCCAAGACAGGTGAGATCCTGAACCTTCTATACGAAACTCACATAGACGTCGCTACCAAATACAAAACAAAGCTCTCTGCCAACGATTCCCCAAAGAAAGATTATCACAACTTCGAACGCTCAGGCGTATTAGTGATTCTCGGAGGAAATGTTTTCGGACAAAATTGATATCCTTTCCAGTCGACCACACCAACAAACTTACTAATTGGCTCCTCCGGCCAACTGCTGAAACAACCCATTAAACCTGACAAAAAATTAATGAAGCTTAAGATATGTAAAATCACTGCTTCCAAATGTATCTGCGTTATAAATGGGATATAATAAAAAGTACCAAGCACAACAATTGACGTTTTGGGAAACCTCTTTATATTAATTCCCAATAGAAAGCACACTGCAAACAAACTGAAATCTTTTTAAATGTAGTTTTACCGGAGAATACTGAGCATTTCATGGACAGCACATACAGGGTGGCGCGGCGCAGGGAAACGGGAAAATTTGAAGTTGATGTTGGCAACCCTGTAGATGTAGCAGAAGTGAAACTGTCTGTCTAGCAGTAACGGACATTTAGTTACCATGGGGCAGTGGAGCAGTGCAGAGCGTGCGGTCGCCGTAAGGGCGTTTTACCGACATGGTGACAGTTTGACAGCTGCACAACGAAAGTTTCACCGCCACTATCAGATCCCGCCCAGCGGTCAAGTTCCTTCGTTACACGCAATCGAAACGTGGGTTCGTAATTTTGAAGAGACTGGTTCAGCTTTGAAGAAAAAGCCTAGTGGGGGTGTACGGTCTGTATGTACCCCAGAAAACATTGATGCCGTGCGAGCTGCCATCTTAAGGAGTCCTCGTCGTTCGGTGCGAAAAATTGCCTCGTCATTGCAGCTCGGACGTCGGAGCGTTCAAAGAATACTCCACGAACTTCAATTTCATCCGTACAAACTTCAGATTGTGCAACAACTTTATCCTAATGATTGTGTATTGCGCCTGCAAATTTGTGAACAATTGTTAGCTAAAATCAATGAGGATGCTAACTTCATTCAAAATCTTTGGATGTCCGATGAAGCCCTTTTCACTTAAGTGGATACGTGAGTAAGCAGAACTTCCGTTACTGGGCTCAAGGAAACCCTGCTCAGTTTCACCAGCGTCCATTACACTGTACCAAAGTTACCGTATGCTGTGCAGTATCGTGTCATGGGGTGATAGGCCCTTACGTTTTTGAAGATGAACGAGGCACTGCTGTCACTGTGACGTCTGAACGTTATGTCAACATGCTAGAGGCATTTTTGGCTCCAAGACTCCATACTTTTCCAAATCTTGAGCTTCAGCACACCTGGCTTCAACAGGATGGAGCCACCTCACACACTGCCAGACAGTCTATGGCAGCAGTGAAACGTTTGTTTGGGGATCGCATAATTTCAAGGAATGCTAACATCGCTTGGCCGCCCCGATCTCCAGACCTTTCAGTCTGTGACTTCTTTTTATGGGACATCTGAAGAGCATCATGTACCAGACAAGATCAAGAACCCTTGCTCAGCTCAAGACACAGATTGAAGAGGAAATCGCCAAAATCCCAGGTGACACATTGCGCAGCGCTATGCAAAACCTACAGAAACGACTTGCTGAATGTGTAAGCCAAATTCAGCAGCATTTAACTGACGTAATTTTTAAAAAGTGATGCCTAATGTAATTTCCAGTCTTGTAGAACATATTTTGAGCTTCAAATAAAGTTTTGTAACGTTCCTTCATTTTTTTTTAATTATTTCAAATTTTCCCGTTTCCCTGCGCCACCCTGTATAAGTAATGTTGAAGTTCTTTGAAAGATGAAGAAATAAAGGGATGTTATTAATACAGTAAAGATAGCTATTTAACTAAATCTTTCAACAACATCAAAGAGAAAACTAAAGTTAATTTGAATGTTCATCACTTCTTTCACAGCACTTAACAATTATTATTTAAGGCACTTTCACTTGTGAAAAACCTACTTGTTGTGTAAGTGTATGTTTCAGAATGCATACATATTACTTGTTGTGAATGCATACAAATCAGAATCCCGCGCCAACCCCCTTCCACCTCCGCACCCCCACACACAACCAGTCACCTAAAAAACCGTTACAGATTACCAATGACTTGACGCATTCCGCATTTGAACCTCACTGAGGAAGGAGAATACCACTCCGAAACGACATTTGAGGAAATAACAACAAGTAAGTTTTTCACAAGTGAAAGTGCCTTAAATAATAATTGAAAACTAAAGGTATATCAAATTCATAGTCCTGAATTGTTAATTACTCCATTACGCTTGTTCACCTGATCACTGACTATAATAAGTGTCTTACTTTATATACTTGGGTTTCAGCTAATTAGAATAGTATGCAACTATGGGAATGCGTTATGAGAAACACAGTCGATATTTAATGGCATAGCTACGAAGCACTTGATTGCAAACAGTTGCTGGCTGCTAACCTGGTAGAATTGGAATTTGACTTAGATCTGCGTTTGATAGTTAAGTGCGTGTGGTAAATTTAAAGCGACAGGGCTGTTATGGTCCTGTCGATGCAGTTACGAAACTTCCGTCAACGGATAAACTTAAGATGTGTCACAGCTGTTACGGACTGTGAGATTTGCTGGCCCAAGTTTCGCTAACCGAAATTGTTTGCTGCTTCCACAGCTGACTCGGTTTACACACTCATTCGCGGCCGCTAACTTTGTCACCAAGACAGAGTGGCAATTAGTGTGAACAACCTTGAAGTGTAAATACTTAGAGATAAAACATGCCGCAAAGAGTTATGCACGTGACGTCGGCAGCTCTTATAATGAATTGACAGTCCTCGTTTAGATTATACATTGAGGTCTACTGCTGCACAAAAATGCTTCTACTGCTGCTGCTACTCTACTCTACTACTTGGAACTCTAATGACTCAGATACAAATGAGGCTTTTGAGCTATTCTTCGCTTTTGTTTACCGATTTTCATGCTTTTCAACTTTCCACCCTTTTCTTGATTTTTTCCTCGCTTTATTTTCATCGATGTACCTATCTTTCTATTACCCTATCTGCTTATTTATCTATCTTTGTATTAATCGATGTATTTATTTCTGTCACCTTTCTGAAATTCTCGTAAACTACAATTCTCCAAACAGTAATTTTCTTCTCACCTGTGACTTCTACTGTTCTGTTTACTTTAACTAAGCTTTATCAACTTGCCTGTAAATATGACCGAAACATTTTACATCTTCTGCCTTGAGAGGCCTTCGTATCAATCTTATTTTAAATGTATTCTGCATTCTTTATGTTCCTTCCCACAGTCCTCAAATATTCCTTTATTGCAAATTTCTTACTTTCTCTGTCCTTATACTCCTTTATCAGCGACTCTTAATTTATCTTCATCTGCACGTGTTAAATACCTCGTTTTCCCAGCTGCGCACAATTGGAATGATTATTGTTTACAGTGTCCCATTTTTACATCATATATTGCTATTCTGATATATTGCTACAGTACTGCACTGCTGAGTGTCTATCTGCTGCTTAGCAGGCCGCGGCCTGCGAGGCTGTTCCAAAAGTTTACAGATCATTCTACGCAGCAGATTCACAAAACGCCCATTCCAAACTTTACTTGACTACCCTACCGGTACTGAGATCCAATAGGTAAATACTGAAAGGCGGCGAAGGTATAAACACTGTTCTCAAAGGAGCCAAGTCAGTTACAACTGGCAATTTTAGAAGTGCAGTTTTAGTTTGTTGTAGAAAAATACTACGTTTTGAATTTCCATTGAGGAATTCAGCAGTTTCACAACATGAATTCAAAATTGTAATTGTTCGTTAACAAGCCCTACATGAAAGTTAAGAGTTATTAGCTACAAAAATAAAAGAAAAATGAAAATCCCCGATTGTGGAAGAACAAAACTATATGTGTCACACAGTACTTCGTAATTCACAATTGTGTACCACAGGTAGCGTAACTCTTGGAATAAACTAAAGTTATGACACTATAACCGGACTTACGGTAGTGTAAATACCGTTGAGTATTGTATTATAAATACCTACCTGACTACGAAGTTTCAGTAATATTCGTTAAAAATTTATGGGATTTTGCCTTCACCTGCTTTATAATGTGCGGGTGCATTACTACTTCAGGAACGTCAGGTATGCCATTCGTGTTCCGTCTGTCTAATTGTAAACACGTATGAACGCGTATTCAGTCTTTCACATTAGATACAACAGATTCAAAATATGAGCCTCTGCTTTACCAACTTATCGATTTGTGGAGTCAGAATAAATGTAGTGTTAAGATATTTCACAAGCATAATTATGGGAGCGCGCCGTATTGATGTAGCCTAAGTTCAATATTACTTATTATTGGAGAAATTTTATAGTTCGGATCCGGAATAAAAAATAAATGAACATACATGAGTATTGAACATACATGAATCAAGCAAACATCGAAAACAACGAGTGCAATCTACAGACAACAAATTTCCTGTTGCAAGACTGTTCGAGTTACTACATGAAAATCCCTGTAGTAAGACAAAAACTATGGCATTTATGGGCAAATACGCCTTACAAACTAAGATTATATTGGGTAATGAGAGTATAGACGGGTGACACATTTTTGCTAACTTGGCTGTGACATGGCTTATGGTGTTGATTACGATGGTGATCAGACAGATTTTAAAAATAAAATGTATCCCCTGACCAAAAGTCATGCCGAAGGTGCATTAGACTTAAATCGTATTACTATTGATTGCTTCCTTTCCGGGAATGAATTCTTACAAAAAACTGTTTCTAGGTAACTACGTTTTGATACAGTGTCATCTACTTGCATAAATCCAGTGACGTATAGGATTCAATCGTAAGTGACCATCTTTTTGAAGTACAACAAACATACAATTCCAAGAAATGTCATACTAAATTTTATGGTATAGTGTTGTACATGCCGTTTTCCTGCAGTCGACTGTTACATAGAATTGCTTACACATTAAAGGAGGCAAGTATAAGCAGTTGTGTTTGTTACAGACAGCTGAACCATAAAATACGAGTAAGTTTTTGTGTAACCAATAGAAACGGTATATAGCCGTTGCAGTATACCCTACAGTATCATACAGGCGAGTTTAAAAACGTTCTTCACAAACGAAAAAATGTGCAATACAGGTCATCAAACTGCTATACGGAAGGGTATCTACAATTTTTGGAAATAACAGAATATCGGTTTTGTATGCTTAAAGGCACCAGACTCTGGTCATTAATTTTTCTGGGCTGCATCTTTTGAAAGCTATGTATAAGGGTAATTAAAGTAATTGTACTCAGTATGACATATATAACCTTTGCTACTCTATAAATTGTTTAGTAATCATTGGCTAAATCATCATCAATATATTATTATTATATTATTTTTCTTGGGCGAGATCTCTTCCTTTTACCTGTCCTGTCGATTTTCCATGACCAAAAGTGAAGTTAATAAATTTTTCAAAGTCTAGGGCTTTGGGCTTTAGCTTCGCCTTACCTCTTACTTCCTTCTCTTCTGTTCGCTGGTCCCCCCCCAAAAATAAACACAAGTATATGTTGTGTCCCAAGGACGCAATGTCTCATTATCAGAGACCGCAATGCCTGGGAGGGGGATAATTGGCCCTTTGACACAAAATTTGCCAAGTGATGTGATAACAACTAAGTGTCTCTTAAGTGAGGACGAGGAGAAACCTGACCCGTTTCGTACGAGCACAAAGATACAGAAGACGTCCATGTAAATCCGCCCTAAAACGACATTGTTGTAGTTGATGCAAAACAAAACAGCGCGCATCAAACTTCAACTACAAAATAATACATAGTAAAAATGTGAAGTGAGCAGGCAGGACATCTGCAGAAATGCATATTGTTATCGGGAGAATAAAGGCTGCGACCAAATATCTCTGTGGACGTTAAGACTGGCCTGAAAGGAAACCATATATGTAATTTCTCATTGGATATGTAACATATGTAATTTCTCACACTAGTAATTTCCAGATAAAGGCTTTGTATGGTTCTAATGAGGTTCTGTGGGATCACTTCCTATGCAAACAAATGGTACAATTGTGTGCGAGTTCACACAACCACGAGTCTACGGGAGCGTAACTTCGTGCACAACCTGTTTATATCATTTGTTTTTGTGTAGCAATAATTACTGTTAACAAATTTGTAAAAACGTATAGTAATTCCTAGCCTACTAAGTTTAAGTCTCTACCGGTCTATGAGCAAAACTGTTTAACCATCTACACACAAACATTTCACACCTCATATTGTCACATAAGTATCTAAACAATATAGGAAAATATTATTAATATCCGTATACTTATGCAACTTAGTGAATATGTATTTAGTACCTTAGCTACTAAATTTAGTATTTAGTAGATTTATTTAGTAAAATTAGTAGTATTAGTATTTAGTACCTTAGTTACTAAATTAACAATTTTAGTAATGCTGTTATTGTTACACATGTTAATTTATAATATAGAGTTTTATATTTTTCAAAGAAAATACTAAAATGAATACAGACGTATCTTCGTATGAAACAATGAAAGCAGAAACGCTATGAGGTATCAATACTTATGGTGAATTAAGCGAAAATATTTCTGGTAAAAAGACTAAATGTAAAGTTTAATGTGGCCAAAGTCTGATGAATGTGTGTGAATTAGAATTGCAGATTAGGTTTTGTGATTAAGGCAAACGTCAGGGAGTTGGAGAAACATTACATTCTCAGAAATGTTTTTTATCGTTTATCTCCGTGGCTTGTACTTCATTCATATACAGCATTTTATACTTGCATGGACGAAATGGAAAAAAATTGTTATACATAACAGCTATTTCTATTGGTGAATGTTTGAACAAACTATGCTTGTAAACGTTGTGTGTGTTGAAAGCAACGATCATTAAAGCACTGCTGGGGAACCTCTATTGATTATTCACAGTAACGCTTCAATTCAGATTATAGTTTCTGGAAATAATTTGTTATTTCCATTTAATTTGTAATTCATTTTACGTGATTAATTAGGAAAACAGAGTAAAGCGTACGATATTATTTGTATAATTGAAACGGTAAATGTTAAAAGCAGTATGTATTAAAAACAAAAATTGTTAAAAATGAGTGATTTCATTGGTGTCTGTATTTGGTTTCCACTTCAGCAGTTAGACTGTCGTAACGATATGTTCGAATTTAGAAGTTAGTTTCCCTTAACGTAAATTATAATTTGGGACAAAAGTATGGGTGTAATAAAACAGACCCAAAATTATTATTGCAATAAATTGTGTTTAGTAAATAATATGTTTTGTTAATGTGGTATTCTGGCGTTGGATAGTGCTCGTAAATCAGCATTAATAGCTAATTAGCTAAATGCGGTGAAATAATTCTAGAAGCAGCGGTAATAATAAAAACAACGAAGTCGAACCGCAGTGTTCAGTGAAGTAATTAATGGAATTCGACAGGCAGGCAGTCACATGTTGTTGGTAAACGTTTTAATGTTTGCCCTTTTCCATATTTGACTGTAATTATTCATATAAAAAACGTACTGAATAATAATAATTATTATTATTTACAATGTCCAGAGTGCAGCTGTGTGATAAACAGCTGTGTACAGAGTTGAATACGAAACATACCATACAGTAGTAACGAAGGCATTCATATTGGTAATGCACAACACAAAACATTGTTGTTCTGCTACTACTACTCCTACTACTACTACTACTACTACTACTACTACTACTACTACTACTACTACTACTACTACTACTACTACTACTACTACTACTACTACTGCTGCTATTACTACTAGTACTGCTGCTACTACTACTACTACTACTACTACTACTACTACTGCTACTACTGCTGCTGCTACTACTACTACTACTACTACTACTACTACTACTACTACTACTGCTACTACTACTACTACTACTACTACTGCTGCTGCTGCTGCTGCTGCTGCTACTACTAATAGTACTACTACTACTACCACTACTACTACTACTACTACCACTACTACTACTACTACTACTACTACTACTACTACTACTACTACTACTACTACTACTACTACTACTACCATTGCTACTACTACTACCATTACTACTACCATGCTACTACTACTACTACTACTACTACTACTACTACTACTACTACTACTACTACTACTACTACTACTACTACTACTACTACTACTACTATTACTACTACTAGTACTACTGCTGCTACTGCTACTACTACTACTACTACTACTACTACTACTACTACTACTACTACTACTACTACTACTACTGCTGCTGCTACTATTAATGCTACTACTACTGCTACCACTATTACTACTGCTACTGTCACCAAAATATTGGTGTGGTACGGACATATCGGAAGAATGGCAGAAGGAGGTAGAATCGCCAAAGCAGTTGCATAATCAGATGCAGAGGAAAGAAAAAAATAGGGAAGCTCAAAAAAAATTGACTGAATCTGTACAGAAGCATATCGACAAATATAGAATACAGTTAGAAAATGCTGAAGGTAGAAATAAGTGGAAATCCATGATCAAATGACAACGACGGGGGTATTTTTTGTATAAATTTAATGTATAGTCTACCATAATTGCTTTAACGTGTTTATTATGTAATATTTGTAGCTTTCCTTTTTAGTGTATGCGTTGGAGAAAACGTCAGTATTAAAGATATTCTTAAATCAAAAGTGTAAATTCTTTAATCCTAAACTAAAATAAAAAAGTATAATCTACAATTTCAAAATGTAAATTAACCACATTAAATGGAGAATATATTGGTCATAAAGCCTGTTTTAGGTAACAGAAACTTTTCTCTGAAACACCATCACTTTGTAAATGAATTAAATTACAACGCATTATCAGCTGCCACTGAATTAGTTACAATGTAAATTAAACTTTACGTTTTGTTCTAGAAAATCTATTGAATGACGTCACTGTTGACCTAGTAGTATAATTAAATTATTTTAATTAAATAACCAGGTTTTTCATAATACATTTTTTATATTGCAAAAAGAATATATCATATTGAGATTTTTATAGAATTCAAAGAATTTTTTAAATTTAAATTGTTATTTTTAGTTGAACATTTTTCTTGTTTGTCCTCAGAGAATTTTTGTCTTCAGTAGTTCAAATTAATTATTTTTATCAAACGTAAAATTAAATACTCCAAGTATAAATTTATAAATAAACTAGTTTCTATTTCGTGATAATTTTTGTGGGAATAAGTTAGAAATAAATATACATACATCTCTAATCATACATAATAATATATTAACATTATAACAAGAACATACAATGATAGGCACTGAACAGTCGGAATAAACGTCCAATTTTCAGTTTGAATGTTTCTTTCAATAAACTTTTCCTTCCAATTTATAGTTCTTGACCATATATTACATTTCTCAGCAATTTTATGCGTAACTGATAAAACTACATTGCCCACGGTACTAAATAACATATAGGCGAATTAAGGAAAACCAATGTTCTTGGATTCAAATAACATTAGCTTTTAACATGTTACTAATACACTATTGAATGTTCTTTAGTTTTAATTTCTGTATGTGTGTATTTGTGTATATATATATATATGTATGTGTGTGTGTGTGTTTGTGTGATTTACGTACTGCATAATTAGTTAGAATAACAATAAGAACAAACTTCTTTTTTAATTCATTGGGTTCTGTAATTTTAATAATGTTCTACTCACAGTAAACCTGCAGATCAAATGAAATCCACAGTCCAATTTTATATACGTTAGAAGGTATGCCCATTTACCTAGTAACAATGTTCCGTCTTGTAACATCGTTGTAGTACACAACGTATAATATTAAACAGTTTAAACATAATTAATGCGGTCCAAGTCACTGTATGATAATGATATAATTTACCTTATAATTTGCGTCAAGTGACTTCTAGCGTAATTTGAGATGGGTTACGCGTTTCAGGCCATATGACCCATCTTCAGACCTTCACTCCAAAGGAGGTCGTTATAAATTAAAATCCATATTAAAACAAACACACAATAAATAAACACGTAAAATACAATGAATGAACATATTATAAGCGTACTAGTAACCGACACGGTGCACCGCGTGTAGCATGTCAAGACTGTGTCGAAGGGCACTATTATTTAGTTTTATCTTTAAGCGATCGCAGCGCGGTATCATACAGTGGGTTGGACCTGAAGTTGAGTATATCATTGAGTATGTCGTCACATACATCGGGGTTATTATGACCTCTATATATCTCGAATTCTTCGATTGCATCCATGTAACGGTCCTTACTACAATAATGTAGAGTTATAAGGTTAGCGTTGAAATTGGTATATGAATGCTTGAAATTAGATGCCGTGTAAAATTAGATTTAATATTCTCTAGGGAAAAATCACCCCTGTTAAAGTGGCTGTGTGGTGTGTGTTCAGGGAATCATTTGATAAAAGGTCTACCCGTTTGGCCGATCGATATAAAAACGGTCACAATCGTCGCATATAAACTTATAAACACCGGTTTTGGATTCAATGTTGGTCTGAACGACTGGACGAACCAAGTTCCGTAGACGGTTATTTGTTTTAAAGGTAACGGTGTAACCTATTTTACTTAAGGTGGATGGTAGGATCTTAGGCATCAGCTCGGTGTATGTTGTTGAGATGAATTTGTTATTAGGTGTATTATCTTGTGTCTGTCTGGAACGACGGGCTTTGTGTTTTTTAAGAAAATAGAAATCTAATTTTACACGGTATCTAATTTCAAGCAATCATTCATATACCAATTTCAACGCTAACCTTATACCTCTACATTATTGTATAAGGGCCGTTACATGGATGCACTCGAAGAATTCGAGATATACAGAGGTCATAATAACCCCGATATATGTGACGACACACTCAATGATAAACTCAACTTCAGGTCCAACCCACTGTATGATACCGCGCTGCGATCGCTTACAGATAAAACTAAATAATAGTGCCCATCGACACAGTCTTGACATGCTACACGGGGTGCACCGTGTCGGTTACTAGTACGCTTATAATATGTTCATTCATTGTATTTTACGTATTTATTTATTGTGTGTTTGTTTTAATATGGATTTTAATTTATAACGAGCTCCTTTGGAGTGAAGGTCTGAAGTTGGGTCATATGGCCTGAAACGCGTAACCCAGCTCAAATTACGCTAGACGTCACTTGACGGAAATTATAAGGTAAATTATATCATTATCATACAGTGACTTGGACCGCATTAGTTATGTTTAAATTGGAAGCTAATCAAGCGAGCGCGGTTTTCAAATACCAGAACACTAAAATCCAGCTTTTTAAGACTAACACACACATCAAGTTTAATGTTCTTTGTCTAAAATATAAAATCATTCCTAAATATGCCATCATACACATCAATTCCAATACTAAGGCAGCAGTAAAAACTAAGAAACACGCTGAAATCTATGGTGTTAAACAAGAAATTAAATCATTATACGTCAAAAAAGCCATTCTTAACAAAACTTTGTTCAAGTTGCATTTATTAATATATAAGCAGATTCATCCTACCATTATAGATATTATAATGAACAAAGTAAACACATACATTTCAGGCACAATGCGTACGATACGACAAAAACAGACTTTGAAACTTAAACGTTTGATCTCAACACAACGCTCACATCGTATTCCCGAATGTAAACATTCGTTTTACCCACGCACGGTCAACCTTACTGATATTACATTTGATAGCGATGAAATGAATCTACTTAATAAAGGTTTAGACTACAACTTTCCGCCTGATAATAAACATAATATCGTTGATGAAGTCATTAACGCGGAGACCGCTGTCAAAGCTATTAATGACACGAAACTCCAAAATGAATCACGTCACATAATTAATCATAAATTTATTAAAATTTTAAATAACCGTAATACTGATGGTCGTACCATACAGAAACAGATAAGAGCGCAGGCTGAACGCAAGACACTCAAAAAGATAAATACTAAGTGGCTTGATAATAACGCACTTATTACTAAAGCAGACAAAGGTCATACTTTGGTGATAATCCACAACGACACATACACACAGAAAGTACACAAATTCATTTCCGATAACAATATGGAGCTAATAAAATTCGATCCCACCGACTCATATGTAAAATCATTAAACACTACTATTAACAATTGTACTAATTTATTTGATGATCGCGTTCGTCGTTTCTTAAAACCTATTAACGCGCGCGCCCCAAAACTTACCGGCTTACCCAAGATCCACGAAAATGACATTCCTACCAGGCCATTAGTTAATTTTACCACAGCGCCGGGTTTCAAAACAGCCAAGAAACTTGTCACGCTAATTAAGGACAACATCTTTCTAAAAAACGACCATAATATCGTTAACAATATTGATTTCATAAACAAGGTCAACGACATAAAATTACAAGCCAGTTACAAACTAGCCTCTTTTGACATCGTCAATTTATACACGATTATACCCGTGAACCAAACTTCGGATGTTTTGAACGACATCTCCACGATACTAACAAACTGGACACACAACTCATGAAAGAACTAATTACCATACTAAGGCTCATCCTTCAACAAAACTATTTTACTTTCAACGGAAATTACTATATTCAAACAGATGGCCTGGCTGTGGGTTCACCGTTATCCGGCCTATTGGCTGATATATATCTTGATTTTTATGAAAACAACTACATCCTTAATAATAAAATCTTTGCCAATAAAATTATCTTCTATGGCCGATATGTTGATGACACTTTCCTGATTTTTAATGGTACTCTACGCCAAATCAGTAATCTTAAAAACCATATGAATACTGTTACTCACAATATTCAGTTTACTATGAAAACTGAAACCAACAATGAACTCAACTTTTTCGATCTTACCGTCACTAGGCGACTTAACAACTTAAATTTTAAAATTTACAGAATGCCTACCACCACAGACGTGACCATACATGCAGACTCACACCACCCTTTCTCTCAAAAATTAGCGGCCTACAACAGTTTCATTCACAGGCTTTTGACGATCCCCCTAAATAATGATGATTTCGAGAGTGAGATCAACATAATTAAACACAGCTATGGCCAACGGCTATGAGTGCCAAATGATTGACAACATCCTTAAAAAACACAAAGCCCGTCGTTCCAGACAGACACAAGATAATACACCTAATAACAAATTCATCTCAACAACATACACCGAGCTGATGCCTAAGGTCCTAACATCCACCACCTTAAGTAAAATAGGTTACACCGTTACTTTTAAAACAAATAACCGTCTAGGGAACTTGGTTCGTCCAGTCGTTCAGACCAACATTGAATCCAAAACCGGTGTTTATAAGCTTATATGCGACGATTGTGACCGTTTTTATATCGGCCAAACGGGTAGACCTTTTATCAAACGATTCCGTGAACACACACCACACAGCCACTTTAACAGGGGTGATTTTTCCCTAGAGAATATTAAATCTAATTTTACACGGCATCTAATTCCAAGCATTCATATACCAATTTCAACGCTAACCTTTTACCTCTACATTATTGTAATAAGGGCCGTTACATGGATGCAATCGAAGAATTCGAGATATATAGAGGTCATAATAACCCCGATATATGTGACGACATACTCAATGATAAACTCAACTTCAGGTCCAACCCACTGTATGATACCGCGCTGCGATCGCTTAAAGATAAAACTAAATAATAGTGCCCTTCGACACAGTCTTGACATGCTACACGCGGTGCACCGTGTCGGTTACTAGTACGCTTATAATATGTTCATTCATTGTACTTTACGTATTTATTTATTGTGTGTTTGTTTTAATATGGTTTTTAATTTATAACGAGCTCCTTTGGAGTGAAGGTCTGAAGATGGGTCATGTGGCCTGAAACGCGTAACCCAGGTCAAATTACGCTAGAAGTCACTTAACGGAAATTATAAGGTAAATTATATCATTAAACAGTTAATAATAGCACAGTTAATGAACCAAAGAAAACATGTAGGCACTGAAAACTGTATATCTAACGGGAATACGCTGGTTTGCCCATAAGATAAGCAGACGTTCCTGGATCTGCAGAGAGGAAAAAGAAACTGCCAGAGGGAGAGAATGAGAGAGATAGAGATAGATAGAAAGACAGATAGATAAAGAGAGATAGAGTGAGAGAGAGAGAGAGAGAGAGAGAGAGAGTGACAGAGTGACAGAGAGAGAGGAGAGGGACGGAAAATATTTATGCGTTTACATATACACGACCTGATTTCTCTTGCACACAATAAGATTTTGTCTATATTCATGACAGATACCTGCCATGATACCTATATTCCTACACTGCCTGTAAGATTTTCATACTACATTAAATCAAACGTATGTAACTACAACCGCTCACATTGTAAAAATTTATTGTAAAAACTTTTTAATACATAACAGTGTATTTTACAGTTACTGACTTCGTGTTTCAGTTTATAATTGTGTTATTTGTGCTGGTTACGCTAGTGAGTACTCTGCCGTAGTAAGTAACTTTCAGTATGTAAGTAAGTATGCAGTTGTAATACCCTAGTTTGAGGATATTTGAGCGTGTTTCGAGTTCTTATAAAATGTCCCTTCCAGCATTTAAAACTAATTTTTTTTTGTAATATAGTTTATATTAAAATTGTAATTAAATATGATTCAATTGCACAGGTTTAAATTAATATAATTTACTTAAATGATATTATTTAAATACCCAGTTTCTATTTCATGAGGCAGGTAAATATATGAAGTGTTAGTCTTGCAGAAATTTGTTAAATTATTCAGCTCCTAAGTGTATCTCGTCCGTCTTCAGCACACACACGCTAAACGCAACAATTGATAGTCACTTAAGGTGGTGGCCGCAGTCTTGTCCTAAGTGAACTAGAGTTACCGCACTGCTAATGTGTGTTTCATGTAGGGGAGGCACTTCGTAACCTACATTAACAGTAAGTACCATAATCGATTACCAGTATATTCTAGATATTTTGGTTTACCAAACAGTCAAGCGAAATGAGATTCTAATGTTGCTCTAGTGAAACAGAAACCTGTAAAATTAGAGAATTAGAAAACCCAAAATTTCAGCCATATTTTATAGTCTTGTATAAATATGAAGATACGGTGAAAAGTTCCGAGCATAAATAAGGAAACAACGTTTATTTAATTGATTGAATTTATTTCTCAATATGATTTCTATTTAGCTCTATACATTTTTTCAAATGATATTCTAAAGCGGCTATGCCACATTGACAAGCGACTTAACAGCTTAAACTTTAAAATTTACAGAAAACCTACCACCACAAACGTGACCATACATGCAGACTCACACCACACCTTCTCTCAAAAATTAGCGGCCTACAACAGTTTTATTCACAAACTTTTGATGATCCCCCTAAATAATGATGATTTCGAGTGTGAACTCAACATAATTAAACACATAGCTCTGGCCAACGGATATGAATCCCAAATGATCGACAATATTCTTAGAAAACACAAATCCCGTCGTTCCAAACAGACACATGATATTACACCTAACAACAAATACATCACAACAACATACACTGAGTTGATGCCCAAGATTCTTACATCCACTTTAAATAAATTAGGTTATACTGTCATTTTTAAAACAAATAACCGTCTACGGAACTTAGTTCGCCCAGTCATTCAAACAACAATTGAATAAAAAACTGGTATTTACAAACTTATATGTGACGATTGTGACCGATTTTATATCGGCCAAACGGGTAGACCGTTCATCAAAAGACTCCGCGAACACAAACCACAAAGCCATTTTAACAGGGGTAATTTTTCCATAGATAATATTAAGTCCAACTTTACAAGGCATCTGATTTCATGTAATCATTCTTATACAAATTTCAACAATAATTTCATACCCCTACATTATTGTGCCAAAGGCCGTTATATGGATGCGCTTGAAGAATTCGAGATATATAGAGGTCATAATAACCCAGATGTGTGTGACGACATACTTAATGATAAACTTAACTTCAGGTCCAACCCACTGTATGATACCGCGCTGCGATCGATTACAGATAATAATAGATAACAGGTTCCATTGACGCAGTTCAGGCATGCTACACGCGGTGCACCGTGTTCGTGTAATAGAACACCTTTATATGTTTTAACATATTTTTGTATTTTTTTATTATGTGTTTGTTTTATTGTGGATTTTTTATTTTTTAACGAGCTCCTCTTGGAGTGATGGTCTGAGGATGGGCCACATGGCCTGAAACGCGTAATCAAAACAAATTACGCTTGACGTCACTGGACGGAAATTAAGGTAAATTATATATAATTGACAAGCGATTGTTCGATACACTCAACGTAGTTATTTACAGCATCGGTATTGTGTAGATATGGTAGAGTTCCTCAGCGAAATAACGATTCATAAACATTCAAGTAATTGATATATATTTTGCTGATAAAAACAACGTTTTCATAAAACAAAAATTAATTACACATTAATTAGTTACTATTTTGTCATAATTTGGGAACTGTTCTATAAAAAATGTACATGGAATAATGCTTTATAATAATAAGACCTAAGATACTAGATGATCCGGAACATAAACAGTGTGGTTTGCTGAGGATCAGATAAAGACATCACACAATAGCGTAGTTTTCTGAACATAAATCTGTTTCGTAACTTTCGTTTCATTACTATTTGTACTGCGACAAAATTTAAATATTATCAAGAAACGTCGCTTTAACAAATAAGTTATTAAAGGAAAAAGTAATCAAAAAAATGTTATTCACATTATTGTAACTTACACACACACACAAACATATATGTGTGTTTGTGTGACTAAAGAACTGTCTAAGATTAATGAAACTATCTAAAACACTAATACGTTGAGGTAGTAGTTATCAAAATAGAATAGTATTTCTAAATCTTTCTTTAACAGATAATACAATTTTTTAAATGTATTTCGAAACTGAAAATATTTTTTAAATCATAGTAAAATTTTACATGTTTTCATTAAGGTAACTGTTTGTTAAGAAAGAGACTAAGCTGTAACTGATACGTACAGGACAGGGGAATAAGAATTTTTGCAATGTTAATATTCCTATTCTTGCATATTATGTAAAATATATTGCGTTTTGTACTGTATATACTGCTTTATATGATTATAAAGCTTTTAATTTCTGACAATATACTTTAGTTATGTCAGAATTTTATGTTACCTTGTAAAATATCAATGTTGCTTTAAGGTTTACTTTTTGCTACCGTCACAGCTTTGATTTTCGTCATAAACTCTGGATTGTTAGTTTTAAGGCGATATACTCTTTTTTACTATAACATAAATATGAAAATATAAAATTTGAGCGTAATCTATTAAAAAATTGCATATTATGTGACATACATGTGACTTACTGCTTTACGTAAGTAAGGGATGCCATCAAACAAAACTGACAACTTGGTATTCTGCTAAATTAAAATATCTCTATTGTGTTATTAGTTGCTTAGTTAAAGAAAGTTAGTTTTGCAGAATGGTTTCAATTAAACTGAAATAGTAGATCTATGTTTACTGAAAAAATAAGACACAAGATGTAACCAGATTTTGTAATTCGACTGTGTAATTCAAACTCTAAATAACTTTAGTGAACTATATCATTTTCATTTGTTTTTGTGACTGGAAAAGTTTAAATGAAATGTACATATTGATATATATATGTTTCATTAAACTTTGTCCAAGTTAGTTTTAATTAACGTCTCAAGTTTTTGCTCGAAGAACACACTTCTAGTAATTTATGGACAAAAAGTTAATACCACCTGCTGCTTGGCACACGAACTGAGTAGGAGGCCGATAATTAATATTCTCAACCGTATGTGAGAGTATTTTAAACATGTCGTATATCATAAATTGTGAAATAAATAATTATGTGATGACAAAGATATAACATTTGTTTAAAAAAAAAGTTGTGAAGTGAAATCAATTGTGACAGTAAATATTTTTATAGACTAGTTTGCCTTACAGTAAAAAACTAGACTTGTTTAGAACTGATATCCCATTGGTGTATATTATATACGCCTAAATAAACTTAGTAAGATTCTTAGTTGTAATTTGAGTTAAAGTGAGTAGTGAGTTTTTTAGACACACGATGTGTGTTTGTTTTACACGTCAATTTTTTGTTTTCTATTTTGCTACTTTCAAATTACGATAAAATTTCCGACATGAATTTAATATTTATCTCATGAACTAAGCGAAAAATTGTGGATTATGACGACATAGCAACACATCATAAAAATTATAAGCCACATGTACCTTTTTTAATTTTGGCAACTCATTCTAAAACCGTTAGCAGTTTTGAGTACCAGTTACGAAAAGAATATCGTATTCTTTAGAATCCTTTAGTATCTAGAATATTTAAATCGTAGTGAAAAGTAGTAGTGAATTACTTGCAGAACAGCAACATGTTTTTTCAAGGTCACTTTCAAGCGATTGCTTTTACGTTACATTCATTTTCATTTGTCGCTTCAGGCTCTACAGCATAAGTTGAATAGTGCTTCTAATACGTATACAAGTCTACACACACACAGCCGTGTGTGACGCATATTTCTGATGTGCGTGTATGTGTGTGTGTTTTTGTAGGGTTTAATTCCAACTTTGGCGTGTTTACTTGGCGAACTGCTACTTGTCATGTTCCGGACGAGGCCTTTCAGTGTTTCCACCATTTTCAAGTTTTAAACCACGACTTGGTATAGGACTTGGAAATGGTAGAAACACTCAAAAGCCTCGTCCGGAACATGACAGTTAACAGTTTAGCAAACAAACACTACAAAGTTGGAATCACAGAGACTGCTAATTCGAATGACAAGATAAACAATGTAGGATTTCAGAATTTAAAATAACCAATTTTAAAAATTTTAGTGAGAGCAGGAAGCTTAGATTCTTACCAATTGAATGTTTCACCATAAGGTGTTAGAATTCTAATTAGAACTGATCTTTCTTTATCCACGCTTTCCTGTGTTGTGGAATTCTTGCTTATAAATAGGCCGCTCTTGTGCCGCTTGCATTATTTCACCTTGCCAAAATTTGTCTTTGTTGCCTTTTCCTAATTATTGGTTTTATTCGTGTTTAGTATACTTCTCACCTGAGTCGCCCTTCAAGGAAATGTGGCCAAGGGAACTTTTCTTGACGACGAATTTGTGCTCTCAACGAATGTGTTTAATTCCTGTCAAGTTTTATGTAAAACATATAATCATCCAATTAATATTTTCAAACTCTAAAATGTTTACAAAATTACTTATACTAGCAAACGCCAGCACGGCATAGAGAAACGTATAATGATAACTTTCTTTTTTGATGGCAATAATAATAATAAAACAATTATTATAATTCTAATATTATGTAATAACTTTATTATATGTTAATGTTAATGTTAACGTTAATATTATTATATTATGGCATTAATATGTGCACATCAATATGTTAACAATGTTAATTATAACGTATAATAAGAACCATAAAATAATAATAATAATAATAATAATAATAATAATAATGTAACTAATGAAAATACTTCACTATTCTTGGTTTGTTTATAGATAAAACATAAAGTGTAGAGTTTAACAATACTTGATATACTTTTTCTGAACAGACCACAGTGCAAAACGTTGAACAGGCAAATGCATAAGTTACTAAAGCTACGCGTTTATCTCCACACATGCATTCACAGCGATCACCAGCGACTAATCGCTGGGGAAATTAAACTTACATCCAACCACATTTGTGGTTACAGTATTACACTAAACTCCAAGTTATGAGAATACCTCGTTAATTTAACGAAATTCTCCACGGTTATGACTTGTTAGTACAGACATGTTATTGTGTGTGTGTGTGTGTGTGTGTGTGTGTGTGTGTGTGTGTGTGTGTGTGTGTGTGTGTGTGTGTGTGTGTGTGTGTGTGTGTGTGTGTGTGTGTGTGTGTGTGTGTGCAATGAAATATCAGAGTTATATGAAACATTGTCTCATACATTGAAAGGCTCAAGGAAGAACAGTGATTATATGAAGAAGAAGTAACATCAAAATAGGTAAATTACTAAATAACTTACTATGTAACTAAATACCTGTGTTACTGTGCATCAGCTGAAACTTTTCTACGTTGTGGTAATTTAATGGATGGTTGACTGACGGAAACAGGTAGACACGCATTTGCTCGCTTCTCCCAGAGCTTCATAATAATGCTAATATTTGCTGCTCTATGACACACTCAGGTGAGTGTCTTATTGATGTAACCATGTGGCAGTGTTGTTTATTAGAAACACAACATTGGAGAGCTTTTTTTGGTTTTTAGAATGCAATGTCTCACATTTTTTTATGATAAACAAGAACCATTTTTTATGATTAAATGAAACAAGAACATGTTATATATTGTTTTGTGTATTTTCAATGTTTTGACAGTTTTTCCTAATTTAATGCCATCATGACAAGTAGTAGTTAATGATAATGATAAAGGTAGTAAATTAAAAAACTGTGAGAACATTGTAAAAGACAAAAAACAATAAATATCTATTTAGTTTAGAAGTGTAAGGTATTAGACACACACGCGCGCGCGGGCGTAATTTATCCATATTTATATGTATGCTTATGTGTATGTTGTAATATCCTCCCTCAAAGTTATAAAAAATAATTCCATCAATTCACAATACGCCCGTGCACGTACACAATGTTATGTAGAACTTTCAGCGTAGACACAACAATATAATCAACCTTAAAAAATTTATCAGTATTATATAATGAATAGTGCCTGCATTATATAATAGTATTAGGAAAAGTCATTTTTAAATCAACTGTGTCACTGAATTTAGTTTTTTGCGAAATCTAATCACAAAATTTAATTAATTTTATTTTACTATCAGCTTGGAAGAGGCAACTTTCAGCTTGTATACCAAAACGTGACCTGCTGACAGAACTGACAGCCACGTACTCAGACAAGAGTAAATTTAATCAAGGTTACTGTTATAACTTTATCTAAAAAAAAAGGCAGTAGCCGTTTTCTTGTACAGTCAACAGCTTTAATTGATCGCGTTAATAGGAATTTGTCAGGTTACGACTACTTCAAAACTTTTGCTTCTGCAGCAAAGACTATTTCTAGTAATATTACGCTGACTGCCGACAAGGCTACTAAGTGAAGAGAAAATCAAAAAATACTGGAATAAAACGAACGAAATCTTTGTTCTTATCAAACGGAAACATTTATTCGAATTGTCTGTACATATTTCTTGGATCCATATAACAATATTGAAACGTAGGTAAGTCGAGCATGTATAATTCCAGATCATCAATACATTCAAATTTTACCGTGGTTTATTTTGTTACAGTTTTAATTGAAAATAAAAATTTTATTCACACTACGAGAAACAGCTGGAGTAGAGGCTACCCCACACGACACAAAAGACAAACGACTAGGAACATAAGTAGTCTTGGAAAACATATGCTCTTGTCAAAATCATAGAACACGCTAGGCCAATATTTCGCGATAACGTGTGCCCGTCTTAGGTCTGTCATGTCATTTCATGCCACCTCAGACTGACATCCTTATTGTTGTTCTTAGTTCAGTCTACCCGGTTTCGTGGAAACTTCAAGTCATTTTGAGTTTCTCCTGTTCAAAGGTCTCACGTAGTCAGACAATTTTTACTTCCATGTTCCGTAAGGAAATGGAAGTATGGTGATCACGAAAAAATGTGTGTTTGAGATAAGAGCAGGTTCTGATTGTACTACCCTCAAAACATGAAGAAAAGTCTTTTCCGAAAACTGTCTGTATAGAATTTTTTTTTTTTGGCGGACGATAACTGACGCAGATTCAAACGGAATCAAATAATTCTTTGCATATGCACTTTTGTTGTAGAGGACTCAAGGCCTGTTAATTTTTGTGAAGATCGGTTAAGGGGAAGAGGTAGTTTACCAGCAACGTTTTATTTTAACAAGAGTAAAGTACTTAATTTTGATAAATAAAGTATCCTGAAAAAATGTCGTAATGATCCAACGTAGAAAGATAAATCAATTATCTATAAATGGAAAGGGTACTTGAAGGTGGAGGAGGTAATTTTCAATAAATAAAAATGATAGTTGAAAGAGGAGGAGATAATTTTTTATGTGTACTACTTTATCGGCAACAAAGAAGTAGTTTGTTGTTAAAATTCCTTCCCGGCCTGTTTGGCCCTAATCCAATGTTTTAAGCAAAACCAGACGTTTCGGCATTACCATCGACTGACATAATCAATGAAAAAGCGAGTGCGCTAACGTGAAGTGGTATACGGTGTGGTTAAGGGTGAAGAAAGAAGTATTGTCTATGGAAATATTTCATTTCGAAAAGGATTTTAAATATAAATCTTAGAACACGGAAGTCATGAATGGTCCTCCATACCGATATTCTTTCTTGGCTTAGTATTACCAGTATACATAGACTAGTTTGTTTTAGTGGTTTATTTAGGGTTCATTGAGCAGTTTTAATTTTTTGTTTGTTCAACGTATATTTTCAACAACGAACGCGAACCTAATATAAATTGTATATATTGGCTTCTTAAAATTTGCTGTTGTTTGGGGAACGGAAAAAATCTGAAACTGATAAAGAACTCGAGATAGTGTTAATGTATCAAAAACATAAATACATGATTTCTACGATACAAGTTTTCTAAGTTAATTAATACAATTTTATAAATTATTCTTTTGAAAGTTAAAAATTTTGTGAATTGTAGACAACTGATAAATTTGTGTTACAAAAATAATCCTAAAAAATGTAAACAATTATATTATGAACTATACAAAAATCAAAAACATACTTATTCAAGGTATTTTGTCGAAATGTCGAAATACGTTTCTCAAAAACAGTTCTTCAGTGTGTTTCCTTGAGTGTTTATAATTATGTTAAATATATTTTGAAATATGTATATTTGTTTTTCCAAGTCATAGTTAACGTCAAATCTTACCAGACAACGACATAATTAAAAGCATTAGCTTGTTCAAATAAGTTATTATCACACACTGTTGTAACTTTTATTGCACATTTTTTTCTTAAAAATTAAGTTATTAAAATTATCAGAGTGTACTGCTTACTAATGTCTCCAAATTATGAAACGCTTTTTGTAATTGATTCTCTGAACCTAATGCCAAGACTAGGTCATATGTATATAAAAGAGTAGATAATTTAATTATTAAGTTAAAATCTATATTACTATGTCTCTGGAAACCAATAATGACGTTGTTCAGATGAAAATTAAACAAGACTGAAGACACAGAGCATCCTTGCCTCAATCTATGATTTGTCAGGATATTTGTCTCTCACTCAGGTTATTAAGAATTTTAACTTTTACACATGTCAAAGTATGAAGCATATACGATCAAGCACACAGACGTTTAATTACCTTAATTAATTGTGAAGGTATTCCTCTTTTATCGTAAGTTTTATACAGGAAGAGTACATTGTTGATTTATAAATACAGAAGTATAACACTGAAGAATATTTGAAGTACACGATCGTTTGAACATTCAGACATAAATAAACAGCTGTAGAAATGCAATTCATGTACAAATGTGAATTACTGTGTTTCCAGGCGTGTGTTTTAAGAAACCGTATACAAGTGAAATCACCGTAGCACTATGACCAATTTAGTGTACAACGTATTTCTGGTCTAAAAATTTCATCCATCTTCGTGTCATAAAACAGAATTTTCTATATTTTTTATATTCCATAATGTAATCTTTATATAATTCCTGACACCAGTAACACCAGTATAAATGTTTTCTTCCTCTTCTCCTCTTTAAGGATTAGGTTATATAAACCTGTTCCGGCACCCATCTCTTCCGCGGACGATCCACGTCTCTTCTACCAATGGCTTTATTGTTCAGTGCCGCTTTTGGGAATCGATCCTCTTTGCTTTTCTGTTCGTCACCCTTTGCAGATGATCCCACCATTGTCTTTTATAAATTAAAATAATTTCATTTATGTCCTTTACTTCGAGTTCTTTTCTGATATCTTTATTCTTTATTCTATCTTGCAATGTATAGTTTAAAGTATTTCGATGAGAGTGCATTTCAGCACTCTGAATCTTGCCACATTCCTTTTTTGACATGACCCACGCCTAACACGCATAAATCATTGTGGATATTGCAATTGTCTTATACATATAATCTTTGTGCTGTGTCTTCTTCCATTTCTAACACTTCTGTGAATCGTACCACAAATATTCCTAAATTTATTTATCTTCTCTTTTATACCATATTTAGATTCACAGCGTATTGCATAGCCGAGATATTTGAAACGGCTCACTTGTTCTATAGTGCTGTTGTTTATAACTATCTTAGTCCTCACTGAATATTTACCTTTAAGTGCTATGGCTTTTGGCTTTCTTACTGAAATTGTCAGTGAGTACTCTCTTGCCACTTCTTCTAATTGAAACATAGCTCTTTGTAAATCATCCTCATTTTCTTGAATATTAACTGTGTCATCTGCATATAACAGGAAACCGTACAATTGATATGTTAAAATGTATTCCCGAAGTCACTCTGGATTTCCATGCTCTCAACATGTCTTCAATGTATATATTAAATAAGGTTGGGGAAACACAGCATCCCTGCCTAACTCCCTTATTTATTAGAATGTCACCTCAGAGCCTACCGTTCAGAGCCAGAGCCTTTATAGATGTACTTTTATAAAGGATCTTAACTAAATTTATTAAATGCTGTGGATATCCTAATCTATCTATAATATTCCATAAATTTTGACAGTCTACATTATCAAATGCTTTTGCAGAAAAACAAAAGCAATATATGTTTCTTGTTTATAATATCGCCTTTTGTCTATTATCTGTCGTAATACAAACAATGCATCCACAGTCAACCTACCCTTTCTAATACCCATTTGCTCTTCAAGAAGTAATGCATCTGTAATGACTCTTAATCTCTGATTGAGAATTCTTGTATATATTTCTTACGTTGAGTTCACGAAGCTTACCAATATTAATTTATTGATTAAATGTTCCCAATGTTTAATTAATTCTTAGCAGTAGTTACTCAGGGCAGTGTCAAGGTAATTGAAGTAACAATTCACTGATTTTATTCGTGTTTTTTTTTCACTTATTTGTTTATCTCTATTTGTGTTCCTCTGTACAGAACAAGGTATAGAATCAAAAATAAACACCAGTTTTGCTGCTGTCAGTAAACCAAATTGATTTGCTTGGGCCTAACGAGAATACACAAGAAAATTAAAGCTAATGGAACTCGAAGGTAAATGACAACAAATAATAGGTACACCGTGATTTGTTCAACTACTTTACAATATATAAATTGATGACTCGTTGGGCACTTGGTAAAACACATTAATACGAAGGTTTTAAAAATATACACACACTTGGTACATTTCACAATTTATTATTTACATCCGACAGCTGTTTCAGCATATCAAGCCATTCTCAAAGAGATCTTTTTTCATTACTAGCGAACAATAATGAAAAAAACAAATATACTCCAGAAAAATAGAGTTTATAAATTACACTGTGCAGAATCCAATGCTATTTATATGGGACAATGTGGCCGTGTCCTGAAACATCGCATTTCTGAACATAAGAAAGCGATTTTAACTAATACGGACATTTCAGGTTTACAGATCATTGCTTACAACACAATCACTTCATAGACACAAAAAAACATGACACTACTTCACAGCATACAAAAAGGTAAGAAAATGGATTTACTAGAAATTCTAGAAATTAGAAAATCAATTAAAATAACAACAATTTAACAACCGAACAAACTAATTCTGTGTACCTTCTTTAATAAATGTTGTTATTTAGCTTAGTTAATTTTTATATTTGGCTTCCGATTGTACTCAGATTTTACCAACACTTGAACTTCCCTTAATATTTCCACCCCCTCCATCATACACACCCCACACACATGTTTACAACTCTTACATTCTTTTTAGTTGTTCCTTGATCTCGTTTAGAATAGCTTAATAAGCTAAAACAGCTGTCAGAGGTAAATAATAAACTATGAAATTTACCAAGTATTTGTACATTTTTTTAAAAACTTTTGTATTTTACAATATATTTCAACGTTATTCAAAACTACTTCAAATATGCATTTCTAATATCACGTCAGTTTATTATTAGTCTTAGTGCCATGACTTACAATTATTATTTTTTTTCTGGGACGAGTTATGATATCTTATGTTTGTAATAGACCTTTTCGTATAAAATTCGTAGAAAATGTAAGTAAAACGATTCACAGTAAGACTTACTGTGACAGGGTAACAAAAATCTGTGCAATGTAACTGGGTTCAATGTCACTCGTGCCCGCACATAGGACGCGCAGATATCTCTAACAAAGTTGGTTTATTTACTGAGGGGCGGATCAGTCAACCTTTGTGGTCGACTGTTCCCAAAGGGATTACATCTGTGGAGAAGCATTCAATTTAAAGTCGTATCTGGTTACGTTTGACTACATCCACTTAAAATGTAGTATGTTAATATGAAGTCTTGAAGTCTTGAGTGACTGTACTTAACAATCGTTAATTTTCAGTGAAAACAAATTGATTATATTTAATTATACATTTGCGGATACTTAGGTTAATAATGGTAACTATTACGACGTGTATAGTTTACTTTCTTTATGTATCAAACCGTGGTAACTTGACTTTAAATAACAAAGGCATTAATTTGTATATAGTAAAGTTTTTCACACGCATCATATTTTCATTTTTTACATTGTACACTGGGAAAAGTGAATGATGAATAATGTAACACATTACTTTTGTAACTAGTCATCTACTACACAACGACACAACAAACTTGCTGAAAAGCACTACTGAGAAAATCTCGCAGGGCCAACATCTGGCAGACACATTTATTTTGCAAAACGAGAATACTTAATCAGTATACTACCCCATATATTGCAATACTCAGCGACTGTCAGTAAGTGCCATTTAATGAAGAAGTATAGCTGTAGACTGAGGTTTAATTTTTTGTCATGCTTTTCCGAATTCATTTACTGCCTGTTAACAAAAAATACATTTTATTTAATTTTAAGGTGCTCAAATCTCGAATTATGGATTAAATAATACATAAAAGTAACGTTTTAAATTGTACTTTAGTTTGTAAATTATTGTTCAAACAAAAATGTAAGTTAATTACACTTTCATGGCCGGTGTATTCATTTAAGAAGTTTAAAATTTTCGGGTTATTAGGCCGCAGTCGATGCTTGGTTACGATGATATTTTAATCAGCAGACGTTTCAGTTACCCAGCTGAAGCTTGTTTCAGTAGTCATCATCATCATCATCATCATCTTCAAGGATTAAACAAAGGATGGTTTGTTCCGGTCTCAAATAGGCAAAGATTAGAGCTGGTCACTCCAGTGCTTCCTCGGGCGTCCCACATCTCACCGTTCCCTATGCTTATAGTTTCATAGTTGTTTGGGGATGCGGCAGTCATCCATTCAGCAACGATGTTCCCACCAGTTCAGCCGATACGGGCGATCCTGTCGAGTATACTCATAATATTCAGTTCCTACTGTATATCTGTGTACCTCCTGTGATCATGGAGAGTATACCCTGCCACGTTCCTGAGAAATCTCGTTTCAGCCGCTATGATACGCCTTTCGTTAAAGTCCAATTTTCAGACCCATAAAGAAGTGTGGGAATACCCATCGCTAGTAAAATTTTTTGCGTGTCCCTTAACTTGCTGACTTAAGGGTTGTCTAATGGTTCTGCACATATGGTTGAACTTATGCAACTTATTCACAACGTCGTTGCTTGCATTATAAGACACACTGTAGCCCAGGTATTCAAAATTGCTAACTTGTTCCAGGACATTTTGTAAGTAGTAAACAGCAAGACAGTAATTCGACAAGGGCAGATAAGTGGAACAACCCCAACCTGACTGGTTTCATTATAGTTTGAGATACGTATGGCCTGTCATCCCTTGTCAAACTGTTTTCAACTTTTACTAGTAAAGATAGCCTTCGGTGGGTGACCAAAATTTCTTCTAATTAAAATATCATCTCAATCAGCCAATCGACTACGGCCCAGTAGTCCGAAAATTTTAAATTCCTTAAATAATATAAGTTGTTTGTTGAATATAAATGGCAAATGTTAAAACAATAGTCACAGAACCAATCTTCAATTCAGGATATTAATTGACGACTCGTTGGCACTTGGTTTATATTAATACAAAGGTTTTTAAAAAATATATAAACATTTGACACGTGTCACAGTTTCTATGTAACTCTGACAGCTGCTTCACCTTATTAAACTATTGTCCAACAGATCAGTGAACAAACTAAACTAAACAAATGATGGTGAACATATTTTTAGGGCGTGTGTACAGACATGTATGAGGTGTGATGATGGAGGATGGTTGGAGAAGCTAAGGAAAGGCTAAGTGTCTTAAAAATAAATATAATCTGAATGCAAAATATAAAATTAACAAAACCAAATAATAAATTTTAATAAAGGGGATACACAGAATTCAATTGGTTCGTATTGTGACGAGAAGCCTACCGAAAAACCCAGAACATTCTCCAATTCAGTGTGGCAGCTGTTGCTTCATTCAAGTAAGTGATTCTAGTGAGTTCCAGGAACACTTGAGATACCCATTAAGCCGCCGGCTTAAGGAGGGAAAGATGTACTGGAGCTCAGCGCGGCGTACATAAAGCCATAGCAGCCGGGTTGTCAGTTCAATTACGTGAGCGATTTTTGCTAGTGCGGATTGTGGGTTTATCAAAGTGAACTATTATTGTGTTAATAATTGTGTGAAACTCTATTAATAGACATTGTTATTGCGTGTGGACGAATATAACTGGAGATATTGTGCGACTTAATTATAAACTGTTTAATTGTGATAATTAAAATCTGGTGATTAGTGATTTAGTTTGTGTCTTGTATGTTGTTTTCCACTGTACCATACCATACCATACCATACCATACCATACCATACCATACGATCAAGTAGACCGTCGTAACAGTATGTTAAATTTTTGTTACTTTTATTGCGTTTATTCTTTTCAAATTTAGTACAGCAATTCTCCAAAAAATACAATAAAGTAATAACTAAAATGAAATGGGAAATGTGAATATACAATGTGAAATGTTAACACGTACAAAATGACAACTAATTTCTTAAGTCATGTATCACAATCGAATGAAATAACGATGCACATGGTCATAATGTCAGCGCCAAGACTACGAGAAGTTAACGATACTGTGGCAAACGCCTTGCTTGACCGTATTGTTGTACAGTAAAACCACCTGAAATATAAAGATGATACTGTTCTCCCTGATATCATTGTTTTATTTATCATCATCATCTATCTGTCCAGGATTAGGCAGGTTGCCTGTTCCGGCTTCATCATCTCCGTCTCGGTCTGCCAACATTTCTTCTTCGGTTTGGCTTATAATTCAGGATTTTTCTTGGAATTCTTTCTGGAGACACGCGCATAACATGCTCTTTCCATTATTTTTTATAATTTTCGCTAGATACGTTACTGGTTGTACTTTTAATTCCTGTCTTATATCTTCGTTCTTTATGTAATCTAATCTTATACAACCTTTCACAGATCTAACATATTTCATTTCAGACGTTTCAATCTGTCTATAATCTTTCTTTCTTGGTGCCCATGATTCGGACCCGTTAATAGCATGGGGACTGCCATCACCTTATAGAATTTTATTTGTGTTTCTTTCGTGGCCTTCCCTTTGAGTGTTCTCCGTAATGTCCCACGTATTCTTTGGAAGTTGTTTGATTTATTAAGAATGTCTTTGTCTTCTTCATATGTAATATCACATCCCAGGTAATTGAAATGTGATACTTGTTCTAAAATTTTATTTTCAATTACAATTTCTGTCCGAATCGAATATTTTCCTAGGAATGCTATGGTCTTAGTTTTTTCTATTGACATGTTTAAATTATAACCTTTTGATAACAGATTTAATTTGTGGATAGCCAGTTGTAATTTATCCTCACTATTATGGATTACAAATTGATCATCGGCAAACAGCATAGTGTTTAGGAACTCGTGTCGGCTAATCTGTATACCTAGAGGAGCACTTTGTTTCAATTCTCGCACGAGGTTATATATATATATATATAAACGTTATTTTTAGACACTTACTTTTGCACATATGCTCTTACTCATTACCTCTTCTTCTGCAGTATTTACCTTGATGTTCGCCGGCTGGGTCGCAGGCTTTGGTCGTTGATTGAGTGTGGATAAGCACGTGAATATCGTTACATAAGTTTTAATATAAGTAAAGAGTACAGAGGATTTAGTACTGGTTGTGAAATTAGTACGACTGTTTTAATAAAATCATATTCATTTGATTTATTCTTTAAAAATTCAAATTACCATCTTATTAATTGCTTTGTGTGGGTTAATTATTATTTGAACCCTTATATTCGATCTGAATATAATGCAATTATAACGTGTTTAAATCTTATTTCTTATAATTCTAAGACATAGTATACACATACATAAATCATATATGACCTGAAATATTACACAGACGTATAATACATAACACATATAATTATTATAGAACGTGATTAACATGTATAAAATTTAATATTCATCTTGCCTTTGCAAGTGTGGTTTTTAATATAGGCTATACCACTTAATAAAAACTTTTAATTAATTAAATATTTATTAAAATATTAATAGAGAACATTTATTACTTTAATTTATTCTATTATTTAATGTCTCAATTAATTACCGATCTCCAAATTACGTAACTCTCATATTTGAGTTTAATTATCTACTCAACTACAAAAATATAATAAAACTATGGTTCTTCCTTGACCATTTATTTATGAGATTACTACAGTTATATCCTCTATTATCAATTATACTTTGAACATTTATTTATTCATTATGCAAATTTAAAAATATATTAATATTTTTGTATACTAGTATATGAAAACTAGAGCTATATTCGATAGACCACAGGGTCATTTATAATATTAAATAAATGTCTGACTTCACCTGCATTTTTCTGCAACCATTTAACTTTGTCGTTACCGTCATCTGGACTCTCGAGTTTGCTGATCCTCTTCGGTATCACCTTCTCTGTCTCTGCGTCGTTGAAATTCCTCGCTCCGTCTCCTGGATGCTGAGTTCTGACGTGGACCTCTGGTCATGATCATGTACGGCTGGATGTAGCTGCATGTGGCTGTCCCTGCGTCCTCTCGTATTTTTGTTCTAGTTCCTCTCCTCTTCTTATCTTGTCCCTCGTAGATGTCTAGAAGTTCTATGTAGACTTCTCGAATTTCATCGTAGTTACAACACTCGTAAATTCATTAGTATAGTCTTGTTCATATAGAATCACTCGTGTTCATTAATACTTGCACCGACGTAATGCCGGTTTCATCGCTCTTCACGTTATTGAATACTGTTTAAAAATCTTACATGTTTTTGTAAAATTCGCGGTTGCGAGATGCGTGGATCTTACGTGTCTAAGTGAGTATCATCTGAAAAAGAGTGTGTCGCTGGGGTTTTATACTGCTCCCGTCGTTGAAATTCCTGTTGGAAACTGTTTTGACAACATTGAACAGGTCGGCGCGTCGATTTAATTGTTACTATCAACCTACGCGTCTTTCTATGAAGCGCACACTTTTTTATAAATATTATTTCACCAATCGTTCGGTATAATATTAAACTTTGTTTATGCAAATTATGAATGTTAAGGTGTGTAAATTATGGCAATTATGGCAAAATTTCACACGGTGGCTGAACAGTTTCCACGATTAATGACCACTTAACGCGAAACTGAAGCGCCAGGCGTCAGCTATGTTTTTACATATGTCGCTGATTCGTGTGACATCTGGTTATCGTTGAGTACTTAAAAAACTGTGTAAAGTCTTCCACCCTCGTTTGCGTAATTCAACCTGTCTGTCGTTTACACATGTACACATACACACACACGCAGACTGATACACAAGCGGCGGCAGGTCGCTCTGACGTCACCTCTGCCGGTCAGCGCGTGTCAATTTCTCCCCCTTCGTTGCTGCGTTTAAAATCAACTAAGCTATTTTATTCCATATGCAGGCTTACTTACAATATTTTATTTATTTAAAAAAAATACTACGGTTATTTATTATATTATTTCTTATACCTAACGTATATTTATTACATTATTTTTATTATTTACATCTTATATATTTCATACGTGCTTTCGTATGTTATCCTACCTCAGTCAGGGGTTGATACATATACTTATTCTAAACGTATCGTTGCAATATATATATTGAACAGTGTAAGCGACAAAGTGCATCCCTGTCTGATACTTTGGTTGGTCATAATGTCTGATGTTAGCATCATTGTTTTATTATGAGTATAAATAAAATTCTTGTCAGATTTTAATCACTGGTTGATGGCTTGTAAAGCAGTCTATAAAGCTTACCTTTGGTATCAATGGTAACTGTATCAACGTAGTTAAATGTGTGGGACTGCAAAAAATATTAATAGATGTAGCATTGGTGAAGGCAGAATTTTTCTTTCAATTATGTAATTTTCTTTATCTTCATTTTTTTTTGTAACCGTAAACCATAGTACAGTAGGTCTATTTTAATTCTAAAAAATTTTTATTTTAATTATAATAGACGTCTTTTGGAATTATGTCGTTTCTCTACGTATTAATAAACATAGTGTGCTGTAAATTTAGTTCAATAAAATATATTTAAGTAAGAGCGAGTAACGTCATTTTTACTTATGCTTTAGCGGCCGGTATCCAGTCAGGAATTGAAGTGGTCATCAGGTGTGAACAGCGTCGATAAAGCCTTGTCAGACATAGTTTTACCCATGTTGTAAACCTGAGTCTGTCAGTTGTCATACGGGTGAAACATTGTCTCATCCGGTCCATACTAAAAGAAGACTTCACCGTTAAAAACATATCGAAATTCTAATTTATGATGTACATCTATATGCGCATGATGAGAAAAATTGTATAATGAGTTTTTGAATAAATTTTTACAAAATCGATATTATAGACTATCGGAGAATATTATTAAATAAAAGAGAGAGTCCAAATAAAAGGATAGAGTTATCAGTTTTAATAATATTACACTTAAATCTGTCAACAAGAAAGAGTGCCATAATACCTAAACGAAATGCAAGTATAATGGTTATTAAAAACAATGCCTCCAATTTTTTGGGAACACTAAATTTATCACCACCACTGAGAATGAGTCCAAAGTCTGTAATCTTATTATCATGGCCCTATTTGACAAAATTCCCGGTAAAACTATTACAATTAAACTGATTAAATTACACAACACTGCCTTGCGCCCGCAGCTGTCTAGAAAGTTTGCGTCATTACCGAAACTAAACAATAAGGTGTACTAATAATATATAAAGTATAGGAATGAGGGGCAAGAGTCCGCACTTAAAACACAATAACAAATTCTCAGCTACTGAACCAAAATAAAGTTTATTGAAAATTACTGGCTTATTTGTTACACTATATACTAACAAATGTAATGAGTACACAACAATTTTTACTACAGTATTTGGTAAAAAAATGAAAAAACAAAAGCATGTAAAATAGGAAATTTGCCCCAACCTTAGGGCAAGAGTCCGGTCTGTATAAGGTAAGAGTCCTAGACACTTATCACACAAGAAATGGCCCAATCCACCGTAATTCGTACACGGCTCTTCCCACCACGTACTACATTGACGACACATTATCCAGTCTGTAGGGGGGGATTCGTTAATGTGCCCACAACCTCCGCAATAATAATCAACTTTCCCGGAACACGATATTCCTCTTCTTTCTTTGAAATCAGCGGCACTCCCCATCACACACTTCTGGAACGCTTAACAACAATTGTAGGCCTAATGCAAGTTTTATTTAATTGTAATGTGAAGTTTGTTTATGTGGGGTAAGCTTCCGCACAGGAGACCAAGAGGACTCTTGCCCCCGAAAACCGGAAACTTACCCCACTTTCTTCTATACTATTTCCTGACTTATTATGATTCAATTAAATAAGATTGACCACTAACTTTAAGTTGATATGTAACCTCAGACTTACCTTTTAATAATTTACTGTCGAAAACAAATAATAAGGAAGTATATATTTGTATAAATACTCTTAAATTACACTGTAAAATAACTTCAACTTCCACAAAATTAAACAACGTTACTGTTCACTCACCGTAATGGCGCTAGACTCCTTGTTTGGTGTGTCCAGCCAGCAGAATGCATTTCTTCAACAGCCCAAACACCAACTCACGACAGCTGTTAAGAAAACTAGTAACTACGACGTATTAGGAATCTTGTCCCGTGCGGACTCTTTCCCCTCATTACCCTATATTCATTTTGTTTTAATTGTCTCCAAGTCACGTTACTAATATTTAGAATTAATATTAGGCAATTACCTGTATTAACTTCCGTCTTGTGACTTCTTTAGTTTTTTCCTTAAAACAACGCGTTTCGAGAATAAATTCTCATCATCAGGTTTTTTAAAAATTATAAAAACATCAAATTCACCCAAAAGGGGTCGTCAACTATTTAAAATACACAAACACAAAAACACCACACATAATTAAACACCGACACAGTCACGGCACAGTCCGATGCGCATCGTCTCGCCGCCAACGACCAACTCCAGTCCTACTCGTTGGAGTTGGTCGTTGGCGGCGAGACGATGCGCATCTGACTGTGCCGTGACTGTGTCGGTGTTTAATTATGTGTGGTGTTTTTGTGTTTGTGTATTTTAAATAGTTGACGACCCCTTTTGGGTGAATTTGATGTTTTTATAATTTTTAAAAAACCTGATGATGAGAATTTATTCTCGAAACGCGTTGTTTTAAGGAAAAAACTAAAGAAGTCACAAGACGGAAGTTAATACAGGTAATTGCCTAATATTAATTCTAAATATTACCCTATAGTTGAGTTCTTACATAACATACTTAGTACTCATACTAAGAGTAGGATTTATATTTGATAATTTAAAATTAAGAAACTTAAATATAAATTAGTTTATTTAATTACTTTTACCAAGCATACAGTCAGCATAGGCCTTTAGACCTGAATGGAAGTTTTTTAGAAACTAATGACCAGGTACTTCGACGCCGGATCATTTAATCAAAGTTGCCGTAACAACTTTATCTCAAAATAGGCGGTCACTACTACCTTTAGAAGTAAACAGTTTTACTTGATCGCGTTAACAGAGACGTGTCAGTTTACAGCGGGCCTCCAAACTTTTGACAGTCCAGCACAGACACGAGCTACACAGTGTTAAATGATTACAAGAGGAAGTGTCGAGTATAATAGTACCTCTGCGATTAAAATCCCTATTTCTGCTTTTACTTTACTTTACATTAACAATATATTACGTTGTTATCCACTGACATTTTTATCTACTGCATTATATAGCCTATGGTTGTTCAATAAATAAGCCTACAGGTTTATGCAAACGCAATTTCTTTTTTACATATTATAGCGGACATACAGTATTTATACATTTACCTCTTAATTTGAGTGTAAACATAATGACACGAAGATCTTTTAGATCATTACATTCGAAGTGTAGAATATATTATTGAAACTAGAGAAATCAATAAATTCTTTTCAAAAGTTTCAGAAGCTTAGGGAGGAGTTAGTAATATTGAAAGAAAGAGAAAAATGGTTAGACAGTGTAATGAATCATGTAACTAAATTTGATAATGAAAAAATATGTTATAATATATTTAAACCATAATTAGGCCATATTGCATAGGCCTATATGGATGTTTTTGAAATAAGGGTGAGTGACCGCGCCCACAAGTGTGAATGAGAAAGGCGTTACAACGATAGGTTTTAGAAAGAATGTACACTCACACAACACATAAACACCAGAAATGTGCTAAAAAAATATGTAACTGTACAGACAGGGGTGACAGGGCTCGGAGGTTGGGAAGGGACATTTATTTGAATTCTACCTTGTTTCCGCTGTGTGTGTTGACAGGGGGGTGGGGTATGAAGGGTTTGGTTTATCCTCTGGTTGGTACTTCCGATCTGACGATGAACTGAGAAGCTTGAAAGCCCTAATCGGAATAATTTTTTTATAGTGGTGTGCTACCAGTGATAATTCTGTTAATAAATTCTTTACTAAACTCTAGACAGGCATAATATTTATTGGCAATGCTGTTAAACAGTCCTATCTTGTTATAATAGTTGTCATAAATACAAACGTTTTGAGTATGCACCGAAAACAACGATTAAAATTCAGCACGTTAATAAAATTAAACTAGTGCGCAACAGAATGTCTATCAAACACACGACACTTTCACAGGCCCTAATATTTTTCCTATTCGTGAATTAGCAGAACTGATTGGCAGTTCTGCATCTCAGAAGTATTTATAATTAGCCGACATTATTCGTGTGGTGTGTATATACTGTTTCCGTCCTTAGATTAATCCTGATGTAAACAAACAGGCGTGGCACATCTGAAACGCTATTTGCTACTTGAATTGAAGGCGTGTCACTCTGACAGAAGGCGTACAGACAGGGTACATATAGTATTGATACTGTATAAAGACATGTAAATTGTAGTACTTTTTACATTTCGGACCAAAGTAATATGTATGAGACCTGCAGAGCGACAATGATATGTTTTATAACACCTAGAGTTAATGGATTTTTTTATTTAATGTTTTAGTATCGCAAGAAAAAAATAAAGTAGGTCTATATTTAAAGGGAAAATAGAAGCTGTGATAATTACTTACCAGTATACTGTGTATTATCAGTTGTTGTCAGAGAGTAATTCAATGCCTTCCTTGTCTGTGTTGGAACTTGAGCATTTGAGTCAGCAGTGTTAATGATAAGATTGTCCACGACGGCGTAGGTAATTTGGTCGAATTCCCATAAGCTTATTTTTTTCCTTGAATACATGCTCAACACAACGACTCCACTTGTCCGTCCTTATTTCATTTATCCGTCGCCTGCTCTATCAGTTGTTTTACATCATGCACCTTATACGCTGTGTTGTGGCGGGCAACATATCCTTTCAATTGGCTCCATATTAATTCAATGTAATTCAGAATACAGTAATAAGGAGGAATTCTTAAAACGGCGTGCCCCGATTTTTCTGCAATATCATTTACTAATAACTTTTTAAATTTATGTTCATTTTGCTAGGAGGGATAACGTTCTACTATGTATTCATAAAGATGATTAAACGTAATCAAAAACCATTTGTCGCAGTAAAGGCAACTCTCACATGACACTACAGACGTTATGCACATGCGCGTAACACATTACTGTGTGGAAAGTGTCAACCTCCCTCACCAATAGCGTTTCAGGTGACCCACGTGGGTTTGTTTACATCAGGATTAAGCTATAAAGGGAAACAGTATAGGTGTCCAGACGTCAATATCTTAGACTGACAGACTAAGTAGCTTAAGAACTGTAGGACATGGCGCTGGTGGTAAGCATCACGCAGGCTACGTATGGGATTTATATGCCGCATCCACGTAAAATACCGAGAAATTCAATATTTTCGTAAACGTCTTACTTAACTTTTATTAGATTTGCTAACTATCACTTAGGTTGGAACTTTTATATTTGTAATAACAATGCGATCAAGAAACTGAGAGAAATGTTGCTTTAGTGCTACCGTTGGTCAGCGTTGTTGTATGGATTTCAAGCCTAGACACAAAAAGTGGCAACATTATCTTAATAGAAGTCTTTGAAATGTGTGTTCACAGAAACACGCTTTACATTCTACATACACCCACTGACATCCATTAACAAAATTTTGAAAAGAGCCAGCCCGAAAAAAGTTATAAGAATGGTATAATATAGGGCACAGGCACATCTAGAACACCTACTTAGAGGCGACAAGTATGAATTACTGAAATTAAACTTGCAAAGAAAAATTTAAGGTAGAAATGGTATTAGAAGAAAACAGGAATCCAGGCTAGGGAAGTAGCCGATCTTACTTTTTGCCTTTAATATATATACATTCAATGTAATTTTTAAAAAAACGTAAAAATTCATCTCTAAAAAATTTATATTTGAAGTATTTAGCGAGGCTGTTTGGCCGTGTGAAACGTTGACCAAACGTTTCAGCAGCACCTCTGACTGCCACCTTCAGTGGAATTCGAGTCTACCTAACGCGGGGTGTCAAACGTCAGCCTTCACCACAGTACTGTGGGCCTGACGTTTGACACATCCTACGTTAGGTAGACTAGAATTCCATTGAAGATGGCAGCCAGTGGTGCTGCTAACACGTTTGGTTTGTTTGTAAACCCTGGACCACGTCCGAACAGCCCGGTAAATACTTGAAATACAATAAAATATGACACCGGTCGTGAAAGCCTTAGTGTTACTATTATAATAAATTTAATTTAACAGAAAATTTAAACGTATATATGTGAGTTTTTCATCTTTATCATATATTGTTCTCTTCTGAAAAATAACCTAAACATTTTAAAGGAAAACATTGCTTTAATAAAATTATAAAAAGTGCGCTCGGATCATGATAGGTTAAGAACTAAGTGTGTCAAGTGCCAGGGCCTTCCTATAGTTATATGATATTTCCTCACATTAAATTATTCTATACTTTTTAGCATGTAGACTTCTTTACGTTTGTTTTTCGTTCCGTAGAAATTTGTTTGCTTCGCAAATAGTAAATACTGTTCAAATTACTGGAAGCATTTAAATCATATATTGTAAGTATCTCTAAACTCCGTAAATGATAGTGTCTCAAGTTGCTAGATAATCGGTGAGAATCAACTTTATTTATGACAAACTACAAAAACTTATTATTTACGTCTACCTGCTTGTCAAAATAATCTACTCAAATTGTGTTTCCAATAGTTTCGCTTTATTAAGACTACAAGATCAAAAATAGTGTAACACCTACACGTTAGCTTCTTTAGTGTAGAAAAACAAGTACAAATAAAACAGTTCTTTTGTGATTTCAAAGTTAATAATACTAGTTATTTTTATTTTTGATCACTAATAATGCAATGAATTTTAATTTTATCAATGTTTATGATAGTGTATCTAGTACATTGTTGAGAATTTTGTTGTGAGCACAAAAACACATTTTTTGTTCAAATCTGGCAGACAGTCAACTTTCCATAAATTTTGATTATTTAATTTTTTTGTTTCAAACTTGGAATCTATAGGAAATATTTATTTAAACCTTAGAGATCCCCTTTGTATTCCTTTCAAGATTTTTGCAAAATTTGAAATCTTTTTTCCACTCTTTACTAAGATCTACCTAGATTAACACTACGGGGAACAAAAGATCAGTTCTACTTTGCCGATTATGCAATTGATGCATAACTAGCTTCATCTCTCTCAGCACGTTTGTTTACAAAAGTGTTCTCTCTAAAACTGATGTGCTCTTTCAGCTGTTCTTTCAAAGAGTTCCTACATGAGACCCTTATATTCGAGATGTCAACAAAACTGTAATTAGCTATTCTCGACAATTAAATGTAAACAATGAGTAAAGATATACACGTAAGTGAATTGTGTTTAAGAAAAGTAATTGACAATATTATTTGGTTAAAATACATTTAATGTAACTAAACTCATTAAATCAAACAAAATATTCACAAATCAAAACATCTTATTGCCTTTTTCTATCAATACCAAACAATTTCAACTTTTAAAATACGTAAATATTTGTAGTTAAATTTGTAAAATTTCTGTAATTACAATATAAATCGTCCCCTCACTTTGTTAAAATTTACTGTTACTGAGCTATTGTCAAAAACCTGTAATAACGTTTTTGTTCTTCTTCGTCTGCATCTTCGGAGTAGTCACTTCTCCTGTTCCGTCCTTACAGAGTATCTCTTCATGTCACAGTCTTCCTACATGTCTTGTACCAAAGGGTCTATATCGAAATGCAATCTTAGGTTGTCGTCCATATAACATTCTGTCCAGATGCTGTATAACCATTCCCTGCGATATGTCTAGATTTTATCATGCATAGAGAATACCTGTAGTTAATTTCTAACGATCCTGTCTTTATTTGTAATGATTCATTTTTTTTTTTTTATTGTTTTAGTCTGGTCCTTGTTAGGGCCCGACTCCGAGTAATCCGACTCCGAGCCGTAGGCTATAGAATGGCCCGACTACGAGCCATATAGAATGGAGATTATTCGGAAACGCACGCCAGAGAAGGTGGAGGCGCGTAGAAGGTAGAGTAATGCATGTGGATATATTTGTGTATTTGGTAGCCATGTTTGTAAAGGAAGAGGTTGATGGAGGCGCCATTTGTGAGTGTTTGTTTATATTGTTACGACGGTCTACTTGATCGTAGTATGGTACAGTGGAAACAAAATACAAGACACCAGGTAAGTCACTAATCACCAATAAAATGTCACTAATATTAAACACAATTGTATTACAATTATACCGCCCGATTATAAAACGCAACACTTCACTAATAACCACTTGAACGTACACAGTAATAACTCGAACCGCTCTGTAAATATATCGCTGCTCTACTGACTCTAAGGCCGCTGCCGCCATGTATTTATAGTCGTCGAAAATATAGACGATTCCTAATTACGTCTTAGCGTCCGTATGAACTACGTAATTAACTGCGGCCTTGACACAGTCCGCACGGCTGGCGGCATTGAGAAGACTCTCGCAAATGCGTCTACAAGCACGTACGCCACAAGCTTACATTCTGGATCTCTCTGGAACGTTCGATAAACACGTAGATTGTTCTGTGACGTCGTAACAATATATTATAATTTTAATACAAATTAAATTCTATGTATATTACTTCATATAATATTAACTTACAATTAAGGGGTAATTTTGTTTCGAAAATGTTTTGGGTTTGCTCATTCGCTTCAGGAAATAGCTTGATGTTCCAATCATGTTTCTAGTAAAAAACCCTTGATCGTGATCTAAAATTATATTACGTACGCTACTTATCACGAAGGGGTAAAAAGCAAGTGTAGCACTGAGAAAAAAACACAACGGAGAAGTAAGAAGGATGAAGATGGAAGAAGAATTGTGAGAGGAAAGAGCCACAATCAAAAAGGTTTTGTGCATAGCTACTGAAATTTGTGGCGTATTGAGTTGTGGATATTGCAGTTCGGGTTTATCTGCTTGCATCGGTAGCAAAAGCTCTGTGACTACAAATGTAAGCGCATTCACTGTAATCCTCTTACTTGTTTGTGAAACACGGCACACGGCCGCTTACAGGAAACGTGCGTTGTTGATTCATAAGTAATGAAGTATTACTGTCGGCGGCACAACATGTATTATGTCATGCTACTTGCGGTTTGCTAATTTACTGTAATAATACACTCAACTAACGTGTGCGCGACAATACACATTCCTCTGCAAGTAAAAACAAGATATGTAGTGTATGTGTGAATACATTACATCAAATATACATTATGATTATATGTGTGTGTGTGTGTGTGTGTACTCCATTAGAATTACTATTACAATTAGAACACTACAATTATTGTTATTGTTGTTGTTGTTGTTGTTATTATTATTATTATTATTATTATTATTAATATTATTATTAATACAGGACGGAACTCTATAGAGTACAATATCGGGTAGATTGTAGGATTTTATATGTTTGTTCCATTAAGTGTAATTGTTAAACAATAAACTTATTTTTTCTTTACGAAACATGAGTGAGACTTTAACGCTTAAAATAATTTAATTAATTACTGAAAAATGTAAATCATGAATATATTAAATACTATTCCAAAAAATAAATTAATATTAAAAATCAAAATGTGAATGTAGAATATTTTATTTTGCAAGAAACTACAACGAAAACATTTGTAGATTTCACATGTATTACACAAGAGTAATATACACATAGAAAAAGATAAAACAAATATACAAAAGAACTTATTAAAATATAAAAAAGCAACACACTGTTTGAATATCAAAGTAATTCTGGCTACGAGATCGTTATCGTCACTAAAACACCACTAGCACAAGAACTTTCGTTCGCATTCAAGCACTATAATGATGATCTCGTACACGCAAAACGGCTTACACGTTGAAACCAAGACGGACGCCAATTAACCGAAACCTGGAAACGTAGAGATCGGTTGGCGTCACAGCGCACAGACGGAAGCTACTCTTGTAAGCTAAGTGGGAATTTAACAGGGCAAAACGCGCGCATAAATGAGTTCCGCCAACCCTATGCAACAAAAATATGTTCCAACAAAAAAAAACACGTCACGCAGCAGCCTATGTGATATTGGCGAGGAAATTAACTAAACGAGTAAACTGTCCTTCACCGTCACTACAGTCCGGAAAAGAATGCCGCAATACTTGCGTATAAGAAGACCTATATAATAACGACAATAATACACGCATAAAAGAATTGTAATGCCATTTTATCTTCAAAAATCTTGCAAACATAACACTTTTTGACTATAATGACTACAAGAATCTCATTAATGCGTTTATATAGTATATTAATCCGGCTGTACAATATTTTCACAATTTTCGAAACCAAAGATTACACAAGTGATTGGTAGTCTCATTATCTACTGCTGCTTATCCATCCAAAGATCTTAAATTTTTGTTCCCTCAATACAGACTGAATTTCTTGATCCAGGTAATAGGTGGGTCTTCTATTTTTCCTTCTTCCTGATAGGATCCATTCTATAACTTTCTTCGGCAATCTTTTCTGTATTATTCTTTTTGTGTGCCCATACTATTGTAATTTTTACTTCCATGTTCCATAAGGAAATGGAAGTATGGTCATGCCAAAAAAAATCATGGTCGAGATAACGGCAGTTTCTGATTGTACTACCATCAAAACATGAAAAAAAGTCATTTTTCGGAAAGTGTCTGTGTAGAAATGTTTCTATGGCAAACGATAACAGCCGTAAATTCAAACAGAATCGAATAATTTTTGCATACAGCCCTGAATTGTAGGGGACTCAAGGTCTATTGTTTTTGGTGAACATCGGTTAAGGGAAAGGGGTAGTTTACCAGCAACGTTTTACGTATTAACAAGAATAAAGTGCTTAATTTTCAAAAATAAATTATCCTGAAAAGTAGGTCATAATAATCCACTGTAGAAAGGTAGATGAAATATCTATAAATGAAAAGGGTAGTTGAATGGGGAGGGGGTAATTTTTTTTATAAATGGAAATGGTAGTTGTTGGAGGAGGTAAATTTTTATGTTTTATATATGTGTACTACGTTATTGACAACAAAGAAGTAGTTTCTATGGAAACAGTTCATTTCATTTTAACAAAATTCTATATTTTTAATTTTAATTTAAATCACGTATGAGTGAAAATATATTGTTCTGGCAGGCAAACTGGTCTCAATTATGTAATGTTTACTTTTCCAAAGTTTTATTATTGTGATTACCGCAATAAAAAGGCCGGCAGGACACACAGACACACACACACACACACACACACAAACACATACAAAATTCTCGTTATTTCTGGCCTCACTCATGTTTATTTTCTTATGTTTGCACGCTTTTTAAATGGAAAGTGCCGAAACCCACACCAACACAACGCGTGCAAGCCGAAAAGGTGGACATCGATTTGCTTCCTATGGATCGCTGGGTAGTGTTGTTGTATTAAAGCAATTAATACAATCTGTGTACTTATTTCTATTATGATATGAGAATTATAAAGTAATATGTGCATGTGTGTATCTATGAAAAATATATAAATATTTTCTCCTTTGGAAAATTGTTTGCCCCTGCTTGAAAATATTTTGACCTCCCTGATGGCCAGTTATTTACTAGCCTGAGTGGAATATAACGTTATGACATGGATCAGAATGGTGGGTGTTAAACATACGTATTAAGGAAGAAATGTTTTGCTGAGAAATTTACAATTATAAGGGTGAACAGAATAGTCGTTCAGGAAATCAGAAGACAAATGGAAAGAAAAAAATCAAGACTCAATTTTAAAAAAGAAAAATGTCTAGTATAGTATTGGCAGGAAAGACTTTCATAACACTATAGACATCCCTCGGCCCCTCGCAGCGAGAGTCCAATTTCATTACAGGAATCAGATCGCAGCTACCTTTAGAACGCAGCTCTTCGTTCGACCTACAGACATTTTATCTAAAAGTACAGTCCTTCCTCACGAAAGTTGAGGATAGTCTTAATCCACCTGACATGGTGGTACCATTTTAGCTGATATGTAATTTCTTCAGAAACTCAAGCATCTACTTATTTAATTAATATTTAAATGGTACGGTTCTCCATACCGATTTTTTGTTTGGTTATTAATGTGTTTATACATAAATAAAATGTTAAATATATCAGAAGGCAAACTGTGTAAGACTAGTAACACACTTTTGCAATGTAGGAACAAACATGTTTACCCAGTGTGTACAGACTATCTACAGGTTGTAAAACACTTTTGTAAAACCTCGTTTACGTTGTAACAGCTGTCCACGAAAATCATAAAATCCTTGTGAAACAGGAAACTATTGTAAAAACCTAAAAGAAATGTTTTTCTCTAAAAGTTTTTTATAGTTTAGGCAAGCCTTAATATTACAGAAGCTGTGTAAACTAGATCCTACAAATATGTTTCAGAAAAGTATTAGGAGTTCCACGTGACAGAACAACTTGAACAATCTTAGAATCCTCGATTTACGATGTTCACGATTTCCGAAAACGATTTCCTATCGTATATTTAAGAAAAACATTAATGGAAATACACACTTACATGGTACGTTTTACGAGTAATACAGAAATAAATTAATTGTAACTAAATGTGTCAACGTTTCATAATAAATTACCTGCTGTTAGCAACACTTTGAAAATGAGACATCACCTTGAAAAAGTGATTTTTCAGATTTTTATTTTTCTTACTATACGCTGAATATGGAAATCATTATTACAGTCACGTAGTAGGGACCCAGAAAATAGTTTGTGTTCTGAATATTAAACACGACATCCGTAGAAGGAAGAGAATTACCTTATATTTATAAATTCATTCCTATTCCGTGAGCAACGAACAAACTCGCAGCCTGCGAAGTGTAGGTGAATGATACAAGACGAACTCGAGTTAAAGCTGTAATAGTTCTGACAACTTTATAAAGCGATGAATATTTATAAAAAATTATTATAGAAAAAATTCTAAATTTGTTTTTCATATCATATAAAACCATTTACTGTATCTCAAAAGTAAAAAAATTTTTTTTTACAATTTAACCTAGAAATCATTATTAAAGATAAATTTGTTAGAAAAACAAAGTTTTGCTTATTATGCGTATATATTACAATTTAAATACTGTTATGTTCAACCTTACATGACTTCCATGTTCTAAGATTTATATTTAAAATCATTTTTAAAATTAAATATTTCCATAGAAACTACTTCATTCTACAGCCTTAACCACAGTACTGTGGTCATTAACGTACACCACCTCACGTTCGCGCACACGATTTTCACTGATGATGGCAGTCGATGGCGTTCCTAAAACGTCTGGTTTTTCATAAAACATTGGACCACGGCCGGACAGCCCGGGATGGAATTTTAACAACAAACTACTTCTTTGTTGCCGATAACGTAGTACACATATAAAAAATTATCCCCTCCCCCTTCAACTAACATTTTCATTTATAAAAAATTACCCCTCCCACTTCAAAAATACCCATTTCATTTATAGATATTTCATCTACCTTTCTACAGTGGATTATTACGGCCTTCATTTCAGGATACTTTATGTATCAAAATTAAGTACGTTACTCTTGTGAAAACATAAAACGTTGCAGTAAACTACCCCTTTTCCTCAACCGATCTTCACCAAAATCAACAGGCCTTGACTTTGAGTCCTCTACAACTCAGGCACATATGCAAAAATTTATTTAATTCTTCTTGAATTTGCGACCGTTATTATCGTTCGCCATAAGAAACCTTTCCACTATAGACACTTTTCAGAAAATGACTTTTCTTCATGTTTTTAGGGTAGTACAATTAGAATCAACCCTTATCTCGAACACAATGTTTTACGCGATCACCATACTTCCATTTCCTTACGGAACATGGAAGTAAAAAACAATACTTATATCTATTGACAACCACGCTTTATTAACAATAAAAACGTCTTAACTTTGTATTACATTGAACATTAGTAACGGCGAATGATATTAAATTTTGAATGTAGTATCTATCATTCGAGTCGATGTAGAATGGGGGCTTAGTCTCAGAACGTTCCATTTGTGTACGTTCGTGTGTCTGTTATAGTTATCGCGTTTCTGATGTTACTGTATGTGCGAGAAACTGGCTGCTGTGCGTATAAAATTTAGTTTATATCCGGTACAAGTCATTAAAATTTTATCTCATTGAGTTTACTTTGACTGTGAGTGTCATGTAGTGTAGAGGTCTTTGTCGCTAATTGTGCGCACTGTCAAAACTTCGAGCATGTATCAATAGATAGACAGAGTAAGACGTTCAGATTACAGTCTTTCAAGAACATTTTTTCATTTAAATGTAGTAGATAACACTCTAAATTGTAAAAGATTTGCATTTCTACCCCGTTTTCTTACAAACAGATATGGGCTTGGACAAAATTAACGGTATTTGATTGTGACAGTAAAGACGGAGATATATTCTATTTCCTAAACTTACATAACTATATAACGTTTTATAGTGCATCTATTTAGAAGTTATTAATATTTCCCCGTAAGTTTGAAACTTGTTTACTCCATGGTTAAAGTCTATAGCTTCTAGATTTGTAGTAAGCAATGCGTTGCATAATAAAGCTTCATTACGATGAATGCTAATGTAAAATTTGAATCTGCATTATAGATTTTTGTATTTTAGCTTAGATTTCTATTATATCTACCGCAAAGTAATTTTCTTGTTACGTATGTAATCTAATTATTATGTAAAAGCATAGTAATGTAAGGCAGTTTCTGTACCCGAAATTTTGTTGGCACATAGGAATTTAAAGGCAAATGACAGGTAAACTACTATTTTTCAACTAGTTTAATTTTATGGTAAACTACCTTTTTTCGTCTGGGCGTAATTTTACAGTTTTGCGTAAATTGTATTATCTCTAAAAGTCAAACAATTTCACGGTAATTGTTTTCAGAAGTGATCTCATAATTACTTATTTTAACGGCAATTGATAAAAAAAACCATAACAAATAACAAAAATTTAATAATCCTTTAACTTCTCCTCTAACAAAAAATGTAATAATAATTTTGAAATATATAATATAATGTAATAAAATTTATCAAAAATTCCATTAAAAATATTTTACAAATATATGTAATTATGTTACAATTAGTGTTTTAAATATGACAAATTAAGCATGTCTAAAATAATTACAAATTAGGTAGACGTTTACAAATAAAAGTAAGACAATAATTACAGGTAAAATTAACTAGGCCTATAATTTTTTAATATGAAATTGTGTGGATAAAAACAATTTACGTAATAAGAGTGTATAAAAGGGATGCTTCGTTAGAGTAGAAACAATCTATTACAATGTGTACAACGTGTATTTTATTGTATTAAAAACTTTAAATTTGACACCACGTTTTTCAACTTAATTTTATTCTCAACATGCAAGGTTTGTCAACGTTTGGTGGGAAACGGTGGGAAGAACCAATTCAATGGAACATTTGATACAACCATCATATAATACCAGTTGATAAATTTTTGCAGAAGTTTCTTAACAATTAATATGTGGTTGTCAGTCAGAATTCAGAATTACGTTTTTATAACTTTTCAAACTATTCTTTAATAAATCACAATTTACTATAGTATGTGTAAAAACGATTAAATTTTGTTCCTATTTCTCATACATCGTTTCTTGCAATAATCTACTGACAGATATTTCCAAATATTGTTATGTTTTTAGTTAGACACATCCTTCTTCTAATCAATATCGTTTATCCAAACATGTATACGTGAATATACTGTTACGATGGTCTAACTGATCATCATATGGTACAGTGGAAAACAAAATAGAAGACACCAATTACGTCACTAATCACCAGCTTTAATTATCACAATTAAACAGTTTGTGACCAATAAGATTATCTCTTACAACAAATCAAATAAAAATTGTTCACGCGCAATAAAAATGGCTACTAATATAAAACACAATTATATTACAATCGTCCCGCACAATTATAAAACACATAACACTTCGCCACAATACTTACTTTGCACTAATAACCACTTGAACGCACAGAGTAATCGCCCGATAATAACTAACTGAGCGTCTTTGAGTACTTGTATTTATACCCCGCTGAAGTTCCAGGATATTCGCTAATAGGCGTGTACTAGAAAACACTAGAACGCAATTCATTGCGGGCTTGAACACAGCACGCGCGGACCGGTATGATCTGCTATAGACGCGATAGTTGACGCGTAATTGTCTTTCACCGCAAAGTAGCAGCATTATATAAGCACACACTCATTAGATCTGGAATATTCGAGAAACTTGTAGAACGTTCCGTATTACGTAACACTTTTTACGCATTACGTAACAATACTTTTTTTATAATTTTATATTAGAATATGCTCCATTACAACTGTGTTATACTACATGCTAAGATTTTCCTTATTTGAATAACAATGATTTTTTTTATGCTTCCATCAAGTATTACAAGTATGTAATCTGTCTTTGATAATAGGGAAGAACATTTTAGTTACTGTGACTTTCGTAGTTTCCTTCCATTCGTTTTCCCATTTATGTTTGTTTCTTCGGTAAATTCTAGAATCACTACACTTTTCGGTATTTTGTAAAAAGAAATTGCCAGTTATTCCGCGGTGTAGCTTTTGCTAGCCGGTCTGCCAGTTCGTTACCATAACTCCTACATGAGCCTTGATCAATTTGAAGTTTATTATCTAGTTATTGCTATTTAGCATCGCTGTGACTTTCCTTATTTCTTCTATAAGGTAGTTGTGGTTGCTGGGATTATTAACTGAATCTATCGTTATTCTGCTGTCGGACTTCTATATACTATATACTGTATACTATACTGTATACTTCTCGTGTGTATTATGTATATATACGTCTGATAATTTTTCCGGTTAATTAAGCACATTCTTCAATACCACAAGTTTACAATTTTATAAACTGGTTAAGTGAAGTGTACAGGAAAGAATATGAGGTAAACAAATAAATGAAAACGTTTCCATCATAACAACTGCGTTGTGAACGAAAGCATAACGTCAGTAAAAGATTAACTGTATGCGGTTTGTCAAAGCTGTGACAGATCCGGAGATCAACTGGTGCGCGCTTTGTTCTGTAGAATCAGTAATTTCCCATAGGTACCACACACATTGCACACAAAGCTTCGTCTGACAGTTGTAACAATCTCTGTTTCCGAGTCAACTGTCCGAGTGTGAGCTAAAACGAATAGGAAACGCGAGCTTACACTGTCCAAGTGCTATGAATGATGTAAAAAAATTGTTGAAATTACAATACTTCTCTGCGGATAGTGATGCATTCATTTTGTTAGTAGGACCGCAATGAACATGTCTCACAGTAATAAAATAAATTATTTTATTTTACGGTCCTACTGATCGACGTGCTCGAATCGTAGAAACAGAATAACTGAACACAGCAAATTCGCTATTTACAAAATTAGTTTTAGTTTTAAGTGTACACACGTACATGAATTCTGAAATAGTTGACTAAAATGTAATGCAACAAGACAAGTGTAACTTATTTAACAGCATCGTAAAAAATACTACATGCCACTTATTATATAGATGTCCTTGCACTGTACTTTACAAGTGGTTGTAACAGGAACTCAGATCAAAACACACCAAGTTGCAAATCCAAACCGACTAACTCCGCTTCTGCATTCAGTATGTAGCGTAGTTTGAATCCTGTGTAGCGCAGTATGTGACAAAGTAACCTGGATGCGTGTAGAATGATCAACCGTAATCAGGAAGGCGCGTCTAGGAAGTTTAAGTAGATGGAAAAGTATTTAATAATACTGCCGGCTACATGACGTATGTAAAGGGTCATATAGCCACACATACCTGTTATCTCTTCTCTAAACCGTAGCGCTACTGTCTCCTGAAGTCTCTTCGCTCCAAACTGACAAATTCTCCAAGCGTTATTTTTCTAATATTGATTCTGGAAACTGATTTTCTCCTAATATACCTATTCTTCTAGCTTTACATTTTATTTGTTTGCGGCCAATTCTTTCCCTCTAGCGGCTTACAATGAACATTTAATGGATAAACGTGTGAATTCCAGTGGGTAAGTGGGTATGTCTTATATGATACAAGATATTTTATGATGTTCCATTTTTGTACAAACGTATATAAAGAGAATAATATTAAATTAGTATCTCATAAGATTAAGCAAACTAAATTTAAAACCGCATGCGAATGGGTAAGCAGATGTACATTTTTTATGTATAGGATTTGCGAAGGTTTATTTTTATCGTTTAATTTCAAGCAAAATAAATGTAAAAAAAATCATGTAAAATGACTGACTTAATACTATGTGCTTTGTTGTTAAAGTAATGTTTTATATTGCTACTAGACGCTATTGTCAACGACTGATGGTGTGAATCATCATAGAAAATTGTGTCCATATGCGAGCTCGCGATCATGTTTGATTTAGTAACCTCCATTTTAAACAAAATATTATATTAAGGTGTCACAAGCTTAGAATATTATACGTTATTGTTAATGTACTAGCTATGATATACGTTTCGATTTAGTGATAATACTGCTTTCGATTTTCGTTAAGGAGGCAAACTGACTGTGTAGCTGACTGTGAGCCAGTTTCCTTTGCGATGAAACACACTTGGTTTGGTTGCGTTTAAGGTTTATTGACGCTGAGCCCAGCACGTAGACATACAATGTACGTAAGGCGGACACATTTCTTTCATTCATGATCGTACGTGAGAGCGACGTCTGCGGTCAATTGCAGACGTTTCCCTCTGTTGTTACGCTTCTGACAAAAAATCCAACTGTTACTCTTCATGAATACAAAGCGGCCAGCAAGATATATTCTTACCGCAGAAGTCTTAGTACCAGTAAATATAAAATATAATAATATGAAAAACATAAACGTAAAATATATAAAACATAACAAAAATACGTGCTTAACATGCGCAGCTACGTGACGCTTTGCACGAGTTGTGTGAGCGGCAGGATTACTCATTGCTTTAAATCTTTCCAGATTCGCCTTCCAGATGTTTGCCGTTTCTAGGTTAATATTGTTATGCAGTACACACAGGCTACGTATAAAAGAACCATTTCCTAAGCAAAAAGTTAATTTTACTTCCATGTTCCGTAAGGAAATGGAAGTATGGACCCCCAAAACATGAAGAAAAGTAATTTTCCGGAAATTGTCTGTAGAATGTTTTCTATGGCAAACAATAACTGCCGTATATTCAAACAGAAACAAATAATTTTTTGAATATGTACTCGACTTGTAGCCTACTCGGTGCCTATTGATTTTGGTGAAGATTGGTTAATGGGAAGGGGTAGAATACCTGCAAAGTTGTACGTTCTAGAAAGAGTAAAGTACTTAATTTTAATAAATAAAATTTCCTTAAAAGGAGAGCCACTGTAAAAGTAGATGAAATGTGTATAAATGTAAAGTATAGTTGAAGTGGAAGGGTGTAATTTTATATATGTGTACTACGTTACCGGCAACAAAGAAGTAGTTTGTTGTTAAAATTCCTTCCCGAGCTGTTTAGCCGTGGTGGAAACTTTTCTTAAAAACTAGACGTTTTTGCAATAATATCGACTGCCATTATCAGTGAAAATCGAGTGCGCTAACGTGAGGTATACGTTAGTGACCACAGGAACTGTAGTTAAGGCTGAAGAAAGAAGTAGAATGAAGTAGTGTCTATGGAAATATTTTATTTCGAAAATTATTTTAAATATAAATCTTAGAACATGGAAGTTATGTATGGTTTTCCATATCGATATTTTAGTATTGTCACGATGGAATAAAACGGTCAGAGTGGAATAAATAGCTGAACACAATAGGAATCTGTATTTAAGTCTTTGGTTAAGATGTTTCAAAATTTTTAGCCTATTCTGGGCAATTCTGTATCTTGCCATGTACCTGAAAAATTGTATTGATTACAACTGGTCTCTTATTCCGTTCGAATCTAACTTTCAGACCCATAAGCAAATGTGGGTAGGGCTATCGCCTTGTAGAATTTTAGTCGTGATTCCTACCTTGTTGGTTTCGTCCTCAGTAAATCTTCTTCCAGCTAACCATTTTTGGAAGTTAGAAAATGGTAGAAGTCACTCTTTGGGCTAAGTAGGGCGAATATTGAACTACTTCTACTAAGTAGGGTAAGGAAGCAATTTGAACTTAAATTCTTTGATTTTAGCCATCGCAAACACTAGCATATGAGATGGTATCTTGCTGAAATAGCACTTTCTTTTACGCTAAATGTGACCGTTTTGCTTGATTTCGTTATTTACAGCATGCATAGGTAGTGGGTTTTCATAGGAATTGCCATTAATAGGTTTCCCATTTTCAAGGTAGTCAGTGAAGTTTACTCTATGGTCGTCCCAAATCAAGGTAGTCAGTGAAGATTACTCTATGGTCGTCCAATTTTCAAGGTAGTCAGTGAAGATTATTCTAGGGTCGTCCCAATTCAAGGTAGTCAGTGAAGATTACTCTATGGTCGTCCCAATTCAAGGTAGTCAGTGAAGATTACTCTATGGTCGTCCCAAATAAAAACCGTCGCCACAACCTTACTAGCAGAAGAAGAAACTGTTTGCTTGTTTGGAGTTGGTCCGCGTTTCGCGGTCGATTTTTTGACTGTTGTTTGGTTTCAAGAGCGTTGTGGTAGACAAAAATCTCATTAAAATATGTGAATTAAAGAAAAAATGAGATTACATTGCGCGTATAAATTGCCAAACGTTTGGTTGAAACATACTTTTGACACTGTTTTTGGTCAAGTGTCAGCAAATGCGGCGCACAGCTTTGTCATACACAGATGTTCGTGTAAGATATTATGCACACCTCCGTAGAGATACCAACAGTCTCAGCTATCTCACTCGCTTTTATTCTATGGTTTGTCAAAACAATTTTATAATTTTTTTAAACATTCCTTTGATAAAGTCACTTTAATGGGACTCGCAACAGATGGCCTGCTAGTTGTGCTTTTCCGATCCATTTTAAATCCAGCAACCCAGCTCCTAATTGTTTTAATCAATATAGAAGAGTCCCCCAACGTTAAGTCTTTCAAAACAAATTTTAATCACAGCATGAATTTTCAGGCTATATAGTGATGGTCGAGGTGTTTACTGCGTTGGCCTGTACTACTAATGAAGAACATTGACTTGCAGTCATCAAAACTGTGCCTAAAAACAATGACGTCACACAGCATGGCCATAATAAATAATATAGCAGCGCTATATCTCTGTCAGGGCCGGAACATTTTTTACTAACCGCTTATGTAAGTTTAAAAAATGGAGGTGATAACGGGCATTCTTGTTCTTACTCCAGAAGTAATGAGGAAACACTAAAAGCTGTGTTCCGTCTTCCTGGCTCTATGTAGACTTTGTTTTCCATACAAAACAATAAAGCCTCTAATGATTTGTTTTGGGATCGGTTCCTTTCCAATGATTTACACAGCCCGCCCCTATTCACTCTAACAAATGCTCTTTCCAAAGTCGATGAAGCCTATGTAATACAGTATGTATGTGGGTAACTGATATTATCAATTATTTTCAATGATTAAATTTATTTTAAACATGTAATCTAAACATGACCTGCCTGCCAAAAAAATTAGGGTTCCAAGAAAATAGTCTCTTTTACTGAATTCAGATGTATTGCTAGGATAGATGCATACAATTTGTAAGACGGATTGAGGATATTAATATTAAGCAAATACAAAAGGTTTACAAGAAGAATAGCACAGGAAATATTGCCAAGGAGAGTTATGTGATGGGCTCTACCAGGAAAGAGGAAAAGAGGAAGACCATCTATCACCTGGATAGAAGATATTTAGACTAAATTGAGGGAACGAGAAATTGAAGTAGATATTTGGATGGACAAGTAGCAGTGAAAGATGAAAATTCAATCACTACTGTAATCTTTGGTTCCGGAAAATGCGTAAACATTGTATATCCGGATAAATAATAATCATACAAAAGGTGTATTTTAAAAGAATAAACAGTTAACTATACATTGGTAGTAGGTACGAAATGTATTGAACGTGACTTGCATACAACGGAGATATGAGAAACAGCCTACTATAATCGTGGGTAAATAAACAAATACGTCTACTCTCAAGTTACTCACGAGAATTCGAGGATTACGGAAAAGGTTTAGAAAATTGAAGCTACTATCGTTTAGGCTACGACCTAGTCTGACTCAATCGTACATACTATTGACTATAGTTAGCAGTGTTTATTGAACCTGGTTATACTATATCCACATAAGTTTGCATAACAGTTAAAGTGACTCTCTTTGAAGTTAATTTAAACACTACAACTAATAACGCTGCTTTACTTTGTAGGCGATGTCTTGTAAAACGGAAATTGTCACTTCAGGAATCTCAATCTTCTACAGTAAGTAAATACGTAAAGGAAAAATTCCTCCAAACCGGAAATTAAATCCAGTTTTTGCCCAAGTAATTTATGTAAATAATACACAAGTTACAATCTTACGTTGAACCTTTACGTTGAGCTACACAATACAATCTTTAAACATCATATTAAGTAGGTCACACTTGTAGGAAACGTACACTGAATATTTACTTCTTTACTTCTTTAATTTACTTGTTTTACTTCTTTACAGTAAAATTAACAGTTCATGTAGTGTTATTTTAGGAAATTTGTATAAAGTCGTAAAGTCTTGTGTATTGTATTCAATCCAGCACTGTTAATGAAAACTGTAAAGAATAAATTATTCGCATTGTAATTAACAATATTATTTCTACTAGTAATTTTATACAAACCACTATATAAATATTATGTTAATAAAAATGGAAAAAAGATGAAATAAAGTAAACCTTTGACATTGTTATTACATTTTTTATTCGAATTCTAATTACCTGCATAGTAGACAATTGGAGAACTTCAAGTTGCCAATTACCCGTAAGTCTCTAAAGGATGGTGAAGGCAATGTTGTACATCCATAGTTTTTAAAATTATGCTCATCCATTTCTACCACTACCGCTACTACTACTACTACTACTACTACTACTACTACTACTACTACTACTACTACTGCTGCAGCAGCTGCTGCTGCTACTACTACTACTACTACTACTACTACTACTACTACTACTACACCTACTGCTACTACTACTACTACTACTACTACTACTACTACTACTACTGCTGCTGCTGCTGCTGCTGCTGCTGCTGCTGCTACTACTACCACTACTACTACTACTACTACTACTACTACTACTACTACTACTACTGCTGCTGCTGCTGCTGCTGCTGCTGCTGCTGCTGCTGCTGCTCCTACTACTACTACTACTACTACTACTACTACTACTACTACTACTACTGCTGCTGCTGCTGCTGCTGCTGCTGCTGCTGCAGCTGCTATTGTTACTGCTACTGCTACTGCTACTACTACTACTACTACTACTAATACTACTACTACTACTACTACTACTACTACTACTACTACTACTACTACTGCTGCTGCTGCTGCAGCTGCTACTGTTGCTGCTACTGCTACTGCTACTACTACTACTAATACTAATACTAATACTAATACTACTACTACTACTACTACTACTGCTTCTGCTGCTGCTGTTGCTACTTCAGTTACTGCTACTGCTGCTGCTGCTGCTGTTGCTACTTCTGTTACTACTACTGCTGCTGCTGCTGCTACTACTACTACAGTACTACTACTACTACTACTACTGCTACTACTACTACTTCTACTACTTCTACTACTGCTACTACTACAACTACTACTAATACTACTACTACTACTACTACTACTACTACTACTACTACTACTACTACTACTACTACTACTACTACTACTACATTCATTAACACTACTACTGTATGTTAACTACACACACAAGAAAAGTTTTGCAATTTATAAAACATTCTTTTTTGTGCCTGCGTAATAATATATCATTCGCGATGAACGTTATTCATTAGAATTCAATATGTCCATTTTTGTGTGCATTTTATGTGTATTGCAATATGCAAATTTGTCTGTTTTGCTATATTGCCTAGTGTCTATTAGTTTGCATTAATTTAGTTATATAGACTATATCAAATGAAACGTCTGCCTTAGTTCATCAATTTACTGTTATTTTTTTCATTAAGGTCTCACTGTACGTTATTGGAATTTTTTAGTCAGCTGTCGGCTAATGTAAATTAATTTTATAAACTAACTGTAACAGTTGTCGTTATTGTTTCAAATGTTTTGTTAGTTCAATTAACAAACAAGCGCCGTTGTAAATGGAATAATTTTTTTACAGAAATGTACAATTAAATTTATTTAAACACTAATGTTATTTTAACTATGGTAATATTTTGTTCATTAATTATTTATAATGATACATTTGCTTTCGATTAAATCGAATGTTTTTAAAGTTCTTATTTCATTTAACATTTACCGATAGATTTTAACCTATACATAAATAAATAAAGAGGCTGGCGCTCACAAATTGAATGTACAATTAATAATCTAAATTTTCCGTAACAAACTGAGTTTTCTGAGTATTAGTCAAACAGTTTCCCTCTGTAATATCAACAAAATAATTACCGAGGACAAGTGTAGATCTACAATAAGTTGATTTTTATTTAGCGAATTCCTATATCTGACACTTATTTCCTGTCTACAAATGTCTCGACTTTTAAATACAACGGCGCTTATATACTATTTGTATAACTACATGTTGATATAAAATTAATAGGCTACTTTTTACAACATTTCCTTGGCAGCGATGTGATAGAAAATCCTTGTTTTGAGTATTTGCTAAGTGAGGGCGCGCGCGGGTGTATGTTTGGGTACTCTCACACTATGTGCTATATTATGCTTTGCAATAGAACTACTTTGCATGCTTCTATATCATTTTATGACGTTGTAGACATGTTAGAATTTGATTTTTGTTAAATTGTGTTAAGTAGAGATAAGTTTTGAATTAAGAATTGGGTAAAAAACTAGTATATGTCAAAATACCCATAATTTTATTTACTATCATGTCGTGTGCGGAGTTAGTGTGCGAGTGCGCGGGTGCACGTGTTATTCGTATTTATGGAATAACTCTGGTAATAATTAACGGATTGAATCGAGACTTGGATAGCGCATGCATCTAAATTAGCGCTATATTTTCTTGGTATCAAAGACTCGAAACAGACTATTTAAATAGGTATTTTTTAGCAAAAAGCATCTTTCTATAGATTTCCTATCTTCTAAAAGTAATAAAATTTCTAGATAAAATCTATGCCTGCTTCTGCAGACTTTTACCGACTTTATTCAGGACTTCTGTCTATCATTTCTACCCATCGATCACGTGTCAAGGGTTTCGACCAATCAGCGGCCCCAGTTTTCATGAAGATTGTGTCTCCGTCCGAGATGTTTCAGGCAGTTCCATCTACCAGCTCGACTATTACAGACGTGCTCTCTGTGGGAGTTTTTCGTGCAGAAGACGTTCATATGTAGGGGTTATTAAGGGAATCTTAGCGACGAGTTACCCATTTGCCCTTATATTGGTGTACGAACTCAATTTGATACAATATAAAATAATTATTAAAACAGTGCTAGTATCGCGAGAGGCAAGATATCCGTTTAGGGGAGGTTTATCCACCGGGATACGACTGTGTTAACGCGAGGACACCTCAAGACGCGGGAAGGTTTACGCTCAATACACTGTATTAAAATAAATATAAAGTACAGCCCATTCCGAACCCTGAGTTAAAGAAATAATCACTATCGGTGTGTCGGCGTGCGTGCGTGGGAGAGGAGTGTCCAACGGAACGTCAGTGTTGCTGAGAACGGCTGGCGGCGTGGGTGCAGATTCAACGGACCACAGGACAGCAGAAGTATTACGAAGCGACCGTAAAAAGGATATCATCAACAAGTAACAATAGAGATTTTAAAACAAAACAGTTCAGATACATTCATAGACATTATTCAATTAAAATAAAGTATTTGTAAAATTACAGACCATATTTAAATTTTTTTAAAATATACAACCTTACTCCAGATAACAGACTATATTATTTCGAATATATGTTAATATATGTTATGTCGCAGCTTACTTCCAGTACAGACTATATTTAGTTCACCTGTTCAAAAGTGACCGGAAATGTATCTGTAATGAATGCCGGTCATGTCATGCATTTTGACTTTGAATTCATCTAAGCGAGATGATATTGTATTCTATCTAATGCATCTAAGCAAGCCAAAATTGTATTCTAGTACTTAGCTACTGCGTCCTCACATAAAATATAATTTTCTACACATAAGTCTGCGTTCTCTACATTTATTTTTAATGTGTTACATACTTCAAACCTTAACACAGGCATTGTTTGATTATGCAATATTTGATTAATATAATAAAGTTATGTACATTATTTTCTCATTAGTAAAATAATACTGATAAGTTACAGACATGTTAAATCAAATTTTATTTTGACAAGCGTTGGGTTAGACGCTGGTATTATTTATATCTTTGCTTAGACAATTCCTCAAATATTACACTCTCATTTGCGTAATATATCTATTCATTTGAGGAATATATAAACATTTAAGAACTGCTAGGAAAACATGCAAAGGACTAAACTATGGAAATAGATAGAAACAGGAACTTAATTGTTTCATTGTATAAGAAAATATATTACTAGTTGTATAAGAGTGGAAACAAAACTAAAATAAACTCTGTCAACTTGTGACAAACCTTAAAGTAGTACTGATATTAATTACCTAACGGACGGCAAAACTAATCTACTTTTTTAAAGTCAGCGCTTGATTAAAATGTACTGTAAAAATACTGTAAAACATAAATTATTCATGTTATTAACTCCTCTACCAGTTAATAGAATTACTTAAATAGAGACCTGACAACCCAAAAATAAATGTCTCGAAATATTTGCGTTGGAAATGACAGGGTATTTATATTCTCCTTTAGTTAATGAGAAAATTCAAATGATGTAACTGTGGCTACGCGCACAAGTGTTTGTATGACATAACCAATTGTTTGAATTGGCAAGACAGCTAACATTTGTAATTTAGCAGATTAATAAGCAAACGCTGTTCAGGGACATCATTCAAAATATGTTCGATATTAGCATATTAAATTTATTCGGTATTTTTCCTAATTAACTTAATGGTCTGTCAACAAACTAAAATTAGCTATGACTGCATAATACGTTTACGCAATAAAATGAAAACTGTTTAAGCACAAACGACATAAATAAAGGAGTACAATCTAGATGTAGGGCAATCATGTTCCCTAAGGCGGCTGTGTATTTGGAGCAAGTAAAAACGTTTATAAGTTTGTGTGGTATATTTCCGTACGAGAGTCTCTCAGATCTGATCCTGTCACGTGTTTATCTGTGGCATTCTTTGTTTCTGTTGCTAGTGTCAGCTTACGGATGCCTGGCGTCGGTGCTTAATCACTTTTATCAATTCAAAGACATCGTGTGTTTCATTCTCATCCTCACTGATGTAGTCAGTTTTGTTTTACACTTGTCTGTGCTAGTTCTTTCGCTGTTGTTAAAGAAGACCTATTATAAACTCTTCAAAAGGCTCGGGAGAATAGAGCAAATGATGCACTCACTAAACATCGCTCAGAAGCAGTGTCCAACAAACATCCAACTTTACCTCCAGATAATATTTGCTACATTGATATCTGTTTTTTTCGGATGTGTTTTGTACTTTTTCAAGAAGTTGAATATAATCGTTACATTAGGAATAGTAGCGGCTCATATCGCTTTTCTTTCTTGCACGATTCACATTATATCAATACTGTCAGTTGTAAAATGTAAGTATACTTTAATCAATTGGCATTTACAGTACATAAGCAACGATGCGCCAATATATCTGTCGCCTCTCGAAGCTGAAGTATTCCTGCAGCACAAGACAAACGATCCTCGTGTAGCTGAGAAGTTTGTAGACCCTACTTTGCATACCCTAAGACAGTTGACTGCGGAAAAAGTCAAACGTTTTAATCAAGTGCATTTCCTCTTGTACTCTTTGTGCAACCTGTTTACCAAATACTTCTCATTACCAATGTTTCTTTGTGTGCTTGGTACAGTACTTCAAGTGATCTCAACATGTGTATGTGTATTCAATGTTCGCAATGTTTATCACTCCCTTGATGTGACCTTTCTACTTGTTAACGTTCACAGCTTCTTGCAAGTATTATTCGTTGCCTCTAATGTGTACGTGATAACGTCAGAGGTAAGTGACTGACTACACATCTATTTCAATAGCATGTAGTGCGTAAGAAGCAGTGGCGACTGGTGGTTTGAAATTTTGGTGGTTGCAGTAGTTAGTTGAGCGGATGCGAGAGAGGTTAAAAGCTATTAATCTGTCATAATCACAGTTATACTAAATGATAACTATAATTTTATAACCTCAAGCAACGGATAACGTTTACCTTGAACCAACGTAATCACTAAACCAGGCATAACTTATAAATCAAGAACGCTGTGCTGATTTCATGATACAAAGTTGCACTGCACCAGTACTAGTGGAGCGTTGCAGAAACTTTGCAACCTCCTACTTAACATTGGGAACATAGGGCAGTTGTGAAGAGTAGCGCACGTCCTCCCATATGTTTGTGTAGTAAGCTCTCTTGTAGACTGTTGAAGTTGCAAGCGGCCTACAACCATCAGCCAGCGCGCCACATTTGAATTGTACACGAACATTTCCGCGTAGGATCTTATACGCTCTCCGTTGAAATCTATGATACTTTTAGATAAGGTTTTTTGTATATTATCTTGTAGTTTAGTTATTCTATAATGGTGATTGCGCAACGCTGCAACCATAACACCAGCCGCCACTGGTAAGAAGTATTATATCTTGTATTTAATTACTCTTTCCTTTGTATTTACACAGTCAAAAAGGACAGTAAAGATAACCAGCGATTTGTTGGATGAAGGACACAGAGAAGACGTTGTCATTGAGGTAAGTGTTTCACGTTCATGCATTGGCAACCACAAAAAGTTATTCGTAAAAGATGTCAATAATAGTACACTTTTCTTCACTCGATGGACAAAATTGACAAAACTATTATTTGGTGTTCTGCCCTAAGGCAGATCTTCAAGTGGTAAAAGCTCTCCAAGCTGTCTTATCACATGCCAGTCTTTTCGTTTTTTCGTAACACCCTCTGATTTTAATACTTTCTATTAACTTCATTCTTCTACGCCCTCTTTTTTGTCCTTCTATGACACCCTCGATGGCAGTTGTAAGCAAGCAGTCTCTTCTTAAACAATGACCTAACCAATTCCTTTTTCTATTTTCTGTTACCTTCAGAATTCTTCTCTCTCCCCTAATCTTCTTAAAACTTCATCGTTCCATTGCTCGCCGAACCCACTTAGAAGAATCTCAAATGCTTCTAATCGTTTCTCGTCCTTTTTCCTCAGAGTTCATGTATCTGCATCATATAAAGCCACGCTCCACACATAATATTTAGACAACCATTTTCTTAAATTCTTATTGATTTTGCCACACAGCAGTCTTTTCTTCCCAATAAATGCCTCTTTCGCTATAGCAATTCTTGCTCTAATTTCACGAGTGCAGGACATATCTTCGCCTATCAAGCTTAAGGTATTTAAACAACTCCACCTGTTTTATGTCTGTGTTATCACTGCTTCTTTGGTATTTTCTCCAATGCATTCCCCTCCTGAAGATCCGATTACCTACGGAACATTTCACATAGAGGGCCATACCATTTGCTTTAATATGGATATCCAACATGGATCCTTAATGTAGTGGTATCCAGTTGCCTTGCACATCCTCATGTTCCACATACTCATGCCGTTGACCACATGGTTAATTCGCTTTTAGTGATAGTTTCCCATCCCAATTGCAAGGAAGTGTCCTACCTCTACCCGCTCATCCGCCCTCCGGAGAGGCACTTGGTAGAGGGGAACTCTTTATCCTGGGAGTCACTCGGCAGGCTGCTTGCAGTTACAAAGAAATTGGGCGATGGGGTTGCCACATCCCTACGACAAAATTATAAAATCCAGATATAACGGCACCGGATATATTTTAGTGTGGCTTTACTCTATTTCATTTACTAACATCTATTAACAAAGGTAAATTAGTTTTTCCTCTCTTCTAGAAATATTAACTACAGTTATATACAGTCTCAAGTTTTATATTCTATAACAGAGATACATTGAACACACAAAAGCACTACACTCTACCACCGAATCCACCTTTGCAAGCCACCTCATAGAAGCAAACCACACATACACAAACATAAAAAGTAACATGGATATTTTACACGTACACACAAAAGGCTAACAACTAGACACTTTTGAACAACTAGAAATTTACAAACACACAAAAACACATAAAAATGACATCCTAAACAAACAGACACTACGACAATATAAACAGTATAACTGACCCTAGTAAACAAACGTTTTATTAAATTTTAAAATAAAAATTAATTAGAACTTGGCGGCTCAGTAGACCAGTAGGTATGGCACCTGGCTACAAATCTAGACGTCGCAGGTTTGATTCCCGGGCCCGGACCATAAAATCAAGGTGTTTTTTTTTGAGTCCCCAGGTCGACTCAGCCTGTTGAAAATGACTACCTGGGATAACATCCTGGTGATAATAATGGACGGCTGAAGCGTAGTGCTGGCCACACTGCCTTCCTTGTATGCCGTACGGCTTGAATAAGGCAGCCTACCCTGCCTGACTCCTAAGCTGCTTTGATAGTACACATGGGAGCCATTATTATTATAAATTATAATTTGAAAATTATATAGTTTCCTTTGTATTCTCAGTAATTGATACTGTTAATTGTACTACTTCTGCGTGAGGACAATGTACCGTAAGTTATCTGATAATCAAAGATTCTAACCTTAAGATTGAGCATAAGTACAAAAACTTAAAATTCTGAACTTGCATTTTGCGCCTTCCGTCTTTAGATATAATGTTCCTGTGGTAACATATTTTGAATTATAAGCTAGTCCAGACACCAGATAGGTTAACTTACTTCTGTCGGCCAGTTTTTAAATTTGTAAAGTATTTTGAAATGAGATTACCATCTTCTTCTCGTTCCTAAAACTCGACACCTGTCGTAAGTTTAAAAAATAATCTATGCTGCAGTAGTATTAGGACAGTAGTAGGACACTTTCTCAACTTGTTCCACCTTCTATAAAAAATTAAAATCGAATGTTTAATGTAAAAAATATCTCCAGAGTTTTAATTATAAGTTAGTAATGTTTAATTTTTTAACGTATTTATTTATTTCTTTTTGTTGTAATCAAAGATGCTAGCGTTCATCAGAGAAGCCTTTGCGAGGAAAATTAAAATCACTGCAATTGGATTCTTTAACGTCGACCTGAAAATGATTGCCTCTGTGAGTATTGTACATTTTAGAAAAATATGTGTATTGAAATATAGGCCTAAGTGTATGATAATAAACAGTAAAATGAAAATGTTGTTTGTGAAAGATTTATAAGCACGTAATGTGCGCGTGCGCGCGTTTGTGTAGGGGCGCGCTTTTCTGTGAGTAAGCGCACATTGTTTCCATACTTTTAAATACTGAGTGAATACTTTTTAGCTAACGTATAAACACGTTTCAGGATTATATTTCTTAATATATAAAAAAACGTAAGATATATAGCCTACCGTGTAATATTTAGTCACAGTAAATAAAATAATAAAGTGATGCCTAGTAAAATAGTAAAGTCAATGGTTTAGGGAAATCTGCTATAGAAGAAAGTTTTCATTATATGGAAAGAGCATAACTAAAGATATTTACAATAAATCTAAAAATGCGAAAATAAGGCATTACATTACAATACTGAAGCCAGAAAGCCTAATGAAAGTGAATGTCTAGCACTGAATTATAAGTTAGACAAATTAGAAATATTAGAAAGACGAATGTCTTAGGAAAATATTAGACCTACGAAAACTTTAGATGGTTGGAAATTAAGAACCAATGATGAAATATATAAAAGTATAAAAAATTTAACACAAACAATGAGAAAAGGAAGACTATTATTTTTTGGACTTTTATATAGAATGCACGACAATAGGTTAACAAAGCAGATCTTCAAATATCTTTTGGGAAAGAAGGCAACATCAAGGTGGATTAAAGAAGTCCAAAAGGATTTAGAAAAAAATAATGTAAACGCAGAAGAAGAGATTGAAAGAGAAGTTTTTTAGACAAAAGTGTTAAAAATGGAAGGAGTCCAGGGTAGGAGAGAGAAAAACGCTGGTTCAAAGTCGCCTGAAGACAGGAAGAAGAGACATAGTAAAAAGATGAAATAATATTGGGGAGAAAGGAAAGAACAAGGAATAAAGAAATGAAATTGGCATGTGGTCCTCAGGTAGCCGATACAAAAAAAGTAATACGTAATGAAATATTGTTGAAGAAAATGAATTGAATATTTAAGGAGAAGGCGGCAGAGATGATTTTGTAGAAATCCGACTCTTATGCGTTCAAAATGATAACTAAGCACGTTTAAGACTTTAAAAATGTTGTAAAAAATAACAATATTGATAGTTTTTGAGAACAAATAATTTTTATAATTTTATATGCTACTATTTAGTAAATTTTGTTACATAAAAAATACGTAATCAAAGCTTTTGAAGAAAAAATTCCTGGTCTGATTGATAAAGCGGTTTACAAAATTAGGAAAATTTGTAATTCCACCAAAGTACACAATTTTTGCAATTTTGTGAGGATTATTTTTCAAATTTAATTCTCCAACTGTTCGTTGGCGGGACGGACAGTTTGCCGGTATTTCTTACACTTCTAAAACTGTCTTCTAGAATCAGTTCTACTAGAAGTCTAAATATATCTCGAATCCATCATGTTTAAAGAGAAAACAAATTTACTTGTAAATAAAAATCTCAGGCTCTGGAATCATTTCTACTAGAAGTCTAAATCTATCTCGAATCCATCAGGTTTAAAGAGAAAACAAATTTACTTGTAAATAAAAATCTCAGGCAGCAACGTTGCCTCTAAACTAAATACATTAATGAAAAAGATCAGTGTTACTGATACTGTTATTACTATCACCGCCACAGCTGTAATTAGACATTGCTAATAGTATAAGGTGATTTCACGTAGTATCTTAACGCAACTTTCTGAGTATTAAATAAACTGGACGACTAATATTTCTGTTTTCTTTGCAGATGATCGGACTTTTCTTACCGGTAACGCTGTTTGTGGTACAGTACAATAATAATCCGAGGAAGCGTGTCCCTATGTAAACGCCAACACAAGTTCTGCATCCTCTACATTTATCACCGATTTAAAAACCAACCATGAACACATTAATATTAAGTATTATTTTTGGCTTATGGTCTAGCAGTGCAAAACGAAGATACAGAACTGTATTTTATAATTACAGCACTTATTTTCTTTCATGTACAGAACAATTTATTTCAAATTCTCTGCATCAGTTTACCTCTTCTCTAATGGAAATACTAGTCCCTTTCATTCTCTCTCTCTCTCTCTCTCTCTCTCTCTCTCTCTCTCTCTCTCTCTCTCTCTCTCTCTCTCTCTCTCTCTCTCTCTCTCTCTCCCTCCCTCTCCCTCTCTCCCTCTCTTTCAGACACACATAGATACACACACACACACGCGGTATTATTTCTTGCCTTATCACATTATATTTTAATTAATGTACGCTAATTTATGAACAATGTATTTGTTATTTTGAATGTTCATCCTCTTCTTTCACAGCACTTAATGAATGTTAATTACTACACTTTCACATGTGAAACTAACTTTGTTTATTTTCCTCGTACGACGTTTCAGCGTGATGTTCGCCTTCCTCAGCGAGGTATGATACTGAATGTCCGGAGTTTGTAACGATTTTTTTCTAGTTGGTAGGTTGTGTGGGGGCGGGTGGAGGTGGAAAGGGTGTTGGCGCGGGATTCCTAAGTATTGTATGTTTTGTGTATTATTGTGTCAAAGAGTGCGTGTGATTTAAAGTGTAATTAGTCGTTAAGTATGTTGTTTGGTTGTAATTAATATTCACAATGTATTTGTGTTAAAACAGCTATGTAACCTCTAAGCAAAAAAATAAATAAATAAAATATTAAACTGAAAATAGGTATTAAAAATTGAATTTAAATATTGTTGAAATTTTTTCTGTCTTCAATGTACATCCGATTTACTTTTTTTGTTTGATCCCTTTCCTTGGTTAACTGTACATCATTACTGTCGATAAGAAGTAACTGATAAAAACCAGTCTGGGAATGCCCCTTATCGCAACAGTATACAATTCCATTCACAATAATTGTTATTAACAAATACATACAAAAATTATTTTACTTTGTGAACGAATTAATATATTACATAACAAAACTTCTCCATTAGTATCTCGTCAATCAATTGCTCAAAACTTTATACAATGGAACGTCGTCATATTACGGATTCTGGATATCACGGTCTCTAAATTACGGATTCAAGCTGGAACCAAAGTAAACTTAGTTAATTATATGCCAGGTAAAGGTAAATTCGTCCTATGTAAATTTACTTTGTGGGCAGAGTATATCGGTTGTAGCCTCTGTTTTACGTTGTGTGTAGTAGAGTCCACAGATGTGGAGAGAGTAAATGCTTTGTGGTATACACGGTGCTACGTACGACATATTACCTTTGATACCTTGTTATACAGGTTCGACAACAATTGTACTACAAAAATCACCGTCTTAACAAAACATAAAAGTTTAACATGCATTAAAATAGAATGAGAATTTGTAATTGACAGTTTTAATCGAATACTTTGTAAATATTTATATTTTGGAGGAACTGTTTATTCTTATTTATACATTAATTATTTAATTTATAACTGCATGCCACTGTGGTAGAGGAAATAGTATTGTTACGTAATACGGAACGTTCTACAAGTATCTCGTCTATCCAAGCAGAGTCCTGTTATAATGTGTGTGTTACATATTGCTGCTACTTTGAGATAAAAGATAATTACGTGCGTCAACAATCGAGGCTATTCCAGATTGTACCGGTCAGCGCACTGTGTGCAAGGACACTGATTCTAGTGGATTCGAGAGCGCCTGCAACACGTCATTCAAGGTGACAGATTATTGTGGTATCTCGGCAAGATATAAATATAATCATTCGGCGACGGGCAGTTTTAGTTCAAGTGGCGATTTATTCAAGTGAAGTTCAAAGTATTGTGGTAAAGTCTTGTTGTGTGTGGGACTCTATTAGTTGGCATTAATATTGCGTGTGGACACATTTTATTTAGCTTAGTATACGAGTACAAACTTTTCGGTTGCAAACTGTTATTTGTGATTAAATAAAGCTGGTGATTATTGACTTCATTGATGTCTATATTTTGTTTTCCATTGTAACATACGACGATCAGTGACACCGTCATAACATTATTTTTAATCATTTCACAGTGAAGCCAGTAATCGTACACATATTATTATGAAATGAGGAGATTTCATCTGTAATAAAATCAGAGACAGTAGCCGAATTAAATTTTGACAAGTTTCTATGTCAAAATTTAATTAACATATTAAAATAATTGTGCTATGTCATACACAAGCAGTGGAGCGGTGTGTGACACCGTGACAAGTCGGAGTTCAAAATAGCAAGTACCAAAAGGAACCAGTAAATAACTTAATAGTTATAACCCGTACCGTTTATCATTAACTATTTTATGTTAAAATGTCAAATTTGCAATTTTTAATATGAGAAATGTGTTTCTCAGGTACAATGCGCGACCAATTAAAGTTGAAGTATATATCTTTTAATATTGAAAATGTTTATAAGGACGTGTCGCACATTTGCGGCCGATCGCTGGTGCGTGATCGAAAATGGGAACCGGTGAGTTTCCATAGAAACTACTTCCTTGTTGTCAATAACGTTGAAAATTTTGAATTTTTATGAATGCGACTACATTTAACTTACAATCTGTACATTGGTAAATGAAGAAAAATTAATATATATATTTTTTAGATTTATTGAAGCATTTTCAATGCCTTACTCTGTGCCTTGCATTTGTGCAATGCCTGTAGACTTTTTAATTTATTTATCTTCCCTGTGCTGTTCTTTACTTATCTAAAGCTGTAGCGTTTGACTTGCATCGAAAAAGTTTCGTTTTTTTAATAACGAAAAATTGTTTAAATTGATCAGATTTTATGATTTTTGGGAGTGGTGTGCGACCGAAAGATATTAAACTATTTTTTATTTTTTTATTTATGTCACTTATCTGACCTAGGGGCAAGTTTACAGCTGTATAGCCAATCGAAAGGAAAGTAAAAATATTATTCGGTCCACCCTACTAAAATGTAACGAAGAGTTTAATGAAATTATCAGAATACAAAATGTATTAAAATTTGGCGTTGTGAGATAATTAACTACAATCAAAATCCAGTTTCTGTGGAAACATTTTATTTTAAATTTATAGTATATAATATTTTACTTCCATATTCCTTAAGGAAATGGAAGTATGGTGATGGCAAAAAAAAATCGTGTTCGAGATTATTGCAGATTCTGATTGTACTACACTCAAAACATGAAAAAAAGTCGTTTTCCGAAAACTCTCTGTGTGTGTGTCTGTCTGTGTGTCTGTGTGTTTGTCTGTGTAGATTTTTTTTCTATGGCAAACGATAACTGCCGCAAATTCAAACAGAATCAAATAATGTTTTGCATACAGCCCTAATTTGTAGAGTACTCACGACCTGTTGTTTTTGGTGAAGATCGGTTGAGGGAAAGGGGTAGTTTACCAGCAAAGGTTTTTTTTATCAAGGGAAATTTTTTTTTTGGCAAACGATAACAGCCGCAAATTCAAACAGAATCAAATAATGTTTCGCATGCAGCCCTAAATTGTAGAGTTCTCAAGACCTATTGTTTTTGGTAAAGATCGGTTACGGGGAAGGGGTAGTTTACCTGTAACGTTTTATGTTTTAACAAGGGTATTTCTTATGGCAAACGATAACAGCCGCAAATTCAAACAGAATCAAAAGATTATTTGCATACAGCCCTGAATTGTAGAGTTCTCAAGACCTATTGTTTTTGGTGAAGATCGGTTAAGGGAAAGGGATAGTTTACCTACAACGTTTTTTTAACAAGGGTATTTTTATGGCAAACGATAACAGCTGCAAATTCAAACACAATCAAATAATGTTTTGCATACAGCCCTGATTTGTAGAGTACTCAAGACCTGTTGTTTTTGGTAAAGATCGGTTGAGGGGAAGGGGTAGTTTACCCGCAACGTTTTTTATCAAGCGTATTTTCTATGGCAAACGATAACTGCCGCAAATTCAAACAGAATCAAATAATTTTTTGCATACGTCAGTGAATTGTAGAGGACTCAAGGCCTTTTGATTTTGGTGAAGATCGGTTAAGGGGAAGGGGTAGTTTACCAGCAACCTTTTACGTTTTAACAAGAGTAAAGTACTTGAAAATTCATTTAAACTTTTTCAAACAATGCTAATTGTTGAAAATAAAATAATTTTGTTGCCAGGCAATAAAATTATAATTTTTTCATTTTAATATAAATCATGTATAAGAGAAAATATATCGTGCTTGGCAGGCAAGCATATTTCAGTTATGTACTGTTTACGTTTCCATTTTATTATTATGACTACCGCAGTAAAAAGGCAGGGAAGACACACACACACACACACACACACACACACACACAAAATTGGCGTTATTTCTGGCCTCATTCATGTTTATTTTCTTACATTTGCACGCTTTTTAAATGGAAAGTGCTGAACCCATACTAACATAACGCATGCAAGCCGAAAAAGTGTCCAGCGTGGATAGCGATTTGCTTCCTGTGGATCGCTGGGCAGTGTAATTGCACGTGTTTACAGAGGAACGCTTCATAGACAGACTTTTCGTCTTTAGGGAATGAACCCTCTGTAAGATGCTGAGGGTCCATGAGTGACTTCGGAGCGCTCCTTCTTTTCCGCGTCTTTGTTCTGTGAAACGTACACTGTAGATTCGCAGATTTATTCTAAGCAACGCTCAATAGGAAATGTTGAAAATTTTTGTCCACGGTGTACCCTCATACACACTAAACCTGCTCTGATGTTTTAATTACGGACATCATAATATTAAAACTTTGGAAACTTGAGCACTACTTAATGGAGATCAATCATTAACTTATACAAGCCATTAATTTTATGCATATTTTTTATATATATGTGTACAACGTTATCGGCAACAAAGAAGTAGTTTTTGTTAAAATTCCTTCCCGGGATATTTGGCCGTAGTCCAATGTTTTCTACAAAACCAGACGTTTCGGCAATGCCATCGACTTCCATCATCAGTGAAAATCGAGTGCGATAACGTGAGGTGGTATACGTTAGTGACCACAGTACTGTGGTTAAGGCTGAAGCAGTAAGTAGAAAGAAGTAGTTTCTATGGTAATATTTCATTTCGAAAATGATTTTAAATATAAATCTTAGAATACGGAAGTCATGTATGGTTCTTCATACCGATATTTTTCTAGTAGGACCCACTGAATAAATGCATCGATGCGGTCCAATTCCGCCTTACCACGATTCATAAGCGCAGCTGCGCTCTCGGGCGTAAACTCCCCAAGCTCCATTTCCAGCACCATCCTCTGTCTTGCAAATATGCAGCACTTGAAAATATGTGCGAGGCATCTTCATGGGGAAAATCTCCATATTGGCATGCTGGGCTTTGCACCTTTCCCATTCTATTGAGGTAGGCACTCAAATTGCCGTGGCCACTGAGCAACTGGGTCAGATGGTAGAAAACCTCACCGTGTTGACTGTCAATCCGTTCATTCAAGTTTTCCATGAGCCTTCCTTTCCATCTTCCTCTGTCCTCTCTATCTCAACGATATTACCAGTGCCGGAGAGTGAGTTCCCTGGCTTCATGATTTGCGGCATCCCTTCCAATTTCATCTCTTCTTTCGAATAATTGCTTCCGCTCTAGTACCAAAAGGTCTATAGAAATCACTCCCGTTATTACCAGCACTACTGGCTCTGGCACTGTCCGGTAAGAGGATGCTACTGTGAGGGCTTCTCTCCTCTGCACCGATTCCATACGTTTTCTGTACTTAATCATCTTTAGTGCGTCGGCCCAGATTTCGCAACCGTACAGAACGATGGTTTCTGTGACCACCATCAACAATCCCCTGTTGCTTGCTGTGGCACCTCCTACGTTGGCCATACGTCTGCTGAGCTTGGTTGTAACGTTAGCCGCCTTATCAGCTGCATACATTATTTGCTCCCAATTGGAGAGGTCCGATTCCTCCAGGCGTCAAAAGAGTAATGGTCCAACCACAACGGTCTGCCTCGTGCGGCTCCGACCGTCGTTTCTTCGGGTTTCCACGTGAAATTGTTCAAGCCTGACAATTTCAAATAACAACAACAATAATAATATTAATAATAATAGACTAATAATAATATTATGAATGTAAGCAGATGAATAGTGGCAAAGACCATAGTTTCCTGTAAGCATATAACGTTCTAAGTTTACCAATATAAAAGCAAACAAATTACCTGACTCTCCTGCTGTAGCACTATTCTCGCGGCCTATGCCAAACGCCACCTTAAAACAAGTGAATCAACACGAATAAATGAAACACGTATTTCAATGCAAATAATAAATTCAATTAACTAAGTAAATACACTAGAGGTAAATAGTTTAGTTTTATATAATCAAATAAAGTGAGTGCTTGCTAATATGTGTTTTTCATTATAAATGTTCACTGTATACGGCAAGTTGCAGGTATGACACATTATTTACTGGTATCGCTGTAAACACGACATTGACTATGTACTAATGTTTGAAAAATTACAGAATTTTAATCAAGAGAAAAAAATATGCAGTTTGGTTCTCGTTAACAACATCTGGCGTGTCTTCATCTTCAACAACTTTTCCTCCGGGCGCTTTCATTAACTCAGGAACAAACAAGGGCTTTTCGTCGACACCCATAGGTTGCTTTCCAATTATTTCTTTTGTCGTTGCACATATTTGTACTTCCTCTGCTAGTTCTTCTTCCATTTCTGCCTGTAATAGGAAGGGTTCCTCGTAACCAGACCTGTTGACTTCTTCTTCGGCCAATTCCACTTGCTTGATTAAATGGTTGGCAGACAAAAAAAAGTTACTTTTATATTTTTTAATTTGTATATTTCATTTTTAGGAGGCTGAAAAAACAATGTGTTAGTAAGCATAATACACATTCTAGAAATAAAAAATAAATAACGACGGGAATTGTTTGATAAATTATTAGAAGCCACGAAAAACCAGAGCGTAAGGAAAACAATTTAACTTGACCGTCGTGCTTATTATCGCACTTCCACGTAAACCAAAACGTTCACTGAACAACAGTCTTATAACTGGATCTGAATTGTCATCCTAATAATCATCATAAAAAAATTATCAAAATGTTATTATTAGTCATATTCATAAAATTATATTACCAACCAAAATCAAATTGTAAGACAAAAGTCAACTACATTAATAACCACAACAAAACCACCGTCTCCGTTACTGCCACCACCAACCAACACGGTGTATATTGAACATTGCAATGTAAATAAACTATTTTAGTGTTTTAATCTGTGTTTTCAATTGTCTAGTAATTTCACATTTTATTTAGTTGTTATTGCTTTGGTATGTCTGCCCCCTCCGGCCCACACTTAGGCCGCTACTGCTTAGGTAACAAAGGAGTTTCTCCAAGCATTGTAATGTCTCTTAAGCACGTTTCAAGCATATACGGAGTTCGTTAAGTTATAAATATACAAAATTAAGTATGAGGAAGAATTAAGATTAGATATAATTTTGTAAATAGCCTTTTTCATTACTTGGAGTTACGGAGTACTTAGTGTCCAATGGACATGGGACTCTGGAGGACATGCATTAGTCAATTAAGTTTTTAAATGAGAATATTGGAGAGAATTTCTTGGTATAAGGTGACAAACATTTTGTGGAGATGGTAGGATCGAAATCTGCAGTCAGTTGTTTTTTTTTTAATTTTAATTATGCCCACCCCTTTTAAAGATCTGTGAGTGAGTGTTGTGAGGCAGCGAGGCGAACGTCTGCTCTCCGGTACCATCGTCGCGAACACCTGGCGGCGTGTGACACCTGAGGAACACCCATCGAGCCAATCAGGGAACAGCAGCACCAGAGACGTGACACCACGAGACGTGTTCGCAGCGAGCCAATCAGGGATACCGGTCAAGGCATAAAAAGAGCGCCGCTAAAAATTTTTGGCGCACCCCATCGCCACGCCATCGGACGCACTTCATCTCCTCTCCTCTATCGGACGACATCGACGCGGAGCCAGCCGGAAGGAACAGACGAAGAGTAGAACTTGGCATTCTTCACCCTGTAACGTACCAGCGATGGACTTCGCTGGGCCGGCAGCAGACTCGACGCAACCGATGCCGAAAGAAGAGGAGGAAAGCAGTACGCCACGAACAGCGGGTGCAGCCACCGAACATCTCGGCGCGGCTCGGGCGGAACAAACATCACACCTTTTTCGCCACACAGCCCTTTTTAGGGTCTCCAAAATAACGAAGAGTTGTACGATTGACGCCATTTGTCATGTGACAAGCCTTTTGTCCGGTGACATTGTGTGTGTGTGTTTGTGTGCTGTCTATATTCGAATACAGATATCAATTTTTGGTTTGTTAGTAATTACACACAGTTTGTGTGTGAATGTGTGCACATGCATACACCATTTGTGAAATGCTTCTACTAATACCATATGCAAATTAGAAACCATTAGGCATATATTTATTTTGTCGGCGTTTGTAAACTGCTATTTACAAAGAGAGTTATACATACACATTTATTTGAGGCACGTGTTTGTGCGTATTTTGTAAATTTGCAAAGCGTTTCTTAATTTTCTTTGTTTACTAATATTTATTTTATCAACGTATTTTTCTGGTTTACGTTATTTAATTGTGCCTATATTAAAGCAAGTTCACAACATATCACTAGATTTTCCGCGTCCACCCATTGGCTAATATAATCTCGGTGTTTAATATAAATTAATGGGACAGGTCATTGCAAACAATGAGTTAGTTAAATTGTACACTGATCGTTACATAAATTAATGAAATAACTGTTCCATATTATATCCGTCATCGTTTCCGCAGTAATGTGAGTTGTCGATTGAAACCACCGAAACCAACCCTATATCGGCCTTCTCTGGTCTAGATCCGTAGTGTTCTGTAATAGGACCACCTCGAAAGAGTGTGGCTCTTCACCACCATGACGGTCTTGAGTATTTAGAGGCTTTTATCCAAACGGCTCCTTGTTACGCATATGCTACTCCTAGATGTGAAAATAAAGTAACGAATTTCACAAGAATGTGTGGACCGATTTGGAGAACGTTGGAAAAAATGTAGAAAAGAAAACCAAATAAAATTTTATAAAACGATAGCAATACCTACACTACTGTATGGTTCTGAAAATTGGCTCATAAAGAAGAAAGATGAACAGAATATACAAACAAAAGAAACGAAATTTCTGAGGTCAGTTGAAAGGTTTAATAGACGAGATCATAATATAAGAAATGAGGAGATAGGAACTGATTTAGATATTTTTGCAGTTAATTAACGGATTACAGAATACAGAAGTTAATAAATAGTCTAAAAGTGAGCATTTAATCAAGAATTGTTACGTAAAATGAAGACGCAATGAAAATATATAATCATATTCTATGCAAAATTAATTATGATACTTTCAATAGTCACGATGTTTTTTAAATATAAAGTAAAATAAGTATTTTAAGGTAAGAAGTAACAGAATATTTTGTATAGTACTGGTAAGAGGAAAACTGTTTAAATTACATTAGTTTGTACATAGTTCACTGATCAGTGATAGTCATAAATTTGTTGAATAATTGGAAACACTATGTAATATGGCACTGAGTTACAGTGATCACTGAAACGTTCAACTCTGCACGAAAAAAATTCAAAAATTGTCATGCAAACATTTTCCAAGATGATGAATGAAATCTTGATACTAAAGAACGTTAACGCTATTTACATCAAATTGTGTTATGTGTCGAAGCAAACATTTTTTTTCTGAAGTGCTCAATGTAATTATTTTGCTGAATTTCTAAAATGACGGGAAAATCGTTTACATGTGTTTGTTCGAGCGTGTTCACCAGGGAACAAGAACTTGTATGCTTGTGCTTTTTACAGTTACACAAATTGATCCCCAACATTGTCGTGTTTACTTGCTGAACTGCCACTTGTCATGTTCCGGACGAGGCCTTTCAGGGTTTCTAAAATTTTTAAGTTCTAAACCACGACAAAAAATCTCCCGCTGGAACCAGTCAGTTTTTAAACAATTAAACTAGTCAATACCCTATTGCTCATTTTGCCTATTGTTATAAATTGACTTGCGTGAAGGCAGATGCACGGGTATATATACGGGTTTCCAGCGGGATATTTTTTGTCGTGGTTTTTGGACTTGACAATGGTAGAAACACTAAAAGGCCTTGTCCAGAACATGACATTTAGCGGTTTAGCAAATAAACACACAAAATTGGAATTACAGAGACTGCTAATTCAAATAACAAGATTACATATATTGGTGTTGAAAAAATCTCTTTTAGATCTGCTGAAGTGTCTAACATAAGTAGTGTCGCTTAAGTGATTATATAACGTATATATGAGCTTATACGGTACTGGTAACCTAAGAAAATACGTTATAGTTTACTTTATATTATCGTTAAGCTGTGTTACAATTAATACACAGGTCAGGCGCTGAACAGTTACGTGCAAAGGGTTATAATACAGTTACCTTATACGTGACAAAACTTCTCTGCTCTCTGTTAACTTTTTTCAGAGAAGGATTAATTTTATTTCATGACTTGGGTGTCTCTATAAAGAAATATATAAAATAAAATGTAATTTCCACTTTGCTATTTCTTAAAATAATAGTTCGTTATTTAATTTGTTATCCTTTTATACGTACTAGACTAAACTACTCTACTCACATATTCTATTTACACTTAATATAAAGCACTTAATTTAAGTTAGGACGACGTCGAATTTAAGTCATCTTCATTAAATTATTAAATAGTTACGTGCGACACAGCTTTCTGACATGTAGCTGTTTAATAAAACATGTTTAAAAAATAAATGTGTGTTTATGTGGCCCTGTCTTTTGCGTCTCTGTGTGTCCCATGGTATATCATTAGCGTTTGTGGAGTCAGCTTCAAGGATTAACTGAAATAGATAACTGCAGGACACTAGACACAAGCGACCACAGAACATGTATCACTACTCACGCTAATCAGAATCCTGTTAAGCCGCTTCGTAGCAAGCCTGCTGCTACATTAAAGTGAAGTAATTCTACTCCCGGCTAATGGAGAATAACGAACCGCTCTATTTTACCCACTGTAATATGGATTAAACTCTTTATTTTCACTGTTTTTTTTTTCGTATCGGGCATCTGAGGACCACATGCCAATTTCAATTCTTTACTCTTTGTTCTTTTATTTTTTCTAATATTCTTTCATCTTCTCACTGTGTCTCTTTTTTCTGTCTTCAGTCCACTTTGAATCTGCGTTTTTCTCTCTCCTACGCTGGACTCTACCCATTTTCTACACTTTTGCCCGAAAAACGTCTCTGTCAACTGCTTCTTCTGCGTTTCTATTATGTTTTCTAAATCCTTTTTGACTTCTTCAATCCAAATTGATGTTGACTTCTTTCCCCACAGATATTTGAAGATTTGCTTTCTCAACCTATTGTCGTCCATTCTATAGGCTATAAATGTCCAAATAATACTAGCCTTCTTTCTCTCATTATTTCTGTTATAATTTCTATACTTTGATATATTTCATCGTTACTTATTAATTTCCAACCTTCTGAAGTTATTCGTGGGCCTCATATTTTCCTAATAATTCGTCTTTCCAATATTTCTAGTTTGTCTAAATTATAATTCAATGCTAGACATTCACTTGCATATAGGCAGTCTGGCTTCACTACTCACTGTTTCCTTATTTTTCCCATTTCTTGTTTGATATCTTAAAATATTTCAAGAAGTCTCTACCATGATGGTGATTTACAAAGATCTATGTTTCAATTACAAGAAGTGGGAAGAGAGTACTCACTGACAATATTAGTAAGAAAGACCAAAACCATGGCTTTTCACGGTGAATATCCATTGAGGACTAATAGTTATAAACAACAGCAATTTAGAACAAGAGAACCGTTTTAAATATCTCGGCTGTGCAGTAAGCTATGAATGAGAATTTGATATAAGAGAGAAGATAAATAAATTTAGGAATATTTGTGGTATGATTCGAAGAAATCTTAGAAATAAAACAAGACACATCTCAAGGATTAAATTGTATAAGATAATTGCAATACCCACGTTGATTTATGCTAGTGAGGCATGGGTCTTGACAAAAATGGAAAGCGCCAAGTTTCAGAGTGCTGAAATGCAGTTTCTTCAAAATACCGGTACTCTGAATTATACATTGCAAGATAGAATAAGGAATAAAGATATCAGCAAAACTAGAAGTAAAGGACATAAATAAAAATATTGCAATTTACAGAAGAATCATCTGCAAAAGGATTACAAAAGATCGATTGGCGTAAGCGGTACTAAACAATAAAGTTATTGGTAGAAGAGACGTGGGTCGTCCGAGGATGAGATGGATGCCGGAACAGGTTTATAACCAAGTCGTTGAAGAGGAGAAGAAGAATAAATGGCTCCTTGCAAATAATAAATTGCTGTAATAAGTATTATCCAAGATTATAAAGAATATATAGTGTAATAACAAAATTATAATTAGTAAGGCTATTCTTTTGTTCCTATACAAACCACAGCTGAATATTACTAGACAAGCTGACCGTACAAAGACTAAAGACAAATAGGAGCAATGAGAAAAATACACATACTATGAGTGAATATCTGCGGATATATTTACAAGAAGCCTCAGTTGATGCCCTGTGCAAGAACGTGTAATCATATGATAAGATGCTATTGTTATTAGGATAGGTAGCCTACTGCACGTTAACGTAATTTAACACAACTATAAACAATAAAATAACAGCTGAACAGCGTAGTGTGAAAGTAAGTGTTGTGTGCGTTACGTATGGAGTGAAGATAATTAACAGTAAACAAATTAACAGAAATATAAGTCATTATATTACTGTGCAAATTAGAATAACTATCAATAACTAATTATTTTAGTCACCATGATCATCATCTTCAAGCATTTAAACCAAGAATGGTTTGTCCGGTCTCAAATAGACGAACATTATATCTGGTCACTCCAGCGCTTCTCGGACGTCCCACACCTCTCCGTCCAATCGGCTTATAGTTCCATAGTTGTTTGGGAATGCGACAGTCATCCATTTGCCATACAATGGGCGATCCTGTCGTCTAGTATACTCCTAATATTCAGTTCCTGCCGCATATCTGTGTTTCTTCTATGATCATGGAGAGTATACCCTGCCACGTGTCTGAATTGCCCAGTCATCCATTTGCCATACAATGGGCGATCCTGTCGTCGAGTATACTCCTAATATTCAGTTCCTGCCGCATATCTGTGTTTCTTCTATGATCATGGAGAGTATACCCTGCCACGTGTCTGAGAAATTTCATTTGAGCAGCTTGGATGCGACTAGCATGGTTTTTCGTTACAGTCCAATTCTCAAACCCAATCATTTTAGTATTAAATAAATATTTATTTATAACTGAAAAAGTAATTAGTTATGCGATTACTATAACGCTAAAAAAAGGGGGAACCATCTGTCCGCACTTGAAATGACAGTGATGTATGTAGAGAAACTATGAGGGGAAGTTAGTACAAAAGAGTGTGACATCCTTTAACGTCGATGTGCTGGTGTATGGATGTATCATAAACCTAACAGTGCAGCTGGGCGCCAGAGAGAAGTACAATTGTGAAATACTAAGAAAACTACAGCAGAGGTGATTGCACTAATCAACGGGACAGCTGGATGCTTAGAGAAGCTAAAGGGTGTTCTGGCTGAATGGCATAGAAAGACGCCAGAGAGGAGTGCAATTAGAAAGTACCAAGAAAGCCACGCATGAGGTGATTGAACTAATTTAACAAGTGCAGCTGAACGCTTAAAGGAAATAAGTGTTGTTCTGGTTAAAGGGAATAGAAAAAAACCAGAGAGAGATTTACCAAGAAAGCTACAGAAGAGGTGAGTGAACTAATTAACCGGGCAGCTGGACGTTAGAGAACACAAGGGTTGTTCTGTCTAAATGGCACAGAAAAACGCCAGAAAGATTTACGAGTCTGATAATCGGACAGACGGCGGTGGTTGTACCAAGAGAACGAATAAAGGAGGGAGCTGACATGATCTATCAAAAAACAGATTTAAATGTAGGCGGGTCCCAGGGGTGAATTTTCCTAGGAAAAAGTAAGAAGGACCAATTAAAACGGAGCAAAGTGAATTGTAGGAAAAGTAGTGGGGAAATATGTGTATTGAATATATACAAAGAACTGAGGCGCGAACAAGGAGTCTACTTTAAACATTTGAAGTCTCTACTTAAAAATCGGAAAGAGTCGGTGGTAAATTTTCGTGTAGTCTGTTGTAAAGTTTCGGAGTCTACGTTAAACTTAAAAAGTCTCTACTTAAAAATCGGAAAGAGTCGGTGGTAAATTTTCGTGGAGTCTGTTGTAAAGATTCGGAGTCTATGATGAAAGTTCAGAGAGTTTACTTAACATTTCCGTAAAATCAACATGAGTAAATAGTTTGTGAAAATTTAGAAATCTAGTCTACATTTTTGTAGAGTTAAAATGAACGAACAGTTTGTGTAACGGAGTTAAATATCGAGAAACTGAGAACTAGAGTTTTATTAGTTTGTAACTCGTAAAAGCAAAAAATCGAATCGTATCATGCGTTACTAACAATATAACCTATTGAAACGCAATAAGTCGTTTGCGAACTGTAAATTATCGTAACGAGAATAACCGTTGTGAACTAGTGAACAGTTCTTACACTAATGTAAATAACTGGAGAAGTCGGATGTACTTAGTGAGAGTGAAGTGATTAAAACTGTTCATCAATCATCCACTACGAGAGTGAACCACACTATGAGTCATCGAAACGATCCTATATGCAAGGGAGTCAGGAGAGGATCTACAGATAATCAGCTAACCTAATGAGATGGAGATGGGATCACAGTACATCAGCCCGCCGTAGACAGGAATATTCGTACCAACAGTAACTTTTTATGTACTAATTATTAATTTACAATAGACCTGTCTGTCATTCTAAAAGAACTTACGTATAAGGTACACATTAAACTTAAAATCATATGATTAGAATCTAAAAGCAAACTACATACATTTTTATAATAAATATATCATTTCTATTAAAAATATTTATTCATATCTTAAAATGAATCCATTTAGAATAGATATATTGTAATATAATAAGTAACTAGATGTTAGTGTTATTCATGCTTATTTACAAAATCTAAGGAACCCTGAGATATAGAGACTTTAGCGTATAAATTGTTTATTGGTAAAATCATGTTTAAAATAATTAATGATAATAATATGTTAAAAGCCATTGAGAATTGATATTAATGACAGCTAATTTAAATGTAATAAATGTGTTGATTAGACTGATAAATATGTCATTATTTTATTATTTAAAGATTAACCTTATGGATTATACAACACTATTACTTGAGATAGTTTTCTTTAACACTAACAATTAAATAAAACAATTACTATTTATCACTTCTAAGTAAATAATACTTCAGTATTATACTATAAACTTCATAACTATCAATAAGAGTTTTTCTTAAAGTATGTTACAATTATTGTTAATTGATACCTACAACTTGGGGTAATTAGCATAACATTTGACGCAACAATTTCGGCAATAGAAAAGTAAAGTTTCATTACATTAGTTAAAAAAAGGTGGTTTGTAAAGGAAAGGCGTGTCCACCAGCACGTGGCCGATTCCCTAGAATAATCTAAAATGTATTAATATGTAAAAATGACGTCATGTCTATAGCTGTATAAAAGCACTGGTTAATCGTGTGGTAGGCAGTTTCTCAAATCACTCGGAAGTATGCATCGACAAATTCGAATTCCAGCCAGTCCTTGGGAAGCAGGAGTGTATCGCCAAGGGAGCGGCTGAATTAGTACCACGAATTAGGCACGGCGTTCGAGATCGACAGCGACCGACGGTTGTCAACGAGGTCTAAATCATGAGCAACTTGGACGGACACAACGCCCACAAAGTAACCTTAAGTTCGAAACCTCATCGTAGAACAACGGGCGGTGTGAAAGCGTAGGAGCAGGTCCGCGAGATCTTCCGGACTGATGTAACTGAACCCAATAAATCCAGTGAATTTAAAGTCGTCAAGCATGGTCACAATAGTAGTTATGGTTTCTAAAGTCAAGTAATTAAAACTAGAGGGTATTTTAAAGTTTATAGACAGACACCTAAGCAAAGACGATTCAGAGAATTGATTTTGTAACATAGAGAGCTGCTGAATCCAAACAACCGATGTTATTTTGGCATTTAAATAAAAAAAAACTTAATTAGTGATAATACCTATGCCATAGGTACCTGAAAAATGAAACATGGAAGTATACCCGAATACAATTTTATAAAACTGTGGCTGTCGCCACATTCCTGTAGGCTAGTGAGACATGGATTCTTGGTAAAAGGGATGTGCAGTTTTTTATTGGACGCTGGGAATGTTGTCCCACTAAAAATCAAAACGGAAGACTGGACCAAAAAGCAATATTAAGGAATGTCAATACAACACATGTTCACTTCGTATATATTTACTGTTTGTTTTAGTAATAATAAAACTCCGGTAACTAAGTAAAATAAATATAAGTAAAATTAACAAGTCAATAATTTAATTGATAAATTATTATATTGTTACGTAATAAGGAACGTTCTACAAGTATCTCGGCTATCCCAGCAGACCTCAGCTGTAATGCTGCTACTTTGATATGAAAGACAATTACGTGACACTTGTCATGCGTTAGCAATCGAGGCTACTCCAAACCGTACCGGTCAGCGCACTGCGTTCAAGGACACTGTTTCTAGCGGATTCCAGAATTCCGTTTTGTTTAACACGTCATCCAAAGAGACAGATTATTCTGGCATATCAGCGGGTTATAAATGTAGGCATTCAGCGACGGTCATGTCAGCTTATGTCGGGCGATTTACACAGTGGGTGTCAAGTGGTGTGTTAGTGAAAAGTGATTATAGTGCAGAATTCTATATAGTTGACATTATTATTGGTGTGGAAAATTAACTTGAATTATTATATGAGTATAATCTTGATGAATAACTTGTTGATTACAAACTGTTAATTGTGATAATTGAAGCTGGTTTTTAGTGACTTCATTGGTGTCTTGTACTTTGCCTTCCACTGTACCATACGACGATCACGGAGACCGTCAGAACAATATATTATTCATTACATATTTTGATGATAATAATAATAATAATAATAATAATAATAATAATAATAATAATAATAATAATAATAATAAGGGTAATAATAATCTTCATATTGAAATGATATGTTCAAGACATTAATACTGCATATTATTAAACTATTGTTAGTATTATGGCGCGTAGAATAATAAAATGAATAGTACACATTTGTAATACCTACAACGGGGGTATAAATTTGTCACAAGGAGACATGATCCTCTCAACTCGTAACAATGTACAGTAATTTGTAACAGCAGCCCTAATTTTCTGGAAGCAATTTATTTCGCCTGCGAAGCTTACAAGATTAACTGTATCTACGTCCTTGAAACGTGTCTTATGAATTAGTCGTAGAGCTATTTATGGAAATATAAATCGAATACATCAAACACGTTTGGCTGGTAAATTGAAACGTTCTTTCTTAGCTGTAATAACAAGTTTTATATACAGAAAAAAGGATAACCAATGGGATCTTCACCATCCTCTATTCTTGCGGAAATGTACATGAACGATTTCGAAAAGCAAATACTAAATCCCACTAGGTAAAAATAAAATATATAATTATGGACTAGACACGTTGACGATGTTTGTATTGGTAATGTTTGTTGCACCATGTACTCGGCTGTTTACTGTTTATATGTTCGTACATCACACTATTCTGGTACAAAAACTGTGTCATACAGATACCCCGAGATGGGAAAAATACATAATTATTGCACATAACTAAGCCTATAATTAGAAGTGTGCGTAGGACACCATTATCGATTAATAGTTGACAAATATTTTCATTATCTTAATTCCTTATAGCCATAGTAGAGAATCAAAGTATAAGCTGTTACAAATTGTCATTATAGGTCTACTTGTACACTTATGCGATAAAAACGTATACTTAATGCAGTAGCATTAGAGTAACTTATGTTAGAATTCCCAATTCACTTACATGCAAGTTATTACTTTTAAAATTCAACGCCTTTTGTGGCAGTAGACAGACTACGTGGATGTAATTTTAAATGCTAAATTTATGAAATCTGTGCCTGTTTAGGAAGTCAAAGTACCTTTCAGCAGATGGTTCTGAGTCCAGATAAAGGAGCCAGGTCGTAGTGAGTTCTATAACCATCCTCGAAGAAACAGCGTCACAAAACTCAAAAATGACTCGGAAATTTTGATAAAGAGCCACGACAGTTCCTATGGGAGAGGACACAAAAATTTTTTACGTATAATTTTCTAAGCTGAATACATCAAGCCCTTTATTGTAAAGACACTCGTATCAAACCGTGCAGGATAGCCGAAAGCATTCTCCACCCCACCCCACCCCATACCCCAAACATTGCGGCAGTTGTTGCCTCAGTCAAGGCCGCGCACAATTAGATCCTAGTGTGTTAAAGAACATTTGAGATACGATTTACGCCTGCGTGCAGTAAAGAGGGAATGCTGTACTGGACCTCTGCGCGTCCTATAAAAGCGCCAAGTAGCCCCAAACGGGTATCACGTAGGTAACCATCGGCACCACACAGGTGGAGACGATAAGCTTCCCTAGGCGGCGGGTCATGGCGTTGCTGCTTAACACGGAACGGAGTTGATATAGACGATTGGCGGTCTTGCGGGCTACTTGTGCAGAGTGTGTCCGCCAGGTGAGACGACGGTCGAGGTGAACCCCGAGGTACTTGACCTATCGAGACCAGGGCAACAGAGTATCGCCTACGTAAAGTCTGTCTGGGAGCCTTAAGCGTCTGCAAAAGACTACTGCTGTGCTCTTGGCCGCGTTGATGGCAACCCTCCATTTCTCTGCCCACTCAACACGCTCGTCCAATTGTTAATGGAGCCAGATAACTGCCGTGTCGTCAGCGAACCTGGCCAACCTGGTGCCAGGCAACGTGGGCACGTCATTGACGTACACTGAGAAAAGCAGGGAGCCCAAGACGCTTCCCTGAGGTACACCAGCCGTAATAGCCCTTGCCGAAGAAAGGGTGTTATCAACTCTCACGCAAAAGGTTCTGTTCCGAACAAAGCTAGCAATCAGATGAATGTAGCGATCCGGAAGCAGAATCTCCGTCAGTTTGTATAGAAGGCCTGAATGACAAACACGATCGAAAGCCTTCGCGACATCAAGGAAAGCGGCGACGGTCTGCTCTCGCGAGCAACCGGCCTCGGCCACGGTCTCCACGAAGCGCCTCAGTTGATGCGTCGAGGAGTGCCCAGCACGGAAACCGAATTGCTCGGGGACCAGAATATCGAACCGTTGAAGGTGATCCGCTAGTCGCCGCTGGACAAGTCGTTCGAAGACTTTCGAAGTGGACGACAGCAGGCTGATAGGCCGGAGGTTCTCGACAAACTTGTGGTCTTTGCCCGGCTTCGGGATCATCGTGACCGTAGCCGAACGCCATTTCTTAGGAAAGTATGCGAAACGGAAGCAGGCATTGAACAAATCGACCAGGAAGCGAACTCCCCGGTCCGGAAGTCTCTGTAGGGCGGTGTTAGTAACACCGTCCGGTCCAGGCCTTTTGCGGGGTCGAAGCTCTAAAAGCCTATCCGTAACCTCTTCCACCGCAGTGAGTTCGGGTTCGAAGGTGATCGGGCTGCCGAGATAAGCCTCAACTTAGACGAAGAATGAAAGGGGTGAAAGCATTTCTTTAAATATTTTATGGTAGAGCGTGATGCGAGCTTCACATACACCTTCTTTTTTCTGATTGGCTATTGGTGCAATTTTTACCTGTACGTGGGACGTACTGAATTTATAAGTAGAGGTAGCATCGAGGGATGTCTTTAGCCTTCACCACAGTATTGTTGGCCTAACATACAACACCCCGCGTTAGGTTGAATCGATACATCCACTGAAGATGGCAGCCAGTGGTGCTGCTACAATGTTTGGTTTTAATGAAAACGTTGGACCGTCTCCAAACAGCCAGCAAGATAGTTCAAGTTCAATTGACACCGGCCGCAAAGGCCTTCGAACAAAAATATAGTGGAAACTGAGTCCACCCCGACCTAGTACATATCCACAAAGTCAAGCAGGTTCTCTGTCTAAAGTAGAACAGCATGTAATAACGTGGTGAAGTTTGCAAGAGGGCATCTAATCATTTGTAATTAATGAGGAAGTTGCTAAAAAATTAACAATTAAGAGAATCACAAAAGTCCATGAAAAATTGGAGTCGTCAGTGTTCAGTAAATTTTGGAAGACACACATTAATAAAAATACTGTATATCATAAGAATGTAATAAGTAATAATTCATGTATAATTGTATACATTTTATATATGATATTAATTTTAATTAATTAACTATTTGGCATATGTAATAAGTCAATTATTATATTTGTAATAAGTAAAAATGGTTTTACTTGTCACTAATATGAATGTTTGTAAACGCTATAATAATACATTCAGGTCCTCAAATATATACACCAATGTACTTGAAAAAAAAAACAGTCTAATACTTCCAAAGTGATTTTAAGAAAGGAATTATAGCATAATTTATTAAGAAAAGAATATACTAATAAAATAATAAATTACCTCAGAAACTAAGACCAAAATATTTAAAACCCTTGTTGGTAGTATCATGACTTAAGGCTCAGAAGTTTGGACTACTAATAAACACACAGGAACAAAATTAATGACAGCCGAGATGGACTTTGGGAGACGTCCGGCAAGAGTATCCAGACGTTAGAAAAATTATAAATGAAGTCGTTAAGGAGAGAATGAATGTGAAAAATTCAATCGTTGATTTTACCCAAACAAAGAAATTACGTTCTTGGATTTCGTTGTCCATGACGTGTCCGTTACTTAACTAAATATCACTATTACATTAACGACTCGGAACACTAGGTTTTTTTATAAGTAAAAGCATAAGCTGTAAGGTGAAACTTTATGCTTTTACTTATAAAAAAACCTAGTGTTCCGAGTCGTTAATGTAATAGTGATATTTAGTAAAGAAATTACAATGGTATGGACACACGAAAAAAAAACACAGGGAAGATTGCCAAGGAGAGATATGGAATGGACCCTACCAGAAAACAGTAGAAAAACCACCTATCACCTGGATAAAAGAACGTTATGGTATACTGAGGGAACGAGAAATTTAAGAAGATCTTTGGATAGACGAGCAGCAGTGGAAGATGAGAATTCAATCAGTTCTGTAATTTTTGTTCCGGAAAATGTGTAAACATTGTACAAATGGAATAATAATAATAATAATAATAATAATGTAAATAGGGAGATCTGCCACGAAACTACCCAACTCTGACTAGTTGCAGCCAAGTGCATAGTTGGATATTACACACATACATCAAGAATAGTAAAGACATGTATTGCGTTGTCTGTTTGCAGTTACAGTACGTATCTCAAATGCGTTACTACCTGCTACGCAGAATACCCTATCACATTACACGGCAACAAGGACAACAGGAAACAACGAGGACATTAGACAACCGGACAATAGACATGATATCAGTGGCCGTTTACTGATATCAGTGGGCATTGTTTAAACGACGCGCTGAAGTGAGCAAATGCAACGCAAACATTTCAGGCAGAAAGAGCCACCGTATTGTTCAAAATAATGTAACCTCTACCAAATCTGTCTGACCTTCACTTATATTTTACCAACGTTCTACGATATACCTGTATTCCTGATTTTATTCCAAATGTAACATTGTTCAATTATCGTTTAGCTGACTACTGATCTAGTGTAACATATTTTTTACCGCTTGATATGTTAAGACGGTCTAGTCGATCGTCGCAGGTACAGTGGAAACAAAATACAAGACGCCGATTAAGTCACTAATCACCAGCTTTAATTTTCACAGTTAAACAGTTCGTAATTGACAACACTGTCTCTCACAACAAATCAAATAAAAATTATTCACACGCAAATAAGTGTCAACTAATATTAAAACAGAATTCTGTTACAATACAATTCACTAATATCCAGTTGAACGTACACAGTAATATTGCTTGTAATCGCCCGACAATAACTCTCGAACCGCACTGTAATTTATCGCAACTAATAATGAAAACTAAGGCCGCTGCCACCATCTATTTATACCTCCGCTCACAGACCAGATAGTTGCAAACGACTTCTTATCGCCAGTGTGTACTACATAATTAATTTGACACAGTGAGAGCGGCAGCGCGAATTCTCGCATCGTCTAGCAAATGCGTCGACAAGCACGTACGCCGCACGCTTACATTCCGGATCTCTCTGGAACATTCGATAAACACGTAGACTGTTCTCTGATGTCGTAACAATATCTATACTACTTCCTGTATTTTGTACAGGATTACAAGTTGCATGTTATACCTCCCTAACTTGGTACGTTTTTTTGTTTGTTACATGTGTCCGATGCTGCTATTAACAACAACATCAGCATGTATGTCTAGATGTTTCTTAATTTTTTTAAAAGCTTGAAGGGCCAATAAGGAAAGAAACAAAGAAATATGTCACCATCTTCATCACTTAACCACCACCCTCACCATATTCGTCATAATATTCTTCATCATTATTATTATTATCATCATCACCATGTCATCATTACTTTCTGCGCACTTGTAAATAAATGCCTTCCTTATCATTCACCAGTAAAAAACATCCAAATTTTTTGCTGTTTTTTCCAGCACTTTTATTTTTAAAAGGAAAAAAGAATGATTCTTGAAATAGAATAAATAATTGTGTAAGAAGAGTTTACCGGGATATTTTTGCCGTGGTCCACGGTTTAATGACAAACCAAACGTTTCGACAGCACCACTGGCTGCCATCCTCAGTATGGTACTGGTACTGATGATGGCAGCCAGTGGTGCTGTCGAAACGTTTGGTTTGCCATTAAACCGTGGACCACGGGCAAACATGCCGGTAAATTCTTCTTATACAACTGACACCGGCCGTGAAAGACTTAGGACAATTTTAAAATAAATAATTATTAAACACTACAGCAGAAACTAAAACCAAAATATGTAAAACCGTTGGTGGACGTATCATGTCTTACGGCTCGGCAGTATGGACTACCAATAAACACACAAGAACATAATTAATGACAGCAGAAATGGACTTGTGGAGACGTTCGGCAAGAGTATCCAGACGTGATAAAATTAGAAGTAAAGTTATTGAGGACAGAATTAATGTAAAAAATTTAATTTTTGATATTATTCAAACAAAACAATTACATTGGTATCGACACACATAAGAATGGCACAGAAAATATTACTAAAGAGATTTGGATTGGGTTGGGTTGTTGGTTGAGTTGGTTGATTGGTTGCGGGGGTGAGGGGTTGGAAGGAATGGGCCCACCAGTAGGAAGGAAAAGAGGAATACCACCTATCAAATGGATAGAAGATATTTAGATTATATTGAGGGAAAGAGAAATTGAAGAATATCTTTGGATAGACAGGCACTAGTGGCAGATAAGAATTCAATCAATTCTGTAATCCCTGGTTCCGGAAAATGTGTAAACATTGTACAGCCGGAGTAATAATTATTATTAAAATCAAGTTGTCTATTAAATAAGCTTGTGTTTCATATTGTGAATAAGGTTGATTATGTGGTGTCGTTTATAGAACCGAAACATGTACTGACCTACATTTCCTGCTATTTCAATACATGTTTTGTGTTGTTATTCTATCTTATCCAAACTAGAACGAGACTTTTAAAAAGGATTTACTTTTACCAGTGTACTGTAAAACTGAAATATAAGTAATGTTCATAACAAATAACGTATAATATGTAAATAAACAGTGCGGTACATAAACGGGCAGGTAAACAGTGAGATCTGTTTAAAATTAAAATAATGATTTTTAATATAACTTACCACTTTTAATGAGGAATCCGTAACAACAAAATGATGCGCGCGTAAATGTACTTTTACAGTAGCAAATAGTAAATTGTTAATTTTAATAACATAATGCTGTAAGTATTCATAATAATTGTGTTGTTACAGCTCAGCTTTCCAACCTCATGAGCTGGAAACGAAACCAAATAAATGCAAGTGACATCTAAACAGACAAAATGTAGACATTCTCAAATGTACTTCTCTCTCAACTGTATCATTATGATTACAGATTTTATTAGATCAATTCGTTTATTATATATATATAACGTATTTCTACGACCTAGGCAGCTTCTCCTCCCTAGTTTCCATTCTCTTCTATTATAGCATGTGTCTTCTTCCAGGCCTCTAAATTTCATAGCTTCATCTACACCCTCTAGCCAAATTCTTCGTGGCCTTCCTCTTTTCTTCCTCTCATATGGAATCCTCTCTCAAATTCTCTTGGGCCACCTGGTTTCGTCCATTCCTTTGTGTGTTAAAACGATACTAGTTGTTTTTTCGATCTCTTCCACTATGTTCTTCGTCATGTCATACTCTGTTTAGTTGTTTCATTTCCGACTCTTTCCAGTTTCGATTTTCTACAATTGCGTCTTAAATAATCCATTTCGGTAGCTAAGAGTTTTTTCGGTTTTTCCTTGTCATATCCCATTTTTCGGCTCCATATGTGACTATATTTATGAAGATGCTCTTATACAGATTCTTTTTTGTGTCTCTTGTGATTGATTTCTCCCATAAAACAGTGTTCAACGATTCTGGTCAAAAAGACTTAAGTGCTAAAAAAACTAGTGATTATAAATCAAATTAATAAAAACTCTTTTCTTAATTCTAGTTTAAATTGTAATATCTTCGACCTGTATGAATTACTGAGTGGCTTATATCTATACGGGGTTGGTGTACAGTAAGATAATAAAGTCAATTTACATATTCAAGAGGTAATAATTTATTGTAACAGTTTTTGTTTGCAATTGTATTTTAAAGTGCGTTCTATTAAAGAAATAATGCCGTATTAAATCTGAATCCCTTAATGAAGAGCTAACGTAAAATTAAAATTGTGTTTTATAATAAATTTTAAAATAAACATTTGGAAAAGTTGTTATACGGTAGTACAAAACATATAAATCTTTTAAAACTGCCACTACCTCTGTTGTTTGCTAGTCGAACTACAATAAAAAGTTACCGCTAAAATGACATTTTTGCAGTTAATGTCTCCTTCCCACACACGATTGCATGCCACATCCATTAAACTAAAAGTACAACTAAAGCAAATTAAATATGTCAATTTTGTTATGCTTTTGATGAATCGAACCAGCGTCGTAATAGGACAAAGCATGCATTATAAAGACGAATTTTGTAGGCCATTAACTACTGATGGATCTAGAATTTTCCTAACGGGACACGTTCTACAAATATCGTATCAAGACATTATTAATTTCTATACATAAAGAGTATCAGTAAACTAATTTTAAGGAATAATTTACTTTTAATGAAAAAAGTTGAAGGATGATTCATATAAGGGTTTCAAACGCATTACGGTGAAAAATGTATTTACTTATTTAAAACATTTCACTATTTTATAAGAAGTATGACAGTGATCATTAAAAATACTATATCTTTAATGTTTTTGTCAGTCAGTTTAAATTGGTAAGAAATATATTGTTCACCGTAATTAACAAATAGTTCAGCTAAGTGACTTGTTTACAGAGCTGTTATCAATTTATTGCAGGACTCACGTAATGGGTAAACAATTTTTACATCAAATTATGACAACAGATTTCTTGAAGAACTACGACATTGAATGTTAATTTTAAAATAAATATTGGAAAACAAGTTATTTCTTTTATTTTTGAAAATAATTGTTCATTTTGATGATTTATGATTCATTACTTATCTCCGTAGTAGATGCGTTACTTGTGAAGAGGAATTGTTATTACTGCAGTATGTTTTTCTACTAATTTAAAGCACTGTTGTTTTACGTCGAAATTTTACTTCGGAATCTGTGTGTTCGTGTAAACCCGCAGTAATTTATCAAAGTCAAGTTAAAAGCAAAGAATGCGTTTTGGCGATAATAACAGTAGAGGGAAACTGCAACAATAACTGCCATAAACTCAGGCCTATTGTTTATGAAACAGAGAAGACGTGCTCTTTTCAAAAGCTTTCTTGCTGTGACTCAGGAATTAAAACAGATATTAAATTAAGAGTGCTTTTTGTGAGGTTCATAGTTCTGTTTAGTTAAAAGCGTTCTTGTGTGTCACGCTACATGCAACTTCTGTTGTATACACTACTTAGCTATCCAATTTGCTTGTAGGCTTTTATAATCTGAAACCTACAGATTTTATAAAGTATTAGCCAATCTCCAACAATTACATTAAACAGTAAGTATACTTCAGCCTAGAGTAAATATTCTAATTGCACTAACAATACTTCAAACAGTCATGACTAATAAATAACTTGTTCAATATTTTAACAAAAACGGCCATAGTATCCAAATGGCTATTAGTATCCACTCGATGGAAAACATTTACTTCAATTTACACAATTACTGTAATAATTACAGTAATAACACCTATTAAATTACTCAAAATTTTAACTTACTAAATATACCTATAAGTTTATACACAAATAAAGTTTCCTGAAAAGACGGTGATAATAATCCACTGTAGAAAGTTAGATGAAATAACTGAAAAGGGTAGTTGAAGGGGGGGGTAATTTTCTCTAAATGAAAATGATAGTTGAAAGGGGAGGGGATAATTTTGTGTGTGTGTACTTCGTTATCGGCAACAAAGAAGTAGTTTGTTGTTAAAATTCCTTCCAATGCTGTGTGGCCATGGTCCAAGGTTTTCTGCAAAACAAGACGTTTTGGCAGTGCCATCGGCTACCATCGTCAGTGAAAATCGAGTGCGCTAACGTAAGGTGGTATACGTTAGTGACCACAGTAGTGTAGTTAAGGCTGGAGAAAGATGTAGAAACAAGTAGTCTCTATGGAAACATTTAATTTCGAAAATGACTTAGAATATAAAACTTAGAACAAGAAGTCACGTATGGTTCTTTATACTGATTTTCTCCATGTTTCGAGGGTAGTACAGTCAGAATCAGCCCTAATCTTGAACACGATTTTTTCCCCATCACCATATTTCCTTATGCAACATGGAAGTAACAGATAAATACATTAATAGTTATTAAATACTATTTTTGAATATTGAATACTAAATTAATCATCAAAACAATCATTATACATTATTCCTCAACAATGGTCATAAAGTAGGCCTAGTTAGTCGTAAGAGCTATGGGGCTAACTGTTGTACGCTGAAAACCGACGGCGCTCTATGCTCTAACACACACCCTAGGCGAGAAACAGACCGAGTACGATTCCATGCGTCGCGATAACGGATTATGGAATTATGCGATCGCGCGCGATCCGCTGACGTACGTCGTCGCAAAGGAAGGGGCCCCATACAGAATACGATTAAGCGGGCCTCCGTCACGTTTGATTAGTATAGTTTCTGTTTTCTGAAAGTAATGTTATCTAGGAGGCAGAAAAAGGCGTAAGCTGCCTATTTACTTTTTATAAAGCACAAAAGTTAAGAAGTCGTAGATGGTGGGCGAAGCCGTGAGGTGTAGGGCACATTCTGTGGCAACGGCAACATCTTTCCATGAATCTTCCCTTTTATTATTCTTTTTATAATCATTTAGTCCTTTGTCTAAAGTATAGGTCTTGATTGAACCTAACAAACGAAATTTAAGAACTTTACACATTTTTCTAACATTTATCAAAATATGTATAATATTAAATGTATTTATGTGCAGTATTTATCAAAATATGTATCATAATTTATATTTAACAAAAATCATAGATTGAATTAATAATGTACCGGTAGTTCATAAATTGTTAATTAAAAAAGACTACAGGAAAAATCTACTCACATAAATTTACCTCAATTATTAATGTTTCTTCGTGTAAATGCGTGATGATTCTTGAACGATGCACACCAACTGATGCGCTGACGGACACCAACTGAGACTCAAGCTATTCGTCCGTCATCGCATGGCATGCCGACGCGCGTTAGTCATCCCAACGTACTAGGTGAGGGGACTCTCATAACC